>VBSM01000529.1:27984251-28057411 GCA_008086735.1 Cheirogaleus medius
AAAAAAAAAAAAAAGAGAGAGAGTGCTTGTCACCCAGTGGCAGCTCGGATGCCAGTGTGCCAGGCAGCAAAGCAGTTGATGGAGCCTGTTCCAGTACCATCATGAGCCACTGAAAGGAGATTTGACATGTTCACTCCAGACCCTAACATTCCTTCTTGTCAAGTCATTCAACAACATAGTACTCCCTGTAGGCCAAGCATATCTAGCTAGCTAGCTATCTGGTCCCACCACTCTATAAGATAGGTACTGTTATGATTAGCCCCACTTTGCAGATGAGGAAACTGAGGCACACAGAGGTTAAGTAACTTCTTCAGGGACACACAGTGAGTATATGACAGAGTTGGGATTTGAACCCTGGCAATCTGGCTCCATTGCCCATGTTTGCTACTTCCTATGCCAAATTGTCTCTAGTCTAGTGAGGGTGTCAAACAGGTTGAAGACAATTAGCATACAGTATGGTCCCAGTGATTAGTAGGTGCTAACACAGGAAGTGGTGTCCAAAATCTCATTCTTAACTGATGGTCACTCCTGAGAAGGGAAACCAAAGGGCCCACCTGGAGACAGGCTGACAGGCACAAGGAGGACAGAATGTGCATCCAAAGGAGACTTGATTAGCTGTTCACCTAAGAGAAATAAAGAGAGATGGACGCACAAAGACCTGCAGGTGAGTGTTCATGGTGGCTTTATTTGCAATAGCCAAAATTTGGAAACAATCCAAATGTCTATCAACAGGTGAATGGATGGAAGAAAAAAACCAAAATGACTGCAGCACATCCACGCAATGGGCACTATTCAGCAAGACAATGAATTGCTGATGGGCACAATGTGGTGAATCTCAGAAGCATTATGCTAAGTAAAAGGAGTCAGAAGCAAAAGAGCACGTATTTTATGATTTCATTTATATGGAATTCTAGAAAAGACAAAACTCTAGTTTCAGCAACTGAGCAGTGGCTGCCAGGGGATGGGGCGGAGGGGAGAACTGGGCACACTGGGGCACCAGGGACTTTTAGGGGGTGATGGGGACGTTCCATATTTTGATTGTGTGGTGGCTACATAGGTATACACATTTGCCAAAACTCATTGAATTGTGCACTTAAAAGGTGAATTTTAATCCATGTAAATTATACTCAATTTAAAAAACATTTTAACGAGAGACTTGATGTCATGCGGTCCTAACTGAGATGCGTGGCACTCTGAAGCTAGGAAGGAGAGTTACGTATGTTCTGCTTCCTTTACTTCTTTTTTCTTTTCTTGTTCTTTCTTTCCCTCTTCCCTTTTTTCCTGCCTCCCTCCCTCCCCCCTCCCCTCAAAGCCTACCATCTCCTTTTCCAAGCCAAGCCTAAGCGACAGTCCCTGAGCTCCAAGTGCTTCCGGCGCTGCCATTACTAATTAGTGGACATGACCAGCCCCCCAGGCAGGCTGGTTCTCAGCCTACTTCAGAGGGGCAGATGTTCTGCAAAACTGGCCAGTGACCCACAGAGAGGGCTGGCAAGCCTGCCAGGCTCTCATCGGGCCCCTCTGTGGCCTCTGCCTCCCAGGTAGGAAGCACACATATATTAGACAGAAAAGAGGACGCGCCCTTCCAAGAACCACTCAGCCTTGAGAGGGAGGGAAGTCATTTGTCTCTGTCCAAGTAATGAGTGTTCCTTCCTCATAATCCCTGACAACCTGTGAATTGTTCTCTCCAAGACATTTGGGGATGGGGGCAGGGGTGAGAGGCTCAGTGGGAGAGAAGGGGAGCTAGAGAGAACAGGGGACGCAAACACCATCCTGCTCTGAGACAAAGCAAGGTCAGCTCTGACCACCTTCGAGGGTCGGGAACCCTTCACCCAACCAGTGCCCGCATGGCTACCGAGACAGCACCCACACCAGGGGCGTCCCTGCCCCTGCTGGAGGAGAAGCTAACAGGGCAAGGTGGCAGCAGGAATGGGGACAGAACAGGAGACTGGCACAGTTCCCTCCCCAGGCCTGCAGGAGGCCCATGGCAGCCGAACGTCCATCTGCTATGCCCCACCACTAAGCAGGCTCACAGGAAGGGCAGGGGACAATGACGACCCAACAGCCCCTTGCTCAGAAGTTACGCCAGGAAGTGAGCAGCAGGACCCACCTGCCTGGGAGTAAACCACATCAGACAGGGCTCTCTTGGACAAAAAAAGTTATAACATCCCTTGGCCAAGCAGCACGGAACTTGAGTTCAGCCAAGCGCGACTCAGCCGCAGGGGCAGAGAGGGAGGGGAGCGGAGGGTGCCGACTGCCAGCCAAGACCTGCTCGCGAGAATTGAGACAAGACAGTCTTGGAGAATTGGATGCTTTCACTTTTCCCCCCCAAAAAGAGAGTTGTTCCCCAGCTGGCAAGGCCTATAATTCCATAAAAAACTAAGAAGGAAGAGATAATGGTAGCATGAGAGTAGAACTGTGGTCCAAAACAGAAAACAACAGGCATCCATAAAGACAAAGCGAGTGAGTCTGGGCAGCTAGTAAGTGGAAGAGGAAACACACCACCTCTAACCCAAACTCACTCTGTTCCAGGCTTCGAAAAAAGCTGTATCCAATCCATCAGCTCTCCCAGTTTACCAAGATAGAAGAATTAACTCGCGAGTAGCTGAGGTACTTTTCCATTTAAAGGCTAAACTATTTGTTATCTACTCAATATCACCCACTTCTATTCTGGTAAGACACTTATTGGCAGATTTAAAACACCCACTAGCACCAACTAGTCTTCTATCTTAGCCTAGAAGGAACATGTATATTGTGCATTATAAAACATACCATCATATCTATTGAATGAATCATGGAATAGACTGACCATTGTAATAAACACGTGTGGATAAATACATTCTGTCAATAGATTCAGCATAGTCTTTCACGGTTAACAAGGGTTAAGTTTTATTACAGTATTAAAGGAAACCCTATAAGGCTTTTATCTCCAGCACCATGGTGGATTAGATATGTAGCCATCTCTACTGAAAACAACTAAGAAAACTAGGTACTATAGAAAAATATCTTTTGAAATGACTAATGAGCCGGCATGTTAGTAAGAAATATTCGATGAGCAAAAACTAAGTAAAAGCTGGAGCCCAGAATGGGAGCCAATCTCTGAAGTCAGCTTGAGGACATAAGCCAAACAAAGTGACCTTCAGCTTCACCTTTTGTGGCCTCACGGGAAAAGGAGACAGGAGGAGAATTTCCCATAACTGATAAAATGCTGAAAAGTCTATTCAACAAAAAATACAGAAGATGCAATAGCATTACCAAGGAAAAGGCGACACAACCACAGTTGCTACAGAACTTTAAAAGATAAAAGCATATTATAAATAATTTCATGGCAAAAATGTTTTAAACTCAAATAAAATGGACAAATTTCTAGAAAAATCTAACTTACCTATCTTGATTCAAGAAAAAAAATTTTAAAAATGAATGCCTCACTATTTATTGAAGAAATTGAGTTGGAGGTTAAAAATCTTAGTTAAGAAAGAATTCCAGCCTTACATAAATTCTTTGTGAGAACAGATAAAGAGGAAATATTCTATAACCAGCCTGGTGCAGTGGCTCACGCCTGTAATTCCTAGCACTTTGGGAAGCAGGCGGGAGGAACACTTGACACCAGGAGTTCAAGGCCAGCCTGGGCAAGAGCAAGACCCCATCTCTACAAAAAACAGAAATTAGCCGGGCATGGTGGTGCATGCCTGTAGTCCCAGCTACTCGGGAGGCTGAGGAAGGAGGATCAGCTTGAGCCCAGGAGTTTGCCTTTGCAGTGAGCTATGATGATGCCACTGCTCTCTAACCTGGGCAACAGGGTGAGACCCTGTCTCTAAAAAAGAAAAAAGAAAAATATATATATTTTACAACCTACTTTACCAGCTCAGTAACACCACAATACAAAAACCTGACAAGAATAATATGAAAAATGAGAATTATGGTCCAATACACTCATGAACATAGATGCAAAACTTCTTAATTTTTATTAGCAAAATAAATCTAGCAATGCATAAAAAAATGAACCCCTTATGATCTAGCAATGCATAAAAAAATTAACCCCTTATGACCAAGTCAGGTTTATTCTAGGAAAGCAACATTAATTTAACATCGGAAAAATCAGTTTACCATATGTTAACAAACTAAAGGGGAAAAAATTATATAAATCCTCTCAATGAATGTAGAGAAAGTATTTTAGAAAGTTCCATTCATAGTTTTTTTAAAAAACCCAAAACTCTGTGCAAACTACACGAGAAGAGTATTTCCTTATCCTGATAAAGAATATCACATCCATAGAGAAGATAATTCTCAAGGGAAAATGTTGAAGATGAAAGGCAAAACTAAACCTTTTAGAAGGCAATACAAGAGATGTATTATCCTTAAGGATGTCCTTAAAAAGGCATAAAATGTTCAATGATAAAGGAAAGATTGATAAATTTTATTACATTAAAATTAAGAATTTCTGCCACTCTAAAGATATGAAAAAAAGATGGTGAAAAATACCACAGATTAGGAGAAAGTATTTGCAATACTTAGAAATAGTCTCCAGCATATATAAAGAACTCCTACAAATAAATAAGAAAAATGTAAATTACCTAATTTTTAAATAAATGGGCAGAAGACTTGAAGAGGTACCTCAAAGGACAAGAAAATGCAAAAGGGCAACAGCATATGAAACAATGCTGAATCTCTTTAGTAATCAAATATATATAAATTAAAACCAGATAAGACACTATTATACATCTATAAGACTGGCAAAAATTTCTGACAATATCCTACAAAATATAAAGGTCTGAAGGTTACAGAAAAATTCTACACTGCAGCTGGATAAAGAAGTTGGTTAAACACTTTGGAAATTATTTTTTTATTGAAGTGAAATTCACATAACATAATGGAAGTTAATTTTGATCTATTCTAGTAGCATTGAAAATGCTCATAGTCTGTGACCAATAAATCTGCTACTACACATATTCCCTAAGTAAACTTATATACATGCTCAGCAGGGGATGTGAACAAAAAAGTTTACAGCGCATTATTTATAATAGCAGAAAACTAGAAATAAGTTAAGTGTTTGTTAATAATAGAACAGATATATAAATTGCCATCTATTTATTCCTTGGAATATTATAGTTCAGCAAAATGAAAAAAATTACAGCTACACCCAACAATGGCAATGAATCTGGGAATGAAACACTTAACAACCCATTGGCACAGGGACTCTCCAGTCAGAAGGGATCCTGGCCACCGTGCTAGAGCTGGGGCCCAGACACCCTGCTGTGCCAGGTATAATCCATTTAGAGAGGTAGGGGAGGACTTGGAGAGGTACCATGGGAGCACTCAGAAAGGATCAGATATACGGCAATTTACCAACTGATATGGAAATATTTCAGTTGTGTGTCAACTAGTGCAGCCTTCCTGGTACGCATGGACTAAATATGAACATAAGAGCAAAAGACTATGAACAGGATGATCCATTTATATGAGGTTCACAAACATGCACAACCAAGCGAGGTTTACACATACGAGAGGGTAAGACAATAAAGAAAAGCATAAAGGATAAGACACAGAAATATCAGGAAAATGGTTATCTGTGAAAAGGGAGGGACTGGAAGGGTACACTGAGGACTTCAAAATAAGAGTGACATTCTTTTTCGCAAATTGGTAAGTACTGAGCGTTCGTTGTATTATTATTCTTTAGGCCTTTGTATACAGTTTATAAGTATTCTTTTGTATCTAGGGGCTATTTTATTAAAATTATTTTAAAAGGTCATAAATAAATGTAATAAATAAGAAACTCTCATATCAAATTGCTGTGGTTCTGCCATATTTTTTCTAGTTGCTGGGCAAAGATGATCTCCTCAAATGTAATTGGTGGTGCTCTCAAACTCAAACTAAGAGCTTCTCCCCAAATTACTCCAAAACATTCTTGGAACAATCTCTCTAGTGATTCCAACCTCCAGAGTACATTCTGCTCTGGCTCCTTTATTTAATACAACCATAATCATAGTGGTTTTTTTTTTTAATCTCCTGGAATCTTCTCAAATTTTGAAATCTTTAAAATGAGGGCATGGAGCAAATAAATGGCTACATTCTGCTTCTCTTGAGTAGGTTTCAATGGTGACGCTCTCATTGTAAGTTCTGTACCAGACGATTCAGCTGTGTGACACCCAATTCCCCTCATCAAGATTTGCTGACAGTCAGGGGAAGTTTCTAACAGCGTATTGAGTGTGTATGGAGGGGCAGGGGGAGGGGGGAGATTGAGGGGTTGCACACACGTGCAATTTTTTAGCAACCCCAGCAGATGCTTGAAGATTCACATTTGTAGATTCAACATTCACTTTTTCAGTTATTTGTGAACAACCCCTAATAGCCACGCCACGTGACAACAATCTGTTTTTTCTCTGCAGCACAAATGGGAATTGTGTGTGGCAAAGCCACAGCGCAAGAACAAGTGGCTTAGCTAGAACACGGAGCCTTCTCAAAGGCCCAGCACCTCCACCCCAAGATACCACCAGGGAAACAGAAACTCTCTGGAAGTGAGAGAAACTTCATTTCCTTGAGTACAAGTTGAAAGTGAAATAATTGGTGGTCTGTAAATAATCATAGGGACCTCTCCTATCCAGACTAAAACCTGATTCAGAAGGAAGTCAAGGCCGGGCTCGGTGGCTCACGCCTGTAATCCCAGCACTCTGGGAGGCTGAGGTGGGAGGACTGCTTGAGTTCAGGAGTCTGAGATCATCCTGAGCAAGAGTGAGACCCCATCTCTACTAAAAATAGAAAAATTAGCCCGGCGTCTTGCATGGCCTGTAGTCCCAGCTACTCAGGAGGCTGAGGCAGGAGGATTGCTTGAGCCCAGGAGTCTGAGGTTGCAGTGAGCTATGATGAAGCCACTGCACTTTACCCCAGGTGACAGAGCTAGACTCTGTCTCAAAAAAATAAAAAATAAAAAAAAGAAGGAAGTTAAAATCTTATGCTAATATTTCTACATTTGCAAATTTGGGGATTTGCCAAGGGCTTGAGATGTATCCATTGAGAATGTCAAGGGTCTACTGTATTGAATTTTGATTGAGAAGCATTTCAAAATTCTTCTATTGAAATTAAATCAGTTCATTTTTACCAGGGCTCCTTTGATCTTAAGATAGCTTCAGCATCTAATGCCGAGCCTGAGAGTCCAATGAATGGCTGAATAGACTAAAATTGGTGACAGAGATTCAGCAGAGCATATCATGTATTTATAACATTGGCTTTATTTTTTCCCTCTCATTCTATTATTTGTCAGCTTTTCTTTGAATCCCAGTTATGCATACATGACTCGTTTTTTAAAAACTTGACCCTGAACCCCAATTCAAGGATCCATGGCTGCTCAGAGAGATCTCAAGATTCCTGAGACTAACCTCCCTCTCCTTCTCCCTGGCTTTGCTCCCCAAATCTGAGAGGCATTCTGAGATCGTCCCTACTGCACACCTAGATGTAAAGCTCCACCCCTCTCTCTTTTCTGCAAGAATCCTGGCCACACCTAGCATTTCATAACACTTGGTAATGAGGAGAGGAGTCACATCTCTCACGTACTCACAGCTTCAGTCATTGGAATAGGCCAACCCTACTGTCCTGCCTCCCAAGCACATATTCCCAACTATGGCCCTCCCAGCAGGGCAGCCTTCTGGATAGCGTGGAGCAGTCACTTCCCACCACCAACCTCCTCTGCCTTCCAAGCCCCCTGGGATTTCAGGGAATATCCTTTTCACCATCTTATTACAATAGCATCGCTTTGCTAATATACGTGGAAACATTGGAGAATTCTGAGCATTTGTGATTATAATCAATGAACTGTTAGTTTCTTTTAGCAAGTTTAAGAATTTCTTCACATAAGTTACCAAAACAATGAATATATGTGCATCTAGAAAACTGAGCAATACTTTTCTGTCACTTTTAAGTAGGTCTTCACCTTTTCCACATATGTACTGAATTCTAAAAATACTCTTTAAAAAGTGTCAGCATTCATTTTCTTCCACTTTTGTTTTTCCTCTTGCCTTTGTTTTGGAGCAAAGTGTAACTGAGCATATCATGGGAGGGTCAGGCCGAGCTTAGCATTGCTCGTGTAACTGTGACATCCTTCCAGTTTTGAGCATAGTCTGAACTGAGTACACGCCATTGCTTAGAATGAAGGTGTGGCCTTGACATCTTGAACCTGTTTGTTTCTCTGACAGATCATCACCCTGGTCGTGGTAAGTCCACATGCCCCACACTCCTAAGAAACAGATGCCATGAACGTCCCCCTCTCCTGCTCCATCTCTTCCATCATCTGGTCTTTTTCAACACCAGCACTAAAGTCACCAAGTTGGAAGGACCTTAAGTGTGTTTCATGGTCACAAGACAGGTTAAGGTCCACATGTTTCCTTCTCTGTATTTTCCTTAGCATCAAATGTTAGAACATAACCACTAATAATAATAATATAGTTCTCTGCTACGTTTTGACAAAAGATCATAAGATTCTCAATTAATTTCAGCAGCAGGGCTTTATAGTCGTAATATAATTTTGACCAGTAAACCCCTGGCTGTCTAGAAACCTCGGGGGTTCTGTTATTCTGGAGAGCTGCAGTTTTTCCTCTAAGACTCACGCTTAAAAAAAAAAACATTCAGGGAGTACTTCGAATTCTCATACCTTCTTAAATTGGACACACAAAGTATAATTTAAACTGTTCTGGATACATGTGGGCCATTGTGCATATCAGTTAGTATGTTACAAAACAGAGTCCTGAAGACCCATCAAAATATATAAAATTTCATTGAGTTGCTCACATTAATTACTTGGATTAAGTAGCCTTAGAATTCTATGCTTTGAATTCTTGTGCCTTTAAAATTTTTTTTTCAGGTTTTATGTTTCTTGCATTTCTATTATGTCTTACTGATGCTTGATGAAAGACTTGTAATAACCCTTGTATAGTACTTTATCAGTCTTTTTCAATTTGTTAGGTGCATTTGACAGATTAATAACCAAGCCTCTTAGAACTTTAAGTAAATGCAGAGACCTGAAAGAGGGTCTGAAATTTCTTCCAATGATCAAAATTCATGAACTGCAACTCATGGACTTACGACATCTCTCTAGGTTTGCCATGTAGGTCTTAACTGGATAAGTGGAATTGTGTAAATGGGAGTTCCAGATTGTTGTAGTATTATCCTAACACCCATCAGCTACAGAGCATATGTTGCTTTTTATCTTATTTCATTTTCCTCTGAAGACAAGTGGGCCTGGGAAGGCTATGATGTTTACACCTACTTTACGGATCAGTCAAGGGCTTTGGCCAAGTCTGGCCCCTGGTGGCCTGTTCATGGAGCCAGTGTTTCCTGTCCTCCCTGCCCAGGATATCTGCAGATTTGTAAATGTCATTTGACTTCTCGAGAAACAGAATAAGGAACAGCATGTCAGGGCTTCCTTAATGGGCAGCACAGAGGGGAGAAAAGAAAAGAGCAGGAAGCAAGAGACAAGTTAAAAGCTCTCCAGTTGTCACACAGCTTTCTTAACGTTATCTTCCATCAAGTTGGGTCCTGGAACCTGCCAGGACTTCAGACTAAATGCATCTTCTTCTTGCCTGTACCTTTCCCACACTAAATGCCTCAACAGTTCACTCTGGCAAGGACCCAAAGGCAGCACATACTTCACTCCAAGGAGGGTGGCCACCACCAAAACACAATGGGCAGAGACAGCTCAACAATAGTGCCAGTTGAGCACACCTTGATCCACTGCCACAGAGTACACCATAGTAGCTGGTCCTTAAAGCAAACCCATTGCAATGTTGCGGGCAAAAAGAAACCAATCTTAGCCTTAAGGGGTCAGACTTCGCCACCAATTTACAAATCTGCCTAGATGCTCTAGGGTGAGGCACTAAGGGGTGTAATAGGGGGCCAGTGCTAATAATTCAGTGTCCTGCGGGTGCATTAACTAGACAGAGTGGGGAGGAAGGAGAGAGAGTCACACATACCCTCCTTCCTGCCTGCAGATATCTCAGTGGCACAGCTGTTCTCCTACCTTGCAAAAAATTCCTACAATGTTTTAATGCAAGGATGTACAGGGTGTCCAACCACTGCAAGTCTTACAGCTTTAGAGAGCATATGTCAAACAGCTCAGACAGCCTCTGAGGTCTGCTCTTCAGCCCCACAGTATAGCCCAGCCCCAGAGCAACACCGAACACCGACACTCTAGTGGGAAAGGAACTCTTCCCCACACTGTCTGCTCCGTGGCAAGTATAAAGCACAGCTGGGACCTGGGCCATCACCCTGGATTCAGGATTTGTTCCCTGCCTTGAGTTGGGAATCTGAGGGTCCTCCAGGGGTCCTTCTCCAGGGTCTGAAAGGAGTGAAATTACCAAATGAAAGTGCAGGCAAATGAAGACTGGCTGAAAGCGATGTGGGAGGGTCTTCAGATCAACATCAATCATCCAAAGCCAATACCACATTGTTCTCAAAGGAAGACACGATCATTGACCTGTGTTTTCCACATTCAAGTTCAAATTATCCCTCCCTGCCCCCAGTACACATATCATTGCATAAACACATCTTAAACAACTGCAGCACCCAACTTCTTCAGTCCGGGGGAGGGCTGGGAGATGGTGGGGAGCTGCTTGGGCACAGGGTCTGATTATTAGTTGGGATTACATAACCACACAAACACAGGCTGGAGAACATTTCACAGCAGATCAGTTCAGCAAAAACCTCATTCTCCCCATCCCTCTCTCCCTTCCCACCCCCAACACTCAGAACGCAAATCAGTGTTAACAAAATCAAAGCACTCCACGTAGGTAGGGGGGCACATGGCTGCTATGGTTACAATGTCAAGGGCTGCCAGAAACTTCAGGGTGCACAACAGAAAGAGGGCCAAGGTGCTGCTCACCCAGAGACCACACACGCAGAGCCTCTTCCTGCAATCACAGGCCCTAAAGTTCAAGGGAGGCTTAGCCACAGAGGTAGTCCTGATATGCAACGTAAACCAAACCAGCAGCGTTTTAAAGGACACCAACGCCTGGCCTCCAAGTTCCTCTACACCACCACTTTTCCTATCCAATCTACGCAGTTTGCGGGGTCCACCGCATTCAGGAGTGCTCAGGCAGCCTGGTCAGTCCCATCAGGGGCCATTCAGCATCATCAGTGCTTCCATTTAAAAGATGGTAACATGTGGGGCACAACTTTGAGTGGGCACGTGCTCTGCCAGCAGGAAGGCGAGAATCCCCAGCGGAATAGGAGTTTGTTTTTTGTTTGTTTTGGTTTTGTTGGGCTGGGGGTGATTGTGCTTTAGGAACATTTTCAGGGGGCTAGGATTAAGGGGGAGGAGAAAGCTCTCCCTTCTGCCTTGGCAGCCAGCAGCACACGAATCTCATTCCCAACCTAGCAGGCAACAGAGACCACTGGAGTCCACCTGAACAATCCCAGAGCCGCTGCCAGGGCAGCAGGAGAAAACGCAGGTGCTGCGGCAGGGAGACGATGCCTTGGCCGACAGCTGAGGCTCACCAGGCGCGGGGTCGCCTGCGCGGCTGCCAGCGAGCGCCCGAGCGCGGCGCGCACAGGGTTACAGCCCCGCCACCGCGGCGGGTGATTGACGCGCGGGGGTCACTTGAGGCTCCCGCCGCTGCCCAGCACCAGGCCGAGCGGCGAGCTCAGCCCACCCACCCGGCCGGCCCCTGCGCCTGGGCAGCCGGACACCTTGCCCAAGAAAGGCAGCGACAACATGGAACGCAGCTCGCTATTTCACTTCCCGGTGGCAGCCGCAGTCAAAAACACAATCAATAACATAAAGCACAAGGAATCCATCCGCCGAATAAAAACCCAGAGTCCCCTACCTTCGGCCTTGGGGTGGCAAACTGGTCCTGTGTTCTCTGACCCACGGATCCAGCCCCTTCTTCATGAATTATTCCGGCCAGGCAGGATTGTGTGCATTTTTTTCATGAACACCTGTTTCAAGTAAGGGGTAAAGACCTTATTGAAGGAATTGTCCTTAAAAAATAGCCTGTGCATACATATGTCCATCCAGGCATGCATGCGTGTTTGTATACACACATATGCACACGGAAAAGCCATGTACATTGAAGCACCAAACTAGGCAGTTGGATAATGGGAGAGTCGGCTGGTTGTGAGCATGCTCGCGCCGGGAACAGATCCACCCTCTGTTATTCCTCTGAATAAATATAAATCACGATCAGAAACCCAAACAGAAACATCCCACTTGAATTCCTGCTGCTGAAAAACACGGAATAAATTCAGCCCGCAGACACAGAATCTAATCAGCAGCTGTTTTCTGAATCCAGAGCCAACCCATGCCTCGATTGTCTTTTCCACTAGGAGCCCAGATCTTTTCTGAAAGGGGTTTTAACCTTTTAAAGATACAGTACACCAATTATCACTTCGGAGTAGCTATCACTCCGAGCGCAGGAAGCCAGCCCCACGCCTAAAGCCACCGGGAGGCTTGCATGCAGAGATGATGATTTCATTTATTGGCTCCTTTTTTTAAAATGACCTATATGTATAATATATATACACACATACATATAATACATATATATGAAAGAGAGAGAAATGCAAATGCAAAGCCTAAGTATTTATTGCAGTGAGAAGCTTCTCGGTGACTAATCAACATGTTATGTAAACACTATGATCCTTCGCTTTCCGCACACACATGTTCTCAGGGGCAGACGATGCAGGGGACTCGTGGCAGCAGGCATGTCATCCCTCATCAGCCTCTAGCTGCTGACTAAGGGCCGGGAAGCCTGAAACAGTGGCTTCCGAAGGAAGTGGGGTCCTCTGCCCCTCTGCCTTGCCCTGCAGTCCCAGGGACCCTGTCCTCAAAGCAAAGACGGTTCTGCCACTGCTTCCAAACTCTAAGGTAGTCCAGGACCCCATCTTGTTCCGAGACATATTTTTTTCCCACCAGAATCAGAAATCAAAAACTACCACCTGAACCTTAGAGTCTTCAGCCCTTCTTCACGATTTGGTTCATTTCTTTTGTTGTTGTTTTGTTTTGTTTTTTACTTTGTTTTTAAGGGCTAGGTTGGGCATGGAGGTGGAAAAATGGGGTAGAAGGATAAACAGCCCCCAGCCTACATTTAAAAGAAAAATATGGGCCAAGTACTTCCTCCATCCAGATGGTGTTTATTCCAGTTTTGTTTGGGCTTTTAAAGAGGTAGCACTGAGAAGAAACAAAACTCCTAACCTGACTCATGTTAGAAAGGCAAATGCCCGTTACAGTTTCTTTTCCACGCAGCCCCCAGCTTCGGAATGGCGCGGTCTGCTCCTCCTCCGTCCCCGCCCAGGGGCAGCGGCGGCGGCTCACCTCTGGAGCCGCGCGGCGCCCCTGCAGCCACTCCGCGGGGCGAGTCCCTCGGGCCCTGGCATCAGAGCCCATCCCTCCCATGCCTGGTCCCGCTGGGCAAACCACTGAAACCGTGCGCCGTCACCCTCCCACCTGCCGCAGGTGCTCCTGCGCCGACCCCTCCCAGCCACACACACACACTCCCTTCCCTCCCCCTTCCAGGGCTCTCTAGCAGAAAATTATCATATTTCATGTGTCATCGCTCTAGCTAGCTGGGTAGCTGGGCCCGTCACTGATTGGCTGGGCCCTGGCAGCCGGAAATGTCCCCAGCCACACAGCGTGGTGCTGGCTCTCCTGCCACCACAGACCTGAGCCCAGGAGGCTCCGTGAGGAGTCGCAGACCTACTGCGGGGTAGCCTGTCACTCTTCTCAGTCCAGCCCCCGCCCCTGTCCCTGCCTCTGCCCAGCCCTGGGGGAGGGGGACTGCCAGAGGATGCGGAGGGAGGGAGCGACTGCAGGAGACAGGGAGCCTGACATTCCTATTCTTTCCGACACGTTTGAGAAGAAACTAAAGATGTCTCCATTTGGGTTTAAAAATTTGGAGAAAGTGTCCCAGACAAAAACATTCTCTCTTCACATAAATAATAATAATAGTAATAATAATAGATCAGTAAGGCTGGGTGAAAATAAGATTTTTTTACCTGTTAGCATTGATGTGCTGTTTATTCCCTATCTAACTAACATCAGATGCATCATATCACAAGGTTGTCAGAGGATTCAGGAGGTGATTCGTGTCCAACCTCTTACCTTCGAAAAGAACAGCTCCTAACACTCCAGAAAAGGAGGCTTCTGAACTTGGTTTGACAATGCATTATGATGCCACACAAATTTTTAAGGGTCCAATGGTCTTTGTAGCAACCAGTAGGAACCACTTTGGCTGTAAGTTAATCTTAGTCTCTCTGGCTATATCTTCAGCGGGTTTAATGTGACTCATCATTTAAGTCTCACTTCATTCTGTTCTCCTGAGTAAACTAAACTGTATCTCTCTAGCCTTTTTGTAAGAGCTGTTTCTCAAACCTTTAATTATGCTGCTTTATTGCTTAGGCTTTAAAGAAAAGCCTCCCTGAATTAGATGAGGCTGGAAGGTCACTTGGTCGAGGCATCCATAGGATGCATCAATCCCCTTCACTATTTCCACACCGGGCTTTTGGTTTGGGGAATGGTAAATGGGGCTCATGCATTTACTCCCTTTCATTCCTCCTCCCAAAAACATTTATATGACCAAAACATTACTGGCAATGCTGGGAACGAGAGAAGGATGCCATTACTCAAGCAGATATTACAGAGAATGTGGGTAAGAAACAAAGTGGATGGGACATGGGTAAAGAAAAGCTCATTAGTGCTGATAAGCTCATGATTCTGCACAGACTCCCCTAAGAAGTGCACAGGTTTCCAGAAAAGGGTTCTGCAAAATCCCAAACTCAGAGGATCAGGATTGGATGAGGGTCACCAGGCATCAGTTTAAAGGCAAATTAAAGGACATCAGGAAAGAGGCCGGTTTCTCCACACAGCATGGCTGGACATAGAAGTAATTCCACAGCTTCTTTGGAAAGTGGGAGGTTTGTTCCTAACACGAGTAGAAGCCAGAGGTTGAACAGGGGGCAAGACACCAGCTCCTTTTGGGGATGCCACAAAAAAGCACACACACAAACAGAAGAAGAAAAGGAGATTTAAATAATCAGATAAAACATAAGATACAACAGAGAGATCCAGAATATCCAATCAATATTAGTCTAATAGGAGTTCCAGGTGTAGATGAGATCATTAATGAAGAGGAAAACAATAATCTAGGAAGTATTAATAATTGAAGAACATTTCCTTGAGCTGAAGACTTTAGGCCTTAGATCACATGGCGTGCTGGGCAGCAGGATTACCGAAAGAATACACACTTCTAAATGTAGTCTGATACTCCAAGAACAAAGACAAACAATCACAAGTTTCCTTGTAGGGGAGAAAAATCAGGCTGCTTAAAAGGCAAGAAAATCAGACTGACATCATACTTCTCATCTGCAATATCATGCTAAAAGACACTGGCACAACTTTTATAGAATTCTAAGGGAATATTATCATAACTCAAGAATTCTACCAGCTGCCAAACTATAATTTCCTTTACGAGATAATAAAAGAAAGGTATGTTTGAAGACACAGACAATATATCACTCAAATGCCCTTTATTTCAAATATTTTTTAAAAGATTATTTGAAGATCTCTTCTAGCTGAGGAAAAAATAAGCCAGAATCATGAGCTCAAAAAAGGAGATGATATGTTACATAAGAAAATGCAATGATGAATAAAGCCGATAAAACACATGGGTAGGCATAAAAATAATTGATAATGTGGTTTTAAAATTAAATTATTAGAAGTTTTGAAAGAGTGTATGTGTATATATATATATATATATATATACACTCCAGATTTGAATCTCTCTCTCTCTCTCTCTCTCTCTCTCTCTCAGATATATATGTCTGGAATTAAACTTCTATGTTTTTCAACAAAAAACTTAGAAAATCTCAATGAAAATAGGTATATAAAATCACAACAAAAAAAGAAATAGGGTGAGAGGACCATTATGGCAGGTAGACAATTCTGTCTATTTTCTCTTCTTCCCAAGACCACATTAAAATGATAATAAGGATTTTTTTAAGTTGAGATATACAATGACAAAAAAAAAAGTAGAAGAGCTAATGGCCAGAAAAATTAACAAAGAAGAATAGAGGGGGACTTAATCTGTCCCCCTCTTTTAATGGGACAGTAAATGAAATGGCACAGCACCACTGCAGAACCCTACAAAATGGACTGATGGAACCAAATGATGTCAAGAAACAAATCCGGCTGTCATGGTTGCTACATGATAGGTTAGTAATAAGACTGTCAGACTGTGGCTATTTGAAAAAACAAAATTGTTTGACCTCTAACTCATACCTTATTCAAAATGTATTCTATTTTCACACAGGAAATTCTGTCTAAACCTAGAGCACATTATGTTAAGTGAAATACGCCAGGCGCAGAGAAACAAACACTGAGTGATCTTACTTACGGATGGAATCTGAAAAAGCCAAACTCATAGAAATAGGGAGTAGAATAGGGGTTATCAGAGGCTGGGGGGGAGGAACAGGGAAAGGGGATATATTGGTCAGTGGGTACAAAGTTTCAGTTAAATAGGAGGAGTAAGTTTTGGCGTTCTATTGCACAGCAAGGTGACTATAGTTATAATGGACGAGGTCTGTCCGGAAAGTATCCAGCCATTGTTAATATAATGAGAACGGTTTGCACGACATCCATGCAACCTGGCAGCCAAGGAGAGTGGACTGGAATGTGCATGTGTGAACAGTGACAACTTTACTGTACCAGTCAATTGGACACTAGACACCGTTGAGTGAGCACTTGTACTGTGTGGCCATGGGATTCAAAATGACTGAGCGAATAGAGCAACAAATCTGCATTAGAAATTTTTCATTAAGCTTGAACATTCCTCCGTGGAAACTATTCAGATGATTCAAAAGGCTTTCGGGGACAATGCAGTGAGTGCACTGCAAATAAAAATGTGGCACAAACACTTCAAAGATGGTTGAGAATCTGTTGAAAGCGATCCATGTTCTGGAAGGCCTGCAACAAGCAGAACACCTGAGAATGCTGAACGTGTCTGGGTTAGGTTAAGAGACACTGGGAGAACTGTGTGAGGTCCCAAGGTGCCTACTTTGAAGCGGACTAAGGTTTCATTGTCCTATGTACAGTGTTTTTTGTATTTTGTATCTTTTTCAATTGATGTCTCCATTTTCATGTTACATGGTTGGATACTTTCTGGACAGACCTCGTATTGTGTATTTCAAAATAGGTAAAAGAGGGGATTTTAAATGTTCTCACCACCAAGAAAGGATACATATTTGAGGTGACTGATATGCTAATTGGCCTGATTTGATCATTCCACAATACAAACTATATGTGTATTGATACATCACATTGTACCCCATAAATATATACAATTATTATTTGTCAATTAAAAATAAAATAATGCTCAAAAATATATTCTGTTATCACAAAAAATACCACAAAAAAATACCACAAAGAAAAGACAAATGTTATGATTGACCAATACTGTAAATCATAAAATTCTATAAAGTTTGTTTTTCTAATAGTAGAAGGAAAAAAAATGTGGCCATCCAGTCTCTGCTTAAATACCACCATGATAGGCTAATTACTGGCACCCAAAGATATCTACTTCCTCATCCCCAGAAACTGTGAATTTTACCTTTTATGGCAAAAGATGTGATTAAGTTAATGATCTTGAGATGAGGAAATTACCCTGGATTATCTAGGAAGGCCCTAAATGTTATCACAAGTACCCTTATAGGAGAGAGGTTGCGGGCAGGAGAGAGGGCAATGGGACCACAGAGGCCGGGATCAGAGTGATACAGCCATAAGCCAAGGAATGCCAGAAGTCACCACAAGCTGGAAAAGGCCAGGAATGAATCCTTCTCTAGAGCCTCTGGAGGGAGCACAGCCCTGCCAACACCTTGATTTTAGTCCAGTGAAACTGATTTCAGATTTCTGGCCTCCAAAATTGTAAGCAGATAAATATGTTTTTTTAAGCCACCAAGTCTGTGGTCATTCGTTACAGCAGCCATAGGAAATGAATAAAACCACCATGATGAGAAACATAATGTTTCCTAGGGAGTAACATAAATATTATTACCAGCATCAATACTTACTGGGTGCTTGGCACTGCCAAATTATTGACAGATCTTATCTCATTTAATTTGCATGCAAGGAGGCAGAAGAGAGCTGGAGCTGTTATGGCTCTACCACTTAGTAGCTAAGTGTCTTTGGGTGAGTTACATAACCTCCTAATGCTGCTTTTCCCCATCTACTGAGTAGTGGTAGGAATGGGACCTACCTGGTGGGGTTGCTGAGAGTAAAGTGAGACCATCGATGTAGAGAGCTTAGAACAATGCCTGACAATAAGGGTTCCACAAATGATAAGTATTAATAATAGTAATAGTGAGAAAGTCCTTCCTTAGGCAGTGCTGCAGTCTGTCTTCCAGAGCTTTCTGTCACTGATTCTTATTCCTCCCTTTGGATACACACAAAACAAGGGTCTCTGCTAACCACCTAAATGTCCTTCGAATATCTGAAGATAATGATCAGATCATCAAGAATCTGAGCTTCCCCAGGCTAAACGTAACCAATGCCTGCAATCATTGCTCTTAGGAATTCCTCTGGTGTCCCTTTCCTATCCTGGTCACCTCCCCTGAACACATTCTTGTACATCTTAAGATGTGACTCCAGATTCTTCACCATGCTTGTTCTAGAACAGGTGGCTGCAAACTATAGCCCCTGCTGCAGCCTAATTTTTACAACCTGTGAGCTAAGAATGAATTTTACATTTTTAAAGGATTGTAAAAAAAATAAGGATGAGAAAATAATATGTGACAGAGACTACATGTGGCCTGCAAAGTATAAAATGCAATTGACCCTTGAACAACTGAGGAATTACGGATGCTGACCCCCCACGCAGTCAAAAATCCATATATGACTTTTGACTTCCCCAAAACTTAACTACTGTTAGCCTACTGTTGACCAGAAGTCTTACTGATAACATAAACAGTCAATTAACTCATATTCTGAATGTTGTATGCATTATGTACTATATTCTTACAATAAAGTAAACTAGCTAAAAGAAAATGTTATTAAGAAAATCATAAGAAAAAATATATTTACCATTCATTAAGTGGAAGTGGATCATCATAAAGGTCTTCACCTTGAGTAGGCTGAGGAGGAGGGGAAGGAGGAGTTGTCTTGCTGTCTCAGGGAAGGCAGAGGTGGAAGAAAATCTGCATATAAGTGGACGCACGCTGTTCAAACACATGTTGTTTAAGGGTCACCTATATTTAGCCCTTTTCAGAAAAAGCTTGCCCACTCCTATTCTGAAAGATACTATACTTCTATCAGTGCAATATAAGATTGCCCAAGACTCTTTAGCAACCAAATTGCACTACTGTACATAATGACTTAACTGTAAGGCTGCTAATTGTCCCATCAGTATCCATTCTCCCCTCTCCTTCTTACTTAGTAAAAAGAATTCTTAGCTAGGAACACAGATAGCCACCCCACTAAAGACTGCATTGCCCAGCCTCCCTTGTGGGAAGGTGTGAGCAGGTGGCTAGGTTCTAGCAACGGCTGTAAGCAGATGTGAAATGTGTCATTTCCCAGCTGTGCTCTTAAAAGGAAGGATGCCCCTTCCCCGTCCCTCTTCCCTTTCCCATTGGCTGGAGTGTGGACCTGATAAACATGTGGTAAAGGGGTGCAGAGCAACAAAATAAAATGATCCTGGTCTCTGGGCTGCCATTTCACCCTGTGCTGTTTATTCTCAATCTGTAAAAGGGAAATAAACTTTTATCTTACTTAAGTCATTGTTCTTTTAGGTCTTTTAGCAACTGAGGCTCTAAGTAATACAACTATTGCTCAACTCTCAAGTACTTTTTATATTTGCAGCTATCAAGCTAACACCTCCCCTAACCTGCACTCACACAGGTAATTTCCTGGACCCCGTTAAAAGACCTTACATTTAGCCCTATTATATTTCATATTGTTAGAATCAGCCCATCACTTCACCCTGACATCTGAGACCTAATTCTGTCACCCAAAGTAGCTTCTATCCTTTCTAATTTCATATGAGTCTTCAAAGGCACTTCAGTTGTAGCCCTCAAACTAAACATAGCGCTCATCAAAACACCTGATCAGTATCAAGTGTAGTGGAGAGGACTGTGACCTTGGTTTGTGGGAGAAGGAAATAACAGTTCGAAATAAGGTCCCAATGAAGAAGAGGAGAGGAAGTTGAGGAGCAGCTATGGCGAGCTTACTGTGTTCAAGTCACTGTGCCAGGAACTTCCCTATTGTTATCTCATTTATTAAATACTTCATTCATTCATTCATTCATTCATTTGTTTTAAAAGTAGTAATCTTAATTTTTTGAAACAGTGACAATACCTCCTTTTGGGGGCAGAAACCCATTATTCATGAAGACATAGCCCATGCAAATCTCTTTGCCTAAGTCCATGTGCACTCACCCTTTCTTTGGACACCTGAGAAATGTGTTGCCAGTATTCCTTGCAAGGATTAGGGTCAAAGATGAAAATATTCCAAGAGCAAAACTCAAGAATTGAAATAATCACTTGTAGATCATTGGACAGTGTTTTCAGAAACCTCTAAGCTGGGCCCTGGTGAGAAGAAGTAAGTACCTGTTTGCCCTCTGCAGAGCTGTGTGGCAGAAGGACTGAGTGGGCGGGCTCTGAGTGGTGTTAGACCATCGGGTTCAAATCCTGCAGAACCTGAGTCCATTGCTTATCTTCCCCACCTTGACTTCCTTATCTGTAAAATGGGGATGTGTTATCCTCACCACAACCACCTAAAGAAGAATTCTGCACTTATTTTGAGGATGATGAATGTTCCTGCTTATGTTCCTTGTCCAAAGGGCAAACCAATAAATGTCAGCACGAGGATTCAACCCCAGGTCCCTCTGATTCCCAACCTCATGCTCGTTCATCTTCCAAAAATAGAGAAAGAAAATATCATGATTAAGATAGAAGATAAGTTGTCAAATCATGCCAAAAAGGATGGCCTGCCCGCCAGAGGGAAGGTCAGATGACTCTTAATGTGATGGTCAAGAAGAGGTTAATATTTTTCTTCTAACTTCCTTAGAAAAGCTTTCACTGGTTAGGATGGAACAACACCCTAGGATGGTGTTTTAAAACACAAAGAGCTGTTTCAAGATCCACTTGTTTCTTACAAGTATTCACCCTCTTTGGGGGCCTGGTTTGGGTGATTTGTAATGCAGAAATAATCAGCCACAGCCAATGTTCATCACCCTTTTTTCTTCCGGTTACCTAAAAGTAAATAATTTGGGATCAAAAGTCACACCACTCACACACACACACACACACACACACACACAAACTTAGAACATTAGTTCTTAACTTTTCTTCTACCTCCTGTACACCTAGGACATGAGGAGGCCCAGCAGGGACTTCAGCTCTGCATGGCAGGTGGTGAATGTCACCAGGAGGCACACTGACTCTCTAGTAGGAGTATTTTTATCATTGCAAAAACCCCTGGCCCTGTTTAGAATTAGTGCCTTAAGTGGAATAGTCATTATTTATGAATAAAAAAAGGAATATTAAGAGAAATTATGTAAGCTAAAGTTTCTTGCAGCCTGTAGATCCTATCTGAGATTGCATACCAAAAATCCTATGGAGCTTTGGGAAAAATACAGATGCATCCAAGTTTCTGCAGGATGGTCTTGGCATACGTACGTCTTTTAAGCTCCATGGGTATTCTAACAATCCTAGTGAAGAACCACTGTGAGTTTCAGCTTTAGAAAACCATGGCTGAATAAAAGTTTGTCAGGTCCAGATACCAACCAAGTAGATGTGATACAGAGATATTCTAGCAGGTGAAGGAGTCAAAAGTCATGTCTATGGATTCAATCTATTAAAAGCATATCATGAACAGTATTGGCTAAACTCAAAACAAGAAGAGGAGTCAAAGAGCACAGAGACAGGGGCTTTCTAGTATACCAGAAAGTTGAGGGGAGAGTCTGTTCAGCTAGTGACTCCTGGAGACTGGCTCTGCTTTTTCTCTCAGGTGAGGATGTGGCCTTGTCATGCTGAATTTGGATTTAAGAACAAAGATAGTCTGATGTTGGCAAGAATTCCCTTCTAGAAAGCATTAAGCCAAGTGATTGGAGAAGTTCCTCCAGTGTTGGAAGCTTCTAGTGTAAAAGGAGTGTGGAGTAGCACAAACAAGCTTCTCAGACCTGGGGAGACCCCACTTTGGGCAGCCAGTGACATGCCCCAAATGGGTACTCTTGAGTGTCACCCAATCCTACCCTGACACAGGACACCTGCTTCTGGTCAGTTTGCATATCCTGGCTAAACAAACTCTGGGGTGGGGTGGTCTTGTGGCCACCCATAGCCCACCTGAAAATGCTGCAAAGACAGACACAAGAACATCGTAAAAAAGCAAATCTGAGGCCACAACCCAAAGAGGAATCGAAGAACTCTAAGAGCAGGATTGGAAATTTTGGTCAGACTGGAAAAAGAGCTATGACTAAGAGCTATGACTATGGAAAAAGAGCTATGTTTATTCACAATAAATATTGTGAATAAACATCACAAATCACATGTAATTTAGTAATTACATTACATTTTCACCTGGGGTCAAAAACTCACGTTCCTTCAGGTGCCCAGCAAACACCAAGTGTGAAGTACCAAAAGAGAACTAGAGTGTTCATGCCTCTCTACATATCCAATCAAAAAAAAAGCTGAAAGCTGTGTTGGCTAAAAACAGTTGGAATCAGAAGATGGACTACCAGTTTGCAAGCCCTCTCCTCCGTGATCACAGTCAGTAAAAAAAAAAAAAAAAAAAAAAAAAAAAAAAAAAAAAAGGAGAAAGAAAAATCATCCCTCTCTTAGAGGGATAAAGAAAATTAGCTTAAAAAAATGCTCATATGCTTTTACAAGCAATATATATGCTTATGTGTGGCTATTAAAAGCAATTTTAAAGAAAGAGTTAGGGAACAACACTAAAAACATGATGTCTTCAAATGAGTTGGATCAGATGACCCTATCGGTGATTCTCAAACTACAGTCCAAAGAGCACAGTGGGTCCAGGAGTGCCCCGGTGCAAGATGATCTTCTATAAGTCTTGTGCATCGTCTATAAAGTATCCATACCATTCCCTTATAGCACAAAGGAGTCTTCTTTCCTTCAGGGCTATTTCATCAAAAGTTCTCCCCAAATTTTTTTCTTTTTATTAAATATTTCGAAATAATTTTAGACTTACAGAGGAGTTGTAAAGATTGTACAAAGAGTTCCCATGTACTCTTTACCCAGCTTTCCCTAATGTTAACATCTTACATAACCATGGTATAATTATCAAAATCAGGAAATCAAGATTGGCACAATACCATTAATAAAACTACAGATTTTTCTCTAATGCTACTATTTAATAGTTTTTCCACTAATGTCCTTTTTCATTCTAGGATTCAATTCAGGATCCCGCACTGCATTTAGTTGTCATTTCTCCTTGTTCTCCTCTGATCTGTGACTATCCCTCAGTCTTTCCTTGTCTTTCATGCCCTTGACACTCTTTTGAAGAGTGTCAGGTGTTTTGTAGACTGTCCCTCAATTCAGGTTTGCCTGATGTTTTCTCATGAGTAGACTAGGGTTACGGATTTTTGGCAAGAACACCACAGAAGTGATGCGCCCTTCTCAGGGCACCAAACTGGGGAAAGGGGGCATGATGTTCACATGTCTTATTACTGGTAATATTAACCTTGATCCCTTGGTTAGGTGGTATCTGCCAGGTTTCTCCACTATAAAGTTGCTATTTTTCCCTTTGTAATTGATAGATATTGGGGAGGAGTCTCAAATACTTTGAGACTATGCAAATGTCTTGCTTCTCAAACTTTCACCTACTCATTTTAACATCTACCAGGGGACACGTCTGCAGCGTGATCACTGCAGGGTCCCAGTGGTGACTCCCCGTTTCCCTCATTGCTCTCTATTTAGTCATTGGAATTCTTCTGTAAGAAAGAGTTTGTCCTTTCTCCCCATCAAATAACCAGTTTATTCAGCTTTAACTTTTATCAGTGTGGACTCGGGATATTTATTTTATATTCTTTGAGTTATAACTCAATATATCCTTTATTATTATTATTTTTTGACCCAAATTGTTCCAGCTTTGGCCACTGAGCATGCTTTCAGGTTGGCTCCTGTATTGGGCACATTCTCGTTGTTGGGTTAGCACTTCCTTACTTTCTATTTCTAGTACCACAAGATGCTCCAGGTTCATTTTGTATTTTCTCTACCCAGTCCTAGAATCTACTTTTCCAAGAAGTCCTGGGTCCTTTTATTGGATAACAGCATTCGGAAACCGAGATCTAGATACCTGGTGTGCTCATTGCTACTGGGATGTCACTGTTTTTAGACAAAGCTAGGAAATATATGTATGTATACTTCTCCATGTATACACATGTATATTTCTGTATCTATGACTGTATATGCATATTAAAATAAATGACTTAATATTGATACCTCTGATGCTAATCGAACACCATGGATTCATTCTATCACTCCCCTTTGCTCATTAGTACCTTCTTTCTCAGACAGCTAGAAACCCGGATCGCATTATCTACAATATAATTGCTTCTTTGTTTATTCCTAGTCTATATGTAAAATAGTCTCAGAATTGCTAACCCATACCCCTGTGAGAAACAAATTTATCACATAGAGTACAATGTTTGCATACAGTTATTTTTGTCTTTACCCTTACGAGATCTGGTCAAAACACTGTTTTCCAAAGTTACTTAAGTCAGCTCCTTTCTTCCCCGTTCTCTTTAGCGAGGTTATGCCATGCACGTGAAATGCAGTTACATTCATTTGTCATATTCTGCATTACATCTTGGGTCCCCCCAGTCACCTGGTTGATTTTGTTCTTAATTTGCACACAGTAAAATTTACACTTTATGGCGTACAGATCTATGGGTTTTGATAAACACATAAGAGTCTTGTATCCACCATCTCGGTACCATATAGCACAGTTCCATCACCCCCAAAGTTACCTCATGCTGCTCCCTTGTAGCCAACCCCTCCCCCCAACCCCAACTGCTGGAAATGTGTTTTCTATCCCTATAGTTTTGCCTTTTTCAACTTTTCATATAAATGGAATAATACAATATGAACCCTTAGGGTCTTGCTTCTTTCACTTAGCAAAATGGATTTAAGATTTATCCACAATGTTGCATGAATCGATACTTGTATCTTTTTATGAATGAGTAGTATTCCATCTTATGGATGTACCCCATCTGTTCTCCTGCTGAAGGACATCTGGGTGGTTTCCAGTTTGTGCGATAATGTGTAGAGCTGTTATAAATGTTCAAGTACAGGTTTCTGAGTGAACACAAGTTTTCAATCACCTGACTAAATGCCAAGGAGTAGGATTGCTGGGTCATATGGTAAGCGTATATTTAATTTTATAACAAACTGCCAAGCTGTTTTCTGACATGGGTGCACCATTTTATGTTCTTAACAAGAACATGACAGGGTTCCAGTTACTCTGCATTCTTGCCAACACCTGCTTAGCATTTATTGTCAGGTTTGTTTTTCTTAACTTTAGCTATTCTAATAGGTATGTATTATTGCTCATTGTGATTTTAATTTGCACTTCCCTAATTAATAATGATGTTGAGTGTCTTTCCATATGCTTATTTGCCATCATATGCCTTCTCTGGCAAAACACCTGTACAAATATTTTGCCCATTTTTTATAGAGTTGTTTACTTTCTTGTTGAGTTTTGAAAATTCTTTATATATTCTGGATACAAGTCCTTTATTACATATGTGATTTGCAAATATTTTCTCCCAATATGTGGCTTGTCTTTTCATTCCCTTAACATTGTCTTTCGTAGAGAAAAATTTTAATTTGATAAAATTCAACTCATTAATTTTTCTTTTATGGATTGTGCTTTTAATATTGTATCTAAAAACTCTTTGCCAAGCCAAAGGTCACAAATACTTTCTCCTACCATTTTTTTTCTAGATGTGTTGTAGTTTTACCTCTTACATTTAGGTCTATGATCTTTGTTGAGTTAATTTTTATATAAGTTGTGGGAGACTTGTTGAGATTCAGTTTTTTGCATGTGCACATCCAACTGTTCCAACACTGTTGAAAAGACTATCCTTTCTTCACCCTTGTCAAAAATGAGTTGACTATATTTGTGTGGGTCTACTTCTGGGCCCTTGATTCCATCCCACTGACTTATGTATGTATCATTTTGTCAACACTACACTTCCTTGATTATTGTAACTTTATAACATCTTGAAATTGGGTAGTATCTGAGTCCTCCAACTTTGTTCTTTGTTTTCAGATTTGCTTTGCCAATTCTACTTGTTTTCCCTTTTCATATAAATTTAAGAATCACTTTGTCAATATCTACAAAAAGACATGCTGTAATTTTTATTGGGATTGAAATAAATTTGCAAATAAAGTTTGAGAAAATTGACATCTTAACAATATTGAGTCTTCCAATCCATGAATACAGTATAACTCTCCATTTATTTTGATCTTTGATTTCTTTAATCAGGATTTTCTGGCTTTTAGCATATATACCCTACATATTATTTCATTAGATTTATACCTAAGAATTTAATTTTTGGTGCTATTGTCCTCTAAATTTCAAAGTCCAAATGTTCATTGCTAGTATATAGAAATACAATTGACTTTGTATCCTACAACCTTGCTAAACTCACTTATTAGTCCTAGGAGATTTTTTTATAGATTCTTTGGGTTTTTCTACAGAGACAATCAAGTTACATGTGAATAGATGTTTTATATCTTCTGTTCTAATTTTTATGCTTTTATTTCCTTTTCTTGCCTTATCTAGGACTATCTATGACTACCTAGTACTATCTAGGACTTCCAGTATGAAGTTGAATAGGAGTTATAAGGGAGAACATTCTGTACTGTTCCTGATTAGAAGGGAAAAACATTTAGTCTTCACCATTAAGAGTAATGTTAGCTGTAACTTTTTGTAGATGCCCTTTATGAGGTCAAGGAAATTATCTTCTATTCCTAGTTTGCGGACAGTTTTAGTCATGAATGGATGTTAAATTTTTCAAAAGCTTTTTCTAAATCTACTAAAATAATCATATGGTTTTTCTTTCTTAGTTCTGTAAATGAATTACATTGATTGATTTTCCAGTGTTGATCCAGCCTTGCATTCTAAGGATGAACTATACTTAGTTGTGATGTATTAAACATCATATTTATTGTTAGATTTGATTTTCTAATATTTTACTGGGGATTTTTACATGTATGATCATGAGAAATATAGATCTGTAGTTTTCCTGTCTTATAATGTCTTTGCCATGTTTTGGTGTTAGAAAAATGCTGGCCTCATAAAATAAGCTGGAAAGTGTTCCCTTCTCTTTCAGTCTTTTGAAGAGACTATATAGGATTAATATTCCTTAAATCTTTGATAGAATTTGTCACTGAACCATCTGGTCTATGAGTTTTCTTTGCTTGGAAGGTTTTTAACTACAAATTTAATTTCCCCAGGATATTTGTAGGATATTTGTAATTACAAGATAATTTTGTAATTAGGAGATAAATTTGTAATTAGGATATTTGTAATAGGAAATATCTATTTCTTCTTGAATTAGTTTTGGTATTTATTTCCTTCAAGGAATTGTTCCATCTTACTTAAGCTGTCAAATTTATGGGCATATAGCTGTTTGTAGTACTACCTTATCATTGTTTTAATGTCTGTGGGGTCAAAAGCAATGTCCCTTCTTCCATTCCCAATATTGATAATTTGTGTCTCCTCTCTTTTTATTTTGTCCTTCTGGCTAGAGGTTTATCAATTTCATTGCTCTTTTCAAAGAACCAAAGAACTTTTGGGTTGATACTTCTAAATTGTTTTTCTGTTTCCAATTCATAGATTTTTGCTCTTATGTATATTATTTCCTTTTTCTGCCTGTTTTAGTTTTAATTTCTTCTTCTTTATCTACTTTTTTTAAGAGTGGATGCTTACATTACTGATTGGAAAGCTTTCTTTCTTTTCTAATAGAAGAATGTATTGCTATGTATTTCCACCTATGCACTGCTTTAGCTTCATCTCTCAAATTTTGATACATTGTATTTCATTTTCATTCAATTCAAAATATTTTTTAATTTCCTTAAGACTTCCTCTGACACATGGTTTATTTAGACATGTGTTGTTTAATTTCCATATATTTGGGGATTTCTCACATACCTTTTTTTTCTTGATTTCTAGTTTGCTTCCATTACAGTTCATAAATATACTTTCTATGATTTCTATACTTTTAAAGTTGTTAAGGTTTGTTTTATGGCCCAGAATATGGTATGTTTTGGTGAATTTTCCATGAGCACTTCAGAAGGATCTGTTGTTGGGTGAAGTGTTCTGTAAATGTCAAGTAGGTCAAGTAGATGAATAATGTTGTTCAGGTCATCTATATTCTTATTGATTATATTTCTTTTTTTTTTTTTTTGAGACAGTCTCACTCTGTTGCCCAGGCTATAGTGCCGTGGCATCAGCCTAGTTCACAGCAACCTCAAACTCCTAGGCTTGAGCAATCCTTCTGCCTCAGCCTCCCAAGTAGCTGAGACTACAACAGGCATGTGCCACCATGCCCGGCTAATTTTTTCTATTTTTAGTAGAGACGGGGTCTCGCTCTTGCTCAGGCTGGTCTCGAACTCCTGAGCTCAAGCAATCCTCCCGTCTCGGCCTCCCAGAGTGCTAGGATTATAGGGGTGAGCTACTGTGCCCAGCCTATATTCTTAGTGATTATATTTTTATTTGTTCTATCATTTACTAAGAAAGGAGCATTGAAGTTTTCAACTATAATTATGAAATCATCTATTTCACTTTTCAATTATATCAGCTTTTGCATGACGTATTTTGAAGCTCTGTTTTTAGCCACATACACATTTGGCATTATTATGTCTTCTTGGAGAATTGAGCCTTTTACAATTATTTAATGTCATTTTTTTATCCCTGATAGTAATCTTTGTTCTTAAATTCTATTTTGTCTGATATTGATATAAAGATTTCAGCTTTATTTTGATTAATGTTTGCATAGCATATCTTTTTCTATCCAATTACTTTTAACCTGTCATTATATTTAAAGTAGGTTTCTTACAGACAGTGCGCAGTTGGGTCTTGCTTTTGTAAATCCAATCTGGCAATCTCTATCTTTTAACCAGTATATTTAGACAATTCATATTTAATGTGATTACTGATATGGTTGAATTAAAGCTTATTATCTCGCTAGCTGGGTTTTTTTTTTTTTTTAATTTGTTCCCTATGTTCTTTCTTCTTTTCTTTTTTCTTTTTCTGCCTTCTCGTTAGCCTGATTTGGGGTTGTGGGGAGGAAATGTTCTGTTGTTCTGATTAAGCCTTAGTCTCCGGCAAGCACGGCATCACTGAGCCTTGCAGCTGTGGGCTTCTCAGCGACCCCACCCCTCCCCTGGGTTACTTCTGAACCCACAATGTATACCTGTCCTTTCCCCAGGGTCCAAGATTTTTTTACAGTTCCCTTGTCTCATATGTAATGGGATTTCATCAGTACCTTAAGAGTGACAGTGTTTTTCCTTTTCTACATATACACCACACAAATCAAGGCTTTTGTTCATAGGAGAAATAGTAGTAGAAAGACCCAGGCAGAGTCTCTTGCCCCTCTCACAGTAGCTTCTTTTCCTCTCCTCCAGCACTTCACTGCAAGGGAGACTTTCTGTCTCCGTGACTCTCCCAGGCATTTCTGTGCACTTGTTGTGGGCTTCATGGAGAAATGCCTGCAAGAGCGTGCGGACCTCCCTGTCTATAGCCCCTAGGGGCTTCCACCTCCTTGCCAGCGTGCACTCAGCCAGATCCACCTATTCAACAACCACCCTGGCTGAATTCTTATGGGTATCTGGTTGCTTCCTGCCCAGGTAAGTCAGGACTCATGTCTCACTGTCCTCTTGAAACTTTCTTAAGGGGCTTTAGGATCGACAGAAGTTCCAGAAACACCTCTATTGTTTTTGAGATATGTAAAGTATAGGGGAAAAATACCATAGAAGTTAAGTAAGACACAAATGATTTACCAGTTTTTCACAAAGTGAAAGGCAGAACCTTCATAAACGATCAGTTAGCTATAATCCTGGACAATTATCTTATTGAAAGCACCTACCAGTCTATAATTGCCTGGACAAGAATTTGATGCTACACAGTAAACACCACGCAGAGCTAAGAAGAAAATAACTCTGGAGGATCTCTAGTCCCTTTAAGTCAACTTCAGAATTTTTCAAATATGTCACTATTTAGTGAGAACTATGGCAGGCAAATAATTACTCAAAATTAGGCTAATCACAAAAATATCATACTTATATTTTATTGTTTATTTTTTTCAAAAAACTGATACAACTTTTATTTTTGATGGATTTTAAAGATGTTTTTGCTACATAGTTTATGTATGTATTTTTATGAGGTATATTTTCATTTGTCTGAAGTTTAACCTTATGTAATTTCAAGGTAATATGTTTGGTAGCGTATCTATAATCTTTAAAAAGTTTAGAGGTTTTGAAAGGTACAATCTATGAGGTGAAATCAAGATTACATTAAAAATTGTTTTCTCTTCTGCACTAATTTTGCAGTGAGGCTCAAATGGCAAGTGCATTACTGAATGACATTTACTATCAAAAATAGGCGGTTCATTTATTTGAATTACTGTGAAAAACATAAGCCACCATAACTTGACACAGTGGCATACTTTACCATTGTAGACATTCCATTACATAGAAATCTCTGGGCTATTACACTCAAACTCATTTGTGCTGCCAAATGTGGCACTTGAAAGATGTTTCTAGAAATAGTTTATTGTTTATTATATTTTCCTCAAAAGTAAATCTTGCCATTAAACATTAACTATTTCATATATTATTATTATTAACAATAATGATGATGGAACAACCACCATTTAATGATTACTCACTACAATCCAGAGACTATGTTTAGCTAATTACAAATATTTTCTCCTTTCATCCCCACAACAATCCAATGAGAGAAGTGGGACTCAGAGGGATTAAGAAACTTGTCCAATGCAGTTAGTATACGCTAGAACAAGAACTCAATCCCAAGTCACATTCTAAAGTCCTTGCTTTTAACTTCTGAGCCAGACTGGCCCAGAATGATGTTAATTAAGATTTCCTGTGGCCCACTGAGAATTTCCTGCTGTCATTTACAAGGCTGGAAAAGGTCTACCCTTGCATAAGAATACAAAAGCATCAAAAATGCCTTATAGGCTGAGTCCAGTTGTCCAATCAGAAGGACATTCTGTTTCAGAATGGCAACAAGGGACCATTTGTTGAATGAGCATGACAACTGACTTTTATGAGGTTGGTTTGAAAAGAGGCCATGACTGTCCTCATGTTTTCTGAATCTCTCTCTCTCTCTGTACGTATGTATGTATGCATTTGTGTGTATATAAAATATTCTTTTTCCCCCCCACAGTACTGTATTATCTAGTAATTTAGTCTTTTGAAATTAGATTTATATTTTGTAAGCCACAACTAACTCTTAAGAATAAAGAGTTCTCCATAAGGTATCTACCACCTCTAATGAGGAGGCATAATGTGACATTCTAAGGTTCTCTAAGACATCTGGAGTATGGCAACAGCATAAAAAAATGAGTTGAAAAACAATAATGTGAACAGCTACTGCTAAATCTTCAGTTAGGTGAGGCAAGTTATACTCATGCATATTTCACCTGACCTGAACAGACCCTGTGTGCAATAAGACAGCAGATTAAACAGGAAAGACAATAGCACATAATGGCAATTGCCCACAAAGTAGAGAGGAAGAGTGCTACAAAGAGCAAAGAGAAGTAGTCAGTCACTCTGGGGAAATTCAGTTCAAGGGTAAATGTAAATCACCCTCTATAAACCCAAGATGGAGGGCCATGCCATGTGATCCCGCCAGAATCTCTGAATTATACCACAAAACAATAACTAGTGCTTCTAGAGCTTTTACAAGTCAAGACACACGCAGAAAATGAATCTATTTAGATGACACATGGGAGAAAATAGCCAGAGGCAACTGATCCAGGAGCTCGCAACTTCCCAAGCCCACCCTGGCTTCCCTGAGCAGTGGAGCCGGAGGGATCATATTTCCACACACCTGTAATCCATTCCCAACATACCAGTGAGCTTCAGTCCACCAAGTAGAAAGCTCTGCAATAACTTGTGTCAACAAGAAGTACTTCCATCATGTTTGGTCTACTCCACTTAAGAAGTTGGGAAAATATATAACAGAGTAATATTTTCATCGAAAGTAGTTAAATGCTAAAACATTTTGGTGCTTAAAGGGCAAGCTTCAGTTAGAAAAATTAACTCTTGGAATGCCTGATTTCCTGAGAATGCAGAAATACAAGGTGTGACTACTCTGTCTTTTATTGGGCTTCAAGGTATTTCTATCAAATCGTTCTATTATCTCAAGATATTTTTAAAGTGTGAATTAACCTTGCCAGGACCTATCATGGCTATAAAGTATTACACTGGATGATCATATGATCCAATGCTGAGATGCTTTGGAGGTGAAGGGGTTCTATTAATAATTACACTGTAACAAGCAGTATAAGCTGGGACTGTCCTAGGCAAACCAAGACATTCGGTCACCCTAGTATTAGATCATTCCTCCATTTGATCTTAACCTTTTTAGAACAACAACAAACGTTAAGTTTTTCTTCTTCAAAAATAAAAATAAAATAGTACATACTAGTAGCAAGAAACTAAAAAGTAAAATATATAAAACAGAAAATAAAAGTAGTAGCTTTTATAACCCCTGGAATCATACTTCCCAGTGTTCACCTCCATTAACAGTCTTCTTTGCAGTCCTTTTCCATGTGGTGAGGACAGAATTCCCAAACATTATTCCTCAAGGTCAGACAAATGGATGCTGGGCAGCCAAAAGTAATAAATGTCCATCCCATACACAGGGGCCCGCCCACTCTCTCCTGTATTCCTGCAGCACAGCATGTGGTTTGGGTCTCAACCACTGGGTACATCACTTTCTTTCTGGTCACAAGGTCAATTCAAGGTGATCACATTACTCTTTTAAAGGCAATGAAGCTATAAGAAAGTTTTGCTCAGACTTCTAGGAAGACAATCTAGTTCATTTTCAAACATATTGAAACTGAGCAGATCTGAGGCCTGGACATGCACTGTCCAAAATGGTAGCCACTAAGCCACATGTGGCTATTGAGCATTTGAAATGTGACTACTACAAACTGAGATGTCATGTAAGTGTGAAAGACATACTGGATTTCAGACAGTATGAAAAGGCAACATAAAATATCTAACAACTTTTATGTGGGTTACATATTGAAGTGATGATGTATATGGCTCATGTTATGTCTCCATAGGACATTTGAACCTCTGATAAAGCCAGGCCTGATGCTAACCTTACCCATGGACTTTTCAGATATGGAAACTAATTAATAGCTATTAACATCTTGCTTAAGCAAGTTCTGATTGGTCTTTTTAAAACTTGCAACTGAGAGTCTTGATACAATGTATATATAAAATCATACCATACATTCGAGATACTACTATTTTCATTAAACAATCAATCATGGTCACTTGGCCATGCCAGTACCTTAATAGCAGTGTGGCCAGATCTGCACAAAGTATTCCATATGTGGACAAATCAACCTTTTTTTTTCTGTTACCACCATGTATGTGTCCAGGGTGTGGCACCAGCTTTCTTTTAGGTCTTCCAATGCCAGCGGTCTTTCTTCTCTTGGCCTTTGCACATGACTTTCTCTTCTGCCTGGAACATGCTTTCTTCACTTTTCACTTGCCTAGCTCACTCTCATTACTCAGGTCGCAATTTAAACCCCAGCTCCCCAGAGCTGGGTTCCCTGACCACTCTATTTAGAGTAGGTCACCCCTGTCATTGCACCTCATCTTCTCTATATGGTGTGGAACAAAATATGTATTAATTTCTTTAGATGGCCATTTAACTTCTACTTTCTCCTGCCCCACCATCCCATACCCTGCACCAGTGCAGAAGCCATGTATATGTGGTTCACCCTTTTATTCTCAGCACCTGGAACAGTGACTAACACATAGTAGGTGCTTAGTAAACATCTGCTGAATGCCAGGAATGAGTGTTAAAGAGTGCAGGAGGGGGAGGAAGGTCAGGAGAAGGTGAAGTAATGTGGTAAGGGAACGCGGATAATTCAGCATCACCAAGCCACTGATGAGCACCGATTAACACTACCCAGAAGAACCAAGAAGACAGTAAGAATGAGAACTGACAGATGGACGCTAGGTCTGAAATGGAAGGATTTGAACAGTTAGTGGCTGTCTGACCTTCCTCCAGGCATAAAAGTAAATGATCAGAGATGCAAATGGTGAAGCCTGCAGTTCAAGAGCCTTCTTGAACTTCCCACAGTGGAAATTCCACCTAAGGTTTTGTTTTCTGTTAGAGACAACCTGATTCTTAGGCTCGTTCTTATAACCTAAATACAAAAATATGGGAGGATCTGGGGCCCACTCTGGGAGTTTTTATCTGACTCTGCTCGGAGGAAAGATCATACTCTTCAACCTCTGCTTTGTGGAACTTCTCACGAGCCTAGTTGCAATGCTTCCCTGGTTGTATCCACACCAGCCTTTCTGGGCTTCTTAAACTACCTAGCATACCTTCTATTTTCCTGTTCACGTTCTTGTTCTCACGTGGGGTCTTTACCACCGCCACGCATGCTTTACTCAGCTTACCTTATAACTTGAGGGGAGTGGGAAGGTTTTTCACTGAAACCCTTTAGGATTGATATATGATAGTCACTTAATTACTCCTCTGGAGAAGAGGCCTCTCTTTAAACGAGAATTGCTCTTCATTTTGTTTTAACGTGATACATATTTTTAATGCATTAATTTTATCATGGAAAAGTTGACTGATACAAAAGAACTCATGAACCAAGCACCCAATTTAAGATCTAGAATATTGTCCTGGAAGCCCTCTGTGTGTCCCTCCCTGGTTTCATTTCATTTTCTAAGGAATGCAAACCACTTTATTTGTGAATTCCAGAAACCTGGGATTAGCGAGGTGAAAACTTTAGAATTTAGAGCTGTGGTGCTGTCCACTAGGCAGGTGCTGACGGGTCTTAGGAAAGGTGAGAAAGAGAGCAACCATCTCTCAGAGGAAGGATGAAAGTGCTTAGCCTTCTTTCTTCTTTTTATTTTTCTCCACTTTGATCTCTCTTCCTTCCTCCTTTTTTCTTATTAATTACCACACCTCCTCTCTGTTGGAATGACCAAGGAAATCTACATATAGAGGAAGTAGGTTCAGAGCTGACACAATCCTGTCTCTACCCTTTTCTAACAGATGGTTTTCCATTAGGGCTTACCAGGTCTTTTTTCTGAACAGAATCAAGCATGCACTGGAAAAGCAAACATCAGTATCATAGAACTGGAAGCCGCTGATTTATTACAGAAAATACAGAGATGTTTGTAGCTGGAAAAGACCTTAGAGATAATTAAATCCAATCTTCTTATTTTAGAGCTGAGAGAAACAAGGCATAGGACTTGCCTGAGGTCATTCAGCTAAATACATGTCTTCAGCCTCCAAATCATTATTTTTATTTCTCATCATTCAATTCCCATTATTGACATATTTCATTATTGATAAATCAATCATATTATTGCTAATTTTACTTGAGTCTGAGACACTGGCCTTACCTAGAGTATTAGTGTTTTCATTTAGCAATGTTAATAAAAAATTATTTTTGAGCCATACATATAAGGGGAAGATATATTCACCTTAATGCAAAACACATTATTTTATTCATAACAGCATTTATATTATCAATAAAAAATCATTAAACATCTATCACACTTTTCTGATATCCTGACATTCTTTGTTTCTTATATTATTTCTACTTCTAATAAAATACATAATTGAGCTGAATCTTTAAAAATATAGAGACTTCAGCATACTTTTAAATGGCGAGAATGAAAGTCATTAAGTTCTTTGTCATAACAGAAATCTACAGATTGCTACTATTCAATGAGTTAACCAAAAACCCCAGATGCCCATTAGGTGCCCAACACTGTTTCAGATATTCTTCCCACTCATGCACTTTCTTCAAGGCAAAAATGTTTTAAACTTTAAATTTTCAAGAATTCTTGTATGTATGTGTATGTGTGTGTGTGTGTGTATATATATATATATATGTGTGTGTGTATGTATTTGATTGCTTATTTATTTTATTCAATAAATTTTACTTCTCTTATTCTCAAGGCACTATGCTAGGCACTGTTGGGAAGTGAAACAAATTCTTAGAGAGCATATCATTAAGAACAAGAGAAAATGTTTACATAAATAACTACAATATATGGCCTAAGAGAGTACCCCAAAAACAAATGCCCATGGAGGCTAGGCAGTCAGTGTAAACGCACAGAACAAGTTGAGCATAAGGAAACAGAGAATGGGAGAATTATGAGGAGCTGTAAAATGAATCTTCCCTCTAAAGAAAGAATGGAGAAAAAGGAGCGAGGATTTGAGGAGGAGGTGTGGGAAGTAAGAAAGAGAAAGAATGTATAAGCGAGGACAGCGTGGGGAGGAGAAACAGAGATATGGGTAAAGGTAAAGTAGAGAGAAAGACAGAACAGGAGAAAAAGGAGGGAGAAAGACAGACACGAGAGACAGAGAGAGAGAGAGAGAGCGCGCTGTGACTGAGCCTTGGGGAACTCCAGAACTCCAACACTGAGAGGTCAGGTAGAGGAGGAACACCGGCAGAGCATGGTGTCCCAAAACCTCGTGGAGTGAATGTTTTGAGATGGAGAAGATGGCCAACTGTGTCCAATTTTGCTGAAAGTACTTGCTGGATTTGACAACAGTGAGGTCACTGAGAACCATGACAAGAGCAGTTCCAGCAGTTTAGTGTCATTGGAGGCCAGGCTGAAGTGTACTGAAAAGTGGACAGAAGGCAGAGAGCTAGAGATATAACATGAAGGCCACTCTTTCGAGAAGTTTCACTGTGCAGGGAAGCAACGGAATGAGGCAGCGGTTACAGCGGGACAGGCCGTCATGGAAGGGTGGTTTTTAAAAAGACAGTTGATATCATCAGGTTTGTCTACTGATGGGAACGATCCTGAAAGAGGCAGCCGTTGATGGCATCGGAGAGAGGTGGCCAAAGGAGCCAATCTTAGAGAATGGGATGAGAACCCAGGCACAGAGGGAAAGAGTGGCCTTTGATCTAAGGAGGGACACTTCTGTCACACTCCAGAGAGGAAGGAAGAGACGCATAGGTGCCAGCATGGTGACATTTGGTGGTGGAAGTGTGAGGGAGTTCCCATCTGATGGCTTCTATTTTCTACACAGAATGGGGAAGGACATCACCCTCCCTGTTTACCCTCCCGGAGAACAAGCAGGGAAGGTGACTGAGAGATTTGCAGAGAGGGGAGAAGGTGTGAAAATATCCGCTTGGGACTGTGAACACAATCCCGCTAGAAAGACATGGTAAGAAGAGTGGAGTGTCAAGTTATGAGTTGGAATCACAAACTTAAGGCACAACCAGTCAACTGTTTTTCAATTTTGTCCAGCAAAGTCCAGCTGCTCCCAAGGGCATGGAGAAGCCATGAATTGCCAGTGGATCTTGAGAAAATTCAGATTCTGAGTCAGATCTGGACTGGAGCCTGAGCTTCTGTGTTTTTAACAAGCTCCCAGGTGATGTCCCTGCTACTGGATTGCTGGACCACACTTTGAATGACAAGGCTCTTTTCCTTTGTCATTCTCTCCTCAAGCACTTCAGTAGGGGATACAGCAGGTCTGTCATCTCTGAGGCCAAAAATAATATTAATAATAAAATCCAAATCTCAAAAATAACTAAAAAATGGGGGAAGGTCATGAAGAAAGATGATTCAGTTTATTCAATTGTGGCTATATTAGAAATATATTTTCTTGCCTCTTTATCATCTATTAATATATTTCCAACCTTGGCAGCCTCATAAAATCTCACAGCTTCAATCACTGTCTTCGTGAATGTCAAAGTCTCTTTCTCAGATCCAAAGTCCTCAGGAACACAACCCCATGAGTATCCCAAGAGCAATTAAACAATAAATTTGCTTCTCCTTGGTCTTTTCATCCTTTGACTCCTATTCTCATTGGCCTCCACATTAAATAAGTTGTTAAGGCCTAGTGACTTATCCCTAAAATATTAGTGGTGTCTATGGATGCAAATTAGAATGTCACCAAGACACCATTTCCCCTTATGAGATAGGCAAGAGTCCATAATTTTGACAACATACTCTGCTGTCATACCTGTGAAGAAACAGACTCGCATGTATTGCTAGCAAAATGGTACGGCCCCCGTGAAGTGATTTTTTTTAATTATACAGCAAAATTACATATGCCTTGACCCTTTGATCTAGGAATCCATTCCCAAGACACACTGGTAACATATAAAATGATATGTGCACAAGACTATTCACTAAAGCACAATTCATAATTGCAAATGACTGCAAACAACCCCCAAATGTCCATCAGTAGGGGATTGGTTGAAGAAATTACGATACATTCATATAATGGAATATTATGCAGACATAGAAAGGAGTGAGGAAAATCTCTATATACTGACAGGAAAGAAAAGTGAAAAATGCAAGATGCAGAAGGGAGTAAGTAGCATGCTACTTTTTGAATAAAAAAGGGAAGATAAATACATATACATATTTGCTTATATTTTTAAAAGATGAAATGGAAAGATAAAACAAAAACTAACAAAAATGGGTTGCCTATAAGAGAAAGGAAAGAACAATGGGAGAGGGTTTGCATGGAAGCTAGATCTCTCTGAATGTACCATATTTTATAGTTTTAACTTTGATAGCATATAAATGTTTTATAAAATTAAAAAATAAAATTAAATAGAAAAAAAACCAAAGTAATCCATAAAGATCAAAGCAATCTGAGATCTTCAGTGGCTTCCCACTATCTACCCACCGAGTTCAAACTTCTGAGCCTGGATTCAGTGCTCTCTTAAGCCTTCTCGGGCCAAACATCCTCATTGCACTTCCTGAGGCCCCTTCTCCATACACTCCACTCATGTACAAACATTATTTGAGCACCTAGTTTATTCTGCTAGCTAGACCTTACCTCTTTGAGGATGGACTCCACCTCTGATTCCTGCTGGAAACTATAATGCTCAATCTCTATAGTTACCATAACACCAATCTCTATAATTACCCTAACACAAATTGGTGACAATCATGGCATCTTAAAGTAATTGGCTGGAAAGTTTATATTTATTCTGAAGAACTCAAAGAAGACATAGCTCCTTGATAATATATAAAACATCTGGCTAAAGAGTAACTTTCTACAAAACAAAGATAATACTTGAAACAATCCAATATCCATCAGCAGATGAATGGATAAACAAAGTGTGGCATATATCAGCAATGGAATATTATTCAGCCTTTAAAAGGAAGGAAATTCCGACACATGCTACAACATGGATAAACCTTGAGGGCATTATGCTAAATGAAATAAGCCAGACACAAAAGGACAAATACTGCATGATTCCTCTTATATGAGGTACCTAGAGTAATCAAATTCAGAGACAGAAAGTAGAATGGTGGTTGCCAGGCACTAAGAGGTGGAGAGAGTAGGCAGTTATCGTTTAATAACTACAAAGCTTCAATTTTATAAAATAAAAAAAGTGTTCTAGAGAAGATGGTGGAGGCTTGCAAAATTTGAATGCACGTAATGCCACTGAACTGTATGCTTAAAAATCATTAAAACGATAAATTTTATGTCATGTGTATTTTACGACAAAAAAAAATTAAAGATGGAAAATGAGCCACTTAGGAATACCTTACCAAAGTTTTAACCAAGGCTGTCCTCTCCAGAGCTATTAAGGATAACCTAGGGAAGAGACTTGGCTTTTTGCTTGGGACATGGGACCACACTCTCCCCACCAAGAGTATGTCCAACAGAAACATTCTACCCCGGGACCACGTTGCACCCCGGGCTTTGTAGAAGCAGGAGCAGCACATAGCTGGTTAATTTAAAAGGTGTTTCTAAGATTCTGATGCTTGTTCCTAACCAAAGCTTTGTATTGGCATTGACCCATAATATTTGCATTTGTGCCTCTTAGTAGAATGCTCCATCCTATCCACACATTCCCCCCATTCCCACAGGAAAAATCACTGCACTCTGAGCTACTGCCACTTGGGAAGAATTTACCTTTGACTCAGTTTTAAAACTCTGCTTTTTGTACCATATTAAAATGAGACATAAATAATAGGGGAAACCATATAAGGGGAGAGGAGGTATGGGAACTCTCTGTGCTTTTGGGTCAATTTTTTACATATCTAAAACTGCTCTAAAAATTATACAAACTCTATAAGTTAAAAAAATAAAACTCTCCATCTTAAATTCTTTGAGTTGCTGATATAGCAAATGGTGTTATGGTCCATATAAGTAAAAATGATACTTTTTAAACAAGGAAATATGTTCTTTTTTAAACACATAATATAGTTGGCCAGAAGTTGAAGGCATATTGTTCTGAACAGTCACCATTCTAACCACATTTGAACAATATAGGAGGAAAAGAGGAAAAATAATTAAAATCCAATCCTTAGTTTCTGCTCCTTACTGCATTGGAAATCCCTCACCCTTTTAACACATGGCTTTGCTTCTTTCTTGCCTCTTAAAGAGTATAAAGAGACACACTGAAGGCTTTGACCATAAAGGCAACTAAATATTGTAAGAATACAGAGGTTATTGAAATGCCCTTCTAAAAATTATTTAAAATGTGGATAGCAAGCTTACATTTCCAGCAATGATGGAGGAGCTGGTAGCAGACCAACCTTCCTGCTAAGGACATTTGTAAAAGCTGGGCACAATACCACATACAAACACAGACAGACACAGACACACACACACTCACGTATATAAGCCAGCTGCCTGAAGACAATGAAGAACAACCCAAACAGCCAACACATGAGAGGTCAAGATCCCAGACAGCAGAAACACTTGCTAAAGGGAGCCCTCTGGCCAGGGTCACATTTTCCCCTCAGCAGAGTTAATTATATATAATATAGAACATAGAAGCCAGCATCCCAGAGACCGTGGCAGTCTCAGTGGGCTGGACAGACAAAAATTGGGAGTCAGAGACCATTGAGGAGGAGGGGCTCATTAACACCAGGCTTTCAGTTGAGTCTCTGCAAGAACCATGACCTATGATTGAGAACAAACCAGAATAGACCAGCATCAACTAGATCAAGGTGATATTCTTACACTCCATCTGGGAAAATTAAATCCTTACTGAAGGAAATTAACATCATCCAGGAGAGGTTCTACAATTTTTCATACATCATGTCTAGGATTCAAAGAAAAATACCAAACATTCCAGAAAACAGACAAAACCATTGAAATCCAAGAGAAAAACAGATAGTAAAAACAGATTCACAGATGATCCATATATTGTAGTTAACAGACATGGACTTTCAACTGATTGACAACAAACTTAAATCAATACTTCACAAGAAAAAGAGAATACCTAAATGGCTAATAATCATGAAAAGAAACTCAATATCATTAGTCATTAGAAAATGCAAATTAAAACTATAATAAGATACCACCACAAAACTTTCAGAATTATTTTAAAAATATTAAGTGTTGCTGAGAACATGGAACAATTTGAATTCCATAAACCGCTGGTATAAATAGATGCAAACACTTTATAAAATTTTTATGCATCAATTAGAAAAGTTAAACATACATACACCCTATTACTCAGGAATTCCATTCCTGGTTATATACATAAAAATGAATGTTTATGTCTACCAAAAGAAAATATCCAAGAATATTTATAAAATCTTATTTATAATAGACCTAAATTGTAAACAACCCAAATGACCACCAGCAGTAGAATGGTTCCATTATAACATAGTCATCCAATCAATAATTTGAGACAACAAAAAAGAACAAACTCCATCTATGCAACTCATGAGGATGAAGATCATGAACGTGTTGATGGGAAAATGACAGACATAAAGAGAACATGCTATATGATTTCATTTACATAAGGATTAAAACTATGCCAAATTAGCCTATGGTGAGATGAGCCTGAACAGTGGTTACCTTTGGTGGGCAGTAGATGATGACTGAGCGAGAGCCCAAGTGAGACTTCTGGTGTGCTGAAAGTGGGAATGCTCTATTTTTGTCCTGGGTGGAGACTGGAGAATTGTGTTCATTTTTTGTAAATTCTACAAACTGTATACTTATGATTTGTGCACTTGGCATGCATACAATATACTTAAATTGAAAATAGCCAAAACAAATAGTTAAGAAATAAATTATATGGACAACTAGGCATTCCCGGACAACAGGGGCAGAGGGCACCTGGACTGGAATATTCTGAAGACAGCTTTCCACTGTGATTCCCTTGCCCTTCCATAAAGCAGCAGCTCTCCTTCAAGGCTGTCTTCCCTGAAGACACAGTCTCTCTAGTCCATCTGTCTTCCACATCCAATTTGGATTTTACAATAAGTGGTTAAATTTATTTTATCAATTTAAGCCCAAAGTCAACATATTCAAAATCAAAGTCGTCACCATCTCTTCTCGCTACATGAATGTCCCCCCATATTCTCCATCACAGGTAAGAGGATAATTAACTTCCCTGATGCTTAAGGTAGAAACCTCATCCCCATTATGAAACTCCTGGAGGTGGAGGTTATCACTCAGAAATCTTCCTCAACTTCCTGCCCTCTTCTCCAACCACATTATTTTCATTTTCTTTTGTTCACTCATTCATTCACTGACCTACTGTGTATTTGTGAGTGTGTAGTGCCTGCAAGGCCCTGCAAGAGGGGCTGAGGATCAACAGAAGCAAGTCAGATATGGTCCCTGACAACCAAAGCCCTTGACTTTCACCTGGACTCTCCCAATTGCTTTCTATGGAGTCTCACCAACAAATTTCCCTCCCCACTTCACTCCTCCCTCTGTACGGCCTCCAGTTCACAGCTCTGTTCTCCAACACACATACCCTTTACATGTGTGTACCCTTTACATGTGTGTACACGTGCACACACACAAAGGGCATAAACATTATTTAAATAAGCAGGATAAACTGATTAAAGATAATCTGGAAACTATGTCAAGGAATAAAAAAGGAAAAGACCCTATCATTCATATTCCTAATACCCAAAGATTATTAATATTAGTGACTATCTTCTCAGTATACAAGTCTGACCATTTCCCTCTCTTCTTAGAAGGCGTCAAGTCATCCACTGCCTGTAGGACAAAGCTCCTTCTCGTAAGCACTTAATCCACTGCTCGTCACAGTCTAGGTCCAACTGTCTTTCTGGGCTTCTCTCTGGTCACCCTGCCCATCCCCAACCCTGACTCTTGGGTCCACAACACTGCTCCTGGTTGTGGGCTGTGGATGCCGGGTCTTCTGCCTCCATCTCTGGTCACACTGTTCCCTAGGCGATGATCTTCCCTCATTTCTCCAGCCTCAAAACCTCCCACTCAACCTTTTGAGACCAGGTTCAAATTTCACTTCTGTTAGACCTACTTGTGTGACACCTGTCACAGCATGTTGTAATTATGTGGGAGACAACAGAACTGTTAATGACACTGACTCTGGAGCCAGACTATCTGGGTTCAAGTCAGATCTGTGACCTGCTAGCGGTGTGTCTTTGGGCCAATTATTTTATCTGTCTTTGCCTCAGCTTCATGTATAAGAGGATAAAATACAAAACTCCTCTCAGAGTGTTTCTATGAGGATTAAATGAGATGATCCTGTTAAAGGTTAACTTAGCACATTGCTAGGTACATAATAAGTGCGCAGAACCCGTTGCTTGCTGTGACTGTGAGATGTCTGCCTCATCCCCCTAGACTGTGCACATCCCAGAGGAAGGATTTCTTATTTGTCTTTGGACCCCCCACCCATGCCCAGTTCAGAGTAAGTGCTTTATAAATGTTTGAGAAGTGAATGAATGAATGAATGAATGGGTGAATGAATAAGTGAATGGTCTTCCAAATCTTCTTGGCATATTCTCTTGCTATACATAGTTCATAGTCAAAAGAAATGGAGGAGGAAAATGGGGAGAATGAGAGGAAAAAGGATGTGGATAAAAGAGGAGAGAAGGAAGAGGAGGAGGAAGAATAAGAGTAGCAATTAATTGCCACTGATGGTAATGGCCTTGGACTCTTGTGTGCATAAAAAATAGGCATCAATCAGTCCCCAGGCTGCAGCAGATCCTCTTGCTGCTAGCTCTTTGGGACCCAGGAATATGTTGGCCCTTATGCTTGGTGCCAAGCTCAACATTCCATTCTGGCCTCTGGGGTAACCGATTTGCACAACTGGGACTCTACCCAAAGAAGGGGCCCTCAGATGGTGGACCAGCCCAGGTGACAGCTCTACAAGGACTACACAGGGCCTACCCAGGAGGTTCCAGGACACGGAGCAAAAGACGGATGTGCACGAGGCATCCTATGCAGGGCATCAGCTCATCCTCAAATTCCCCAGGACAGACGCAGCGCTGGGTGTATGGAATATTTAAAGGTTCCCTTGCAGTTGAAGTATCTTGGCAAAACCTGTTTTTACTAACTCCAGATATACTGGCTTCTCCTTCTATTCTAAAGTCAGTGATAAATCCCCAAGAACTCATTAGTAGTTTCTAGCACACATAAAAGTACAGAAAGCCTTTGTTTTGCTGATTAGGGAGGCTACATAAATTTTTAACTGATTATTAAGAAATAAATGCCAGCCTTTGCAGAAAAATACATTTTTCTCTGTCTCCAACTGAAAACCAAGGAGACCTTAAGAGACTTCACCTGGGCACAGGCCAGGTGGTTTCACCCCAACCTGCAGGGGCCAGCTGCACCCTGGCAGCTATTGCAAGGGCAGGTCAGTTGTCATCAGAGGCCCCACATCTCTGAGCAGGGGGTCATGGCCCTTGTGAGTCAAAGCCCACACAGAGAACACTGGCCTCCTGGTGGCTGGCCGCACCACTGGCTTGTAGCCTTTTGCAAAGACATTAAACCAGGGACTTGGAACTCAGGCCCCAGTGTTTGAATTCCAGCTCCTCTACTTACCAGCTATGTGGCCCAGGGCAAGTTGTTTCATTGCTCTTAGTTCTGAGTTTCCTCATTTGTGAAATGGGGATAATAATAGTATCTATCCCTCAGGGTTGTGGGAAGATTAAACAGATAATGCACATAGAGGATTCGGCATAGCGCTTGGGACACAAGTCACGCTCAGTAAATGATATCTATTGTTCCTATTCTTTAGGAATCATTTTCTCAGCTTCCAGACTTTTTTTTTTCTCTAGTGCTTCCATGGAGAGAGAAAATCAAACTTGAGGCTAGGGAGGCTGAATTGAAAAGCATAATAGCTAATCTCTAGGAACATTTACAATGTTCCAGGTACTCTGTGGGCGGTGTTTGCGTGTTTCATCGCAGTTAATTCTCACAACAACATATCAGCATGTACTACCATGAGCCCCACTTTTCAAAGGGGTATCCAAGGCTTTACCCCTTAGAAGGAAAGCAGTAGTGGGTAGGCTGAGTGGGGGGATGGGTGGGAGTGGTTTTTAAAAAATTGTGGTGGAAAGGAAAGGGAATATTAAGAAGTGGTCTCTGTGGGTTACGAATTGGTTCCCTTCAATGTTCTTTCAAATACACAGGTTAAGATTGGAATTCCTTTTTATTTTTTTATTTTTATTTTTTCGAGACATAGTCTCACTTTGTCACGCCAGGTAGAGTGCAGTGGTGTCATCACAGCTCACTGCAACCTGAAACTCCTGGGCTCAAGCAATACTGCCTCAGCCTCCCAAGTAGCTGAGACTACAGGCGTGTGTGACAATGCCTGGCTAATTTTTCTATTTCTAGTGGAGATGGGGTCTTGCTCTTGCTCAGGCTAGTCTCAAACTCCTAAGCTCAAGCAATGCTCCCGCCTCGGCCTCCCAGAGTGCTGGGATTATAGGCGTGAGCCAACGCACTGGCCTGGAATTCCTTTTTAATTAGCAGCTCCATCATTGTTTTGAGACTTCCTAAGTTCAGAGGGCATAGTTAAGTAGGAGGCAAGCACTGTCACCAGCACTGTAAGTCGGTGTCCTACTACAGCAAAAACTCACATTAAAACCAGCCGCAATGAATGACCTCACCGTGTCCTTGCAAAGCAGGGCACATCCTAAAAGTGGGGGAAGAGGCAGCTAAGGCCTCCAGATACTCGGCTACACTTAACCAGAGTAATCCACCCCCAAGTTTCTCCTGGGGCACAGTTCCTTTTTGTTCTTTCATTTTTGTCCTCTCTTTAATAATGAACGTGTGACTCAGAGGTTTAATGAGTTACCAGGAGAAGTTAACCAGAAGGGAAGCCCATTGAGTAAGTGCATAATTAAAATTGCGAATGGACAGAGGAGTACAATCATTGTGGGAGAAGAGGAGCACTCGGGAATGACTCATGGGTTACGCTGGTTATAAAAGGGCCTGTGGGATTTAAATTATGTCTGGTGAAGATCTGGAAATTAAAGGAAATTTCTAGAACCCTTCTACAGTCAAAAGAGCCAGAGAGGCCACCTGGGACCTCTCCTTTCCCTCCCCAAGGATTTAGACTAGTAGCCAGGAGTCACTTCCAGCAGAAACTGAACAACAGCAAAGGCTGAATTCACCAGAGGAGTCATTACCCCTCTGGTGCTAACACAAGGCTCTAATGTCAATTACTTCCTGTTGTAGGTAAATTTCCTGCTGCAAATTATAACAATCAGAAGGAGAAAAACAAAGGCAGCATCACGCTGGATTTTTGCTCTTTAGCCCAAACCCAGAAATATTTTGCATCTGTTGAGGCCTGGCTGGAAGAAAGACTACGGCAGACAAGCATGCACTGGAGACCAGGCTGATACAGTTAACAGAAAGACCACATGCTGACTCGTGACCCGTTATCTGTTCTGTACATGGTCAGGGATAGAAACGAAACCATTCAGGGGGCTGTGAGTTCTTAGGAGAAATGCAGGCGGATCCCAAGCAAGAAACACAATACTCCCCTATGTCGGGATCTCTGTAAAGCTACAGCCACAGAAAGTACCTTTTGCCCACGAATCTAGTCCAAGAGTTTCTGTAACTAAAGCCACTTCAGAACAGCCATGCTAATGGAGCAACAGTACAAATTAATCCCAAATATCAGATGAGCTAAATATTGTGACTTACTGTCTTATTCCCATACGAGTGTGTTTGCTGTTTGGACCAAGAGGGTCAAGGCTACCCTGTCTTTCCTCCTAGAATATAGAAGCGATCACATTGGCAAAGTGGAATAGCAGGTATGACTCAAAAATATTTCCACTAACAGAAATTTTTAAAAAGCTATGAGCCCAAAAGTTAAGTACAGAGTTTGAAATTCATTTTTAATTTTTGTTTGAATTAAGCTTATATAGTTTTTGAACAGCACTGGGAACAAAGTATTGAAGCCACAACATGAACCACGGAGGAGAACAAATTGAAAGGTGTGCTCACTTTCAGATCTTATTCATTGAAATAAATCCTCCAAACCCCTTCCTCTACGCAGACCAAGAGTGAGTCACTTGGGTGGTCTAAAAGGCCTTCCAAGGGGTGGGGAAGAAGCCTAAAATTTTCTTTTAGTAAAAATTATGTTTACTTTGTAAAAGAAATATAGATAAATATATATTTGGAAGTGAAATTAACATATGAAATGAATCATATTAGCCTGAAAGGACTCAGTGATTTATTTTTCATCTTTACTCAATAACATCAGGGCAGTTATTTATATTTTTATCATACTTTCTAAAAATCTACCTCCCACTATCCTGTAAGCCACTATAAACAAAAGTTAAAAGAACTGTCCTGAGTCCCAAGAAAACTTTAAATTTTGCCAGAGCAATCTTTATGCAAATAATTAAAAGTTCATTTTATTAAAGTAAAATAAAATCCAGAATTGATACTATTTTAATCCTGATCCAATCTCCAAAAAGTCATTAATTCCCTAAGACACTACTAAACGAGTAGGTGTTAGTCCCTTGTCAATAGTTGTCAATAAGTATAAGACATATTTAGCAAGGCCCTAGTCTGACACAGTGGAACCATACCACTTAGGGTTAAGTCCTGGTTCCCACATAAATAGCTTATGCAAGTAAATAAACCTCTCTGAGCTAACCACGCCCTTAATGTTCTAGACCATCCAAAAGCATCTGAGAGAACTCCATCATGCAAAGACAAACTGGACAGAAGAACGAAAAAGAAAAGTTTAAAATGCAATGGTCCCTATCATCTAGATTGGACGCAGAAAGAAAATTCAGAATTCTAGGGGAGGATGATGATTTCAGAAGGGTTGTCCATGGTCCACCTCTATTCTTAGCTAAAGGATAAGGTGAATGCCTAAAAGGTTATAATGCAATCCCAAAACCCTCCCGGATTTAGCCAATTCTTATTCTGAATCACTCGCTGACTGAGTCAGGGCAGGACACAGCACCAGCTCCTGTCCTTGAAAAATACAGTTACCTGAGTCACAGGCTATTCTGCAAAGCCAGAACTGATCTACATCTGGCATTTCAAGGGCAAGCCAACTCACCCACATGCAATTAACCACAGTTGACTTTTCCTTCTATTCATAGATATCCTGGAAATAGGCCTGAAAGCATAGAAGCAGCAACATGGAGCAGCGGAAGTGGCACATACGGAGTCCTGAATCGCCATGAACTGCCTCTGAGATCTTGAAAAATTACTCAGCCTCTCTAAACATAAAATTTCTTGTCTAGAAAATGGGTGGCATAGAAGACTGCCCATTCTGAGTGGGGCCCGGGGCAAGAAAGAACTGCAGCAACTCCAGGCTGCAATACAAGCAGCCCTGCCATTTGGGCCACCAGACCAGGCAGAACCCAAGACACTAATGGCAGCTGTGGGAGATAAGGTGCTATGAGATGCCTTGGGCGTGCTCCAAGAGGGGAGCTCTACCACAGACCCTGAGGGTTCTAGAGTGAGGGCATGCCATCTTCAGCAAAGGACGATATGCCATTCTAGTATAAAAACAGCTCCTGGTTGTTGCTGGGCCTTGGTGGAAACTGCACATCTGACCCTGGGACAGCAAGTGACTATATGGGCAGAGCTGCAAATCTTGAGCTAAGGACTGTCAGACCCAGCAAGTCAAAAGCTTGGGGGGCCCAGCAACAACCCACTGTAAAGTGGAAGTGTCACACCCCAGGTTTCCCATGAGCAGGGCCAGAGGGCACAAGTAAGCCACCTAACAGATGGCCAGACCCACCCCACCATGTCACTCCCCACTGTTGCAGCAGCCCTTCCTCCTCAGATCACAGCTATGACCTCGGGGGGGGGGGGGCAGGACCCAGGCCCTGCTGATAGAGAAGGAAAAGCCCCAGGCGTGGCTTGGTTCACAGACAGGTCAGCTTGCTAGTCTGGCATGAGTGGAAAATGGGTTACTGCTGCACTCCAGCCCCTGACAGTGGGGAGGGGGTGTCCTCCCAAGGGGCAAGGCTTCAGGAAGCACACCTGATCGCCACCTTGGGTGAAGAGACAAGTGGCCCGGGCTAGAGGTAGATGTATGTAGGCTCATGGCAGTTGTGACAAGCTTGGCTGCTGAGTCAGGAGCTTGGTGAGACGAGATTGGAAGACTGGGGACAAAGAGGTCTGTTGAAGGACGTGTGGATGGACCTATGGGTGTGGGCACCAAGTGTGGGGAGCTCTGTGTTGAGGCCACCCGGGGCACTGACTTCAGAAGACGTTCCAAACAACCAACTGGACAGATGTCAGCCAGTCTCCATCTCTGGCCATCCCAGGCCATCCCAGTGCTTGTGCAATGCCTCATGAATGGAGCAGCCATGATGACAGGGACAGAGGGTACATATGTGCCCTCAAGGTTGATCCAGCTCTTGCTGCTACTAAATGTTCAACCAGCCACTAAGGCCGATCCTGAGCCCCTGATATGGCACCATCCTCATAGGAGACCAACCAGCTCATTGGTGACAAGTTGACTTACTTCCACCCTGCACTTGGGCAATATTTCATCCTGATTAGAATTGACAAATATCCCAGGTATTAACTTTTCTTTCCTGCCTGTTGGCCTCAGCCACCACTGCTACCCAAGAACTCCCATCGACTGCCATGGCTGAGAGTCTGACCTGCGTAAATTCACTTCAGACAAAGAAATCCACTTTACAGCAAAGGAGGTGCACGTGGGCACATGACCATGTAACCTGCTGGTCCTGTTACTTACCACACCATTCAGACACTGCTGGCTTGATAGAGACCTGGAACAACCTCTCAAGAGCATCGTGAAGGTGCAAGCTTGGACATAACACCTGCACAGGTGAGGCACTGTCCTCCAGGAGGTAGCGTATACTTTAAATCAAGAGCCATGATACGGGGCTGGTTCCCAATAAATAGAATGCATAGGTCTGGGAACCAGGGTTGGGAGGTGAAGTGGCCCCACTCACTATTACTCCCAGCGTGACTTGGGAAATTGGAGCTTCCTGCACGCACTTCTTTAGGCTCTGTGGGGCTAGAGATGCTTCCACCATGGAACACAGTTTTTGCTAAAATTAAAGCTATAGCTGCTGCCTGCCTGGCTTCTTTAGGCTCCTCATTCTCATAGCAGGCACAGAAACTGAGTTTTCTTACTGGCAAGGGGGTTTGGCCACATCCATCGTGAGGAAGTAGGGATACTGTTACGTAATGGGGGTCGGGAGGAACATGAGCAACACAGGATACCTAACTCGGGTGTCTCCTGGGACTTCAATATCCGCTTTTAACCATCAACTGTCAAGTACAACAACCACAGCATGGAAACCAGGGGCTCAGCCCCCTCGGGTGACAGTCTGGGTCACTCCACCACACTAACCTTGATGAGCAGAAGTGCTAGCCACGAGAGGAGATTCTAGAAAAGGTAGCAGACAGGGAAGATATCGGTTGTGGCCTTAGGACCAATGGCAACAACGGGGACTGCAGTTTGTCCCACTCACCCAAAAATTCTGACCAAGAAGAATCCTAGCGAAGCTGTGAGAAGATGGAGCAAGCTTGATGTGAGACACAAGTGGCTCTAAGTGGCACAAGGGGTGGACTGTGGCAGACGTACTCGGCGTCCCACTCAGAGCCCCTTTTCCAGGCAGGTGTGCACCTCCTCCTGCTGCTGCAGGTGCTGGCTGCTCAGGGCCCACGCCTGCAGCCTTCTCTGGAAGCTTCCCCTTAGCGATGGGAGCTGCTCTGCCCAGAGATGTCTGAGAAGTATGTGTCCCCACCCTTCCCCCAAGTGACACCGGTGACTGCCTGATACAGAGGACTAAAAGGACAACCCTGTGGTACAATTCCCACTCTAGAGCTCCTCATGGGATCAGGCTGAAGCCAGGCTTCTAAAACCACATTTTCCCTAGTTTCTCCCCTGTCTATACTGCTTCTCCCACTCTATTAGGGGTCTGTCCTAAAACCAATCCCTCAATAAACACCTTGCACAAGATTCCCATCTAGGCCATGTGTCTAGGTGCCCAACCGAATACAGTTATCTACTATACACTTTTGCACATCCATTGTGTTTTCAGCCCCATACAAAGTGCTACAGGCACATGACAGTTTGGGGTGGTGTTTAGCCAATACCCACTCTCCTCCCTGCCCCACCTCCACGGTGGGCAGAGAACACTCCCTCCCCCTCTGTGGCAGATTGTTCTTTCCAGAAATGGCTGCAACACTATCTCCCACCCTCGTGTGCTTTTCACAATGTGACCTTCACACCCATCTCATGGAGAGTTGGAATCCATGTCTCTTCCCCTTGAAAGTGGGCAGGCTTTTGTGACTGTTTCAACCAATAGGGAATAGCAGAAGTGATGACACATGACTTCCAAGGCTGGTCATAAAAGACAAGGCACATTCCACTTGGTTCTCCAGAACAATTGTGCTGAAGTTCTAAGCTGCCTTGTAAGCAGCCTGACAACCTTGAAGCCACCAACCTGTGTGGAAGCTCAAACGAGCTCAGAGACCACATGGAGACGCCTGAGAGATGCCTGGGCAGCCCCCTGATATGCCAGCTCCAGCCGTCATCTGACTGCAGCTGCACGCGAGACCCTGAGCCAGGACCACCCAGCTGAGCCCTTCCTGAATCCCAGATACACAGACACCATGAGAGACAATAAAATGATTGCTATTGTTTTTAGCCACTTAGTTTCAGGGAAATGTTTTCCATGGCAACAGTAAGCAGGACACCCAATAGCGTTGAGCTTAGCCACATTTCCCCCATCACCATGAGAAGCATGTCTTGGGTACAAGCATGCCACTAGCACAAGAAAATGGGAGAAGTGTGTAGCAGACCTGAACAAAACCTGCAACATGGGCCAGCCCAGCCCAGATCAGCCAAACCTTAGCTAATGAGCTTGCAGATGCATAAATGAGAAATAAATGCTTACAGTCACATGTTACTGTGATTATGTGGGGAACTTTTTTGCTATGCAGCATTATGGTGACAACCAATACAGGAGAAACAGGAAAGCAAGAGAAAGAATTCCCTGATCCCCAGGATAAGATACTTTGTAATTTATAATGAAGTGGGCTTTATAATTATTATCAATAAAAATAATGAAAATAGCAACATTTTCCAATAACATCTCTATCCTGAAATAACTCTCTCCTTTTTTTCCAATTAAGCCAAATTAGTAATATTGGTCCCTTTTCTCAGGCCCTAGAGACATACGACAAATGACCTCACATTCTTTCCTTAACCACCATAAGATGAAATGTTGCCAAGGGCCTTGTGTACCTGGAAAAGAAGACAATGGATGGACAGAAAATGTTCCCAGTAAACATCAGCTATGATGAGAGTCACCATAACCCAAGAATTAATGTACAAGTCATTCAAGATAAGAGATCAAGGAATCTCATCAAAAAGGGGAGGGGTATCGATTTAACCAAGCAGTATATTAGGAGAATTATAAGTAAAAAAAAAAAATCAAGAGATTCATGTAACCCAGGAATATAAGAAAATAAACTTCAATCCAAAAGAAGAAAGGACAATAAATATTTACCCATGGATACTCAGGACCAAAGTCAGGAGCCAGGAAAGCAGAGAAGTTCCCCAGTTCCCCAGACCAAACCTCAAACCAGGGCTTACCCTGGTCAGTCTTGGCCAAAAGGCCTTGAGTCCATTGGTTTGAAAACCACCCATAGCATATAATGAACAACTATTACTCAGTGTCTTTTTTAAATGGAATACAAGTTGATTGGGAAAAGGAAGGAAATTTTATACCAAATTATTGCACAATTCAAATTTTAACGTGAGTGCCACAAAACACTTGTCATTTGTGAACTTACTGGGCACTCTCCCAGGCTTCACTAGATATTGAGTATATGAAAGTTCATATACATCTTTCTCAGGTCCAGGAAGTTGGACCAGATGGGATACTGGGACTCGCAGTCATCTTCAAATGGCTTTGGGGATACTGACTTGATTCCACAAACTCATCTCTGTGTTCTAACCAGAGTAGCAAAGGTATTGAGAATATTAAAGTCTCTTAGAAAGACAATGACAAAAAGTTTCTCAAAGAAGGAAATACTTACAGCCTGACCAAAGTCAAACCAAGCATTTTATTATACTACCACCCAGGAAGTTAAAGAACACAAAACCCATTGTTGCAGGGTTTCTCAACAATACAATTGACATTTTGAGCCAGACAGTTCTTCATCGTAGGAATGTCTCTCATGCATTGTAGGATGTGTATTTAGCAGTATTCTTGGTGTCTACCAACTAGATGTCAGTAGCACTTCCACCCTCCCCCACAGTTATCACAGCCAAAAATTTCTCCAAATATTGCCAATGTTCCCTGAGGGACAAAATCACCCCCAGTTGATAACCACTGCATTGGTGTGACCTAGTCTTAAAGGGCCAGCTTCCTAAGGATGAAAGAGAAGGAAAAAGCCTTTGGGATTTAAGAGGATAAGCAATGAGCCAAGCTTATATTACAGTAGTGGTCTGCCAACTTTTTTGCTGCCTGACAGACTAAAGTTCACAAGCAGACACCCATGTATATATTCAGATTCTGACATAATCTGGTTATAGGTTATATGCAAAACTCTACCACTTTATTCTGATCCAAGAAAGAATATTAAAATGCAAATGAGTGAAAATGATGTTGTCATAGATTGAATTGTGCCCCTCCAAAAAGATATATTGAAGTCTTAACTGCCAGTATCTTAGAACGTGACTTTATTTAAAAACGGGATCTTTGCAGATGTAGCCAAGTTAAGATGCAGTCATTAGGTTGGGCCTTAACCCAATATGCTTGATGTGTTTATCAAAAGGGAGAATTTGGACACAGAGACAGACATGCAAAGGTGGGTGGGGGGCTACATGAACATTAGAGTAAGGCTGCCACAAGCCCAGGGATGTTTGGGGCTGCGATAAGATGGAAGAGGCAAGGAAGAATTCTTTCCCTACAGGTTTCAGAGCGACCTGGCCCAGCTGACACCTTGATTTTGAACTGGCCTCCAGAACTGTGAGATAATAAATTTCTGTTGTTTTCAGCCACTCAGTTTGTAGCACTTCAATATAGCAATTTCAACAAACTATACAGATTTGATGTAGAGAAAATTATAAGCCTGATTTAATTTTTAAAAATAGTATAATTTGAAAACACCAACATTTTCCTAGTTTCCATAAATTACTCATAATTACAATTGATTTAAGTCACCAATGCGTCACAACACAACAGTAAAAACTACCACACACCAAAGGATGTTCTGTGTTGTGCCTCTGAGAAACCCAAAGTAGAACTCATAAAAGTTGTTCATTTGGACCACATTAATCTGGAATCTATAACAATTTATACAAAGTCTCTTAGTAATCTTAATAGGATTAGAGATGGGGCCAGAGAACAGATGGCCAAACTACTAAGGGCTGCCCACTTCCTACATGGAAAAATCCAAACTCCTTAGCCGAGCAGGGAAGGCCCTTTGCAATCTGGTCACAGCCCACTTTCCAGACTCACCTTTGCCGAATCCCACCACACCCACCTTGCTCTATCTGGGGCTGATCCAGTGCCTCCCAAATGTTTTCAAGTCAAGCCATACACAGAAGATGATAGTATTTGAGGGTACACTGGGGTAAACAGACAAAGCTGTGTCTGAGGCCAATTGGCCTGGGAGCTCCAGTTGCCCTAGACTTTACCTGGCAGCCCAAAGGCTAAAAAGATCAATAAATAGTTCAACATGTCCGTTCAAGGCAGCCCGGGATACCACAGCACACCACTCAGTTGGGAAGCTCTATTCTGATCCACTATGAGCCTTCTCAAACCTACAATGGTTTGAATGTTTGTGTCCCTGCAAAATTCATGTCGAAACTTAATCCTCAATGCAACAGTATCATAGGTAGGGCCTTTAGGAGGTGATTAGGCCACGAGGGCCCCGTCCTCATGAATGGATCAGTGACTTATAAAAGGGCTTGAGGGGGTGAGTTTGCCCCTCCTGTCCCTTCGCCATGTGAGGACACAGGGCTCATCTCCTCCAGAGGACACAGCAACAAAGTGCCATCTTGGAAGCTGAGAGCAGCCTTCACAAGACATCAAATCTGCTTGCACCTTGATCTTGGACTTCCCAGCCTCTAGAACTGTGAGAAATAAATTTGTGTTCTTTATAAGTTACTTATTCTCCAATATTTTGTTATAGCAGCACAAACAGACTAAGACACTGCCTTTGTTTTCATTCAGGAAGTCCGACCTCTCACCAAAGTCACCACTCCTCCACTGTGCAAACTCTTATCTGCCCTTCAAAACCCAGCTCAATTACCACTCCATCTGTGATGTCTTTCCACATCCCCTCTGCTACACTCCCCTTGCACCCAGTACCAAGACCTATGTCATGGCCCTTGCCATGCTGGGCTGCCATTGCAGCTGCCTCTCCTAGAATGTGATCTTTTGGGGTCCAGGGACTACTGGGAATAAACTGGGTCTACATTGATTCAGCAGATATTTATTGTCCTCCTGTTAGAGGCAAGGCATTGGAGAGTCCCTGCCCTCCTGGAGCGTACAGTCCAGTGAGGGAGAGGGACATCAAACTGTCATTCACATAGTTAATTATTTAATTACAATGGTGGGACAGTTTCAAAGCCGAAGTACAGGCATCAATGAATGCATATAAGTAGATCTGATCTATTTTAAGTGTCAGGGAAACTGATTTAAGTCAACTGATTGGAGGGGTGGCATGTAACAGATGAGCTCTAAAAGATAAATAGGAATTAATTAAGGGAAGGAAAATGGGTGTGAAGTAAGCCCAGGTTCCAAACCAAGCATTCTCATTCTTGAACATCTTCATATACATAGGACTTGGCCAAGGCAGATCCTAAATAAATATTGAATTCAATTCTTAAAGTTTTAAGTACCTTTAAGCACTTTGTGCCTAAGTGGGTTCTTCCAAATAATGATAAGTATTTTGGAAATCCTTTTCAATAATTCAGGTGTACAAATAGTTATTGAAACATTATTATATAAGGCAAGTCTCCAAGTGCTCAAGGCAAAAAGATGAGCAAGAATTTTCCAAGTGACAAAGATAGAAGAAGGTGTTCCAACAAAATAGAGACCACAAAAAAAAAATCATGAAGGGGAAAGAGCACACAGTATGGTCCGGAAATAGTGTGGAATTTCATTCTGAATAATTAGGGGACCTTGGTAAGGAACAAGGAGATTGGGGTGTATATAAATTATCTATTGCTGAATGAGAACGTACCCCCAACAACAGACATGTCATCTCACAGTCTCTGCGTCAGGAAGCCAGGCACTGCTTAGCACCTTTCTTAGCTCCAGGGTCTCTCACAAGGCTGCGATCAAGGTCTTGGCCCTGGGTCTCTCGAGAGGCCTCAGCCAAGGTATCTGCTGGGGCTGCAGTCATCTCAAGGTTTAACTAGAGTGGGATCTGCTCCCAGGGCCACTCAGTGCTATTGGCACTCACGGGCTGCTGGCGGGATTCAGTTCCTCATGGGCTCTCGGGCTGAGAGACCCAGTTCCTGGCCATGTGGGCCGCTCTAACATGGCAGCTGGCTTCATCCAGTGGACGAGAGAGAGAGAGAGAGAAGTTAGAGTCTTTTGTAGCCTAATCAAAGAAGTGGCAGCCCGTCACATTTCCCTCTTTTGTTCATTGGAAGCAGGGTACTAGGTTCAGTCCTACAGCAGGATAGCAGGAGGTGGGGTCACTGGGGCCAGTGGAAGAGAAGAGGAAGCAGGTAGGAGCCAAAGAGGCAAATGTGGGAAAGTCAGGAAGAGAATCCAGAGGCCCCAGTGTCAGGAGACCCTGAGAAAGAGCATTGCAAGAAAGGTCAGAGGTCACAGCATCAACACTGCCGCTGGGCCCAGTGAGGCAGAGGAGGGCATGGAAAAGGTCACCAATGCCACTTGAGCGAATTTCAATGGAAGGAGGTGGAAACCGGATTACAAGTGCAAGAAGGAGGGCGTGCAAGGTGTGGGGGCAGACAGAAAACAGCATCTTCAAAGAAATGGGGCAGTCAGGGCCAGAGCTAGCCTACAGCAGCTGCGCAAGGGGAGGACAGCTCTCCTCCAGCCTGGGCGTGTTCACAGCAAGGAGGGTGGGGTGGGGTGGAGACTGGGAAGCCAAAAGAGCAAGAGGAAAAAGGGAGATGTCCATTTGTGTGTACGATTCCCACAGAGCTCGGGAATTTAGGCCAGGGAAGGGGTGGAATGGAAGGCATCTGGTCTTCCTCATCCTCCCGGACTCCCCAGTTACTGCTACCGGCGCGGCTTCTGTGCCCACCCCAGGAACACTGGGTTCTCCTCCCCGCCCTTCCTGTCCAATCCCTTCCCTGTGCATCCTAACACTCACTCTAGGCTGGTTTGGCCACTCCCATGGCATCAAGATGCTGTCATGCCTGGCCCCAGCTCACCCTTCCAGCTTCACGTATATCCATAACCCCAACCCACCTTTACACACACACACACACACACACTGTACACTCTGGCCATTCTGAACCTTATCATTCTTCAAAATTTGATGCTCTTCTGGCCCATGGGATGTCCTGCACACTGTGCTCTCGGCTTGGAATGCCCCTTCTATGCCCCTTTAACATGACCAGATCCCAGCTTAGGTGTAACTTTCTCCAGGAAGACTTCCTGACTCCCCCACCATGTAATCTCACAGGACAGTAAACTCTGTATTGTAATTGCCTATTTACTTTTTTGCCTTCTATGGGACAGAAAGCCCCATGAGAGCAGAGGCCATGCCTGTGTTAGTCACCGTAGCCTCAGCATCCAGTACAGTGGCTGGCTCAGCACAAATTCACTGAGAGTGGCACTGCCATTATGTCCGCACAGCCTGCTCTTCGGGACTCGCCACGCACTCCCACACTGCTAACTGCTTGCAGCTGAGCCCGCATCTGGGAATTGCCCTGGACTGAACAGAGCTGGCTCCCCAGGGCCACACCCTCTCCCTGAGTGCAGGCCGTGTGTCCAATGCCTATTGCTGCAGGGACGCAGGGATATAAAGGCCTGGTCCTCTTGCCTCGATTTGGGACAATTCTGAGGAGCCGTCCCAGCTCCTGTTCCTCCTGTGGGGTCACCAGAGGTCTTTATTGTGACTGTCACAGTTCAACTGCCCCCTCCACCCAATCCTGCTTCCCTCACTCCTTCATAGATGCTGACCCGGAGAACATTCCTCTAGAAACCTCTTGCCTGCAAATCTCCATCTCAGAGCTGGATTCCTGGGGAACCTGACCTGAGATACGTGGATGAACACAAATACATTTTGTACAAATCACTCCCCGAAAGCCAGCATGCCCCTGCAGTATTTCTAGGCTAGCCCCTATGGTGGCACATGTGGGCTTTCAGCAAATACTGACTGAACGAATCAATCTGGTCGTTCAGTCCTTGGATTCTGCCCGGGACTCTCACCATACACTTGATGAGTCTGGTTTGCATTACAGTATTGAAATTTTTTGGAAGTAAAAAAAATTTGATTTATAAAATTTTTATAGTTCATTCAGTTGGTCTGTTATGACACTCTATCTGTGCACGGTATAGTTGAATTCCGCTGCTAACTACTGCCAGCAGAGAAAGCACAATGCCAAAGCTGTTCCCGAGGACCCTTCCTTAGACCAAGTAAACCAAGATTGAAGGCAGAGGCTCTTGAACTGGTGACAACATGGACCAAGAGGCTGGTGCTGCTTGGCTTACGGGGGACACAGAAAGAGACTCTGTGATGGCCAGTGTCCCTGGAGAGACAGCTTCGGAAGAACACATAGACCCAGAAGCTGATGAACCAGCAAAGCCATGTTCAGAGACCGAGGCCCTACTGTGTGTTCAGGAGCAGAAGCACACCCAGTCAGCACTCACATCGGGGCGAACCGTTCTCATCCCAGTATGTGAACAGCACGTACCAAAATCAGAAATTTGTTTCCAAACCAGTGACTTCATCCACCTGATGGATGTTCTCTGCAATCTGCCCTCTGGGTCAACAACATTTATGACCCACTGAGACAAATGGAAAAGAAAAGGGAAGAACATTTTTTGTGTCTATTCCAAGTGGTAATTGAAAGTTTGCCACTGGTCTTGCCACTGATCTTTTCACCTGAAGATCTCCTGAACATGCTACAACATAATTAATTCCCATCACTCCCCTCTACGGTACTATCATTCTCCCAAGATGTAGTAATCTCAAGCTCACAGGGCATGAGCCATTGGCTCAGGAGGAGGCATTTGATGCCAGACTCCCAGCTCTGCGCTCCCGATTCTCAGTCTGACTTGCTGAGCTAGCTTGTTCCAGATTGTCTCCCCAAACCGGTGACCAAATGCTTACCAAACCTCCAGTCTGCTCTAATTCACACCTGAGAATGCTACTGCCCCTTTCTTTGCTTCCTAATTTATATTATATAACATGTATTTTCCATATTTTCGTATCTTAAAAGTAAGCATGTTATAAAAATTTATGGCCCAGTATTTATTTATAAGCATATTCTTAGAAACCCCAATTCAGACTATATCTAAAGTTGTTTCTCATAGTAATTCAAAACTGCTATTATAGCATTAGGGTCATTGCAGACATAATTATTAGGTTATTAAATATGAAATGTCTGATTTCCTTAAATACTAAGTTTGACAGTTGATATCTCTGACATTTCACTTCGACACTTCATGGTTTATTTTTATTGTGAAGGTACATCCTCAGTCTTTTAAACACATGTTTGGCTTGTGATTATCTTTCAAATTTTTTTCTAGAGCAATTTTTGCAAAACCATGGATAAGTCAAAAATTCGTGTTATTTTCAAATATGAGTTCTGTCGTGGAACCAGGGCAGTGCAGACAGCTTGAAATATCAACAAAGTGTTTGGGAAGGATGTGGCTAATGAACGCACAGTACATTGATGGTTTGAGAAGTTCCATTCTGGTGATTTTAATCTTGAAAATTAGCCACATGGGTGACCTGAAACCATGTGGATAATGAGCTGAAAGCTGTAGTGGAAGTGAATCTATCTCAGACTACACATTCGAATTAGCAGAAAGGTTTGACGTTTCTATTCCAACAATACTGGACCATTTAAAACAAATCAAGCAAGGTAAAGAAGCTGGATAAATGGGTTCCATATGAATTAAAGGAGCATCAGAAGAGAAATTGTCTCAAAGTTTGCCTTTCTTTGCTGTCACGATATAAAGGTGAACCATTTCTACACCGTATTGTTATGTGTGATGAAAAATGGATTCTTTTTGACAGTTGCAAGCATTCGGGACAATGGCTGGATAAAGATGAAGTGCCAAAACACAGTCCAAAACCAAATATTCATCATAAAAAGCTATTGGTGTCCTTGGTGATCCTGTGCTGGTATTATCCACTACAGCTTCATGAAACCTGGTCAATCGATTACAGTGGATGTCTGTTGCAACCAAGTGGACAAAATAATGAGGATGCTTGTGATTAAGCAGCCGAGATTGGTCACTAGAGACAGGCCAATCCTCTTGCAAGACAACACTCGACCACATATTGCACAAACAACGCTGCTCAAACTATAGCAGCTGGGCTTGGAAACTCTCTGTCATCCACCGTATTCACCAGACCTTGCACCAACTGACTACCACTTCTTCCAGGCTTTGGACCACTTCTTGCAAGGAAACATAATTCAGTTCTCAACAAGCCATGGAAAATGCCTCTCGCAATTTCATTGCCACTCGCTCTCCAGGCTTCTTTACTGCAGGCATAAACAAGCTACCGTTACGATGGCAAAACTGTGCTGATAGTTTAGGCGCATACTTTGATTAATTGTATAGCTTCTTGTTTGCGATATAATAAATTACACTTTTGATTCAAAATTGGACATTGCATACTTAATGACCAATGAACTTATATAGCAGAGTGGGCCCCTAATCCAATATGACTGGTGTCCTTATAAAAAAGGGAAATTTGAACGCAGACACACACTCAAGGAGAGCACCACATGCAGACTGAAGTTATACTGCCACAAGCCAAAGAATGACCAGAAGCCAGGAGAGGTGGCAGAGACCCCCCCCCTAGCGTTTTCAGAGAGCACATGGCCCTGTGACACCTTGATTTCAGACTTCTGGCCTCCAGAACTGTGAAATGACAACTTTCTGTTGTTCTAAGCCACTCAGCGCTACTTTGTTATGGCAACGCTAGGAAACTGATACAGCCATAGTATTCAACATATCTCCAATGTTTACAACTTTCATACCCTTATAGTGGTCACAGCCCAACTGTTTACAACCAAAGCAGAAAGGAAGGAGGTGAGTTATGGGGACAAGGAGTTGGGGCATATGGAGAGTGTTCTACTAGGGTGAGTGGACTAAGGTGGAAGAGAGGGAGAAAGACAAGGTAAAAATATTTTAAAAGCCAGACAGGGAGTTCAGAATGGGACATGGCAGGGCAGTATATGAAGGGACAGGATGAGAATTATCACCTTCTGTGGTTCCACCAACTCCACAATCTAGACGCTCCAGGTGGTTCTTCCCTAGTGTGAGCTACCACCTGCTGCTACCACCAAATGAGGGAGCAAAGTCACCCCAGGAGAGAGGTGTGAATCCCAAGTCCCACCTCCCAGCTACCAGCCTGCCTTCCTCTCCTAGCCTCAGGAATCCACCCTGCCAGCCTCTGGGGGACGAAGCAGGTGCAGGCCAGGAGACGAGCATCTCATTCATTGTCTCCTGCAGCTCCCAGACTAGCTGATGCTCGACCCTGAGCATGAAAGGGGAGGAGGACTAGGCAGTCCGGGAAATGTCAGGCAGACACACCAGAGATATCAAACTCATTAATCAGAACATTTGCAAATAAAGCCCTAGTCTCGGGTATGAAATATGCATTGAGAACCTGCACTGTACGAGGACTGTGCCGTGAGAGGGCGAGACGCTATGAGATTCACAGCATAAGTGACAAATTCCATATTTCCTCCCACTGCCCAAAGAGAAAAGAGTGAGACTGGCCTGCTGCGTTTGTCCCACTGTGATTCCTGCCGCAATCCTGCTTTCCCCGGCTCATTCCGGCCAGGACACTTCACATGGATGCTTCAGCTTCAGAGGCAAACTTGGAAGCACGTGAAGGTTTGGGATTCTGAGCAACACGCTGTTGAGGAATAACCTCTCACAGCTTCATGTCAAGTGGAAAACATTAATCATACTACCAATAGGCATCAGTTCTGGAAAAAAAGAACTGAATAGGGCAGGGCGCAGTGGCTCACGCCTGTAATCCTAGCACTCTGGGAGGCCGAGGCCCGTGGATCGCTCAAGGTCAGGAGTTCGAAACCAGCCTGAGTAAGAGCAAGACCCCCTCTCCACTAAAAATAGAAAGAAATTAATTTACCAATTAAAAATATATACAAAAAATTAGCTGGGCATGGTGGCACATGCCTGTAGTCTCAGTTACTCAGGAGGCTAAGGCAGGAGGATTGCTTGAGATCAGGAGTTTGAGGTTCCTGTGAGCTAGGCTGACGCCATGGCACTCTAGCCCGGGCAACAAAGTGAGACTCTGTCTCAAAAAAAAAAAAAAAAAGAACTGAATAATTCCTCCTAGAAACTATGTCTGTCAGTACTTTTTATTCCTACTTTATTTTTTTCCATCGAGACTCAAGTCTTTACGTTCTGGTCTAAATTATAGGATTGATTAGCTTATAACCAAAGCTAGCACTTCCCTCACTTGGCTGGTGCCTCAGCCTTTCACTAAGGCCCTAAGGAGTCCATTAGATGGGGGTTCTCACCCTTGTGGAGCGCCATGTGGAGAGATGGGCCCCCTCCAGTCAGCAGCCACGGTTCACTACAACAGTGTCAGGGACTGAACTGTGTCCCCCCAAAATTCATATGTGGAAGCCCTAACCCCCGATGTGACTGTATTTGAAGGTAGGGCCTTTAACGATGTAATTAAGATTAAATGAGGTCATAGGGTGGGCCCCTAATCCAATATAACTGATGTCCTTATAAGACACGGAGGAGACACCAGGGATGCAGGCACAGTGCAAAGACCACATAAGGACACAGTGAGAAGGCAGCTGTCTGCAAGCCAAGGAGAGTGGTCCCAGCAGAAACAAAACTCATGACACCTTGATCTTGGACTTCAGCTTCCTGAACTGTGAGAAAATGAGTTTATGTTGTTTTGGTCACCCAGTCTGTGATATTTTGTTATGGCAGCCCTAGCAAATGAGTACATATGGAAATTCTCAACCTTCGTTCATTCTTTCAACAAATATTTACTGAACACCTACTTGGTGTCAGGCACTCTTCTGGGTACTAAGAACATAGCAATAAACAAAACAGACAAAGCCACAGTAGAGGGGAGGTGTGGGGAGTCCTCCTAAAATGCAACATTAGAATCTCCTGCTGGGTCCCTGTGCACCAGGGACCAGCATCACGGAAGATAATTTTTCCATAGACTGGGTCGGGTGGGGGATGGCAGGTGATGGGGGGCAGCTGTAAATACAGATGAAGCTTTATTCACTCACCCCGCTGCTCACCTCCTGCCGTGCGGCCTGGTTCCTGACAAGCCACAGACCAGTACTAGTCCATGGCCCTGGGGTTGGGCACCACAGCTGTGCAGGATCTAGCATGGACATCATGTGCCACCTTCCCAGTCCTGCCCCCACCCCACTGGTGCAGTCTGGATCACTGCACCAGACTGCCATGTTGAGGGCAGGAACCAGTCTTTCTGACCCGTTTAAGCAGTCTGGGATGCAGACGGTGTTAAGAAGGCATCTCTCTTCCCTGTGCCACAGACCTGGCTCCCCGGCAGTTCCCACCTTCTCCACCTGAGGTTCTCAGCATGGGGCACTGCACCAGCGGCAACAGCAGCCCCTGGGAACTTGTTAGAAACACAAATTCTTGCCCCTCCCCCCTGCTCCGACCTCCTGGATCATGAATTCCAGGGGTGCAGCCAGAGCCTCCACATGATTCTTAGGGCGATGAGAATTTGAGAACCACGGTTCTCCACTCTCTGGCCTTCACCCTGACCCGTGACCCAGCTCCCACCGCACTTCTCCTGGCCTTCGTGATAGCAGCAATCTGTTGTTCCTGCCTGCTGTGTGCCAGGCCCAGCTGACTGAGGAGGAAACCGAGGTTCCAAGCAGCTTAATCATGTGCCCGAAGGCTGTCAGCTAGTAATGGGATCCGGATTCTAAAAGGCCAAAGTGCACACGTTTCCCTCAGGCCTCTCACTGCTGCACTGTCCTGCTCTCTCTTCCTGTTACTGTCAGTCACTCTCTTTTCTTTTCTTTTCTTTTTTCTAGGCCCCTGCGCCACAAAACCATCAGCTCCTACCTGGCCTAATGGGAATCAGCTCACCTGAGCCTTTGTGATTTTCTTTCCATGGCTTTGCAATATCCACATTTTTAAAGTATCATAACACCGATTGATTTCCGCACACTCAGAATGCCCATTTTCATTTTAACATGATCCCCTCCTTCCTAGCTGCACAGTGTATCACTAAGTTCACTACGTACATTTGGGAAAAATCGATATTCTTCCCTTCTTTATAGGAAAAAAAAGAATCTACTGTAAAGAAAATAAAAAACTAGAACAATCAATCTGCTACTAGTTGGGGAAGCAGGAATATGAATGCCATGAAATTATATTTTCTACAGCCATTTCATGCTTGCATCTGGGGAGCAGAAAGGTCTGAATGAATGAACCTGCAGTCTGGTGAAGGTGCGGTGCCCAATGAAGGAGCGAGCAGAGGGGCAGGGCTTTGAGAATGCGCCTGTGCTAAGATAACCTTTAAAAAACAAGGGTATGTATGGCAAGGATGTGGAGAAAAAGAACCCTCAGATGTTGCTGATAGTAATGTAAAATGGTGCAACCATTTGGGAAAACGAGTTGGCAGTTTCTTGAAAAGTTAAACATAAACTTACCATATGACCCAGCAATTCCCGTCCTAAGTATCTACTCAAGACAAAATGAAAATATATGTCCACATACAGACTTGTTCCCGAATTTTCATAGCAGCATTATTCATAATAGCCACAAAGTGGAAACAGCCCAAATGTCCATTAATTAGTGAATGAACAAACAAAATGTGGGATATCCATACAATGGAATCCTACACAGCAGTAAAAGGAATCAAACTACTGACACATGCCGCAACATGGATGAATTTTAAGGACATGATGCTAAGCAAAAGAAACCAGATGCAAGAGGCTACATATCGCATGATTTCATTTATCTGAAACGTCCAAATAAGGTGGATCTATAGAGACAGAAAGTAGATTAGTGGTTTTCTGGGTCTGAGGATGGGATGAAGATTAACCACAACTGGGCACAACAGATCTTTAGAGGATGATGGAAATATTCTAATACTGGAATGTGGTGATAATCACACAACTTCAAAATCATTATATTATACACTTGAAACTGGTGAATTTTATGGTATCAAATTAGACCTTGATGAAGCTGTTTGTAAAAAGGAAAGGGGTTGTGAATGGAACCACTTGAGGTCCACAGGCTGGAGCTATTTGATTTGGTACAACTCAGGCTTGTGAACCCTGGCACACATCAGCCACAAGAAGTAGCAAACTGTTTTATCCTTTGATAAATGCCTCGAAAGACCAGGCAGGGGGACTGTCCCACTGGAGCAGAAGTTCTGCAGCTGAGCAAAAGCTCCCCGAGCAAACACTGAGGCAGGGCTGGGCCTGCTGGTGTCTGGGCCAGGGAAAGAGTAAATAAGGTAAGATCCGGGCGAGTCGCACCAAGCAGGGCGGGGGGGGGGGGTCAGAAGCACACGTCAGGACACACTTCTCCATGAGGGCAGGAGAGGGCAAAGGGATCTGTAAGGAGTGAGGGGCTCCAGCATGCCAGGCCCAGGAGCCAGGACAGAAGGAAAGCCCTTCCTTGGTAAGAATGGAGAGGAGGGTGGAATGCAAAGCACGGGTAGAAGGAGGGAGGGACACGGCTCTGAAAGGAGTGAGCACTCACAGGTAACTAGTTGCCACCTCACCATCCACTGCAGCTTGGGAAAACGTCGAAGGAACAACTCCTAGCAAAAGCCTCATGGGAACCTCACCAGAACACAAAGCAAGATTCAGGAAGGACTCTGCTTTCATTCCTACTGAGCTGGGAAGCCCAGGGGAGAATGCAAACCCCACCCCCCAAGGTGTAGGATCACTGTGAACTGTTGCGGGGAGGAGGGAGGAAGGGGAGGCTCCGCTGTGCCACATCCACAGGGGAAGAGAAGGGGGCTAGGCTCAGTTCTGCCACCTCATCCCGCTCTGCAACTCACAAGAAGTGTGACCTTCCACGTCACTTGGAACCCCTCAGAGGTAACATGGAGACTTTATCTGCTCCAAAAAGTCATGTGTGGACTGAAGAGAATTGAATGTAAGGTGTTAAAGGAAAAGGAAATTGCATTTTGTTGTACATATAAATAGCTCCTCACTGCTCTCCCTGGATTTTCTTCTACATACTCTCAAAGGTGAGGGAAGAGAAAGGAACACATGAAAGAAAATATTCCAGTCTCCACTGAGTGTCCGTGTACTTCAGTCGTGTGACAAGTCCCCTGCAAGCATGCCAGGGGACAGCTGCTGCAACACGGGGTTCCACCCCGGAAGAACCGCTGCAAAGGGCTTCTGCTACCTAAAACTTCAAAAGAGGGAGGGGTACATATTACTATTTTTGAGGTGAGTCATTAAAAGTAAAGAAATGCTCACTTCTTGAAAATGAGGCGGCGGGGGATGAAAGCAGGAGGGAACGGGATGTTTATCCTACTTTTAAAACATACTTCAAAGTACGCACTTCCCAGATCGATTTCTTTATCATGGTACTTTATAAGATTTCCTCATTTGCTTGTTTTTAATTAACAGCAAACATACGGCATTGAAAGCAAAGCCTTATCCATCATTCATATCAAAAGGGCTGGAGAGGTCAAAATACACCTGACTGACACGATTACTAAAGTTTGGGGAATGGAGATACAAAAGGGGGTTCAAAGATAACAAAATCCTTCTCCTTGTGTTTTTCTTCTTCCTTACAAACAAAAGCAGTTTAATGGCATTGATGGAGCTAAGTCCCTTTCATCTTCCCTTGCCTACTGTCACACTCAAAGTCCCCATAACTCATAAAAGCCAGCCCTAGTTTATTTTAATGAACAGCTACATCCAGGGTAAAAATCAACAGGGTTTTCAGAATAAATCTGATAAATCTTGTCCTTTCAAGGAGAGGAATTTATTTAATGCTTTTAGTTTTATCTTGCATGACCTACCCATCGTGAAACTGGGAACCTGTAATTTATGGATCCAGTGAAGACAAAATTGATTAACAGGTCAGTGTAAATGTCAGCTTGGGGGAATTTAACAAATGTAGTTCCACAGGGTCAGTTGTTGCCTGGTACTATTTAACATTTCCACTAATTACTTGCTGACAGAATAGGTGATAGAATTGGAGGCGTATCATTAAATCTGCCAATTTAAAAATAAAAGTTTAAATACAAATAGGTCCTGGCAAGTTGAAAAACAAAGAAGGATCATTTGGTATCCTCAAGGCTCTGCCTGGTACAGAGAAGGTGCCCACTAAACGTTAGTTGACTGAAATAAATGCCAACAAAACAAAATTTAACTAACAAGGGCAAATATTATAAAGTAGGGAACACACTCAGAGTTCAAAATGGGGTGCACACTTTGTGATCCTTTTCCTTATGTGCAGACACACATGTGTACACACATGCACACACAAGCATAAGTATATGTTATTTCTGGAGTGTAAATGAGAAGGAAGAAAAGGGATAGGGAATAACCACTAAAGATTAACCATCTTAGCAAAAAATAGCAACATCAAACAAAGGTGCAGCTGGGTGGAGAAAAGAGAAAAAGTCACACCTAAGCCGAGCCCCTGGAACCAAGCCGCGCACCCCTAAGTGGCCAGTTCACCACGGAGTGAACAGGAAAGGACACCAAAGCCACAAAGCAGGAGAACATGAGATCCACCTCCTTCTCAGCTGAGGGGCTCCTGGAGGTTTGGTTGTGTTCTGTTTCTAATTAGAAAGCTAGGAAAGAAAGAAACAAAATGTCCTGATGAGGAGGAGTCTGCTGGAAACCTTAGCCCACTGCCCACCTTCCACAGGCAGCAGCAGGACTTAACCAGGGTCCAGACTCTCTCGTGCCAAGGGCAGGAGGCGAACAATACCCAGATCAAGAAGTAGAGGAATCAAGAAAAAAAACCTTTCCTACTGTTTGATCAACTAACAGACCTGGATAGAATTTTTCTGGATAAAAAATGAGTAAGCAGACAATACACAAGAGCTCTTCAATAATAACAACAAAAATGTTAGGAAGAATTAAAGCAATGTTTTATTCTTTCAAGGAAACTTTAAACGAATATGACCTGTATGGGGGGAAAGAAAGAGATCAAAAGCTGTTACATCAAAGTTGGCATGATAGCGCTAAGGGAGAAATGAGGAGAAAAGCAACACCAATTCAGAACCAAAAGATGCATGACAAATATCCAGAAGTAGAATTAACATTTCAGAAAACTAAATCTATAGGGAGGGGCACTGACTTCAGAGGAGGGAAAAACAACCACCCAGAAGGCAGAGGAAAGGGATACAGAGTTTAAAAAGAACCCATGGAGGACAGATTTTCCTCTTTAACACGTTAGCAAAACTTTCAGTGCAGGGCTAGAACATTAACTCTCTTCTGTGAATACAAAAGTCAATTTTAAAAAATTATCTGGGCATATTAAACTCGTCGCAGCTTTAGTCTATCCAGTTCAAAGTTAAGATCTTTATAGACGAGGAGGCAGTGATGTAGGTGGATAAGAAGTTTGCTGAGCCAAGATCTGGATCCAATGGTGTGACCTGGCTCAAGTCATGCTTTCTGTGCCTCAGTTTCCTCATATGTAAAAAGGAAAGAAAACAAGATACTTTCCAAGGCCTTTTCAAAATCAAAAATGTGGTAAGTATCTAAGAGAGGAGAGCCTGCTTATATAACTAGCTAGCTGTTGAATGTTCAGAAGTGGATGGAATTTTTTGTGCCAAACTGAAATAATCTGCACAGGTTTTTCTTGCACAAGATGTGGAATATTATTTTATCAAAAACATTATCACATTCATTTCCATAATAACAAGGCTTCCAAACATAATATTGAAGGTTTATAAGTATCTGTTGAACAAATGGCACAGCTTTGCTGACACAGTTACAATTTTTTATGTTGAATAGGAAATTTTTAGCACAAATCTATTTATTAATCATTGCCCTTTAATAAACTATTTATTAAGATACTGCCTTTCTGGCAGAGTATTAAATGAATACTATTTGTCAAATATCTTTAAATGTTTTACAAACCTGAGTTAGTGTTAGAGAGAGAAGGTTGTATTCTTTAATTAAGTGGACCTCTATAGGGTAATGGATTATTCTAGATGCTGCTTTGTACTGCCTATATCTGTGATCAACAAAAATTTGTCTTCCAGACTATACTGAATCCTATCTGAAAGATTCTGAATATCTGAGATAATATATATTCATTCAAACATTCTACAAATATTTATTTAGTGCCTACACTGACGTTGTACCAGCCATAATCGTAGGCACCAGGAATAAGCAATGAAAGAAACAATGTTTCTGCCTTCTTGAAGTTTACTAGACAGTGATAAATCTATAAACATAGAAGAATTGATATTGTAAAATGTCTATACTACCCAAAGTGATCCACAGATTCAATGCAATCCCTATCAAAATTCCAATGAAATTTTTCACAGAAATAGAAAAAACAATCCTAAAATTCATATGGAATCACAAAAGGCCCCAGATAACCAAGGCAATCTTAAATAAAAACAAAGCTAGAGGTATCACATTATCTGATCTCAAAATCTACTATAAAGCTATAACAACCAAACAGCATGGTACTGGCGCAAAAACCAGACATAGAGACCAATGGAACAGAATGGAGAACCAATAAATAAGGCCATGAATTTATTGCCAAACTGATCTTCAACAAAGATGCCAAGAACACACATTGGAAAAAGGATAGTCTCTTCAATAAACGGTGTTGGGAAAACTGGATATCCACACAGAGATGATTGAAATTGGACCCTTACTTCATCCCATATGCAAAAATAAGTTCAAAATAGGTTAAAGACTTAAATATAAGGCCTGAAACTATAAAACTACTAGAAAAAAACATAGGGGAAAAGCTTCTTGACATTGATCTTGGTAAATATTTTTTGGATATGAGCCCCAAAGCACAGGCAACAAAAGCAAAAATAGACAAATGGGGCTGCATCATATGGAAAAGCTTATGCACAACAAAGGGCAACCTATGAAGCAGGAGAAAATATTTGCAAACTAATCATCTGATAATAGGTTAATATCCAAAATATATGAGAAACTCAAACAACTCAGTAGTAAGAAAACAAATAATATGATTAAAACAAGCAAAAGACCTGAAAAGACAATTCTCAAAAGAAGACATACATGTGGCCAATGGGTTTATGAAAAAATGCTCAACATCACTAATTATCAGGGAAATGCAAATTAAAATAACATTGAGATATCACCTGACACTGAATAGGATGATTATTATTAAAAAGACAAGAAATAACAAGTGTTGGCAAGGATGTGTCAAAAAGAGAAGCTTTGTACACTGTTGGTGGGAATGTAAATTAGTACAGCCATTATGGAACACAGAGGTTTCTCAAAAAATTAAAAACAGAACTATCATATGGTCCAACAATTCCACTTCTGGGTATATATCAAAAGAAATAAAATCAGTACGTTGAAGAGATATCTGTGCTCCCATGTTCGTTGCAGCATTATTTATAATTACCAAGGTATGGAATGAACCTAAATATTCATCAACAAATGAATAGATTAAAAATATGTGGTACATATACACAATGGAATACTATTTAGCCTTTAAAAAGAAGGAAATCCTGTCATTTGGTACAACATGGATGAACCTGGAGGACATTATGCTAAGCTAAATAAGCCAGTCACAGAAGGACAAATACCATATGACCTCACTTCTATGTGGAATCTAAAAAAGTCAAACTCCTAGAAGCAGAGAATAAAATGGTGGTTACTAGAGTCTGGCAGTGGGTAGTGGATTGGGGAGATATTGGTAAAAGGACACAGGATTTCAGTTAGGAAGAATAAGTTCAAGATGTCTATTGTACAACATGGTGGTTATGGTTAATAACAATGTATTATATACTTGAAAACTGCTAAGAGAGATTTTAAATGTTCACCACAAAAAATGGTAAGTATGTGAGGTAATGGATATGTCAATTAGCTTGATTTAGTTATTCCACAATGTATACTTATATCAAATATCATGTTGTACACCATAAATAATATACAATTTGTATTTGTCAATTAAAAATTAAAATTAAAATCAATAAATGAATAATGACAGAGCATTCTATATGGTAAAAAATGTTACGAACAAAATAATATGGATGGGAAGATTGTGTTACACAGGGATAATATTTTATACTGAGGGGCAGGGAAGCCTCCATTAATAAGGTGATATTTGAGCAGAGTTCTGAAGAGAGTTAAGGAATGAATCTGGAGGATTCTAGGGAAAAGAATAAGGCAGCCCTAGCAAGAATTTGCTGTCCAAATTTATTTCACCTGTGTAAAGAATGAAAGGAAGGAAGGCAGGCAGGCAGGCCATAAACTTATTTTAAAATGATATTAAACCAAGAGTGACCCTAGGTATCTAGCAGAAGAAAAAAAATATTCTCTGGAGAAGAACACTTTCATATTAGGCCTTAAAAAATTCATACAAATAATTTTTAAGGATAATGATAAACTCACAGAGAAAAAATATCCAAGCACCTTAGGAAACAATGTTATTATAAGCAGAAACAACATCAGCAGAAACAGATAAGACAAGACCAGCAATATTGGATTTATGAAATGCAAATTATAAAACAACCATGCTTACTATATTACTATGTTCAAACAAATAAAGTACTAGCCTAACAATATCTGCAGGAAATAATAATTGGAAAATGACAATGATTTGAAAAATAAATGATCAAAGGGAAGCTCCAGAAATTAACATAAATACAAAAGATCAGTAGCTGGGGTTAAAAAGAGATTAGACACTGTTAGAGAGAATTAGTGAAAAGATCCAAAGAAATTGCCTAAAGTATTTCAAAGAGAGACATTAACAGCAAAAATACAAAGGAGAGATTAAGATACAGAGAGAGGTTGGGCACAGTGGCTCACAGTGTTATCCCAGCATTTTAGGAGGCCAAGGCAGGAGGATTGCTTGAGGCCAGGAGTTCAAGATCAGCCTGAGCAACATAGGGAGACCTCATCTCTACAAAAATAGGAAAACTACCCAGGTGTGGCGGTACGCACCTATAGTCCAAGCTATTTAGGAGGCTGAGGCAGGAGGATCACTTGAGCCCAGGAGTTTGAGGTTGCTGTGAGCTACAGTGATGCCACTGCACTCTAGCCAGGGCAACAGAGCAAGACCCTGTCTCAAAAAAAAAGAAAAGATACAGAGAGGACAAGGTCCACCACACATTTTATTCAGAGTCCCAGAAAAAGAACACAGAGAGAATGGGCATAAGCAGTATTTTAAGAGATAATCATCGAGAATTTTCCAGAACCAATGAAAGATGTTGATACCCAATAATACCCAATCCCAGTGAAAGGCCCAGTGAAGCCCAATCACAATGAGTGAAAGCAATCCCCTCCTAGACACATCGCAGTGAAACTTCATAAAATTATGACAAATGGAGCGGAAATAAAGGGAAAAAGAAACAGCAAGAAAAGCCAGGTGCAGTAGCTCACGCCTGTTATCCTAGCACTCTGGGAGGCCGAGGCAGGAGGATCACTCAA
>VBSM01000529.1:28057511-28089070 GCA_008086735.1 Cheirogaleus medius
AAAAAAAAAAAAAAAAAGGCAAGAAAGGATAGAAAACAAAGAACAGGCAGAACAAGGAGTAAATGCAAATAAGAGATTTAAACTCAAATAGATTAGCGATAACATTAAATATGAATACATTAAACATTCAAGTTAAAAGAAAGATTGTCATAATGAATATAAAACAAAATCTAGCTGTATGCCCCTTATGAAAGACCCATGTAAAATATAAGATTATAGAAAATTGGAAAGTAAAAATGTGGGAAAAGATACATTATACAAATACTTACCAAAAGAAAGCTGATACAGATGTATAGATATACATATATATATACACACACCAATATATGTATATATAATGCCATATGTACACATGTATCATACAAAATATTTTTATTAAGGCACCAAGGGCTTTGTCCTGAGCAAAAGGAAGGATGGTGGTAGCTAAATGAAGGGAGAAGAAAGGTGAAGATGGGAGAGATTACAGCACATGTTAAATTAAGTTTGGTCTAAGGCTACCTCTTTACATATTTTAAGTTTGGCCTAAAGGTTTCTCCATACCTAATGAACTGTAATCCAACTTGATACACCGACAGATGTAACCTACTCTTACAACAAACAGCCAAGTCTCAACCAACCACAGGCACCAACTGTTCAAAACAGGTTCAACTAAAGCAAGCGCCCCATTGTAACCAATCCAGCTGTTTCTGTCTCTTCCTTCCATTTTCGGAACATAAATGTCATCTGACCACGTGGCAGCTCGGCAGTGGCTCTGATCTAGTCTAGCTCTGGGAGCTGCCTGATTCACAGATCATTCTTTGCTGAATTAAACTCTACTAAATTTGTCTAGAGTCTTTCTTTGAACCTGTTTGTATGTTGAAAAGAATAATCCAACAGAAAAGGAAAAACTAATGATGCAGGAGGGAAAGGACACAATTTCTGGAACGTGGTTTTCCCGTAAGCAAGAGGACCAGGATCTAGCGCACAGATCGAGGATCCGACCTCAGAGGACACAGCCAGCTCATCCACAGTCACAGGCAGAAGACAGGCGTGTGCGTGTTGATGTCTATAAGATGTGGTATTGGGATGTGAGGAAGTTCTCTTCTGATTGCTTCTATGTTCTCGAAAAATAGGAAACAAGGCTGTTATTGCAGAGTGAAGCAAGAAAGGCCATGTTGAAAATGTGTAGAAGGAAAAGAAAGTGAGAATTAGTCATCTGGACTACATAGGAGCACAATCAGTATTTGCCAAGCAAATGACTGAGTGAGAGAGTATACACTAGTAAATATCACAGGAATGTCAGACAGTACTGAGGGTCCACTTGAGGTGAATGGTCCTAACTTTACAGTGGCTGCATGTTTCTCACCAACCATCTCCTTTTGGGGTTATCACCATGAAGAGACAAGCCTTGGCACAAACCAACATACAAAGTATGGCAGAGTAGCAGGCTCTTGTTCAGCCACTAAACCTGCCTTCTCTCGGCTTCCTCTTCCTCTAGGCCTCTTGTACATACAGGAAAACACCTTTATATTTTCAGCCACTGGTATCCAGGGTATCTGTTGCTCGCTGCTAGGATCACCTGAACTGATGGAGCTTTGGTCAAGTATCCCAAGCCCTAGGGTCTCAACAAAAAGGTCTTGTATCAATTTGGTATCTCCAAGGACACAAGGTCCACATCAAGCCACCTGCAGATGCAGATTTCTTGGGTCATCTCTTTTTACTTCAGCCCCAGCACAGCGTCAGTCCAAATCAGCTTGCAACATTAACCTAGGACCAGAGGCCACGCTTGCCTCTGGGCAATACGTGGGATGCTTTGCCTTGGTTCACAGATCCTCACCTCCTCCTTTGCCTCAACAAATAATGCCATTTTATTAAGCTCGTGGATTCTGTGGGTCAGGAATTTTGGCAGAGAACATCAGAGATAATTTGTCTCTGTGCCACTATGTCTGGGGCCTCAGCTTGGAAGACTCAAGGAGATGGGGGTAACTCGAATGGCTAGAGGCTGAAATCACACAGAGATGCTTTTTTTTTTTTTTTTTTTTTTTTTTTTTTTTTTTTTGACAGAATCTCACTCTGTTGCCCTGAGCAGAGTGCCAGGGCGTCAGCCTAGCTCACAGCAACCTTAAACTCCTGGGCTCAAGCAATCCTTCTGCCTCAGCCTCCTGAGTAGCTGGGACTACAGGCATGCACCACCATGCCCAGCTAATTTCTCTATCTTTAGTAGAGACAGGGTCTCCCTCTTGCTCAGGCTGGTCTAGAACTCCTGACCTCAAGTGATCCTCCCACCTTGGCCTCCCAGAGTGCTAGGATTACAGGTGTAAGCCAAGCCACCACGCCCGGCCCACACAGAGATTCTTAACTTACACATCTGACACCTAGACTAGATGGCTCGGAGGCTAGGCTCCTTTGAGTAGGTGACAGAAATCCACATATGGCTGGGGTTTCTCATAGCAGGGCAGCTGGATTCTAAGAGGCAGTGTCCTAAGAGGGAAGATCCAGGGAATGAACATTCCAAGAGAACCAGGCCTTTCCTCACCTAGCCTTGTGTGTTAATTTCCCATTGCTGCTACAACAAATTACCATAAACTCAGTGCTTTAAAACGATACAAATTTATTATCTTACGGTTTTGGAGGTCAGAAGTCCCAAATGGGTTTCACTGGGCTAAAACCAAGGTGTGGGCAGAGCTTCATTCCTTTTGGAGACTCGAGAGGAGAATTTGTTCCCTTGCCTCTTCCGGCTTTGAGGCCACCTGCATGCCGTGGCCTGATGCCCTTTCTACCATCTTCGAAGCCAGCGGCATAGCATCTTCAACTCTTCTCTGGCTCTGATACCCCTGTCTCCCTCTTTATAAGGACTCTTGTGATTACAATGAGCCCACCCAGATAATCCAGGATAATCTTCCAATCTCAAAATCCTTAACTCAAACACATCTGCCCAGTCTCCTTTGCCATGTAAGGTAACACATGCATAGGTTCTGCAGATCAGGATGTGAACATCTATGGCAGGGAGAGGGAACACTATTCTGTCATCTATACCTTGGAAATCACACAGCGTCACTTCCACAGTATTGGTCAAAGCACTCACAGCCAGCCCAGATTCCACAGTAGGGGTTGTAAACCCAACCCCTCAATGGAAGGAGTGCCAATGAATTTGTGGCCAGGGTTTAGCACTGCCATGCCACTGTTCCTGTTGTAGCTGCTGCACACTGGCCGATTGGGGAGGAGCTCCACTTTCATTCTTGACTCAGCTGCACGAACAGGAAAAGAGATGGACAGTCTAATGATTCCACAGACATGTGAGAGGAGGCAAAGGATACACAGTGCAATTGCATTTTATGCAAATTTTAAACAGTGTCATATAAGAAGATTAATAAATCCTCTCTTTATGCACAGTTGAAGTCAAACAAATCCTACTTTATATTTATTCCTAAGTGAAAATTAGACTGGAACTGTGAAGTTTTGAATTATGTGTAATTTTTAGGAATGCATCCTTCGCATAAAATGCAAATATTCTGAACTTGCTTTAATTCTCTAAGGATCCAAAACATAATACAACATGAAGAAAGAAAACAGAGGAGATGTGGAAATTACATCCAACTTGTAGCATAAGGATTAAAGAATCACCAAATGATTAACTTCCCTCAAAATACGAGTTTCCCATGCTGTTTGAATTGAAGGAATGTTTTTTTCTGTTGAAATCAAGCATTATTAGTAAACAGCAGTTGTGAGAACTCGAAGTGGCTAAATTGTAGGCTTTGTTGGAAACAGGCCTGAATAGAACATATTAGCATAAATTGTATTTTTTATGGTTAAGCTGCAGCGTTAAATATCAAACTGTGCTAAACGATTGCTCTCCATACATCTGCTAAATTGAACTACCTGTTATATCAGTTTAGTAAATTCTCAAACTTCGAGAAGTCAGCAATTTAATGGATGTGTTTGTAAAATATCCTGAGGTACCCTGGCTTAACAAGAACGAACAAAACACCCCTTAGAGTGTTAAAAGCCTGTCTATTGAAAAGAAGGGTTAGCAAGAGGGTAAATATAGATTAATTTTTCAAAGGAAAGCCAATATATTATAAAACAAACATAAGATGTTCAGCCCACTTACATTTCATGTCAAAGAAAATACTTTGTATTCTGTCTTAATTTTTTCTAAATTAAGTATTGCATAAAATGATTTTTTTCTTACCATTGTACTAACATTCAGGAGACAGGACACTGAATTTTGCCCAGTTAAACTGACAATCACTATTTCCTTCCACCTTTGATCTTGGGTATTTGGCGCATGTTATTAAATTAGGGGAGGAAATTAAGCAAAAAAAATAGCCTCGTGCCTTCCTAATTTTTGCTAACTTTTATATATTCTTCAAGAATACTGAGTATTTCAGACAGGCCTCTGCCTTCTATCTTATAATGGACATTCGTAAACCACACAACAAATATTTAACATCCTGAGAATAAATAGTTCGTATATAGCTTAGTTCTGCCAAATGTAAAATCAAGCATATATATTAGTGTTGGATGCCAAAGCCAATTGTTGAAAATCAGATTATAAACTCTTATCTGAGGTCTGACTATTTGAAATACATTGAAATAATCAAGAATGAGTTAATAAATGGTTTGTTTATATCTTCAATACAACAAGAATATTGTTAGAAGATAAACTAAGCTGTCATTCTTCCTTCCTTCCTGCTATTTTGCCACTCTTATTTTGATTCCATCTGCATAATAGGGAATCATTTTTATTGTTTTTTAGTACTTTTTCCTAATTACGAAAGCAACACATGTTCATTGCAGAAAATTTAGAAAATAGAAACCAACTAAGTAAAAAAAGAAAAATCCTTCAAAATAATTTATTTTATCCCCCCAAATTAGATTCCCATTCTCACTCCTTACATCAAAAGAAATTAGAATTAGAGCAAAGACATAAATATAAAAATTAACTCATAAAAATGTTAGAGGGAGATATAGGTGATTTTGTTTATTAGCAACCCCCCAACAGTTCCCTGATCCTACTCAGGAGAAGGCCAGGTTTGCACCTCTCATCAGTGGGCATTCCAGCCAGTGTCATCAGAATCTCCAAGCCAGGATGATTCCAGAGGTCAAATGGGTCACTTGGACAATGAATTGTAACATAATACAACCTGAGATAAGTAGAGAAAAATTAAAGTGCTGTGGGAACCCAGAGAAGGAAGAGACAGCATCTGACTAGCAAGATCAAAGATGGCAGCAGAAGAACATTTGAGTGGAACTTTGTGTGTGCTGGGTTTTTTTGTCCCCCAGAGCCAAGATCTCACTCTCACTTTGTCACTCAGCCTGAAGAACAGTGGCCTGATCACAGCTCACTGCAGCCTGGAATCCTGGGCTCAGTCGATCCTCCTGCCTCAGCCTCCCGAGTAGCTGGGCCTACAGGCATGCGCCAACACCCCCAGCCCGAGTAGAACTTTGAATGGTGAGTTATTTGTCACAAACCTAAGGAGTCAAAGGGCACAGCATTCCAAAGAGAGGCAACACAAAGGAAAGCACAGAGCTGTGAAGTGCAGTAAGGAGGGTTTCATGATCAAGTCACAGAAGTACGTCCTTGACCCATTCTTAAATCATCAAGAGAGTCAAGCCAGGCAGCAAACTGATCCATTCTTCTTTTTTTTTTTTTTCCCCTGGGCTTTTTCTTATGCGGCCATATCAGGGCATTCTAGGAAATCTAGTATCATAAAATATTTCCAGACTCTACTAAAAGGGAATTTATTAACTCACATAATTGAGAAGCTTAGTGTGTAGACTGGTTCAGCTAAAGCTGGATCTAGCTGCTCATGCTTCTGTCTCTGCCTGTTTCTCTTCTCTGCTTGTTTCCACTTCCCTTTGCATGTCACCTTCATTCTTTCCTGCTGTAGAGAGATTCTTTCCATACTTCAGGAGAGACAGCTTCTGGCAGCCCCCAGCCACCATCCTTACAACTTGATAGCATAAATGAAGAGAACAGTCTTCCCCCAATGGATTCAGTGGAAGAACCCCAAAGGGGCATCCCTGTAGCCCAGATTGGACAAACGTCCATCCCTAAGCCAGCAGCTGTGACTGGAGGAACGTAGCACTACCGTTGGCCCACTCATGAGGGCAGGAGGAGTCACAAGTCACCTTCATGGGCAGGCCCACCAAGACCTCATGAGGTCAGGGAACAGCTTCCCAAAGGAAGAAGAAGAGGAGGATGGAAGAGTACCCTTGGCACACAACAGATTTAACTATTGCAGTTTGTCTCCCAGGCCTTTAGAGAATTCCTTCCATCTCAACAGTGGGGACACATCATCCTACTCCCCCAGACAGTTGCCTGGGAAGGACTGCAGGTGGGTGACAGTTCCCCTGCAATAGACAAGGATGAGAAATACACTAAAGACACATTCAAAGCAGTACCTAAAAGACCCTCCTGAGAGTCAAAGATTTTCACCCAGTGTTCAAAATGGAAAGCTCCACTGAATTCTAAAATAGCGAACCAGAGGAGCCAGTTACTCCCCAACCTCGCCCCCAGGTAATAAGAGTCACCTGGTTTAGCTCTTGTGTCTTACATTAGCATATTTGAAATCTGGTCATTTAAAATTAGATCATAAATGGAGCAAGCACCCATATGGCACTTAAGATGTGCCAGGCACTATTCTAAGTGTGTTACATATAGTAATACTTGCAACAGCCACGTGAAGCGGGAGCTATTATTATTTCCGTTTATGGCTGAAGATGCAGTAGCACAGAGAGGCCACACTCACACACAGCTGGATTTCTAACCAGGTGGTCCAATCCAGGGTCTGTGATCTTAACCCCAAGGTTAGACACAGCACCTCTACTCCAGATAGATCAGAATGTACAAATGGTGAGCAAGGAACAGAAAAAAAATGACACACTGAAAAAAAGCAACCTGCAACCGAATAAATAAGCAGATATAATAACACAAGCTAGACACTGAACTGTCAGCTCCGAGGCATGAGCCATCAGCGTAGCCCCAACATTGTCTGGGAAGGGTGGGAGCAGTCTGGTTTAACAAAGCCAGGCTGAAGACCTGTCACATTCTACTGGTATGAAAATATCCTCTCCTTTGCAGCAGCTGCTGTGCGCACACAGGCAGCCTGGTGTCTAGGGATAACCCTACTACACAGTACACAACGCAGTGCCTGGCACAGTGTCATGAAAGACTAGGTTCAGTGATCAAGTATTTATTAAGCACCTACTTTGTGCCAAGCCCTGGGCTGGGCCCTGAGGACACCGCAATGACAAGGCAGATACAGCTATGTACCCACTGTATCTTCCTCCCAGTCCTGGCTTATCCCACCCTTTAGCTGAGGTTAAGCAGAATTTTTAGCATCTTTTACAAGCAGACCTGATATCTGGATAGTATATGCCCAAACAGCCATACTGGTTGGAAAATACTGAAATATTTTGTACTGCTTGGTAAACAGCCACTGTCTAAGTCTCTGGGGTGTCCCACCCTGCCCTGGCTCCTCTCCCTGGACCCCCAAACACCCCCACAATCCACCAACTAGGGTGGTAACCAGGCCCAGCAAGGGGCCGCCAGGCCCCCATTACCGCGCATGGCCTGTGTTTGTTCCGATTGGTGGGTACCTGTGTCCCTGACCATAAGCACTAAAAGTAGCCAAAACACAAAGTGTCTTCCCCCTTTCAACAAGCTTTAAACTCACACTTTTCTGGTTAACTATCAGTTCTCTTTAGAAACAGTAGGTCTTTATTAAAAAAAAAAGGAAAAACATCAGACACACAATGTGACAATCAGCAACTATCTGACAATGGCCAGCTGACGCAGAGGACATCGTGCCAAGATGGGACCAAATTACCTTCTCCTCCCCTGCCACCCACTGCAGCTCCTATCAGCAGACACCTTCAGAACAGAGGCCTCAGTGAGACAGACCCAGATGGACGGCCCCACAGCCGAGGGAACTAGAGGGACCTTGTCACCTCCCCTGGCCTCTCGCAGGCCCAGACTCCTGCCAGCTGTGTCAGTCAGGAAGGAGTGCAAGTAACACCACTCAGAGAGTTTCACCCATCGCCCACATGACACCTCAGCTGCTGGGAAATCCCTGTACCTGCCCAGGGGCCAGGAAAGATTAAGACTGGCCCTGACACAGATCTGCAAAAACAGACTCAAAGGCAGTGGGGTTGCTCATTAATACTTTGTTCCTAACCCGGGTGGCCCCTTGGAATCACTTAGGGGTGCTTCTAAAGTACAGATGCCAGGCCCCAGCCAATTGCATCGGCAGATCCAGCGGGGCCTGCCAAGGCTTAGGCAGCTCCAGACCCATGAACTGCCTCTATGGGTCAGACACACCCCCAGGGCTCCACTCTCCTACATTCAAGTCTGCAGCCCAGAGGGGATGTCCAGACATCCTTCTGGCTCCAGGTTCCCAGCCCACCCCGCCCACGTGCTCACACAGCGGACCGAGCTGCAAGGGATGTCCCCCTTCCATCGGGGGCACAATCCGGAGAATAAAGGGTTCTGGCATTTCGCCCACACATGGTAGCTGGACAGTGAGGACCAGAAAGACATTTATTCAAATCTCACAGTTGCAAGTTTCAACAGCATCATTCAGGAATTGTGCTTGCCTTCCAGGGATTTCTGGGGTTTTTTTCTAACTGCTAACTAGTATTTTAAAATATTAATGACCTATCTAGAAATGAAGATTTAAAAGCTGGCTTCTCAAAGATAATATCATACAAGAGAAAAAACCCATAATATAAATGGGTCCTTGTTTTCTGAGCCTTTCTGCAATAACTCATCCAAGGGACCGTTGTCCATATACACCGAAGCCAGTCGAGCCAGACGGCAGAGCAGTGGTGACAGGACACAAACTGCTTCTGGAGGCGAGTCCTTCAGGCACTCCTCCTGGCACAGTTCCTGAAATCTTGCCCCTCCCATGAAGCTGCCCGGATTGGCAGCGAACCAGGCCACTGAGCTCAAGAACCTCCAAAGGTCTCCTTTCTAAAGAAGGATCGCATTTCTTGCATTGCTAACAAGGAAACTAAGGTGCAGGGAGGTAAAAGAGCCAATTCAATGGGCAAGTGTCTTTTTTGGGCAAAAAATGTCACTCTTATCACCTTGAGAATGCAGTAAAGAGAAAAACCACAAACATGCCTTCAGGGGAGACATAACCTTGAGTTTTTTTAGTTAAATTAAGCTGCTGCTAAATGTGTAGTTTTTTGTCTCACAGATTTTGCCACCAAAAAAGGAACAAATCATCAATGCGAATGTCTCAGATTAGGCACTAAATCGGGCAGAGTGACAAGGCACCTCAGGTTGTAGGTCACCCTTCCACAATGCCACTGCTGCAGAAGGCAAGGAGGACACAGCCTCGCTGCCACCTCCCCCAGCAAGTTCACCTTTGCGGAGTGGCCACCAGCCTAGTACTGGAGCAGGCCACCGGCGTGACCGAGAAGGAAGGAAGAGAGGAAAAGAAATCAGGAGCTGAGGAAAGAACCCGAAGCACACAGGTTCACACCAGGCAGAGCCCACACCCGTCCTCGTGAGGCATTCCTAGCCTTAAAATGCAGCAAAGATACAGCAGGAGCTGTGACCTCTGATTTTCTCAGTTAAAACCACAATGTGGGTCCTCCCTCTCCTAATTAAAAAGCAAGATTTAAATAGGTTTGCATGTCCAGTGGTTCTGGAAACAAGGAAGAGAGGGAAGCTTTCTTTTCATTACTTTTGGATATCAGCATCTTTTTGAAAACATAATACCCAAGTGACTTGGGCAGCTATAAACTCTCTGGGTTTCAAGTGGCTCCTTAGTAAAACCAGGCCACAGTGATTGCTCCAAAGGCAAAGGGTTGGACCTGCTGACCACCTGAGCTCCACGACATATGACCCTATCAACTATTGAGCAATAGAAGTTACCACGCAAAGATATGTCCCTAAACAAGCTGTCCTTAAATTATACTTAAAACGCACCACAGAACTACCGTGTTTCCCCGAAAATGAGACAGGGTCTTACATTTATTTTTCCTCAAGAAGACACCCTAGGGCTTATTTTCAGGGGATGTGTTATTTTCCCCTCAAAGCCTCAGCTTGCAGCACGCACAGGATGGCCGGGACCTGACAGGGGGAGACGACCTTGTTGGTGGGGCTGCACGCACCTTTCCGGTCACCTCTGGGATAGCAGCTGTCACGATGGGGCAGATGAGAAGGGCTGCTCGTCTTCTTTACCGCTCCGTGACGAAATGCATGGGTTGTGCAGATACGCTGCGTAGCCACACCCATCACTAGGTCTTATTTTCGGGGTAGGGCTTATATTGCGCAAATGCTTAGAAATCCTGCTAGGGCTTATTTTATGGGTAGGTCTTATTTTCGAGGAAACACAGTATTAGAGAAATCCTGTTGTCTATAGGGCAATGGTTCTCAAAGTATGGTAACCAAAGAAGCAGCATCAGCATCACCTGTGAACCTGTTAGAAAAGCAAATTCTTGAGCCCCATCCCAGAGACCTACTAACTCAGAAACTCTGGCGGTGGAGCCCAGCAGTCTGTTTCCACGAGTGGTCGATGTGGTCCTGATGCATGCTATAGCGACTCATTTAGTAAACAAAATAGCTCCTAATGTGTTTGTTTCAAATATTAGATTTAGCTGCAGGCCTATCTGTAGCACAGTTCTAGAGCCTTTACTTCAGTCGATTATCTGTTTCAGAGAGGAAGGGGAAACCCCTACATGTGCCTCCTTGCTGTCCTGGACACTCCACTTTAGGGCCTTTGCCCTGGCCGTTCCCTCTGCCTGGTGCACTGCCCCCAGCCCAGCCTGGCCCATACAGGACTTGGCTCAAATGTCACTTTCTCAGTCTGCACACCCGATCCCCCTTACCCTGCTCTGCTGCTCCCAAAGTACTTATCCCCTCCCAAAGAACTCTATCACTTACTCATTAACAGAGATAGTTTTCTGTATGTCTTCCTCCAGTAGAAAGTAAGTTGCCTTGATGGCAGTCTGTAGTACCCAGCACATAGATTAGATAGACAGAGAGACAGACAGATTTGTTGAATGAATAAATGAGTCAGGCAAATTCCAGAACAAACCTTTAGGTGCACGGCCTTCATTTATTTTGTAAAGATTCAAATGAGGGGGCTACCTTTAAAAGTGGAGAGAAGTTTCCACCATTCATGAAAGATCCTAGTGTTGGTTCTCACATCTTTCTGAAGATATCCAAATGGTTAATAATCTTATTTTGCAACCAATATTCAGGAAAGACTATGTTGCTAGAACCTCACCATGAACCACTAGTGTTCGGTGTAGAAATCTTTGCCGTCAATTGAATGCCCCACTCATCTGACAATGCTTTCTAATAAAGCCTTCTCAGTGAACAACCATCAGGGTTAACTAAAATTCAATATTTTTGCTTCTCACTTAAAGTGGGAAATGTGAAATTGTGCCAAACGCCAATGATCTCTTTTTGGCTAGTTCAGTGGGAGTGATTTGGAAGTAAGGTCTCCAGTCTTTCATAACTAGTTTCTTCTCTATCATTTTCCTGGGAATTTCCAGTCCTAGATATTTTCCTAAAAAACTGTTCTACACAGATAGCTTTAAGTTCGCGACAGGGTAAAAGTGAATCCTGATCATTAGAAAAGCTCATGGGATCATTGCTAGATGTTTCCACACAAACTTCCCATTACCCATTTCCTCCAAATGATCAAACCATGTTGAAGCAAATGTTCCAAAATGTATTTCAGTTTAGAAACTGAGATCTGCTGGAAGACCAAGGTAAAATCTTCAGGTTTGTCTTTCAGTGTGTGTGTGTTGGGGTGGGGGCAGGCGGAAGGGGACAAGGAGGGACGAATGCAATCCTGTGCAGGAAAGTACCCGATAATCGCAGAGCACCACAGCAGCAATTCTGAAACCCCCTGGTCTCAGGACCTGTTTAATTCTTTCTTTGTTTTTTATTTCAGAATATTATGGGGGTACAAACATTTTGGTTACATTTAATGCCTTTGCCTCGGACCTCTTTCATTCTTAAAAGTTAATGAGGGCTCCAAAGAGCCTTTGTTTATATGGGTTATATCTATCATTATTTGCCATTTTAGAAATTAAAACAAAAATTTTTTTTTTTTTCAGAGAGGGGTCCTTGCTGTGTCACCCAGGCTGGAGTGCAGTGGCGTCATCATAGCTCACTATAACCTTGAATTCCTGGTCTCAAGCAATCCTCCTGCATCTGCCTCCCCAATAGCTGGGACTATAGGCGTCGCCACCACGCCCAGCTAATTTTTTAAATTTTTTTCTTGCAGAGACAGGGTCTCACTATGTGGCCCAGGCTGGTCTCAAACTCCTGGGCTCAAGCGATCCTCCCACCTCAGCCTCCCAAATCTCAGGGATTACAGGCAGGAGCCAGCACTCCTAGCCTACAAAAATTATGAAAATATTTATTAATTCATTAAAATAACATTAGTAACCCCATTACATTTTAACATAAGTAATATATTTTATGAAAAATAGATTTTCCAAAGCAAAAAAAAAAGTTTGTGAAAAGACTGCTGTTTTTTCACACTTTTGCAAGTCTCTTTAATGGCTGGCTTAACACAAAACAACTGGATTCTAAAATCTGTTTCTGCATTTAATCTATTGCAATATAACAAATCCTGTGGCCTATTAAAAACTCCATTGTACACTCACAAGAGGATGAAAATGAAAAAGGCAAGTCACATCCTGGTATTATTATGAAAGTAGTTTTGACCTCACAGACCCCCTGACTGGGTCTCACAGAGCCCTAAGGGCCCCCCAGTGACATTTTGAGAATGACTGTACAAGCCAAATTTTATGAGTCCATTTCCTATTTAGAGACAGAGAAACTGAGACAGAGAGGGGAAGGTATGTGATTTACCAAAGGTCACACAGAAAGAGAAAAGGCAGGCGGCAGAACGTGAACTTGGGTTTTCTAACTTCTGGTTGAGTACTCTTAGCATTAGACTACATGTGTTTCCACATGCACAGTAGCTTCTGCCTAATCTGAGTTTTGCTGAGTAATAAGCACAATCATGAAATGCAGTGGAGTTGGGTGAGTCAAGTATTCAACTTACATGGACTTAAGTCCATGCTCCCTGCCCCCACCCCCACCATAACAGAGAGAGACAGAGAAGGAATTTTAAAGCCTGCTCAACTGCATGTGCCATTTCACTGCGGAAACGGATATGCCTTGAGTGACAGTGAGGTAAGGATGTGAATCTGAGCTCCTCACCCAGCTCAGTACAGTGCTCTTCAAGTGTGTGCATTTCACCATAGTGAGTGGGAGCCTGGAGATGAGGATATTTTTGTTAGTTTGGTTTGGTTTGGTTTGGTAGAATGTGGCTTGTATACACAAGGGACAACAACTGAAGTGGGGGAAAACCACCAGCTTTATTGAGCTCATGGAGAGAGAGCACAGTCTCGAGCACTGCATGTAAATTATTTGATGGGCAATGTGAGCACTTTCAAGGATAATACTCTTGAACTCTTTACCATCTCAGAAACTTCACCCTCATCTAGGGGCCAGTCACCTGACGAGAAGAATTCTACAGGGGAAGCAACATCTGAGTGAGGGGGATGCTTCCGATGGCAGCTTAGGTCCCAGGTGACAGCAGCAGGTAGTAACGTGGCAACAAGTGCATATTGCTCCCCGGGAATACACAGCACTTTCTCCAGGGCTTCTCAGCTTTTCAGTGCCAATGCCTACCACAAGTGTGAGATGATTACAAAGTGTTCTACCCCGTAATATGCCAACATTTGTGCTAAAATTTTTATAGTAAAAGCAAGACATTCATTTGCTTTGAAAAGGAAAAAATTAGTACAGAAGAGTAAAAAAGTCTTACTCCGACTCCACCCCCCATTACAGTCCATGCCCAGGGATGACATAACTGTTTCCAACTCAATGCACTTACATCTCTATTTCTGGATTTATCTATTTTTAAAATGTTACCCCCCACTAAGGAAGACTCATCCATATTTCCCTCCACTTCATGTCCTGGACTCCAAATATGGTTGATAAATTTACATTCTATTCCATAATTATATTTTCCATGCTTTGTCTTCAAATTGATTCTAAAAAATAAAAACTAGTACATAACATTGAAAGTGACTGAGAGTACAGAACCAAAACTTGTGATTGAACCCAAAAGTACAAAATGCGATCCTATGACATGAAATCTGTGCCACTTAAAGAATAATATTTCAAGAGTGAAAAGCAAGTGGACTCTCTGTTCCTTCCATCGCCTGCTGAGAGCCAAGACACGTTTTCGTTTCCTTCATATTTGGACTATGACTTTGTATTTTTCCCAGAGTTCTTGGGGGGGGGGTGGAGAAAAGGAATGGCATATGCCAGCATCATATCATATCTTAAAGCCCTTAAAAATCCTTAGCTGTCCAGTTTCTGTAATGGAATCACTTTCTCCTTGAAGACATCTTGACTTCTGATTGTCACCAGTCTCTTTCTAAATCTGCTGCACAGGTGTTATACTGGGATTTCATTTCATTGCCCTACTGGGTTATTATCATGATTTCTTGGGTCCAATATTTTCATCATTTCTTGATCATTTATTGTTTGGCTGGAGAATATCCTTCAGCAATGGTTCTTTTTCTGGAAAGGCTAAATGGGAAGCAAACTTCTGAGTCCTTGCATGTCTGAAAACATGTTTATTTTACTCTCACATTTAATTATTCCTATGGCTAGTAGAGCAGACACTACAGGGTATCACAACATCCATCTACTCCCACCCCCATACTTCTCATAATAGAACCTTCTTTGGTACAGGTATTCTCCTCCTCCATGTATCCACAGGGCAGTGGTTCCTGACTGGTCTACCCATTATCCATTGGTTAGTTTAAGAATAGGCATAGCTATAATTTTGGTCAATGAGACATGAAAAAAGACTGCCAGGACTTCTGAATAATAGGTATAAAGCATTCTCATCTTTCTGTGGAGACTGTTATTTCTGAATGTGGTGCCTAGAACTACTGTAGACAAATTGTCACCAAAGAGGATCTAGTCTGAGTATATAGCCAACAAGCTGAAGATGACATGGCAGAATGATAGAAGAATCAGGAATCTTGATTATTATTTGTCATTATTAAACTGATGAACTTACCAACCCTGATGATGTCCTACCTCTGAATTTCACATGATGTGAGATAATCCAGTTCCTTCTTGTTTAAACCACTGTGACGGCTTTCCATTCCTTGTAAAAGAAATCTGAATTAATATAGCTGGGTATAGAATTCTTAGTTTACTTTCCCTTGAAACTTTAAATGCATTATTCCATTAGTATCTACTATTGCTGATTACTGAAGCAGTATGTGAACCTGTTTCCCATTTCCTTGTGAATAATGTGGTTTTTTCCTCTTGCTGGGAGCTTTTATGTTTGCCTTCCTTCCAGAGTGCTGAAATTTATTAGAATGTGTCTTCATTTGGATCTTTTCTCATTTTTTCTGCTTGGCACTCAGTGGGCTCCTTTTAATTGAAGAATTTTATTCTTGCTTTAGCTCAGAGAAAGTTATTCTTTATTTCTTCATTTCCTTTGTATCTATTAAACAGACACTGGACCTTCTCAAATTATCTATCATCTTTTTACATATCTCTTTTACTTATCACCTTTTTATGCTAGGTTCTGAAAGATTTTCTCAACCTTATCTTCTTGTTTACTTATTTGGAATTTATCAGTGTCCTTTCTGTTATTCTGACATTTTATTGCATTTTAAAAACTTTAAAAATCATATTTTTAATATTTGAGAATTCTTTCTTATCTTCTAATTACATGTTTTTCATAGCAGTGAGTCATTTTTTTATCTATGTAAAAATCTCTGAACTGCTATTAATTAATATCTCCATATCCTCTCAGGTGATTTCTTGTTCATATTGGTCTTTGTTTTTTGTGATGTTAATTTCACTCAGATATCTGGTGGTCATTAGGTGACCATTTGTATTCATTGAAGAACTTTGAATGATTAGTATAAGTAGCTCAAGTGAGTTTCCTTTGTATTTAGGAAGGTGTGCTTGCTCTGAATGTGAGGGTAGACTACATGGTATACATACTGTGTTTCCCCGAAAATAAGACAGGGTCTTATATTTATTTTTCCTCAAGAAGATACCCCAGGGCTTATTTTCAGGGGATGTGTTTTTTTTTTAAGTACGGTACAACAATCTACATTTATTCAAATATAGTTAAGTCGTCTTCTGGAACATCATCATAACTCTCCAAACCCCGAATTCCATCCTGAATTTCTTGCGACTCTATTTCCTTTAGAACCACTGGCCCCAATCTCTCATGTTGAGCAACAGAGCTCTCATGGGGCAGATGAGAAGGGCTGCTTGTCTTCTTTACCACTCCGCGACGAAATGCATGGGTTGCGCAGATACGCTGCATAGCCACGTTCATCACTAGGTCTTATATTCGGGGAAGGGCTTATTATTGCGCAAATGCTTAGAAATCCTGCTGTGGCTTATTTTATGAGTAGGTCTTATTTTCAGGGAAACACGGTAGACAAGGAGCAGGCAGAGTTGGAACTCCCACCACTGTCAAAGTAAAGTAGGGCTCCTACATGTATTTCCCTCCTACTCTGAGATGACTTTCCTTTTTACTTTTGGGCTCTACCCCAGGATTTCCTTATCTGCTGTGTCCACATCCCTTGTTACTCTGCATTTTTCCCTCGCCCCAACTCTATACCTTGGGCTGTCCCTTAGCAAATCATTCATAAGTTCAGAAGACAATTCTTAGAGTTCAAATTGCTCTATACAAGTCTTAGAAAGGAAAGAGCTACTTAGCCAAAATTTCCTGAGGATATCTTTCCAGTCAACCACCCACATTGCAGCCTCAAAGCTCACTCTTATCCTCTCTATGTGCCAATACCAAGCTTGGAGCCTGTCTGGAGAAAGTCTCCCACCTCCAACACAATTCTCCATTTAGGTCTAGGCCATGGTCTCCTATTGGATACTGCACAAAATTTTTGTTGTTACTTGCTTGCTTGTTTGTTTTTAGAGAAAGGATCTCACTCTGTCACCCACACTGGAGTGCAGTGGCACAAAGTTCACTGCAGCCTCCAACTCTCGAGTAGCTGGGACTACAGGTACAGGCCACCACGCCTGGCTAATTTTCTTATTTTTCTGTAGAGACAAGGTCTTCCTATATTGCCCAGGCTGGTCTCAAACTCCTGGCCTCAAGTGATCCTCCCGCTTTGGCCTCTCAAAGTGCCGGGATTACATGCGTGGGATACTGCACTCTTGAAATAATAAACTACAAGCCCATCTGGGTTCAACCTTGCAGAAATCTGATGAAATCTCTTTTCTACCCATAGGACTGCCTCCTGTTTTCAGAGCTGTCATGGATTCATTTTTTTCTGTATATATTTAACTGGCATTTCAGCAATTCTAAGAAGGCAAGGGAGACAAATGAGCACATTCAGTCTGTCATCTTGAACCAGAATCCTCAGTACATTTTTATTAATACAAATCAACTTTTTATTTCAATTTTTGGCAATGTAAGGGGTTTCAGAGTATCTGGGAAGCCCATGTAATGTGGAGGGCAATGGGTTAGAAGTGAAAATTGATGTACTGAGTAAAATATTTTAAAATCTACACTCAATTGTATAAAGTCAAATCATTTTTTCTCTATAATAAGAATTAATTTCTGAATTGACCTTCAAAGTCAGAAACTTCATCTAGGTTATCTCCACATAAACTCAGTCACTTTTCGGTGAAATTAATCATTTCAAGCTTAACTTGGGCAATTCAAGATATCATACCCCTATCACTTGCTTGCAAGGGTTCTATCTAAGGTCACCAAGGCATCTGGGGACGTGGTGCCTGCCCTGGCCCCCATCAGCTGTCTTCTTCCCACCTTGGCCCTCTGATCCCACCAAATCCTTTACTGATGTCGTGGTCCTATTGTTGGCCTCCAAGCATCAGGACAGAGGGGTCATCTGCATCCTTATCATCTCAACTATAAACTCCTTTGGGTTCACTGACTTGCTCATTCTCAATCTCTCCCTCCCCACCCTCTTCTTTGCAATTTCAAAATTATCTTTAGCATCAGGGGTTTGGGGTGCTGTCCTGTGCTACTCTCTCTCTAGTCTCAAACCTAGGCAGGCTACCCTGTCCTTTTATACTTTGGCTGCTGCTGTACCATGCTGCCTGCAAGCCAGGAAGAGGCCCCCACTAGAACCCAACCATGCTGGCACCTAATCTTGGACTTCCCAGCCTTACAAAATAAATGTCTGTTGTTTAAACCACTCAGTCTATGATATTTTGTTATAGCAACCTTAATAGACCAAGACTTTAGATCTGATGAAACATGATATTTCCAATCTGTTGTTTATGGCATAAAATGCCTTGCGTATTAGTTTGCTAGGGCTGCCATAAACAGGGTGGCTTAAACAACAAAAATTTATTGTCTACATTTCTGGAGGCTAAAGTCTGAGATCAAGGTGTTGGCAAGGTTTGTTCCTTCTGAGGGCTGAAGGAAGGATCTGTTCCAGGCCTTTCTCCTTGGCTTGTAGACAGCTGCCTTCTCCCTGTCTCTTCATACTATCTTCCTTCTATTCATGTCTGTGTCCAAATTTCTACTTTTTATAAGCACACCAGTAGTATTGGATTGGGGCCCACCCTAATGACCTCATTTTAATCTGATTACCACTGTAAATAAAGACCCTGTCTCCTAATAAGGTCACATTCTGAGGTACTGGGAGTTTGTGGAGGGACCCAATTCATCCCATAACACCTTGATTCCTTCAAAGATTTGCTTTTGATATTCAAGCCCAAACTCTTCCAAATGAAAAATACTGCTTGTTTCTGCTGTGAATTTGAAAATATAGATATTTGAAATCTCAACAGGAACCCTGTTTCTTTATCTTTACCTTCCCATTATAACAATCCAAATGCTCCCAGCAATAAATTAATAACAGAATAGGGGGAGTACCATAGGGAAATGTTAAGGGGTGGAGAAGAAGGAAACCTCTATTAATATTTCAAAATTTTGTCCAACTTCATTATGTCAGCCCAAGGTGCCAAATTTGCTGGGTCAAACCTGTGGCAGGCAGTCTTCCACTTACAGGGAACGTTCTAGGTGCTGCTCAGAAGTCTCCATTTTAGTACTTCCTAACAGCAGAGAGGTGCAATGATACCCCAGGAATTCTGCAGACATAACCCAAAGCAGTTTACCAGATTACCAGAAACAAGAAATGTTTACATCTCCTGTTTAATCTTTGAATGCCACGTGAATTTTGCGTCGCCCTCCATAACATTCATCTATCCATATGTGGCAGTAGCTTTCATGAGGAAGAAAATTTCAAAACAATTTTCCCCTAAAGTTTCAAGTGACATCCGGGAAGATGCACCCAGCTTATCCCATGATTTCATGTGGCCCTGGCATAATGCCCCATGTTTGAGAAGCACAGCTTTCAGTGAAGGAAACAGGAAGTTCCACAGATAAAGGGGTTTTGTTTTGTTTTCAGCAGAGAAAGATCTTCATTTTGGCCCTGCCAGGAAGCCGGTCCTTTTCCACCCAGGGGAGAGCATTTCCTGAAGAGCAGATACGTGTTCCTCCCCAGCTGGTGCGGAGTCGGCGAGGTGGAAAGAAAAAGGCATGCCACAGAATTAACAACAGGTCTGCGCTTAACAAGGATGCACATTTCACAAGGAAAGGAAAGGACCAAGGGCGAACGGGGTGAGAGTACAGGGAGGAGGAGAAAGTGAACAGCCCAGCACAGAGCAAGGAAGTCAGAGGGTGTGCACAGCACACGCAGGAGAACAGAAGGGAAAAGCAGAGAAAGGGGAGAGGGATGAGATCATTAGGACTGGTGGCAAAGGTCTTTAATGATGGTGGGACCACAGAGCACAGAGAAAGCTGGGCCAACCAAAACCATCTGCACCCTGAGCTTCGTAGAATACCAGAACCGCCATGAGGAAACAGTGTGCTCTGTTGTAGATCCAGTGACGCTACCATTCTGCCCTCTCATTTCCATCAGTGTGTTGTGTTGTGATGCCTACTTCAGAGAACTTTCTAGGCACTGATGAAGTTGAAGTTGCTGGGTGATTTCTAAAATCCACACTGAATTCTATGAATCAATGATAAATTTAGGTCTGAAAATGACTTGACCAGCCCTTGAAGGAATGCAAGTCTATGACAAGCATCTTCCCTCAATTTTACAAGCAAGAAACGGGTTCCTTGTTGGTTTTTATGGGCATCTCCTGGATTACTCGGCGTCGACCGAGTGCATTCCAGGCCAGGTTCCCATACAGTTGTGTCTCGAAAGGCTTCCTCTGTGGCTTTCATCTTTCCTACTCTGCTCTCATAAAGATGAGATGGCAAACACATCTGTGACTGCCAGGCCTGCGCTTGCCTCCAATGTCCCTGCTGCTGGTGGTCACAGCTCCACAAAGCAGCAAAGCTGGGGAGAAAGTGAGATCGTTTCCCATGTCACACTTACGAAAATCCCTGGGGCACAGGGCCAGCCACATCAAAAGCCAACCAGCACCAAATAAAACTACAACTCTTCTCTTCAGAGTGGTGGGGACTGTTCTCAGTTTTCAAACTGGGGTAAGAAATGAAAATGTATTGTTCTCTAATAATCCAATTTACAATTCAACCCTCCCCACCATTTGGCAGAGATTAATTCCTTGCAAGACAAGGTCTCTCCTCCAGCCCCAGCTCCCCAGAGTTAAGTTTAAATTCCAGGGACTTGCTCAGAGCATGCCAAAGCCTCTGGGCTTTGCCTAAATACAGGGGCACGGTTTCCTCTAATCTCTAGCTCCCCAGACCAGTGAGGGGTTTGCATAGTCACTGCACTTCAGGATTCAGTCTAGACACAGGGCACAACCTGCCTCCCCAGGGACCACAAACATCTGCCATTCCTCCTTCCTCTACAAGTCCAAGTCCCCTCTGTCCTCACCAAGGGCACCATCACCCCCGTTGGGAAGAGGGGCTGACAGGTGCTAAAGAAGCCTTCTCTTACTCATCGGGCATCATCCTAGACCTTTTGCCTATGCATTGAGTCCTTTGGGGCCCCGTGAGGACCAGGCTTGGGCAAATCAAATGCCAAACATTGCTGAAGTCTGCTATGTCGCTTGTCCACTGAGGCAATGAACGTGGTGGAATGCCCTAGCTACCTGGGCAGGACACATCCCATGACTAAAAGAAACTAAAAGGAAAGGACAAAAATCTCAGTTAATAACCGGAAATAGTATCCTGCCACCTTCCTCATCATCCTTCAGCTGCCTACGTGGCCATGGCTATGTCTGCTTTCCTTTCATGCTTTGTCCCTTTGGATGTCTCCCATCGGAAGTCCTTAGGAAAAACAGCAAATAATTACTGCTGTAAGTGCTGGTTGCCTTTGGAGGAAAGGGCAAAAGGGGCTTTTGGCTAGTCACGTGGGGCTGAAACAGCAGCAACAGTTCAAGGAACAGCAAGTGATGGAATGTGGTTAAGATGCAGGGGGCAAGCATCCCATTTACAATTAAAAAAAGACTGCACTTGTATATGGACATGCATATGTGAGCGTACATACAAGAAAAGACTGGGCTTCCACGTTTTCTCTCTATATCCTCTATATTGTTTAAATGATCTCCAGTGAGAAAGTGTGTGCATAAAAATGAAATGCAGGGTGCATGTGGAAGACGAGCAGCAGATAAAGGTGAACAGATGCGCAGGAAGGGTGGGGCAGAAACACCTTCATTAGTGGTTTGATCCTTATCATGGAGCCGGTAAAATACAGACAGCATTTTATAGTTCTACTTAGCATCTTCTGATTAGTAAATCAACACATGCTTATTGTAGGGAAGTTGGAAAGTACAAAGAAATATAAAAATAAATTTAAAATCATCAGCAACCCCCCCAAGAGATAGCCAGTCTTGACATTTTGGATGTAGGACCTACTGATTTTAATCAATGTACATGATATTTTTAATTATATGGGATCATTCTGTATAAATAATTTTATTTTGCTTTTATGTAATTTTTATTTTCACTGTTTTTCTGCTTTAAAAAGTAATATGTTCATTACTGTTAAAAAAATTCAAGTGATGTAGAAAGTGAAATTTCTCATAATCTCACATCATAGTTAATATTGTCCCCAGAATTTTCCAATGAAATATGCATTTCTTTAAATGAGATCACACTACACAAATGTTCAACTTACTCTTTCATTTAGCAATCAATGTCTCCTGGCCATGATTTGATTGACATAGATCTACCTTATTCTTTCTCCCATAGCATACTTTACTAAACAGGGTGTACCTTATTTAATCAGTACTCTGTTAATAGACAAAGTATTTCCAGTTTTAATATTATAAAAATGCTTTAATGACTATCCTGATATATCTATGTGTGCAAATATTTCCTGAGATAAAATTCTTGGAAATAAATTATTAGGTCAAATAGGATGCACACTTTAAATGTCAAAGGATGTTGCCAAACTCTTCCAAAAATACTGTATAAATAGACAATGCCAACAATAGGGTATGAGAGTACCCTTTCACCAAACCTTAACAGCACTGGGCATTATTGACCTTTTGATATTCGATGATCTGATTGGCAACACATGATGTATTATTATTTTACTAATATTATCCTCAGGTTGATATTTATCTTTTGATTTTATTACAATTTTAATTTTGCTTCTCAAAGAAATTTTCAATTTTATCCAGTCCAGTTCGTGGTTCTAAGATTATATAAATGTTTGCTCATATTTAATTATGGACCTTTCATTTTATATTTAAATATAGAATCTAGCTGTAACTTACTTTGGTTTAAGAACTGAAGTAAGGATTCAGGTTTTTTTTAATAAAAATTTTGATGAAGTACAAGATACATACAGAAAAGGACACAAAACATAAATATACATCTTGATGAATTTTCACAAAATAACACCCTCCCACCCCTGTGAGCCACACCATCCAGATCAAGAAATAGAACATGATTCATGCCCTAGAAGTCCCCTTAATTTCCCCTCTTAGTCATACCTCCCTCAGGTAAGCACCACCTGATTTATATCACCAGAGATCAGTTCTACCTGTTTGGATGTCTGGCTTCTTTTTCTCAGCAATATGCTTGTGACATTCATTTATGATTTTTGCATGTAATTACAGATATTTAGTCTCATTACTGTATATATTCCATACACTATGATTTATCTTTCCATTCTTCTGTCTTTGGACATTTGGGTTCCTTCCAGTTTGAGGCTATCATGAATAATATGAATGCTATGTACATTCTTATACATACCTTTTGGTAAACATATATGTACATTTCTGTTGGGTATATACCTAGCAGTGGAATTTGGGGTATATTCAGCTTTAATAGATATGGCCAGTTTTCCATAGTAGTTGTGTCAGTTTACACTTCTACCAATAATATATAAGAGTCCAATTGTTCTATGTTCTTGCCAACACTTGGTATTGTCTGACTTTTTAATTTTAGCCCATTCTGGAGGATATGTAGAGACATTTTATTATAGTTTTAGTTTGCATTTCTCTGAGAAATAGTACAATTGGATAACTTTTAATATATTTATTAGCCATTTGAACATCCTCTGTGTAAAGTATTCAAGATTTTTGTCCATTTTTCTATTGGGTTACTTGTCTTTCTCTCATTGATTTGTACTTATTTACAATATCTTCTCCTACTCTGGGCTTGCCCGCTCATTCTCTTAATGGTGTCTTTTGATGATTAAAAGTTCTTGATTTTAGTCTAATCTAGTTTATCAACATTTTCCTTAAAAGTTACTCTTTTTGTGTCCTATTTAAGAAATGTTTGCCTATTCTAAGGTTATATAGATATTCTCTTATGTTTTCTTCTAAGAGTTTTTATTGTCTTACCTTCATATATGTAGATCTACAATGTAGCTGGAATTGATTTTTGTGAACGGCCTGAGGAAGATTCATTTTTTCCATATGGACATTAAATTGAACAAGCACTATTTACTGAAAAGACATCCTTTCTCTACTGCATTTTAGTGTCACCTTTGTCATAATTCAAGTGATCATGTGAAGATCTCTTTCTACAGTTCCACTGGGCTTAAGGATTCAAGAATATGTCACCCTAAAATTTGCCTCTTTGACATAGAAATTATTTTTTAGCTAAGGGCAATTAAGCAGCAGTAGCAGAGAAAAAGCCCTCCCTATCTCACTTTCTGCCTACAGGCGGGATATAAATTCTCCTTTACTGGAGAGAACTCTAGACTCTCATCAGCCCAGGGACAGCACCAGAGGACGCTGCAAACAAACCTTCCTCCATTAGTTTCCTCCCATGTATTTTCCTTCTCCTAGTTTCCCACCCTTGGAAGCCTAAAATTCTTTCCTTTGTCCTTTCATTTTTCAACAAATTTACTGTTCTTTTTGTTTTTGTTTTTTAAAGACTTTCAAACATTTATTACATTGGAACATTTTGCAATGTGTACTTGCTGAATTTTGATTAAATCCATTATAACATCCTTTGTGCCTTTCACACTCACCCACACTTTTCCAGTCTTTCCTTACGTTTAAATTCTCAAGGCCACAGCTTGCATAAGTTCCCAGTATCACTTTTTGGAATGAATCTCTTATGCCCTGCTCTGGCAAATAGTCTTGAATGTATTGAGAAGACGTAGCATGTCGCAGCTTCCGGGTGCCCCAGTGTCCTCCCTATGGCTCTCCCAGTACCTGCGGGTCGCCACCTGCGCCCTCCGGGAGACGGAACCACGGAGAGGAGACCTTACTGTTCTTTTTGGAGATGCTATATAACCCAGAGTTCTAAGCCACTACTTTGAGCTCTCATGTGATGTATGTTGCATGTGTTAATAAACTTGTTTGTTTTTATCTTGTTAATATGTCCCAACTAAGAACTCATGGGGATTAAGGAAAATTATATTTTCTCACCACCAGGTCCATTTGTCTATTCTGGCACAAATACCACACCTACACTGACTTAATTACTATAGCTTTATAATAAGTCTAAATATCTGGGGATATAAATTCTCTCAGCTTTCTTCTTATTCTTCATGATTGTCTTGGCTAATCTTAGCCCTTTTCCTTTCCATACAAATTTTATAATCAGTTTGTTGATGTCCATTTAAAAACACCTGCTGGAATATTGAATGGCTTGCATAATGTATAGATAAATTTGGGGAAAATTGGCATCTTTACAATATTGAGTCCTCCAGTCTATGAACATGGTATATCTCTCCATCTACTCAGGTCTTCTTTAATTTCTCTCAGTACGTCTTCTTGTTTGCAATGTAAAAATCTCATACATCTCTATTACATTTATTCCTATGAATTTAGTGTCTTCTGAGGCTGTTGTAAATGATATTGTTTTAAAATTTCATTTTCTATTTTTTTGTTGCTAGTATATAGAAGTACAATTGGTTTTGATATTTGACCTGGTATCCAGCAACACTGCTTAAATTTATTGATTAATTCTAATAGTTTATCTATAGAATCTTTTAGCTTTTCTATATATATAATGATGTTGCCTATCAATAATGACAGTTTTATCTCTTACTTTCCAATCCATATGCTTTTCATTTCTTTGTCTGGCCTTGCTCGATGGCTAGGACTTCTAATGCAATGTCAAATAGAAATGGTGCTAGCAGACATCTCAGGAAGAAGACTTCCAGTATTTCACAGTATCATGCTTACTTTAAGATACTCTTAGGTATTCATTATCAGATTAAGGAATTTCCTTTGCTAAGGCCTTTTGAAAATCATGAATCAATACTGAATTTTATCAAATCCTTTTTGTGCATGTGACTGTACATTTTTCTTCCTTTATTCTGTTACTATAGGGAATTATCTTGATTTATTTTCAAATGTTAAGCTACTCTTGAATTCCTAAAGCCTATCCCACTTGGTTATGATTGGTTATCCTTTTTATGTATCACTGAATTCATTTTGATTACATTTTGTTTAGCATTTCTGTATCTATGTCCGTGAGAAAGCTGGGTCTTAAATTTTCTTTTCTTGTATGTCCTTGGTAGGTTTTCATATAATGTTTTCTTCTTCAGAATGAGCTGATAAAAGTTACTTCTTTTTCTATTCTCTGGAAGAGTATGTAAGATTAATGTTAATATTTCTCTTAAATGTTTGGAAGACTTTAATGAAGAAATGATCTGGGTCTAGAGAATTTGTCTGCTGTTTGATAGGAAGGCCTTTAATAATGAATTCAATTCTTCACTAGAGATACCTTTATTCGGATTTTCTATTTCTTCTTGTGCTAGTTTTATTATATCAGGTTTTTCAAGGAATTTGTTTATTTCATCTAAATTGTCAAATATGTTGGCACAAAACTGTTCATAATATCCTCTTATTAAGGACACATCTTCTCCTTAAATGTCTAACCAGTTTTCTTAAAACCAATCATTGAATAATAAATCTCTTACAAAATGGTATGATATGCTACCATCATCATATATAAATTTCATTTAATCAGTCATTCAAAAATATGTTTTGGTTCAAACTATAAGCTAGGTGTTATTCCAGTGCGAGGACAACATTCCTGTTTCATGGAGTTTTCATTTAATGAAGACAGCAGACAATACACAAGATAGTGATAAGGGTTGTGAAGAACAAAGCAGGACAGAGTCTGGGCAGGGGGAAAGTGCAGGACCATTTAACAAATAATAGAGAAGACTACTTGGAGAAGGATCTGAATGAGGTGAGAGAAGGAGCTATCAAAAGGTCAGAAAGAAGAAGTGTAGAAGCCCTAAGGTGGACATGTATTTTGCATGTTGTAAGAAGAGTGGAGAGGCCAATGTGACTGTAGCAGAATGAGTGAATGGAAGAGAAGCAGAGATGAATTAGAAATCTGGGCAGGGGTCAGGTTATGCAGGGTCCTGTAGACCATGGTAATGATTTGGAGTATTCAAAATGTAACAGGAAAGCATTGGCTTTGAACAGTCAAGTAACATGACCCGATCCATGTTTTAAAAGACACCTCTAACTAATCCGTGCAGAATAGACTGTAAGAGGGCAAAAAGGGAAATTGAGAGGTCAGTTAGGAATCTATTGCAATAATCCAAGCAAGGGATGGTGCTGGCTTGGACTATGTGGGGAACCTACATACCTACTTACCTCGTCATGTGGACACAAGAGAAGTGGTCAGACCCAGGCTGTGTTTCGCAAGGTAGAGTCAACAGGACTTGCTGATGGCCTAAATGTGGGAGTTATAGGAAAGATAAGACTCAGAAGATAACTCCTAGGTTTTGGCCTAGGAAACTGGGTAGATGATGGCATCATTTTATGAACCTGAGAATCCTGGGAAAGAAGCAGATTGACAGCAAGAGGCTGGAAATCAGGAGTTTGGTGTAGGATGTGTTAAATTTCAGATCCTCTTAGATACACAAGTGGAGAATCTAAGCAGACAAGTGAATATATGGATCCGAATCTCAGAAGAATGATGAAAACTGGAGATAAAAACTTAAGAGTCATGTGCAAATAGATATTTTATAACACAATACTGGATCAATTCATCTAGGAATGGACAAGAAGGCCAAGGCCTAACCCCTATGATACTCCAACTTTAGAAGTTGGGAAGAGATTAAGAGCAAAGACTGGGGAGTGTCCAGTGAGGTGAAGCTCCCATGCACATCAGTCTGTTTCTGAATCCCCCACTCCATCCGCCTAATATTTCTGTCTGCCTCTTTTTGTGTCAGTTTTGATTCTTTCATTTCCAAATGAAAACCCCATTCAAACTGGCACATGCAATGAAAGAAAAACCAGGTAACCAGGCTTGGTGCAAGTGGTGTCACCTGGATGCAGTTTCTTTCATTTCTCTGCTGTGCTCTCATCCACGGTGGCTTCCTTTTTGGTTCCAGGTAATAACAACAAGGCTGGGGGCCCATGCCAGGAGAAGAGTGGATGCTGCTGGGCAGCAAAATCCCTCTGCTGACACCAAACTGGTTTACTCACTTTACCTATGAATACATTTTTCATAACAAGGAAGGCTGTCACGTTTACATCACTAGTATTCTTTCTCACAAATTTCCCACTTGTTCATTTATATTTATTCTTAAAGAATCTGTACTTCTTTTATTTTTTATCTCAAAATATTAAGAGGGTACAAATGTTTTTGTTACATGGATAGCTTTTTTAATGCTTAAGTCAGGGCTATCAGTGTACCCATCACCCGAACAGTGTTCATTGCACCTGTTAGGTAGGTTTTTACTCCTCCTCTCCTCCTTACCCTTCTTGATTTCTAATGACTTTTACTTCTCTCTATGGCCATGTGTGCCCATCAATTAGTTCCAAATTATTAGAGAGTACATGTAGTGTTTGTTTTTCCATGCTTGAAATACTTCATTTAGGATAATGATCTCCAGTTCCATCCAAATTGCTGCAAAGAACATCAATTCATTTCTTTTTTATGGCTGAGTACTACTCCATGGGGAGTGTGTGTGTGTATAGATACATATGTATGTCTATACATATATGTCTATACATATATGTACATATATGTATATGCATATACACACACACACCCCATGTTTTGTTAATCCACTCATGAATTGATGAGCACTTAAGTTGATTCCACGTCTTTGCAATTGTGAATTGTGCTGCAATAAACATGTAAGTGCAGGTGTCTTTTTGATAAAATGACTTCTTTGGGTAGACACCCAGCAGTGGGATTGCTGGATTGAATAGTAGGTCTGCTTTTAGTTCTTTGGGGAATGTCCATACTGTTTTCCAAAAAGGCTGTACTAATTTGCAGTCCCATCAACAGTGTTCCTTTCTCTCTGCATCCATGCCAGCATCTATTGTTTTTTGACTATTTAATAATAGCCATTCTGACAGGGATAAGGTAATATCTCATTGTGGTTTTAATTTGCATTTCCCTGATGATTAGTGACGTTGAGCATTTTTTTCATGTTTGTTGGCCATTTGCCTATCTTCTTTTGAAAAGCTTCTGTTCATGTCTTTTGCCCACTTTTTAATGGGATTGTTTGTTTTTTTCCTTTGCTGATTTGTTTGAGTTGTTTGTAGATTCTGGATACTAGCCCTTCATTGTATGTATAGTTTATGAATATTTTCTCCCATTCTGTAGGTTGTCTATTTGCTCTGTTGATTATTTCCTTTGATGTACAGAAGGTTTTTAATTTAATCAAGTCCCATTTATTTATTTTTGTTGTTGATATAATTGCCTTTGGGGTCTTAGTCATAAATTCTTTGCCTAAGCTGATGTCTGAAGAGCTTTTCCTACATTTTCTTCTAGAATTTTTATGGTTTCATGTCTTACATCTTTTATCCATCTTGAATTAATTATTGTAAGTGGTGAGAATAGGGGTGCTGCTTCATTCTTCTGCATGTGGCTATCCAATTTTCCCAGCACCATTTATTGAACAGGGCTTCTTTTCCCCAGTGAATGTTATTGTCTGTTTTGTCAAAGGTCATTTGGTGATAGGTCATTTTACATCTGGGTTCTCTGTTCTGTTCCATTGGTCTATGTCTCTATTTTTGTACCAATACCATGCTGTTTTGGTCACTATTGTGATATCTCTAGATTTGTTCTTTTTGCTTAAGATTGCTTTGGCTATTCAGGCTCTTATTTTGGTTCCAAATGAAGCACAGAATTATCTTTTCTAGATCTTTGAAATATGACATTGGTGATTTGATAGGGATTCCACTGAATCTGTAAATCACTTTGGGCAATATGGACATTTTAATAATGTTGATTCTACCAATCCATAAGGATGATATGTTTTTCCATTTGTGTCATCTGCTATTTCTTTCATCAGTGTTCTGTAGTCCTCCTCGTAGAGATCTTTTACCTCCCTGGTTGAGTATATTCCTAAGTATTTTATTTTCTTTGTACCTATTGTGAATAGTATCAAGTCTTTGATTTGACTCTCAGCTTGACTGTTATTGGTATATAGAAATGCTACTGACTTGTGTATATTGATTTTGTAACCTGAGACTTTGCTGAATTTATTTATCAATTCCAGGAGTCTCTTGGTGGAGTCTTTGGGATTTTCTAGATACAAGATCATATGTCAGCGAAAAGCAATAATGTGACCTCCAGACTGGCCAAAGTCAACATGAAGGAGGAACTCCTACAAGCTATGAGGCGAAAACATCAAGTAACTTACAAAGGAAAATCTATCAAGCTAACTGCAGACTTCTCAGCAGAGACTTTACAAGCCAGAGGGATTGGGACCCCATCTTCAGTCTTCTTAAGCAGAACCACTGCCAGCCTACAATTCTGGATCCTGCAAAACTAAGTTTCATATAGGAAGGAGAAATAAAGACTTTTCCAGATAAGCAAACACTGAGGGAATTTGTCAACCAGACCTGCCCTATAGGAAATATTCGGAACTGCATTATACATGGACCAACACAATCTATATCCATCAGTGTAAAATCACCCAAAAGCTAAAGCTCATAGATCATATAAAACAATAGCTCAAGAGGAAAAACAAAGCAGTAAGGTACTACCGAACATGATGAACAGAAGAGCATCCCACATATCAATTCTATCACTCAGTGTGAATGGTCTGAATGCCCCACTTAAAAGACATAGGCTGGCTGAATGGATGAAAAACACAACCCAACTATCTGCTGTGTCCAGGAAGCACATGTAATCCACAAGGACTCACACAGACTCAAGGTGAAGAGATGGAAAAAAATATTCCACACAAATGGAAACCAAAAGAGAGCAAGTGTAGCCATTCTCATTTCAAATAAAATTGACTTTAAATCAACAACAGTAAAGAAAGACAAAGATGATCATTATATAATGGTAAAGGGAGCAATTCAACAAGAAGACATAATAATCGTAAATATATATGCATCCAACACAGGATCTCCCAGATTCATAAAGCAAATTCTATTAGATCTAAGTAAAGAGATAAATAGTAGCATCATAATTGCCAGGGACTTCAACACCCCACTGACAGAGCTGGAAAAATAAAGAAACACCAGACTTAAATGGGACTCTAGAACAAATGGACCTAACAGACATTTACAGAACATTCCACCCAAAAGCTACTGAATAAACATTCTTCTCATCAGCCCATGGGACATTCTCCAATATTGATCATATCTTAGGCCACAAAACATGTCTTAACGAATTCAAAAAAATAAAAATCATACCATGTATCTTCTTAGACCACAGTGGAATAAAACTAAAAATCAATTTCAGGAGAAACACACACAAAGTCACAAAAATTAAACCACCTGCTTCTGAACAATTATTGAGTCAATAACAAAATTAAGATAGAATCTATACTTCTAATCTGTCTCCTTCCACTCTGGTCAGATTGTTCTGTTCCTATAAATTTTTCTTTGCTACAAAGAATGCTTCATCTTCATCCCTCTCGTGAAATGCTTTTTTCCTTTCTCTCTTCCTACCCATAAATGCACCCTCCTTCAATATATAGGTCAAATCTTTCCTCCTCCGTGGTATCTTTCCCAATTGCCACACCTGGAAGTGGTGTCTCTGCCCTCCTATGTACTGCTACAGCATAAATAACATTTTTAAAATGGCCCAGATTTGTCAAGCATTTTTTTCTATTTGTTATAATCTTCCAAGTAGACTGTAAACTCCTTTGGAAAGAGACCTTTGTTTCATATTTCTTTTTTTTTATTTCATTATATTATGGGGGTACAGATATTGTTAGGGTTA
>VBSM01000529.1:28089170-28131909 GCA_008086735.1 Cheirogaleus medius
TTTATCAGAAGTGTAGAGAGCAAATATTTTCTCCCATTCTGTGGGTTGTCTATTGTTTCATATTTCTATATATTCTTCTCAGGAACCTGCCCAATCCTAAACACATAGTTTCTACACTGAATAAATATTTTTAACAATTGCCTGATTAAGCTACCACCTCTATTTCTCTCTTCTTTTTTCTCTAAGGAATGAACGACAAAAGAAGAAGGTAATAAAATAATGTTTGTGGTTTATGATGTGCAGTTTTCTCTGTAGGTGAGTACCCATCATCTAGGAATGCTTAGAAGTACTTAGTGTATAGTACTCTGGGTGCTAGAGCTTTGGTTTTAGGTGGAAGGTGCTGGGATACAGTGATGAATAAAATGGACATAATCCCTGTCCTCATGAAGCTTACAAATTCTTTGCCAGTGCTGTAACTTCTTACTCTATTCTTTTCATAGTGGTTTTTGATTAAAATAAATTCTTAATTTTAATGTAATCAATTTTCTCAATCCTTTTTTGCATCATATTTTAGATGTTTTTCCCTATGCAGAGATCATGCATATATTCTCTTACATTATCATTCAGAATCTTCATAGTTTTTCCTTTCATGTTTAAATTTTAAATCCCCTTGAAACTGATTTTTATGCATTGTGCCAAGTGACAGTCAAATTTCATTTTTTTCATATCATATCCATGATAATAGTCCTAGTATCATTTTTGGAAAGTTCACCCTTTACATTGCAAAGGAGTCACCCTTTTAGTGCCTCCTTTGCAATATAACCAGATTCCACAAATGCAAATGAGTGTTTCTGGGCTTTCTATTTTGTTCTGTTGGACTATTTGTTTATCCTTGGATCAACAACATGTTATTGTCATTTCAATAGCTTTATAGGACATGATATCCATAGAGCAAGTCCTTTGAGTTAGTTCTTCTTCTTTAAAATATCTTAGCTGTTCTCATTTAAAATAGATATGATCATAAATATTTCTATTCTTATTTGCAGTTCTGTCATTTTTTCTTTATATATTACACAGCTCTTAGGCACATACAAATTTCAAATTGTAATATTTTCCTGGTGAGAACAACTTTTTATCCCTAGTAATGCTTTTAACCATAATCTCTACTTTATCTGATACTTTGCTTATTATTTGACAGTATAAATTTTTCCATCCATTTATGTTCACTGTTTTTGTAGCCTTATGTTATAGATGAGTCTTCCCGCACTAGCTGTGATGTTAAATACTCTGTTTCTACTCTTTTTGTGGTTATTCTAGAAATTACAACATACATTGTTGACTTAGCAGCCTGAGGATAAACATTATCTTTGCTCTCCTTCCAGGGTCCTCTTCATTCCTTTTACCCCCTTTCTTAACTTATATGCTATTGTTGTCTTACATTTAATTCTAAATATTTTAGCCCAGGAGATATTCAAATTTTGTTTTATACTTCATTGTTCATCTACATTTACATGCATATTGACCTCTTTATAAAATCCCGTATTCTTTATTGTCTCTCAGCTTTTCCCATCTGGAATCACTTTCCTTCTACCTAGTATTAATATATCAATTAAGATTGCCTTTAGTGAGGCAAACTCACTAAAATGGTAGTAAGCTACACATTCTTCTTCATATGAAAATGTTTTTATTTTGCCATTATTCTTGAAAGGCATTTCCTCTGTATATAGAATGCTATGTTGTCAGCTATTTAATACAGATATTATCCCTCTATCCTCTGGATTCCATTGTTGCTGTTGAGAAGTACGTAAACTTTCTTTCCAAGGTAATATGTCTTTTTTTTTCCAGTTGCTTTTAGGATTTTCTCTTTGCCTTCAGTGCTCTGCTTATGAATTTTTAGCTTAACAAATTTTATCAATCCTGAAAAAAATCTCAATCATTATCTCCTTGAATAGTTGCTTCTGCCCCATTCTCTCTTTCCTCTCCTTTCCAATCAAATGCATGTTAGATCTTCTCACTCTATTCTCTATGTCTTTTAACCTCTCTTTCATATTTTCTGTCTTTTTTATCTCCTTGTGAGGTATCTGGATAACTTCTTCTGTCTTACCATCTAATCCACTAATCTGTTTTTTATTTTGTCTAATGTGCTGTCTTATGGTAAACCATTACGTTTTTAAACTTCAGTTCTGTATTTTTATTTCTAAGAAGTTCTGTTTGGTCTTTTTGAAATCTGCCAAGCCACTTTTAACTGTTACCCATTCCCTGAAGATATTTACATGCATGCCTTTATTTCTATGAACATAGCATAGCTTTTTATTTGTCTCTATACTTAAATTACATAAAGAATGTGAGTCTCATTTTTTTCTATTCATTGCTTCTGCTGTTTCTCTCATCATGTTTTGTTTCCCATGTGCTGTGTTATTTCTCATCATACTGCTCACTGTCTCTTGAAAATCAGGAAGAGGGTGCCTTCCTGCAGAGAAAATTCACCTTTCATTCTGCCAGGTGGCTGAGGTGTGGTTAGGGAACACCAACCTGGAACTACCTTAAACCAGGTTATTGACTTGAGGTTCTCAGAAATTGAGGTGATAGAAAACCATCCTCAAAATCCTGGAAAAGGCTGGCCAGTGACCACAACTTATTTTTCCTTTGTTCTCTTGCTCTGCTCAGTACCAGGGCAACCTTCCCTGATGTCCCTGAGGGCTGGCCAGACATAGTTTCAATTCTGTCCACCTTTGCCCTCAGTGGTCCCAGCTTTGTATGGAGATGGCCTCCTATGAGACTCTTCACCTTGGGCAAGCCATGTACTTTGACGAAAACCTCTTTGTCTACAAGGCTGCCAAAACTAAAGTCTGGATTTATTAGGATCAACAAATATTCTAAGGTCAAAAGCAACTTAGACATTCTAGCGTTTTATACATCACTCCAGGTTCCCACTTGACCATAAATTTGGGCCTGACAGTTCCTTATTATCTTCTAAGTTCCTTAGTGCCTTTAAGAAAATCGAAATTAAATTTTTCAATTTAAAAAACATATCCAACATTTTAATATTTTCAGTGGAACCCTGGTTCAAATAGCATAGCCTACCATTATCAGAAATAGAAGTCTACCATTTCCTTTCTTCATTACTGTGGAGAGAGCTGAGTTTTCCTGAATGGTTATAGTATTTGCATGAGATTCCTCTTGGCAGAGGAGTGGGGCATGTCCAGGATAGTCTTCTGGATGAGCTGTTTTGACAACCCAAAGGCTCTCTTCTTCCCCTACCACAGAGACAGAACAACCTTCTAACATAATATCACTACCCCGTACAGCCACTCCCTGTCTCCTTACTCAGCTTTATTGTTCTTCCTGGTACTTATTACCACCTTACATATTTTATTTTTATTTGCTTTTTTTGTTTGGAGTTATCTGTTTTCTTCCACCAAAATACAAGCTCTACAAGAACAGGAACTTGGATTTTGTTCACTGATGTATCACAAGCATCTAGAATGGTGCCTGGCATTATAGTAAGCACTCAATAAATATCGCACAGAATGAATGCTGTGGACAGAGGAACCCAATTGCAGGAAGTACAGTAGAAGCAGGGACCAGGCGGCTCCTTTCCCTCTGCTGCCACGTGGTCTCTCACTTCCTCACCATCCAGCTTCTTTGCTCACTATTCTACTTTTCCAAGGTCACCATTTTCAGCCTGAGTCTATAAATCCTTCCTTCCTGAGGCGCCTCAGCTCACTGGTGTCCAAATCCCAAATCTGATTGTTCTTCCTTAGTCCAAAACCCATCCAGAGCCCAGTTAGCCATTGCTGAGTCGGGGGAGAGAATGTGAGCCTGTTTGGTCTGGTCACGTGGAGTCGCCCTCCCCAGGCTCTCTACAAAAGGAAAAAAAATGCTAAGGATCTTTAATTAAGATACCAAACAAGCCTTCTCTAATACATCCCTGACACTGACAGAGAATGTATGTCAATTCTGCGAGGGTGCCTCTAACTTGAACGCCTCAAGTCCTGGCAGGTGATATAAATGGGTGAAGAGGACAGGGTTGGGGAATACAGCAAACTCAGGAGTCCTCACTGCATCCAAACAGGGCAGCTCAGTAACTAACTATTGCCAGGGGGAATGTGAGGTCAGTGTTGCCAGATCTTCTGATGGTTCAAGAGAAGCCAGAAACCCATATTTTACTGTGAAATCTCCCACTTTTAAATGATAACAACGAATCCAATTTTTAAAAAAGAAAACACTATGCAGACCAAATAATATACATCTGCTGACCAAATTCGGCTCAGGGCTAGCAGTGTGCAACTTCTGTTTTATATAGTCAGCTCAAAATAGGACACAGGTAATTTATCACACTCACAAAGCAATGTTTCCCACGGGGTTCAGTGTAAAGATTTTTGTTAGCTGGAGTCACCAGAATTCTCAGTCCCCTTCCACAGTTCCTGCCCCCATCTTCTCCACCAAATCCAGGTACAAGCTTCAACCGACTTTTAACCATGAGAGATAGAGGGATATTGGAAAGCATTTTGGGCTCTGGAACCAAACAGATCTGGGTTAAAAACCAGTGCTGCCTCCTGGCATTTCTTAACCTCTCCAAACTTCAGTTTCCTCATCTGTAAAATAAGAATACTAATTCCTATCTAGAAAGGTTCTTGGGAATAGGGTTAATGTAAGTAAAGGGCCTAGCACACAACAGAGGCACAGAGTGGATAAAGCTACTATTAATAGACTAGGAGCTGCCCTCACCAAAGAAAGGCATGATACTTGCAAGCCTATAATTGTGATACAACATGTTCATAATAAGCTAAGGCCACCTACACCTCTTTGTGGGATAAGGAGAAGGTAAAAAATGCATTTAATAAATAGAATAAGGATGGGAAATACAGCTCTTCAAGGGCCCAGGTCTTCACATCAATGTAGTTGGCTGTGAACCTAGTCCAGAATGTCTAAGTTTGTAGAAACCAGCACTAATTAAAATTCATAGGCATCAATTATCTGATTATTCAAGAACTCTCTCAACTCTTGAAGCCATTTCTTGTATGTATATTACAACACAACATTGACTCAAGTAAAGGCATGTCAATTCTCCAATGTACTAAAAAAATTAATCCTGTAGCTCAGGGAGATACAACTGGGAAAAGAAAGGCCTGTTTGCGAAGTGTAAACTGCAGTGCTGCCCCCCCCCCCCGCCCACCCAGTGGAGTCCTCCATCCCCTAACAAATGCAAGGGAGCAACTGCTTCAAGAGGGCATTCCACAACCACTGGGAACAATGCCCCTGTCTCCCACTCAACCCTGCTCTGTGCTTCTTGGGGAGGAGTCACTCTGTACAAAGAGCCACTGGGTCTGAGACAGAGGCTACAAGGGACATGTGGCTTTATACCACACAGTGCACACCTACAGGGTCATGGAACAGGAAAGAGGTTATCCCAAAAGGAAACGTGCAAACCATGCTCCCTCCAGGAACTGAAAGAACCCTCTATGGTTAATACCCAAAACATGTTTCTACCAGCAGAGAACTCTAAGTAGGATGCGTCTTTACACAGGAGGTTTAAAAAGAAAGAAATCAGTCTCTGGTCACCTGTACTTTCCCACCAAGAAGAGCTGAGCTCCCCCATCCCAGATTCACCTGGGCCTATTCCTATTTCTCAGGCCCTCATGGCTCTTCTAATGATGCATGTCCATTACCAGTTTTCCTCCAGGGAGGCCCAAGCATTGGAAAACCACTTATGTCCTTCGCTGCTAATCTTCTCCTAGTGGGCAGGTGATCAGTAAGTATTGATGCTAGTTTCTAGATTTTAAAAACATGGAGGTATGTCTAAGATGGGGTATAAATCAACCTCAGCCAGGAGTTGACTACCACTGAAGACAGGCATTGTGTAAATAGATGTTTAGTATACTACTATGTTCTTGAATTTTGTATATGTTTAAATTTTTCCATAATAAAAAGTTTCCAAAGGGGAAGACACAAATATAACCTGAAAACAAAAACATGTGTTCTTTCCTCTCCACTCTGTGTCTAGACACAGAAAAATCTAGGAAGTGTTCAGACTCTCACATCAATAGCCAAGGGTTCAGAGGGTTCTGTGCCCCCAGACTGGAGATTGTATCTTCTAAGCACTACTCAATGTCCTCAAAAAAATAACCTTGGAAAAACTTCCTAGAACTTTTCAAAATTATTCTGGCAGGACCCAGCTTCCCTTCTTGGCCTATAAACCCTTCTGCCTCCACAAATTACCCATAAACCTCTTCCCACTACAACGGCCTCTACTTCCTCTTCCAAACTACTGTGTTGAGCAATCCAGTTATTGAAATAGTTCCTGGGTGGCAGACAAATGCCTGTGTTCCAGTGGCTTGTTTAGTTGTTTCTACCTCCTGGATTTCAGATGTGAGAGTATAATTATCACTTTGTAAGGATCAAGAAACATTTTATATTTTCTTCTTCTTCCTCTTCCCTTTAACCTCAATTTGCTACTAATAAGAATTTTTTGATTGCCTAAAGTAAAGTTTTCCAACTTCAACACTCTTAAGATTGAGGCTGAATAATTCTTTGTTATGGGGGGGACCTGTGTATTATGGGATGGTCAGCTGCATCCCTAGTCTCTACCCACTAGATGCCAGTAGCACATACCTCACCCCCAGTTATGACAACCAGGCATTGGCAAGTGTTCCCTGCGGGGCAAACTCACTCCCGGTTGAGAACAGGTGGTCTAAAAGATATTGAATAACCAAGACCAAAATTGTCCTAGACCAAAAAATAAAAAGGAGATTATACAATTTATTTCCACATAAATTATTAGACTATGTATTTCAACTTATAAATCTGTAAATGTAAATATTTAAGAAATGCTGCATCTTAAGTCAGAAACACATAAAGTAACAAGAGAAAAGTGAATTTGTATAATAACACTCGCAAGTGTATTTTCTCTGTCTTTGTGGTTTCCTGTGTAAATCTTATTTGTTTCCTCCAAATTATCCTATTTTCCAATAAATGTGGTAATCAAAACATTTTGCCTGCTTCAAGCAGCACACAATCTGTGTTTAAACTGGAAAGAAAAAAGCCTCCCAGTGACTTTCTCAGCACTCCCTATGACCTGCACTGGATCTCCGGCACATATTTGATAGATATCACTGGAGAACAGAATCCCCCAAAAGAATATTTCCCGAAAAAATCAGAAAAAGGTATCACCAATGTGTCCTCCTGGTCCAACTCCAGACAGTCACACCAGGACCCATCTCTGTGTAACCACGTGAACACAGCATCCTTTCACACACAACTGCTCCCTTCCTAGAGCTCCCTGCTCTAATTCCACCTTGAAGACTTGAGTTGGGAAGATGCTGTAGTACAGGTTCTCATCTCACTGCCACCTCCTCCACCTCTGAGGCAAGAAGAATACCAGGTTCCCAACTTAACCAATAAGTGCAACAGGAGTTTAAACGAGCCAGTGTCAGAGGCTGCAACACCCACAGGGAAATATTGTTATTTTTCTTCATTAGGCAGAGGGAGTTTCCCACTATATTTAAGTGGTACACTCCCTTGAGGAAAAAGAATCTTTTTTCTGATCTGCAGAGGCCTTATACTAGCCACATCTATTATATCATATAGCTTTAGGGAATATATTGTACACACAAAACTGTCCTCCCCACCCCACTGGACGTCCCATCTCCAGCCAGTGGCTCTCCCAAGCCTCCATCCTTCCATACCCCCCAGGAGATGCTGACTTGCTCCCTCTCTCTGTTGTTTATGGGCAGGCAGTCTTTGGGTATGGGGGTGGGTTCCATCTTCTGGGGTCCATTCCTTCCTGGACCCATTCCATGCCACCACCTGTCTCATTCTGGATCATCTCATCCAAGATTCTGGCTATGTGGCCTCCTAACTGGTCTCCCTGGTTTAGCATTTCCCCTCTAATCCAGGTTTCACACTGACAATGGATAGTCTTTCAAGAGCACAAGCTAGAATGACCCAGAATCCTTCCGTGGTTTTCCATTCCCTACCGCCAGATACAATCCTATCTTCCTTGGTGCACAGTTAGTGAAGCACACCAAATGTCTGACCCTGGCGGTGTCCAAGCAGGACCAGCATGAGCGCTAATTGGTACAGGAGGATTTGTCCACTGAATAGATGGTGGAAGGAGAAAGGGGAAGGAGGAGTTAAACTAAATGACTTTTCAAGTTTCCTTTCAACCCTGACTTGCCATGCTTCCGGGAACTCCTTGGTCTGCCATGCAGGTGCTGCCATCATCTGACCTTAAGCTTCCTACAAAGTGATGCCAAACGGTCCCCCCAAAATGCTCCTCACATGGTCCTGCATGTGGTTAACCCACTTGCATAGGATGATTTCTTTTTTGGGTATCTTTTTTTTTTTTGAATTACAAAAGTAACAATGGTTGCTGCAACAAAACAAAGTAATGCTGAAGTCTTTAAGGTGAAATTTCTCAACCTTTGCACTCCCATGGGTAGCCAATGGTAGCAGTAGAGTGTATGTTCTTCTAGTCCTTTTCCATGACACATATGCACGCACCATGCATTTGACACTTAGTCTTATACTAGGTATTAAAAAGAAGGACAGTTAATTCTTATATGCATGGACTTATCTCTCCAGCTCCCTAGAGTGGTAAGCCTAGTTCCTTCATCTGCTTCAACTGTTGTTATTCCACCAAGGAGGAAATGAAAGGTAGGGATATCTGGTTCCTTGCTCAAAATCACAGATTAGCTAGTGGCAGAGTTAAGACCAGAACAAGAACTCCTAAACCAATGTGAGGTTTTACACTGTAAAGTGCTCTTCTCCCTATGGTGCAGCATATAGTGTTGGACAGATCGCAGACAGAAATAACTGCTTGTTGAAAGAATAATCTGCAGAAGCAGGATAGTACAGTGGCTAAAGACTTGGACTTTGAACTTAGGCTGCATAGGTTAGAATTCGGCTGTCATTTACTTAACTCTGTGACCTGAGTCAAACAACTGGGCCTCAATTTCACCATCTGACGTGGCGTAATAATAGTACCTTCCTTATAGGGAGAGAGAAAGAACTGAAAATTAGATAACTTAATATCTATGAAGCACTCAAAAGAGTGCATATGCTGATAAAACATGCTATCATCATCATCATCATCATATCTCTAATATAACCCCCCAACATACAATAAATATCTTCCTTTTTGAAATGCAGGCTGGAAAATCAAAACTAAATCTTGTTAGCACTGAACTTTGCCTAAAAAGAAATCAGCATGGAGGAAAACTCATACAATATCAGTCCAAAAAATATTTAAGTGACACAATGACTGAAACCATTACTACAGGGAGGAATGACCTCACAAAGACCTCATAGATCAAAAGCATTGTAACGCTGACTTCACCAAAGAATAAAAAATTTTTAAAAACACCTTTACAGCCTCTAGCAGTAATTATCCAAGTAAAGTGGGCTGCAGATCTGTTAGAGAATTGTTTTGCCATGATAATATTTCTAGTAAATTACTGCTTCCATACCAAAAGTACTGGTATTGCAGAACTGGCATACTAATAGAAAGATTATTATAGAAACACTATTAAAATGAATCATACTATTAAAGATTCAACACTACAACAGCACCCGATTATAAGAGATTTCAAGCTGTATTGCTTAATGGGCAGATAAAAGTGCTAATTAAGCCCACTCTTAGAGGATGTCCCTAGGCAGGACTGTAAACCACAGGTAGCAAGAGGTCTTCAGACTAAATGAGGCACCAGTAATGCCAACCCGGTTGGATACAGTCCTACTGGAAAGATGGGGAGAGAACAGGAAGAACCAAGGTTTTCTGCATACGAGGGGTAACCTGGTAAAGCAAAGTATCCAAACTTATTTGAACCTCAGGGTTTTCCTTAACTGTTTCATCAGCAACACTTCTAATTCCTCCTCTGCTTAAGTGAAAAAAACCAAATAACCCGCCATAGATTGGAAACCCTCAATGAACAGCACAGCCAGGGAAAGGCAGAGAAAGCCTTGCCATTATTACCAAAGCCTTCTCAAGCAACCACAAGACATCAAACAGCTCTCCCCACAGCGCGTTGGCCAAAAGCATCTCCCAACGCAACCAGAGCCGCAAGCTCTCAGTGGTTCTCAGACTTGCTAGACTAAAGGCACTAGCCATGCGTTTCAGGATCTATTTTGCTTTCCCACCTTGTTAATTAACTAATCAGGTATGGCAAAGCACCTCACAAATAAAAGGTGTCAGGAAAATGCTAAGTAAATTCACCTACCTGGTCTAAATGCCAATGCTAAATTAAGAAAGGGGGGAAGAGTGAGAGACTGAGTTGTCCTCAGATTGCTGCAATCCAGGGCTCGCTAACGTAGAAGCCGAGAGACCCGTGTGCCCTGCAGCAGCCTCTGGCCCCAGAGCAGGGCTCTCGGCGGGACTTCTGGAAGGGAAGCCTGGACCAGGGCCACCCCAGGGCAAAGGGAACACTGCTCGCCAGGCGCATCTCGGCCGCTCAGCCTCCATCTCCCCGCATCTCTCGGATGTCAACAAACCCCGGCCCACAAAGTGAAACTTTCCCGGCCCCCGCGGTCACGCTGGGTCTCTGTCCTCTGCCTGGGAGCGCGTGGCGGGGACAGGTGTGGGGCCGGGACTGCGAAGGGGACCCCCGCCCCGAGTCCCAGAGATTGTGTAACCGGCCCGGGAGGAGGGACTCAGAGCCAGCTCCTCACGCCCGGGATGAGGAGGCCGGCCCCGAGACCCGGCGACAGGCGCGGCGCCCAGAGGTGTGGGGGGGATGGGGAGGACCGTCGTCCCGCCCCCCGGGACCGCCCCCGGGCGGCAAGGGGAGCTGCGGCGCTGACACAGCCCGGAGAGGGCGCCCGAGCGGCGGACGGATCCCGAGGAGGGGCGCGCGATGGCTCGGCAGCCGCGGCCGGCCTTACCTGCGCGCTGGGCGGGGACGGCGGGAAGCGGCTCGGGATGCCGGGGCGGAGGGCGGCAGGCGGCTGCACTGGCAGCCACCGGGCCACGGCGTGCAAGGAGCCGCGGCGGCGGCGGCAGGCGCGGGACTGACAGCCCCTGGCCCCGCCTCCAGGCGCCGGGCCCCGCCCCCTCCGCGGCCGCGCGGCTGGCCCCGCCTCCTCCGCCCACCGCCGGGGTCAAGCTCGGTCCACCGGCGCGGAGGGCGGGGGCGCTTGCTTCCGATTGGCCCCGGAGATGCCAGCCCCGCCCACTCCCCGCCCCCTCCTTGGCAGGGAAGTGGCGCGTGCGCGGTGACCGCGGAGGGAAACAGTTACGCTGAGCACGAGCGTTCCTGGTCCCCCACCGCGGGTGCCGCTACCTGAGGAACGAGGGTTCAGAGTCACACTCTGAAGTGAACTGTCCTTGGTCACCTGTGAGCGAACCTGCGTGAGAAACCAAACCCGAAAGGGCTGGGCTCTAACTCGAGGAGACCCCAAAACCGGGAACTGCATCAGAGCGCGAGCCAGCCGGCCAGGGCCCAGCTCTGACGTGCCCGGGGTGCTTTATTCGCGCACCAGATCCGCTCCGGGCCGCAAGTGCGAAGGGTGTGCGGAGGGTCTGGATGGGAAGCGAGATCGGCGGCGTTGGGGTTGTGCCAATCAGAGAGTGAGTGATGGTGAAGAAAGTGGCCCCCTCCTCCCCATCCGCTCTCTGCCTCTGCCACCGCTCCCTCTGCACCGGCTCCATACCCTCAGCCTGTAAACAACAGCAAGTCTCTCCCAGCAAAAACCAGTGGAGACCAGCAGTTCCACTCCTAGATATCACTCAAGAGAATTGGAACCATGTCAACACAAATACTTGTGCACAAATACTTGATCATAGCAGCATATTCACAAGACCAAGAAGTGGAAACAAGCGAATGTCCATTGATTGTTGAATGCATATAACAAATTATGTTTTATCCATGCAATGGAATATAGCATGCCACCAAAAAAAAAGAATGAAGTTCTGTTACATGCTACAATATGGATGAACCTTGAAAACATGCTAAGTGAAAGAAGCCAGTCACAAAAACCCACATAGTGTATGATTCCATTTATATGAAATGTCCAGGAAAGGCAAATCCATAGAGACAGAAAGTAGATAGTGGTTGCCCGGGACTACGAGGAGGGGAGAATGAGGAGTGACTGTTTAATGGGCACAGAGTTTGTTTTGGGGGTGAAGAAAATGTTCTGGAATTAAATGATGATTGTACAGCTTTGTGAATATACTAAAAACGAATGGATTATACACTAAAGGAGTGAATTTTATGGTATGTGAATATTTTAATTTAAGCAAACAGAAAGACAAAAAACCCCCTAACTCCCTTGACACTGTACCCCCTCCAGCTGTACCCCTTCTAACTACCATGCAGTGAACCAGTCCTTCTCATCCGAGATTCTTACAAGCGTGGCCCACATGTTTTTACTGCCACTTCCATCTCCCATTTATACATTAGCTCCCCAGAATGTGGCTTCTGCCTGCACCAGAGCTCAAATCTGCTCCCTCCTTGAAACTTTATCCTGCAGTTTTCTGTGACCCTGAACATTCCTGCTTCTCCTCCTCTGTTTTTTCCATCTTTTGACTTTCTTTTCTTGGCAAGCCTATTTTAGATGTTGATGTTGTCTGTGGCTCCTTCCAGAATCCTTCTTAGGTTATATCATTTATGCCCATGGGTTCAGTTACTGTGCTTCAAATTCTAACCACCACCTGATGACCCACAGCTTTCTCAAACTGGGTGTGTGTTGTAAGCAATTTGTCATCTCCCCTCCCCTCCTCTGTCTTCGCTCCTGTAGTAGAATCTCTTACCCCATGCCCGGACCTGGAAATCGTCCTTGATTCTGCCCTCTTCCTTCTTCTAAAATCAATCACCAATTTCTATCTCGTAGATGTTCTTAAAGCCCACAGTTCTTTATTCCTACCACCGCAGCCTTAGTCCAGTTAAAAGGCAATCATCCTTTGCCTTTTAATTCCCTTTGTCTTTTGTCCCCTTAAAATTTAGTTTGCAAACAGCTGTCAAAGTGGACACCCATTGCTTTAGCTGGCATAGCTAGTGTTCCTTTTTCTTATAGTAACAACGCCTTGATTTTGCTTTAGAAACTCACCCTCCCCCATGAGATACAGGCTTGGGGAGATGGCCAATCAAGATGCTGATTTTACCTGGCCCAGGATGAGTGTGGCCCCAAGCTGGAGCAATATGACATCTTTCATATGGAATTTGAATCCTAAGTAGAGCAACCTAAAGGTTGGAAGTGGTTGGACCTGCTTCTCAACTGAGGAGACTCTCAGTCGATTCCTGCTATTTCTGTCCTGGAGCTCCTTTCAGAGCCTAGGTCCTTTAGATTTTCTGAATGATCCCATATTTCTCCAATGCATTCCTCTGTCAGAACTTAATTAGAATTCTCTGCAACCATAGAATCTGACAGAGAAATATGTCAGATAGACACAAACTGTGTCTTGCCCTTACTCCTTAGCAGCATCCTGTCACCTATAGAATGGACTCCAGGTTCCATAACACAAGCCCCAAGACCCTCCATGACCCCGCTCCTGCCTGCCTCTCAGCACTTTATCTCTCTCATCCCTTCCTTCCTCTTACACCGCCCCCTTCTGAATTATTTGGGGTTTTACCTAAACTTGCTGTGAGGTTTCATGGCGCCTCAGTTCTCAAAAGTCCTCTCTGTAGAATCCTTCCCTGCTCCTACCCAGCTAACTTCAGAAAGCCTTCCCTAGCTCTTTCCTGCTCCCAACGCTCTGCCTTCCTCTGTGTTCTCAAGGCACTTCATTCTTCTACCTACTATTGCACTCGTTTTCATGGTATTATACTTGTCTGCCCCTCCCACCAAACTTAGAGCTCCTCAAGGGCTGTGTCTTTCTTCTCTGTGTCCCCAGTGCTTAGCACAGTGCCTGGCACATGGCAGGTACCCAGAGCTCTTGTTTTCCTCTTTGCACCAGGAATTCCTAAGTAAGAGAAAGGGATCTCAATGAGGGACATTAGCAGGCATTTTGGTCAGAGAGATAAAAAGCCAAAATCCAGGCCTGAGACATCTCCTACAGGTTGCCCAAAAACTTTATTCCAGTTCTGAAAAACATTCCAGAACACTGCCAAAGCCCCAGTAAGATTGAAGGACACTTATTTAAATGATAGCTCTCATTCTCTAAAATCTACTCAATTTCTCCTGAAAGTCTTCATGCTTTAATGAAGATGCAAAATTAAGTAACTCAGACAATTGTCTTCCTTACTGTGACTAAATGGCAAGATGTGTTTCTGTACATATTTTTAATCATGGCTGAAGTAGAAACAGAATGTAAGCAAATCCATTTGGATGTCTACTGTGAAGCATGTACCTTAAGTGGAATTATGTAACCATACATATGCTAATGTTGAGTGAGGAGAGCTGAGTCAGTCCCAGGTCAGCCATGAGCAGCTCTTTGACCTTGGGTAAGTCAGTGTCCTTGGACACCTGCTGTCGCCTTCCCAGTATCCATTCTTTCATTCTCCCACCATAAGAACCCCACACTTTATTTGGGAAACCACTTTTTCTCTTTTCTGACCTAGGTGGTCTTGCTGTTTTTCTCCTGACCTCCAACTCCAGGAGTTGGGCCTGATTATCTTAAAGCCGTTATTCTCTTCCATCCCCCTGACTACAGAAGCTAGTTCAAGGGCAGTCATGAAACCCAGTCAGGGCAAAGAGATTTGAGACAACACTTGCAAGGGTTTCTGACAAACAAAAGATTCCTCTGCCTGCTGTAGCTCCTATCAATGAAAGAACATCTAGAACTAATGTAGTCACATGTGACCACAAGGATAGAGACTAGATTGCTAGGCAGTGGAGGAATACTAAGGAGGCCAGAATGGGAAAATAAAAAATAATCAGACCCTTGGTTACACTGTTGAGCAGTGAGAAGCTAGATCAAGCCACGCCTGAAGCTGACAGACCTCTGTACTCTTCAGTTATATAAACCAATCAATTCCCTTTGTTGTTAGAATTAATTTTTAGTCTATAACATAAATAGTCCTAACAGTAACACTTAATCTCTCTGGGCCTCCATTGTTTCAAAAATAAAATAAAAGTAATGTAGATAACCTCTAAGGATTCTGCCAGTTCTCATATCCTATGAGTCTCTGGAGGGTAAACACACTCATAAAAATGTAAGCGTGTTTGCTTTTACCAGTAAGCGCTAAGGAAAGTAGTTTAACCCAACAAAAGAAAGCTGAGACTGGAAGTGCAGACAGAAATCCTTAATCTTTGGTCTGTACTAGAAGTTGCCATGATCTCCACCCCTGCCCCCATACTTCAGCCACTTCCTACACTCTGAGAATAGGTGGAGACAGGGGACAGTAGTCTGGGAAGGATGCATATGAGGTGACCCTGCTTTAGAAGACTTTGGATTCAACAGCAGGTCCCATTCTTGCTGGTGCTTTCTGGCCTTGGGCCCCTTATTCAGATTCTGACCTCATCTACCCAAACTCTTGGACCTGGGTCTGCCCTGAGCACTCCCCTTTGCCTTCTCTTTCTCTCCAGATCTGACCCCTGAATCATATATTTAACTTGCCACCTTGGCCTCATGTCTGCCTTGCTGGCACTGACTGCCTTCAATCAGTTAGAGGTGGTGATATATTAGCCAGGCAACTCCACAGCACAGATTAGTTTATCTGCAGCAACAGGGCCTAGAGGAAGAAGACCAGGGATGGTTATTTAGTGGAGCAGAGTCACTTAATAAAAGGGATTAAGCACCTCAGAAGCCTGAAGGTGGTTTGAGCAAACAGTTTGATACACTGCACTTGTGATTATGTGTGAAAGGTTTCCTGGATACATAGCCCTTTTAAAATAATGCATTTGGACATGCAATTGTAATCAACGTCCTAATTTGAAAAGGTGTTATCTAGGTCCCTGGCAGGTATTGCACTGGAACCCTGGGGCCAAACCTGAAGGCACTGGGGACCTCAGAAAGAGATGATATGGAAAGAATCCTGGTTTGTTTTCTAGAAATAGTTAGAAATTAAAAGCATGGTGCCAGTTAAGTTTGCTCTTTGACATGGCTTTGCAAGATTCATGGAAAAAAACAGATCTTCAGTACAGTTTTGATTGATTCATTTAACATTTTAGGGCCAGATAACCTTTGTATACAGAGATGACTAGGACAATGTTCGTATTCTTGAGGAGCTCAGGATTTGGGGGAGGAGAGGGACACTCCATTAGCCAGGTGCCATCAGAAAGCAAAGCTCACTCCATATGACTCAAATGAAGAGATCTCAATGAAGGGATCCCTTACAGAGGTGTGGACAGGGGTGGGGAAACATCCAGATACCAAGAGCAGAAAACCATTACTGCCCCTAAAAATGAAGAGACAAGCAGAGGAAAGAGGAGAGCAGGAAGCGTGGAGGAGGGGCTCCCGCAGGAACTGCAATCAGGCGGAGATTCAGCCTCTGCCATAAGGGTAGCTTCAAGACCGGGGCAGTGGGGGAAAGTACTTTGATGTCTCTTGCTTCCTGTTCTCCCATCCCCTGCAAGTGCCTATCACTGGCTGACCCAGGCAGAAAACCAACTCGCAAGAGAGTCCAGATGATGTAGTCTACAGGGATCGGCCTCCCAGGGAAAGAACCAAGGCAGAGAAGGGTGCAGAATGGATATGGCAGCATAAACGAAGAATAAGCACTCCAGTCCACCCCCTCTGCCATCCAGCTTCCATTTTTGCCCCTCATTCTTAAATAATTAAAATCTCATCCCAAACACAGGGAGACACAAGTGTCATCAGCCACTATATTATTACTGGTGATGTCATTTCAAGTGTACTCCCACCTGGAACCTAAAGTTTAAGGTTGACTACCTTCAATACTCTTCATGTAAAGTAGTATGGAAATGGGGGAGAGAGAATCAGCCTAAAATAAGGATGGCTGCTATAGTCTTCCCTTCTGTAGTCCTTTATAAGGCCAGAGCAAATAATCACAGCCTCCTTCCATTTTATCCTCACCTTATCCCTACGAAACTTTATCACCTTGTCTCCAGCGGGTTGGGAGACCCAACCTCCATCCCCCAGTAGCTGAGCCCTTAAAAGTCCTCTCTATATGGAGTTGCCAGTTTTCCACTCACCCTTATTATGAAACATGGGAGTTCTAAGAAGTAGCCTCAGGAATCCCCTGGGTTTCTAACACAGTCTTGCTGGCCCTATCCAATAGCAGCAACGCAATTTCCCCTTGATCACCAGGGTAGTGATCTCCTCCTCTTCCGGTTGATGCAGTGGCATGGGGAGTCCCAAAACAGCCAAGGACAGGCTCAGCTTCCAATTCATCAGAACCACCACTGTGTTCCTTGGTGGGAACATTCCTACCTTAGGAATCAACACCCCAAACCTGTCAAGTGCAAGATCATGCAGGTGGAAAGCAGAAATTCTGTTAAGTGGAGTATTAGCTTTAGTAGAAGGGCCACTTCTCATCCTTCCCTTTGGTTCCTAGCCCATGTGTTCTTGCTATGAAGGAGACAGATCAGATATTGACTGCTGGTTTAAAGCATATGCTACATCCTACAGGTGAGCCCAAGCCTCAGGAGGTGTCATATCCCAGCTGGCCTGCTGAACCTTCACTACAGACACCCTGTGTTGCAGATGACAGAGATGCTGCCAGTCTTTACGCCAGATGACAATATGGAGCAGAGCTGCCTGCCAGTCTGAAGCACTCATTTTGAAACTGTTATGTATAAGAAAAATGCATCTCTGTATTCTTTAAGCTATGCTATTTGGGGATCTCCTTGTTACATTATTTTAACATCGCCCTAACTAAGATAACAATCTTGGCTGTTAGCATAACCCTAACTTGCGCTCTTGCTGGTTAAATTGCCAGGAGGGTGGGTTGGGGTGCAGTATGGAGAGAAAGGAGATCCTTTGGCTCTATAATGTGGGCTTAAATATACCGGTTTCCTGCATGTTCCCCACTGGACAACCCTGTGCTTCAGAAAACCACTGTGTAGCTCCACTTCAGGTACTGCTCTGCCCCAGGTGTTCTCCCTCTGTGGTGGAGGGGAGAGTGAGGGAAAGAGAGACACCCAGAGGCTGGTAGGACTGCCTGGCCTGTTCTGAATTGTCCCCTGCCCCTTCCAGGTCCACTGATGCCCTGATGTAACTCAACTAAGAAGCCTTCCGCCAGCCTACCCTTGTCTCCCAGGCGGCCCTCTCCTGTCCTGTGTGGTTCATCGTACAGAGACACCCAACCACTTCCTGGCTCTCTAGGGGATTCTTAGTGGCTTTCTGATGGCTTTTCAGATCTGTCGACCTCATCAGGAAAGGGTTGGGCAGCCAGTGCTGGTCCTCCCTCTGTCCTGTGCTGAGGTGGGGAGGAGACAGGTAGTGGAGAACCTGCAGCACAGGGAGGAGTAGGAATTATAGTGAGGCGGTTACGTATTATATGATTTCATTCATATGAAATTTCCAGAATAGGCAAATCCATAAAGACAGAGCGTAGGTTAATAGTTTCCTGGAGCTTGGGGGCGGGGGCGGGAATGGAGAGTGACTGCTTAATGGGTATGAGGTTTCATTTTGGAGTGATGAGAATGTTCTGGAACAAGATGGTGGTGATGCTCGCACAACACTGTGAATGTACTAAATGCCACTGAATTGTACATTCTAAAATGGCTAACATGGTGGAATTTTATGTTATGTGAATACTATCGCAATAAAAAAAATAGGTAAGCAGTTGGATCTTATTTTAATTGGAGTGAGAAGACACTCAAGGGTTATGGGGTAACTCTGGAAGCGACTGAAGTAAACAGGGCTGTAAAAGAGTGTTTGACTTTGTGGTCCTTCTTGGAGCATCTGTTCCCTCCTGCATGGGGAAGGGTGTAGCAGGAAGGGAGGGAGGAGAGAGCAGGTGGGGTGGAGGATGCTGACTCCAGAGAGAGGCCAGGGCAGACCTCTGGGCTATACACAGCTCTGGATTCTCCTGATTGTTGTGGATTTCTTGTTGTTTTTGTTCATTTCTTTATTTTTACTTGCCCAGCATTCTAACACCTTCCTATGCAGGGAGAATCCAAATGGGAGGGGTCCTCCTTTATAAATCTTGGTTACCTTCTCTCCATGCCCTGCCCCACACCCCACCTGCCAACCACACTGGATCTCAGGCAGCTGACCGAGCCCAGCTAATGGGATACTCCTTCTGGGACTTGGAATCAGGAAGAGTGATGCAAAGACACAGAAGAAACCAGCTGAGAGACTGCATGGAACAGCTGAGCCACCAAGGATGAGAGTCCATTGGCAGCAGCGTCATGCAAGGTCTAGGGCCTTGGCATTGAATGTCCAGGGCAGCAGTGCCTGGCAGCATCTTTACCAGGCTGATCCTGAGGGGTGACCTTGGCTGTGGCAGCTGCTGCCTGACCTCTTGTTCTGGTTATTTTCCAAGCCTGGTTCACCAGCCTCCCTTCAATTCTAAGGCTACCTGGTATCCTTCCAACAAATTCTTTGACTGCTCAAGTTAGCCAGAGCTTGTTTCTGTTCCTTTTAACTAGGAAGCCTATTACATGGATATAGCCTTAACCATCTCCCTTCAAAACAGAAAACATGGTGCATTCCAATTAAATGCCTATGATTTCTTGCAAAATTGAAATACTATCTGCACCTTGATTCTTGTGTATGTGTGTATGTCACTTTAAACATTGAAGATGTGAAAACAAAATGCATTTCCATGCATTGAATTATTGTAACTATGGTGATGGCAGAAAGAGCATTGCTCTAGCAATTAGAAGACCAGGCCACAGATAGTTGTGCAACCTTAAGCAAGTCCGTTTCTTTTCTATTCAGGCAGAGATAGACTGTGAGCCCTTTTCCACTGTCTAAGATACTATGATTCAGGGATGCAAAAGAAATAATTTATATTAGCACTGTGCCTAGGAGGGAAAACAAACTATTCTTTCCCACAAAGAGGCTCCATCTGACTCAGTATCATACAGCTAAGACAACTTCAGTTGTCAGTCTTTACTTCCTCTATTAAATAATGCATAGCCTTGTAGACAAGCAACAGAAGTTAACACCAGCCTCATCCCCCCACGGAGTGTGTCATCTGCAAAAATAATACTGAGAGCTCACATTAGAATAGCACTTACTGCATGTCACTGTTCTAGGAGTTTTGCATATATTAGGTCATTTCATCCTTACAATAACCTCACAAAGTAAATGCTATTATCCCATTTTACAGATGAAGAAACAGAGGTAGAGAGGGTTTAGATAACTTGCCGAAGTTACACAGCTAGTAGGTGACAGAACCAGTATTCAAACTCAAACTATCTGGTTCCAGAATCCAAACCACCCTACATGAGTATGAGTGTGTGTGTGTGTGTGTTTTAAAATTCACATAACATAAAATTTACCATTTTAGCCACCTTAAAGTATACAATTCAGTAGTGAATCCATGCTTTTAATGATACTCTGTAATACCAAAACTATATAGATCATCAAATAAATAAACTGAACTTACAATCAGTTTTACAGGCCAAGAGATGATGAGATAGTGCTGTCATCTCTTTCATCCACTCCACTTCATTCAGTGATAGTCATATAATTTTCTAATAAAGATTGTGGTGTAATTGTTGGTATCAGGAAGCTTTTAGTCCTAGTCTACTTTTTGCCTCCACAAAGGCTGCATCTAATCTTAACCAACCTAGAAATATGAGTGTCCCTCACATTTTAATACTTCAGTGAAGGATGGAGCAAGGGAATCCCACACTGCTTCTGAGGGCTGGTCCCACTGTCTAAGGACATCCCATCTCCACAAAAGTCCTGACCTACATGCTCGTTCACAAATGAAAGCTTTCAACTTTTACCCTGACCTTGGGGGTGGAAGGGCAGTTGCTGAAAAAATGTTGGTCAACATTTCCTTTGTGATGACCCTTCATGATCTTGCTGTGTGCGGCCTTGGGCGAATTATTACTACTTCTTCAGAGCAGTCTCCTCTGTGACAGTCATTCACTCAGCAGCTCTTGGTGGCACCTGTTTTGTGGCAGGTGCTGAGCTGAGCCCTGTAAGCAGGAAGGGTTGCCAGGATGGCTGGGTGGGTGAGTGTTAGATGATCTGTTTTCAGCAGGGCTGGGGAGGGAGTCATCTAACTGAGCTTTCCAAAACACAACGTCCACTCCCACTGGGTCCTGATGTCCCACAGGAGCTGCGGGGGCTGGAGTGGCAGGTGGATTTGGGGGGAGGTGCGTTTCAAAAACTCTCTCTCAGATACATCTCATCTTCCGTATCCTTCTCCAACCACCACTGCCCAAACCCCCACCCCAAGCACATCTATTCTTTCAGAACCATTGAAATCGGTGATTTCTGAGGCTATGTTGGGCTCTACAAATTCATGGTTCATTCATTACCATATTGCTCAATTCAGCATTTCTTGGGTGCCTACTCTGTGCTAAGCACTGGAGGTACAGAGGAAAATAAGCCCTTGGTAGACACAGTGCCTGTCCCCTGGACCCTGTCCATCTGATTGAGGCAGACAGACAAGCAAACCAATAGTGCTGATAGAACATGAGACACCAGGGGTGCAGGGGAGCATTTTATGAACTGAATGCCCCTCTGGTGACACTTCAACTCTCTCCTCTCCAGAATAAGTGATTCCTTTGCCTTCTTTTCAAAGCTCCTATTTCCAGATGATCAAACAATATAATAAACATCTGACAAGTTCCAACCCTAACACAGCCACTCTCCTTCTGGTTTCAGATGCAAAGCATATTCCTCACACAGCCTCACGCCCGCTCCCAACCCTGCACAAGAACATTTCTCTGCCGAAAGGCCATTTTAATGAGGAACTTGGTTCGGGCACCAGCTATGGAACATTAATATTCATGATTAGTATTTGTAAAAACCGTTATTTCAATCTTTTGTTTCTGTTGAGGGGGGAAGTCTTAAAATGGCCAGAAATTCCCAATTCCTGTTTATTCTGTGCAGGCCTCTATTTTCAGAGTATTTTCTTTTTGGCTTCCATTATTTCATCGGGGTTGGCAGGGAAAGTTAGTTCTGCTCCTGTCCAAGTGTTAAATGGATACTCATGTGTCTCTTTGCCACATTGGTATAATTAATTTTATTGCAAATAGGATTTTTCTTTTTTCCCCTCTGCATGCAAATGTGGTACCCTTTCAGTGTTTGCATAATAGCAGTAATTCTCTCATTTGTACAAAAGGACATGCATTATTTTGGCAGATAGATGGAGCTTTGATGGAGAGATTATTACATTTCCAAAAGCAAAGAGAATAAATCGGAATTTAGCCAGACGCTGACTAAACACCGCCTTCCCCCAACTGCACTAATCGTGAGCCAGGTGTCTGACACGCTACACTCTCCTCCCAGACAACAACCTTGCAGAACAGTGGGACCTGGATGGCTGCTTCCTTTCTCCGCCCTGCTCGCCTTGCTCCATGGACTCTACCACCTGGGCTCCCCTGCCCTCTGGCTCTTGGCTGGTCTGGCCAATGGCAAGTGCCAGCTGGGGAATGGAGGGTGGGAGTAGAGGGAGGCTGGGCGATCTGTCTCACCACTGCCTCCTGCCTTGCCGTGGGTCAGGCAGTGGCTCTGCCCCTCTGATGCCACTGCTCTGTCCAGGAGGCTCTTCTACAAGTCAGCTCTCTCTGGACTCTAGAAATCCTCCTCCTTCTTCTCCTCCCCGCTTCTCACCAGACCCTTGGAGCTTCACTACCCCTTGCCCACTAACCCTGCCTACATCATGTAAGCAGTCTTCATGTTCAACCCCTTGGAGAGTGCCATCTCTTTCCTTCTAGGACACTGAGAGAAATGCCATGCTCCCAACACCTCATTCAGCTCACTGGGCCCTTGCCCCTCACCCACCAAAAACCCAGAGCACTGGGAATGGAATAAAGAAGCCCAGAACCACTGGGGCATAGAGGCCTCTCCATGTCCCTGCAAAGCTTTTAGAAACTCCACGGAGCAGAAGAGGAGTTGCCCCAGGCAAGTCTAGCTTCGCTGCAGTCATGTAGATGATTGGCATCTGTTGGTTTTGCCTGCCTGCCACTGGTCACCTTCTTCTGGTCACAGCCCCGATTTTCCCTGGGGAGCTACCTCTTCCCTTCTCTTGGTCCATGAGGATCGGGTGGGGCTGCTCTTACCCTCGGCTCAGAGAGAATACAAGACCCCCCCCCAACTCTGCCACTCAGGGCATCCCTTCCCCCAGACCACCGCAATTAATCAGGGATGGGCGTGTAACCTAGGCCAGGCCAGTGAAAACCAACTGGATGAAATGCTGGGACTCGGGCTGGAGCAGCTCGGGAAGGACGGAGCCCACCTAAGAACTGAAAACCCACAGAGGAAGCAAAGCCCAGGAATGAAGAGAGGAAAACTGGGCTCTGATCACACCATTTGGGCAAAAAGTTCTGCTGTTTTATTTGCTTAAGCTGGGTGTCCATTGCCGAAACCTGACTACTACATTGGAGATGGAAACTCTTCATACATGAAGAACCGTCACGGAATGGGTAAGGAGGAGGCAGAGTCAAAAACAGAATTTGATATTTTTGGAACATCTACTGTGTGCTCTAGAATAGAGCACATATAAATGTAGGTTAATTTATTTAATTCTCAAAATAACTTTGCTCAGCTAAGTTGAGGAACTTAACAAGTGCTACACAATTGTCAAATGCAGAGTTAAGTTCAAACCAAGGACGCTCTGCTTGCAAAGTTATCCTTGCTCCACTCTGATGTGCTCCCATCAGGCCCGTGATCTTCATCATCTTCCTCCTCACTGTTACCATCACCTTCATCTTCAGGAAGCTGAGTGAGGATATGGACCACAACAGTAGAAAGCTGAGTTTTCTAGCTACCAGAAAACACACTGACTTTAAAACACATACAGTGTATATGTGTGCATATAACTATAACAAGAAGTACGGAGTGATCAATACCAATAAAGAGAGATACCGTGTTGAGAGAGATTACTTCTGTGTGAGATTCCAGAAGAACTCAGATCTTTAGAAACGGCAGAAGGGAATCCAAAGGTAGGAAAGAGTCTGAGCAAAGGTATCAAGGATAGGAATACTAGCCCATAAAGTGATTCAGTTTGCACATTTACAAACTAATTCCCCTAGTTCTCCAAGTTTTTATCCTCGGCTCCCCTCTCTGTTTTCTCTTGCTGTTCTTCCTTGGCAATAACAAGGCCAGAAAGTTGGTAACTCCTCAGTCTCCTGTTTACTGCGGTGCTTGGCACAGCCCCTTCCGACATCAGACAGAGAGGGGAGAGCTGCTCGGGCTTCCAACATGGCCATACCTACTCTTCAGGGGGGTTCATCTTAAAGTGAACTGGTAACCATGCTGGCTGGTATTAAAGGTTAACCTAGAAGCCTGTGAATATGTCCTTAAAATCTAGGCTTCTATCCAGCTCCCAAAGAAAGAGGTGTCATATGCTCCCACATTGACACTTGTTCCAAATATGGTGTGAATTCAGCCCTGGACATGACCTTTTTTCTCTCCTCAGCAGAAACCCTGCTCAAGACCTCTCCTTTCCCCTCCAGATGTCTCATTGCCCTGTGAATGAGAGACAAGCTTTCCCACATGCATCAGTGCTCATTTTAGCACACTTCCTCCCTCTATCCATTAACGAAAGGTGTTGCGCCGGTGCTAAACCAGGCAGACAGACCAACCCCCCCACCCAGTGCGTCTGCCAAGTAAAACACACGAAAATTTTGGTGCACTATTTTTAAAAGCAAGTTAAATAAGGTGCCTTTAAAGGTGAGTCCCCTGGGATTGAACTGAGTCCCGGGGTTCTTGGTTTTATGAGCCCAGGGGATCAAGCAGGTTAGCTTTAATTGTTAAACTAGGCCACTTAAGCCACTGAGCCCTTGTCTAACAGGACAATATTTATAGGCATTGCATCATCGCATAGTTGAACTATTCTTCTCGGATTGAGATCATCCTTCAGTTTGCTGAGATGTTTTTCAAACTCGGGAAGGAAGAAACAAACTGCCTCTTCGTTAATAGCAACTACTGAGAAAAAAACAGAAGAGTAGGATGATATTGAAAAGCTAACTTTTTAGTGGCGTGAAAGGCAGGAACTTAATATTCTCTCCCAGCGAGATTTTTGATTCGTAGCTATTGAAAACTTGAAGGTGATATTTTGGCCACTGGAGACTGGGGCAAATTTGGTTAAAATTATTAGTATGGAAAACTCAAGCAAATCAAATTTTCTTCATAAAACACCTTACTGTGGTTTGACATAACTTCATCATTCAGATTGATGTGGTTTTCATCATTTGGACTACACATGATACATTGTAAAAGAATGAATTTGGTTTTCCAGATGAACTTTCCAATTGTGCCATGTTATCATCGTGATTTGGTTATCTTAGTTATCAAAGCTAATTGACACACATATTCAACGATTTTAATCACGGCAATAACAATGGCTAACATTTATGGAGCACTTACTGTATCCCAGGTGCTGTGTGTATTTACTTCAGATATATTATGTCACTTCATCCTCAAACAATCCTATCGGTTTCTATTTTTACCACCACATTAAAGATGGGGAAAATGAGGCTTGAAAAGTTGAGTGACCTGCCTGAAGCCATACAACCAGTAATCAGGGGAACTGGGTGAGACTTACAGCCAGGACGGAGTGATTTTTAAAGATGCTCAAACCTCTTAGCCACTGCATCAGGCTGACTTCCACTGACAAATGGATTGTGCACTTTTTCCATCCATTCCTACAGTTGAATCATAAAGTTTTTGAGATGGTTTTGCTGGGGGAAATGCCTTGTCCTAGGAAGGGCACAGAAACCCTTCCTAGAAACCAAAAACAACAGACTTTTAAGTTGCCTTAGTTTCACTAACATAATCAAAATGCTTATATATTTTGGAAAATTCTTTTCTATAATAAATACAAGTAAAATTATTTTAGTAAAAAACATTACTTTCAGTATATAGTTACTTAGTTATAACATGCAGCATCCAGAAACAAAAATTAATTTGGTTTCCAAACAAAATGAAAAACTTTACAATGTAGATTGGACTGAAGCACCAAAGATGAATGCTTTGATCCACCCCCTTCACTCCAAACACATTGCAATGGCTGATATAAGAAAAGGGGCAGGGGGAAGGTGGGAAGATAAACATCTCCATTGACCAGAACTGGAAAGGAATCAGAAAGTGGTGGGTGGGTTTGAAGCCACAGATCTGTTATGTTCCAGGTCTGTGAACAGTGACAGTCCCAACCTTGGCTCCTGCCACGTAATGGGAACTAAAAGTGCTTCATGCACAATAGTGTATCAGAACCAGGTCACTGCTTGACGCCAGAGGCTGGGATGGGGCTCCCTCCTCTACAGAAAGAAGTCTATTAAGATACAGCAATTATCAACTCACTTCCTGAGACTACAGTTTTACAGAAGATTCTTGGCTTCGGAAAGCAAGCTGTAGATACAACTTCCTGGCTAGGAACTGAGCCAGATACCTACTGCCCCATGACTAGATCTGTGATAGCCCCAATATTCCTGCAGCACAAATTCCACCTGATGCTTCACTAGGGGCCTGGGAAAGGGTCTGCTGGAGGCAAATGCAAACCCCTAAAACTACTAGACAAATAGGATGGGAGAAAAATATCAGACAAGTACGTGCATGAATGCACACACACACACACACACACACACTCACATTTAAAACGTAGCTTCCATAATGAATGAAGAAATCTAATACTAAAGAAGATAGCCTAGAAAATCATCAAAATCATTAATGGAAGCATGAAATGCCTAGAGATAAAATTAATTTTTTATCTTTGAAAGTCTTACAAAGATGTTAAAATAAGTGTGTCTAGAATGTTCAAAGGTATAAATTAAGGCATTGCATCCATTAATAGTCACTAAGAAATCATGAAATACAAAGCAGACATAAATGAAACAAAATTAGGTGGGTACTAAGAAAAATCAAATATATATTGGAACTAAAAATACGGTTACCAAAATAAAATCTCAAAAGATAAGATGAACGCTAGATTAGATTCAAAGAGAGTAGTAAATTGGGAAATAGTTGTGAGACATACACACAGAACTTAGTCCAGAGTGACAAATAGATTATTTTTAATACAGTGGTTAACAGACATGGAAGATGCATTGGACTATGGAAGCTCCAGTGTATATCTGGTAGATACTCCAAAAGACGAGCATGGAGGGAATGATGAGAAGCAATATTTGAAGAGATTAGAGCTGAGAATTTTTACAACTGCAGGAGACATGTGTCCTCTGATGGAAAAGACACTGTAGACAAACATGACACATCACAGTGAAAGTGCAGATGATCAGTGATAGGGAGAAACTTGTAGAAGCTACCAGAGAGAAAAGACAAAAATATCCAAAAGGAACCATTATGCTAACAATGGAATTATTTTTAGTAACAACTGTGGCCAGAAGATACTGTAGTAATATCCTTGAAATGTTAAGGGAAAATAGCTGTCAGCCTTAAATTTTATATCCTGCTAAATTGTTATTTAAGAGTGAGGGCAAAAAAAGACATTTTCAGAAACGTGAAGACTAAATGAGTCCCCCACCTAAAGATTCACATTGGCACATTTAGCAAAGGATGTACTTCACTAAAAAGAAATACAAAACTACAGCAAAGGTCAAGGATAGAAGAAACAATGGAATAATGATAAAAATTAGTTGAATATGTTCGTAGGTTTAATTAAATATTGACTATGCATGATAAAATTCAGTGTTCAGAAGGATACAAGTGCTAAATAATAATATATTTGTTAGAATACTTATAATTCACATAGGATATGTTAAAACTATAAGAAAACCATTAAAAGAATAGATGAACAAGCAACAGAGGAAAAAATAAAAGATGTATTTTTAAAATAATTTTCCAACCTAATACACAGCCAAAAAAGACTGGGGAAAACACAAAAAAAAGGTCAATAAAGAGAAAACACACTGAAGTTCATCAGTAATTATAATAAACATAATTGAACTAAATATATCTATTTCAAAACAGAAATTAACATATTAGATTGAATTTTAAAATCTAGCTGTTTGCTGAATAAATGATACATACCTAAAACAAATCCACATAAGAAGATTGAAAGTAAAGAAATAGAAAAAGTTATATCAGATATATTCTAAACCAAATAAAGCTAGTGAAGTGATGTTACTTCAATGAAAAAAGCAAAAAGCTAATTGTAACTAAGAGGAGAATTACATAACAGTTATAGAAACCAATCTACATGGAAGATATAAAAATCATGAATTTATATGCATCTAAAAATATAACATTAAAATATATTAAGGAAAATATACAGAATTAAAGTTTAAACAGATAAATCCATAATTAGAATCTAGTAGTTTTCAGACACTTCACTCCAAAACTGATAGATAAAGCAGGCAAAAAATTAGTAAGGCTATAGTAAATTTGAAGAACAAAATTTAAAATAATTATATAATATAGAATTTTGTAAACTCTTAAAAAATGTGGCCCCTTTAAGAAATATATCAAAACCCAGTATAGCAATGCATGAGTGGTTTAGATAGATAGGTGATAGATATTTACCAAACTATCTTCACTTTTAATATGAGTGATGCATTCTAATACTGTTTATTTTGTTCCCTTTTGTAAAAAATGTGAATTACTGCAAACTAAATTGATTTCACAACCCAATAATGGATCGCGGCCTATGGCTTACAAAACACTGATCTTACAAATACATACAGCTGTGCAACAAACGAGTAAAAGTTATACATTCTTTTCAACCTAAAGTAAATAGCAGACACAATAGTGAAACCACAGAAGTCTTCCCAATAAAGTTAGAAACAAGCAAGAATACTTGCTATCAATACTTCTATTTCACATTGTGTTGAAGATCAAAGTCAATGTAAAATGGGGGTGAAAGGAATCAGAGGTATATGAATTTGAAAGTTTGCATATAACAAACTGCAGCTGATTTATCATCTGCCTGATTTATCATCTACATAATCTAAGAGAATCTACAAACTTTTAGCGCCAAAGTTCTGAACACAAGAATAACACACATTAATAGTTTTCCTAAATACCAGGAATATTCAATTAGAACATGTAATAGGAAAAAAGTTATCATTCATAATAGCAACAAAAGCATAAAGCACCTAAAAATAAATCTAACAAAATGTGTGCACAGCCTTTATGGAGAGCATTACAAAACACTGTGGCAAGGCACGAAGGAAGACCAGACTAAATGGAGAGACATAGCATGTTCAAAGATGATGAAGACTTGCTATGGGAGAGGTGGCAATTCTCTCCAAAATAACCTAAAATTGACCAGTCAAAATCACAACAGGAGAAGCTGACCCTGAACTTCATTTGTAAAAGCAAAGAGCCTTAAATAATTGAAATAGTTTTGAAAAAGAACAAGGTTGGGGAACTTGCCTACCAGATAGCTAGGTTTATTTCCAACCTGTGACAATGTGGAATTGACTTAGAGATGGACAAATACATCCATCTGTAGGGAGTACAGAAACAGACCAGTGTGAAACCACAGCATGTGGCAGAGGCACCATCACCATCAGCGCAGAAAGGATGGGTGGCTTAATAATATATACCGTTACATATCCGAAAGGAAAAATTAAAATTCAATGCTTAACTCACATTATATAAAATAAATCTCAGGTAGATTAGGGATTTAATATAAAAATTTAAAACTTTAAGATTTTGAAAGAAAATATAGAAGAATATCTTTATGATTATAAAGAAAGAAAGATTTCTCTAAAAAGTAAAGTTTCTTAAATGAGAAGGAAAAGAACTAGCCATAATGTAAATGATTAGTCATTCAAATTAATTTACATCCAACAAAAGTTATCATAAACAAAATTAAAGATAAGGTACAGAGAAGAAACACTTGTGACGCATACAATTAACAAAGGATTATTGTGTAAAATTCACACAGAACTTCTGCAATTTGATACAAAAAAGCACAACACAATAGGAAAATGAGCAAAGTACATAAACAGACAATTCGCAAAAGAAAAGCAAATTTGAATGAACCATAAAACAATGAGAAAATATTTGAGCACACTGGGAATCAGAAAGTTGCAAATTACATAACATTTCATACCATCAGATTGTCAGAATTTAAAATTTGGATGACACCAAGTACTGAAGACAACTTACAGCTACAAGAATGTCCACAGACTATTTATGGAGGTAAACAGGCACAACTATTTTGGAGAATAATTTTGCCTTACCTAATAAAGTTGAAAGTAAGCTACTCTGTGACCCAGTGATTCTACTTTCTAGGGACAGCATACACTCTCACACGTGTGTGCAAGCAGAGACGAACATTCATTGCAGCACTGCAATGAAAACAACCTAAACAAACTGGAGAAAGGATAAATTGTGGCATGTTCAATCAGTGGACTGCTCTCTACAACAGGTAGTTATAGAAACTAAAGCTTCATGTGTCCATGTGGATAAATCTTAACAACCTAACGCTGAGTGCAAAAGCAAGTTGCACAATGATGTATGCAGGATGTCATCATTGGCAATAAGTGTGAAAACCTGCAAATTATGCTGTTTGTTATTTATGGATATAAATATAGTAATAATATAAAAATATGTATGGGAATGATAACAAAATTTATGATGTTGATTATCTCTGGGCAAGGAAAAGAGGAAAATGGAATAAGGAGGATGTTCTCACTAAATGTTTAATTTTTTATCCTAAGCAAAATTGGACATATTAGGTTTTGACAGAGCTGGATTCAGAGTACACAGGTATTTGCTACTGTTGCTCATTCTCCTCTGTATATTTCATCATCATAGTTAACTCTGTCCTCTTCCCCTTCCTGTTTATTTGTAGATTACACTATTGTTTTAGTTGAATTAATTCTGAATTAATACCTTGAAAAAACAAAACACGACAAACAAAAATCTTTCTAGTATTATCTATTCTCAGATATTCTCTGCCTTCAAAATATGCTGTTGCTATGAAAACCTGTACTGTCGCCTCATTCATGCTACTTAAATCCGGATAACTCCCAGATATAGTTCACAAGGGTGAATTTCTTTATAATCTCATCAGAAATCTATTTTCTTAATTGGTTCTCTCTTCTTAGAAAGTATAGGAGTAATTTAACACAATTATAGAGAATTTGGGCAATAGAATTTTTTGATCACTCAAAGCCCTCCTCCTTCTCAAAACTCCTATCGTCAACTGTTAAGATTTAAGTATATTTCTCAATGGCCTTTTAGCCTTATGTTTATTTTAGTGCAGTTGTAACCAGTTTGCACACATAACTGTGTAGCCTGCTTTATTCTTTTAAGTCAATATTGCTATGTGGTCTTCCTAACCTTCCCTTAAAATGGTCACATAATAGTCCATCCAATCTTTCTATGATTATTTATTTAATCTTTCTCCTACTTTTTGGACATTTAAGTTACTTTCAATTTTTGTTCATATAAACAAAAAGCCAAGACAAAAATTTTCATGAAAATACAGTCTATGTATTTTGAATTATTTCAGAACTGGGATTTCCACATTATAGAGCATGAACCTTTCAACAGATTGCTTCCCCAATGTTTCAACGCCCCATGGCAATGTTTGACAGCGTACAGTGGTTTGTTCTAGCCTTGGACTCTAGTTGGAATTCTGTAACAATAATCATTATATCCCAGTAATTGCTTTTTTCCTAAAAGGTTGGCTTTAGTTATAATCTCTGTGATTACTGCAGGAGGATATGCTGAGAAGTGCCTGTTTTGACCTATTTATAAAATTTTCTAAAAGATGAATATGAGACAATGCTATCTCAAACACCATGTAAATAATTAGAAATAACTCTTACTTCATACACATACCCAGAGTTTGCACATCTTAAATTAAAACTATGTTCAAAATTTTGGAGGCAGGGGGAAACATTTTATTTTTTAATCCAAGTCATGAATAAACTTCTTGAAAGTTGAGTTCTTAAAAACAGCATGCTGGAGGCTCCTGTATCTTTTCTTAAATAAAGAGGAACATATTGAGAAACACCAAAATATAAGAAATTAAATATAAAGATAATTAAAGCTCAATCTGTTCTCTGGGTGATTAATTAAACAAAGGTTTATAAAAATCAGAACACATTTTGGTTTTTTATACCAAAATAGGTTAATTGTGGCATATTTTGAAAGCAATTAAGGGGTGACAAAACTTATAGGGACATACATGTAAGGGTGTTCTTTGCAGTACTGCAGAGGCAGAAAAACTAGAAACAGAGTGAAAGACTGTCTTTGAAAATGGTTGAATAAATGTCACGTGCATTCTGTAAAATATGATGCAGCAATTAAAAATAGGCTTCATCTCTTGCCACTTAATTGGAGAGATTTCCATGTGGTACTACTGCTAAGTGGGGAAAGAAAACTGTAGAAGATATTATATAATAAAGACAATAAACAAAAATACTATCTGAGTATATAACAGGGGTCCTCAAAAAATCCATAGAAAATATATATTATGAAAAACTATGCATGAATTTCAAAACTTTTTTGTACCGAAATAAATTCATACTAACTTGTTATAACATGTCAGAACAGGATCTAGTTTGAGACACTAAGAAGGACAAGATACTAGTTTGAAAAGATCCTCTATCAGAGCAATATAAATTCTGCTAAAATTGAAACAAAAACAAACATAAAATTTATGGTGAAGTTTGGATGGAAGAATGGTAAAATCATGAATGCTTTATGAAAAATTTATGGTGATAATGTCCCAAAGAAATCAGCAGTTGACATATGAATAACTCATTTTAAGAAGGGATGAGACAATGTTGAAGATGAAGCCCACTGCAGCAGACCATACACGTCAATTTGCGAGGAAAAAATTCATCTTGTTTGTGCCCTAATTGAAGAGGACTGACGATTAGCAGCAGAAACAATAGCCAACATTATAGACACCTCAAGTGGTTCAGCTTACACCATTCTGATTGAAAAATTAAAGTTGAGCAAAGTTTCTACTCAATGGTGCCAAAAATATTGCACTCAGATCAGCCTGTAGATAAGAGTAGAATGTACAATGTAAATTTTAAATAAGTGGGATCAAGTTCCTAAAGCATTTCTTCGAAACTTGGCTTTACCAGTACAATCCTGAAAACAAAGTACAATCAAAGTAATGGCTACCAAGATGTGGAAGTGGTCCAGTCAAAAGCAAAGGGCATGGCAACAGTTTTTTTGTTATGCTCAAGGTGTTTTGCTTGTTGGTTTTCCAGAGGGCCAAGGAATGATAATATCTGCTTATTATGGGAGTGTTTAAGAAAGTTAGCCAAAGCTTTAGCAGAAAAACACCCAGAAAAGCTTCACCAGAGAGTCCTTCTCCACCACAATAATGCCTCATTCATTTCTCTCATCAAACAAGAGCAATTTTGTGAGAGTTTCAATAGGATATCATTAGGCATCTGCCTTACAGTCCTGATTTGGCTTCTTCTGACTTCTTTTTATTTCCTAATCTTGAAAAGTCTTTAAAGTACACCCATTTTTTATAAGTTAATAATGGAGAAAAATACTGTATTGACATAAACTCCCAGGACTCTCAGTTCTTTATGGATGGACTAAATGGCGTGATCATCACTTACAAAACTGTCTTGGCCTTGATGGAGTTTATGCTGAGAAATAAAGTTTATGATTTTTATTTTTATCTTTTAATTCTATTTTTCCACAAACTTTTTGAAGTCCCCTCATACATGATTTTATCATTAATCTGGGTTATCTGTAGGTAGGAGGAAGGAGGAAGAAGTTGGAAGGGAGATGGGAGAAGGGATAGGAAAGAAAAAAATCTCTATTCTTACAGGAAACTCAGACAAGTGTTTTAAATAAAACTCTATGAGTGGGCAGTAAAGAAGCAAGAAGGAAACATGCCACCCAAACATGGTAGGAGAAGCCCAGTTCAGAACTCCCCTTGAACAATTCCCTTATCATTTAAAAGTTACCAGTATTAGAGACTTTTCTATTTTTATATTTAGTTATATATAATATAACATAGTAGACATCATAGAGTTCTCACTTAAAATAAATAAACAAAAATAAAACCTTATAGGATGAAGTCAGGAAAAGTGACTCACAACTGTAGTCCCAGTACTTTGGGAGGCTGAATTACTTGAGGCCAAGAGTTTGAGACCAGCCTAGGTAAAATAGCAAGACCCCATTTTTACTAAAAAAAAAATTAGCTGGGTGTGGTGGCATGTGCCTATAGTCCTAGCTACTTGAGAGGCTAAGGCAAGAGGATCACCTGAGCCCAGGAATTCAAGGCTACAGTGAGCTGTGATTGTGCTCTGCACTCCAGCCTGGGCAACAGAATGAGAACCTGTTCTAAAAACAGCAATGACAACAATAACACCTTGTAGGATGAGATTAGACTAACTGTGAACAATATCATTTCAAAATATCAAGCCAATTTTTCTCATCATCTTAAAATGAAACAGATGAGATGACCACATTTTCCCTTAAGTTACATTAGAACATATAATCTGATCACAAACATAGCATTTTGAGGTTCTTATAACTTATCATTGATTCTAATTTCCTTCACCAACTTGGCTAAGTAGTTAATGTGCATATACAGAACTTGGAGAACCTGAGGTGTGTGTATCAGTAAATTTCCCAGGTATATTTTATGGATTTACCTAAATTAAAAGCTATCTGTGTCTGCCTTTCATTAAGATTAGTCATATTTCTCTGACTTACTCTTCCAGCCATTCTCAGCACTCTTCTTTCTCCTGGCTTAGAAATTCCTCCATGTAAGAGTATGCTTAGTTTTTGCAAAAGCCTGGCAAAGTGTCTTGCAAAGTGGTTGTACCATTTTGCATCCCCACCAGCAATGAATGAGAGATCCTCTTGTGCCACAACCTCACCAGCATTTGATGTGGCCATTGTTCTGGATTGTGGTCCTTCTAATATGTGTTTAGTGGTGTCTCATTATTGTTTTCATTTGCAATTCCCTAAGGACATACAATGTAGGACATCTTTTCATATGCCTAGATGTCATCTGTGTATCTCCTTTGGTGAGGTGTCTATTCAGGTCTTTGACACATTTTTTAATTGAGTTGTTTGTTTTCTTATTGTTGAGTTTTAAGAGTTCTTGTATATTTTGGAGTAGAGTACTTTATCAGATGTATCTTTTGCAAATATTTTCTCACACTCTGTGGCTTGTCTTCTCATTCTCTTGATAATGTTTTTCACGGAACAGAAGTTTTTCATTTTAATGAAGTCCAGCTTATCAATTATTTCTTTCATGGACCATACTTTGGTGTTGTATCTCAAAAATCATTGCTCTACCCAGCGCATCATCTAGGTTTTTCTCCAGTGTTATCTTCCAGGAGTTTTATAGTTTTGAATTTTAAATTTAGGTCTATAATCCTTTTTGTGGGGGTGGGGTAGAGTATGGTGGCATCATCATAGCTCACAGCAATCTCAAACTCCTGGCTCCAACAATCCTCCTACCTCAGCCTCCCAAGTAGCTGGGACTACAGGCTACTCTAGTAGCCTGTACTACTGTGTGCCGTCATGCCCAGCTAAGTTTTTCTATTTTTAGTAAAGATGGGGTCTCACTCTTGCTCAGACTGGCCTAGAACTCCTGACCTTAAGTGATCCTCCCACCTCATCCCCTCAGAGTGCTAGGATTACAGGCATGAGCCAGGTGCCCAGCCTATGATCCATTTTAGTTTAGATTTTTGTGAAGGGTGTAAAGTCTATGTCTAGACTCATTTTTGTTTCATGTGGGTATGCAGTTGTTCCAGCACCATTTGTTGAAAAGACTATCTTCATTTCATTGTATTGCTTTTGCTCCTTTGTCAAAGATCACTTGACAAAGTGATTTACGTGGGCTTATTACTGGGCTCTCTGTTCTGTTTCATTGATATTTTTGTCTATTGTTTCACCAATGTCACACTCTCTTGATTATTGTAGCTTTATAATTAAATCTTGAAGTTGGGTAGTGTCAGTCCTCCAACTTTGCTCTTCTTCAATATTGAGTTGGCTATTCTGGGTCTTTTGCCTCTCCATATAAACTTTAGAACCAGTTTGTTGCTATCCAAAATACAACTGGGCAGCATTTTTATTTGGATGGTATTGAATCTATAGACCAAGTTGGGAAGAACTAACATCTTGACAATATTGAATCTTCCTATCCATGAACATGGAATGTCTCTCCATTTATTTAGTTTTTCTTTGATATTTTTCATTAGAGTTTTATGTTTTTCCTCATATAGATCTTGTGCATATTTTCTTAGATTTATACCTAAGCATTTCATTGTGGATATGTAAATGGTAATGTGTTTTTAATTTCTAATTTCACTTGTTCGTTGCTGGTTTATAGTAAAGTAATTGACTTTCTATGTTAAGCTTGTATCCTGCAAACTTGCTATAATTGCTTACTAGTTCCAGGAGGGTTTTTGTTTGTTTGTTTATTCTTTCAGATTTTCTTCATAAATGATCATGTTATCTGAAAACAAAGATAGTTTTATTTCTTCCTTCCAGTTTTGTATGCAGTTTATTTCCTTTTCTTTTTCTATTGCATTAGCTAGGACTTTCAGTACAGTGTTGAAAAGCAGTGCTAAGAGGGGACGTCCTTGCCTTATTCCTGATATTAGTGGGAAAGCTTCAAATTTCTCACCACTAAGTATAATGCTAGCTGTAGGTTCTTTGTAGTTTTTTTTTAATGAATTTGAGAACATTTCCCTCTATTCTTAGTTTGCTAAGAGTTTTTAATCATGAATGGGTATTTGACTTTTTTCAAATGCTTTTTCTGCATCTACTTATATAATCATGTAATTTTTCTACTTTAGTTTGTTGATGTAATGGATTACATTAATTGATTTTCAAACACTGAACCAGCCTTCCATACCTGGGATAAATCCCACTTGGTTGTAGTGTATAATTCTTGTTATACATCGTCAGATTTGATTTCACTCTGCTTCTATTTTCTGGAAGAGATTGTAGAGAATTGGCATAATTTCTTCCTTAAATGTTTGGTAGAATTTATCAGGGAATATATCTGGGCTTAATGTTTTCTATTTTGGAAGCTTAATTATTTTTTCAATTTCTTTAAATAGATACAGTCCTCTTCATGTTGTCTATGTCTTTTTGTGTGAGTTTTGGAAGGTTGTGTTTTTCAAGAAATTAGGCCATTTCATCTAGGTTATCACATTTGTGAGTATAGAGTTGTTGATAATATTCCTTTATTATCATTTTAATGTCCAGGGACCTGTGATGATGTCTCCTCTTTCATTTCTGGTATTAGTAATTTATATTTTCTCTCTCTTTTTTTTCTTGGTTAGAGGTTTATCAATTTTATTGATCTTTTCAAAGAACCAGCTTTTAGTTTTGTTGATTTTCTGTATTGATCTCCTGTTTTCAATTGTATTGATTTCTGTTCTAATTTTTATTATTTCTTTTCTTCTGCTTCCCTTGGACTTAATTTGTTCTTTTTTCACCTAGTTTCCTAAAATGCTTAGATTATTGATGTTATATGTTTCTGCCTTTCTAATATATGTATCCAATGCCATAAATTTCTCTCTAAGCACTGCTTCCACTGTATCCCCCAATTTTAAGTTGTATTTTTATTTTCAATTACTTCAAAATACTTTTTAATTTCTCTTGAGATTTCTCCTTTGACCCATGTGTTATTTAGAAGTGTGTTGCTTAATCTCTAAGTATTTGGGGATTTTCCAGCTATTTTTCTGTTATTGATTTCTAGTTTAATTCCATTGTGTTCCAAGAGCAGACATTGTATGATTTCTATTCTTTCAAACTTGCTGAGGTGTGTTTTATGCCTCTTGCTGAGGCAGAATGTGGTCTGCCTTGGTGAATGCTCCATATGAGCTTAAAAGGAATGTGTAATCTTTTGTTGTTGAATGAAATAGTCTATAGAAGACAATTACATCCAGTTGATTGATGTTGTTATTGAGTTCAACTATGTCCTTATGATTTTCTGCCTGCTAGATGTACCCATTTCTGATAGACTATAATATTAGATTCATCTGTTTCTTCTTCCAGTTCTATCAGTTTTTGCCTCATGGATTTTGACATTTTGTGGTTAGGCACATACATATTGAGGATTATTACATCTTCTTGGAGTATTGACCCCTTTATCATTATGTAATGCTCCTTTTTATCCCTGATATCCTTTCCTTGCTCTGATGTCTGCTCTGCATGAAATTAATATAGGTACTCCTGCTTTTGTTTGATTAGTGCTGGCATAGTATTAACATCTTTCCCCCTTCTTTTAATTTATGTATGTCTTTACATTTAAAGTGGACTTCTTGTAGGCAACATATTATTGGATCTTTTTGTTTGTTTGTTTCACTCTGACAATCTATGTCTTTTAGTGTATTTAAACTTTTGACATTTAAAGTGATTATTAACAGAGTTGAATTAATAACACCATATTTGTTACTGTTTTCTATCTGTTACCTTGGTTTTTGTTCCTGTTTTTGTCTTCCACACTTTTTTATACCTTTTGTGTTTTTAATTGAGTATTTCATATGATTCTATTTTCTCTTCTTTCTTGGCATATGAATTATTCAGACATTTATCCTGCTTGGCATTCTCTGAGCTTCCTACATCTGTGGTTTGACGTCTGGCATTAACTTAGAGAAATTTGCAGTCATTATTGCTTCAGATATTTCTTCTGCTCCTTTCTTTCTTCTCCGTTTACTATTTCCATTATACATATATCTTACCTTTTGTAGTTGCCCCACAGTTCTTGAATATTCTGTTCTGTTTCTTCCAATCTTTTTATTTCTTTGCTGTTCAGATTTGGAAGTTTCTGTTGTGATATTCTCAAGCTCAGAGATTCTTTCTTCAGCAATGGTAAGTCTATTTATGAGCCCATCAAAGGCATTCTTCAGTTCTATTACAGAGTTTTTGATATCTAGCATTTCTTGTGTATTCTTTCTTAGAATTTTCATCTCTCTGCTTACATTGTCCATCTTTTCTTGCATACTGTCTACTTTCTCCACTAAAATTCTTAGCATATTAATCATAGTTTTTAAAAAGTTAAAAACTTTCCTACCCTGGCACTGGTTCTTGCAGAGGTTTCTGCTTATGGATTTCTGTTCCCATAAAGTTCCAATTCTCTATCTGCCTGTGCATCTTTTCAACTCTGGGGGCAGTTGTTTCTCCTGTAACCCCATTTCTCTGACAGATTTAAGAAGAGTTGTTGATTTTCCTGTTTGTTCAACTTTTTTTTGTTGCTAAGACAGAGTGGAAACTTCTACATTTCCTACATGTTGGACCAAAAATTAGAAGGCCCCTGCAGTGATATTTTGATTACAGTAAAGACTAAGATTTTATCAAAAAGACACCTATGCTCAAATGTTTATTGCAACATAATTCACAATTGCAAAGATGTGGAATCAACTTAAGTGCCCACAAATTCATGAGTGGATAAAGGAAATGTGGTATATACATACACCATGGAGTACTACTCAGCTATAAAAAGGGAAAGGTGTATATGTACATAATGGGTGAGGTGCGCACCACCTGAGGGTTGGACACGCTTGAAGCTCTGGCGGGGTGGGGGAGGGGTGGCAGGGGCGATATATATATCCCTAACAATACTTGTACCCCCATAATAAGAGGAAATTTAAAACATCTCCAAAAAAAAACCAAAAAAGGAATGAAATAATGTCTTTTGCAGCAACTTGGATGGAACTGGAGACTATTATCCTAAGTGAAGTATCTCAAGAATGGAAAAACAGATACCATATATACTCTCTAATGACTGGGAGCTAAATGTTGGGCACAGAGAGATGTCAAGGACATTGGAAAACAAGAAGCAGGCAGGGTGGGAGCGGGTGAGGGATAAAATTTTACCTATCAGGTACAATGAACACTATTCTAGTGATGGGTACACTAGAAGCCCTGATACAAGCTTTATACAAGGTATCCATATAACAAAAACATTTGCACCCTCTTAATATTTTGAAATAAAAAAATAAGAAGAAACACTAAAGAGCTTTCTCTCTGGTCACTGTCTGCACCAAGAAAAGCTCGTATGTGGGAATGTCCAGAAGACAGCAGTCTGCAACCCAAGGAGAAGCCTTTTACCCACTGACCCTGCTGTCTCTTCCAGTCTCCAGAACTGTGAAAAATAAATTCCTGTTCTTTAATTAATAAAGAATAAATGTGAAGACTGAGTTCCCCAAGGCAGTCTTTAATGAGTGTTTTAATGGTCTCATAAAATTTCTACCTAAAATAAATATTTTTGGGGTGATTTGTCCAACTGTTAACACGCTCCTTCCCTTTCTCTTGGAACTACCTCTGATTCACCCAGGCTGGCTGCCGGCAACCATGTTTGTACCTCGTGACTCTGTGCATATGACTGGACCAGGGCTGGGCGCCTGTCCCCAGGACAATCAGATTCTCTCTGATTGGCACTGAGAAACCCAGCAAACTGGTCTCTGCCTGTAGCTGAAAGTCGGGAGCCCTATTCTCTCCCATGAATGGAAGAAAGAGAGAAAGTTTGTCTCCAGTGATAAAGACTAAGACAGAGATGAGGGATGGAGTGAAGAGGAGAGCCTGGACTCTTTCCAGCTCCTGGTTTCAGTTTTTCCTGAAGTGGCTTCGTTCTCACTCTGGGGTTCCATGAGACACCCCTTGGTTTTTTTTTTAATAATAGTGTCCCCATTTCCTGGTTGTGTTCATTCAACTGGATTCCAGTTCCTCACAACCAAAAGAGTGCTACTAAATTTACCAATCCATGAAAAGCAAGAGAAAGAGTTTTCCAGAAGTCCTGACTTAACTGGGCAAAGGAGCTGGTTACATAATCACTCTCATGCTTTCTCTCCTGAGCAATTCAGCAGGGAGGAGAGAAGAAGAAAAGACTGGCAGGCCCCTCCCTGATATCTTAGCTTCACTGGATAAACCTCACATAGATCCCTGCAACCTCGTCATGCTTCAATTTTTTCCAACTGTGCAAAAAGATAATGTTTGCTGAACCTTCTCCATATCAGTGATATGAGGCTTAAATAATAAATGTTTGCTATGCATGTTGAATCTCTCAGATTAAAAAAATGACAAATGATACTCAGTATTACTTGAAAATTTGCCATTCAGGGAAATATATTTTCCAGTGACACCCTGAGAACTTGGAATGCTCAGCTACATATTTTACTTAAATATAAACTAAAAATCTGAGACGATCTCTGTGATCCTTTAACCAACAATTTCTCCACTTGCGAAATCAAGATTTGACACTTGCAATAAATTTTGAATTACCCATAATTACATCAGCAAGGGGAAAATGAATTAGTAAAATTTACATATTTTCCAGAGTCTCTATTTCAGGCAGAGTTACTGACCTCCTCTCTAGCAAATGCCAGCTTCAGTTTCCCTCCTTAGAGTAAAGCAGGAAAGGTGCCAAAGACTCCACTTTAAGAGAACAGAGCAGCTGGGGTAGGAGCAGCCCACAGCATTAAAGCCTTGAGGTTGGTGCGGTGGCTCACACCTGTAGTCCTAGCACTTTGGAAGGCCAAGGCAGGAGGATGTCTTGGGGCCAGGAGTTCAAGATCAATCTGAGCAACAGCAAGACCCTATCTTTACTAAAACTAGAAAAATTAGCTGGGTATGGTGGCACACACCTGTAGTCCCAGCTACTGGCGGGTGAGACAGGAGGATCACCTGAGCCCAGGAGTTTGAGGTTGCAGTGAGCTATGATGACATTGCTGCACTCTAGCCCTGGCGACAAAGCAAGACTCTTCCTCTAGGAAAAAAAAAAAAAAAAAAAACCTAAAGCAATTCAAAGAAAAATCGCCATCTTATAGTTTTAGCACCCAAGAGTCTAAGAATTAATAAGAAAAAAGCCTGAAAAGACTGGAAATGAGAAAGACCATCAGCGAAGCCGAGTTACCAGGGAGCTAATGAGACCTAAATTTCAGAGCCCCCTGCTTACGTAACCCTGTGAGAGCTGGGAGGTACCGGGAGTGGCAGGGAGTTCCTGGGGGCAGGGGAAGCCAGGTAGCAATCAGGAATCATTTTAGGTGTTTCTGGTCACTTGTGTAAAAGGTACCGGAAGAAAGGCCCATAGTGCTTCTGGACCCAGTGATTTGTTGTGACTTCTCTTTCTTCCTAAGAAAATACTTGGGCTTAATTTTGCATTTATAATTTCACGTCATTTTTTCCTAAAGAAGGCACCCTAAATTCTAAACTGTACAAACCCCAGACCCCACACTGACAATGAGGACTGGCCCTAAACAGAATTGTAATGTCCTTTCTCCTCCCCTCCCACCTGCCTCCTTCCCACCTCCTTATCTTGATTTCTACCTGCTCGGACCTTGCCAGGGTCAAGCTCAGCCCTGTCTCTACAGTCACACCCCCTGGTCCTGATTTGCCCTTTCCACTCTCTTAGTCAAAACCAACCAGTCCTGCCAGTTCTCTTAGGACCACCTGACCCACTTGCGTCTTTCCCAGGTGGCAATTAGTTATCTAATAGACTAGTGCTCTACCAAGGTGTTACAGCCTGGGAAAGGGTTGCAATAACAGGCTATACTGAAGACAGAGTCTTAACCCAAATGAATTCTGGTTGAATTAAAGAAAAATAAAACTTGTTAACGGTTATTTTGTATTACAAAAGTGATATTCAATTGAGAGTGTTTAGAAAATACAGAGAAGCCCAAAGAAGATTATAAAATTCACCCTGAAAGAAAATAACACCCATAATTCTATCACCACTTACTGATCCCCATTAACATGTTCTTCTGGGCTATTTTTTTCATGAGCATATATAGATATATATGATTACTGTGAAAAATGGAATTAGAATGTAATAATATTTTGGGGCCTAATTTTTTCACTTAATCTATTTGGAACATTTTCTCCTATTATTAAATGCTTTTTTATAGGATCATTTTATGTGGCTACATAAGATATCATTTTATTTTTTGTTTTTGTTTTTTTTTT
>VBSM01000529.1:28132009-28142744 GCA_008086735.1 Cheirogaleus medius
CCTCCCAGAGTGCTAGGATTACAGGCGTGAGCCACCGCGCCCGGCCTAAGATATCATTTTAAATGGCTGCAAATTACATCAAATTTTCTGATAAAAGCCAGATAGGAAATATTTTAATCTTAGCCAGCCATATAATCTCTATCACAATAACTCAGCTCTACCATTGTAGCATGAAAGAAACCACAGACAATATGTATGTAATGAGTGAACATGGCTGTACCCCAATAAAATGTTATTTAAGGACAACATAATTTGAGTTTCATATAATTTTCATGTCATGAACTGTTATTTTCTTTTGGGTTTTTTTCCAACCATTTAAATACATAAAAACCATTCTTGGTTCATGAGTGGCACAAAACCGGGCCCTAGTTTGCCAACCCCTATATTACATGGATATATCATAATTTATTTAATGATCCCATATTGTGGTAGCTTTAAATTATTTTCATTTTTCCAATTATATGTAATACAGTAATGAATAAACCTATAGAAACATATTTGGGCCATTGGTGATCATTAAAGCCTGAATCTCCATTGATAGATTTCCATATGGGTATTAATAGATCAATGGCTCAGAGGGCTCTTTGGTGTCTTTCAGATTGCTCCCTGTAGGACACCACCTACTTCGTCTTGTAGTATGGTTGACACAGTGCTTATGACTACCAACCCTTATTTTTTTCTGATAAAAATACATAAAGTGGCAGTGACAGGACACAAAGATATCCACACATCTGTTTCTGTGCATTCAGTGTTTCCCAAACATATAGTCCCACGGACATGAAAGAATCCAGAAACCCAATGTGACCTCAGAAATCTCTTGGCCCCTTTTAATGACTCCAGGCCAAGATCATCAGTGTAAGACAGCTGGGACATATTGTGGAACACTGAACTAGGAATTAAAAAGTAAGTGGGAGAAATGGAGAGACACTTTAAAATATTAAGCTGTAGTACTAGCGGACTAGCATGTTTAGATTCAACCTTCTGAGAACAATTAGAAAATTGGGAGAAGTTTCTTTCTCTCCCCCCCCCCCCACCTTTCTCTTTCTCTCTCATCAAAAACCTCAAAGAACTAAAAGTGGAGCTACTATTTGATCCAGCAATCCCTCTACTGGGTATTTACCCAAAGGAAAAAAAGGCATTCTATAAAAAAAGACACTCGAATGTTTACAGTGGCACAATTCATAACTGCAAAGATGTGGAAACAACCCAAGTGCCCATCAATCCATGAGTGGATTAATAAAATGTGGTATATGTATACCATGGAGTGCTACTCAGCCACAAAAAGGATGAATTAACACCTCTTGCAACAATCTGCATGGAACTGGAGACTATTCTTCTAAGTGAAATGTCTCAAGAATGGAAAAACACCACAGGTCCTCTCTATTAAATCGGAACTAATGATGAGCACACACGTGCACAGTGGACACACAGTGGAAATCAAGCGGGAGGGAGGGGACAGGCGGGTAGGGGTCAAAAACCTAACTAACAGGTACTGTGAACATTATTTGAGTCATGGGCATACCTTTAGCCAGGACTCAGGCATTACAAAGATGATCCATTAATCTAAAACATTTTTAACCCTTTAATATTTTTAAATTTAAAAAAAGAAAAGAAAATGTTAGAAATAATACTGTTTACAATGGCATCACAAAACAAATTAACATAGAACTAACTAAATCCAAAATAGATGTGTAATATCTCAACCCTAAAATGTAAAAAATATTGCTGCAAGAAATTAAAGACATAAATAAATAGAGGACTATAATATCTTCATGATTAGAAGATTCAATATTGTTAACAAGTCTACCCTCCCCAATAAAATACCCAGCTGGTTTTGATCCTGGTGGAAATTGACAAGTAGACTAAAATTTTTATGAAAATGCAAAGTCAAGGCAATTTTGAAGAACAAGAACAGAGATTAAGGACTTACACTATCAGATGTTGAGACTTACATACAGGTACAGTAATTATGGCAGTGTGGCACTGGAAAAGCATACACAAATAGACCAAATACAAAGCATCCAGAGACAGACTCACACGTGTATGGACATAAGATTTAAGACGAAGGCTCCACTGCCACCCAGTAGAGAGAAGACTGTCTTCCTAGAAAACAGCTTAGGAAAAGATCATTATAACCAAAAGATTGATAAATTGGACTATATTAAAATTAGTAACTTTCATTCCTCAAAAGATGCCATTAAGAGAACAAAAATGGAAGCTGCAGAGTGGGAGATATTTACAAAACAGAACTGACAAAGAGCTCACATCCATAATATCTTAAGAACTTCTACAAATTAATAAGAAAAAGAAAAAGACTGACAACATTAACAGAAAAATGGGCAAGAGATTTGAATAGGCACTTCACAAGTGAGAACAATCAAGTGGCCCCAATAATCCTATAAGAAGACATTCAACTGCCTTAGTCATTTGAGAAATGCAAATTAACCCACAATGAGTTATCCCTACGTGTTTATCAGTATAGCTAAAATTAAAAGGACTGACATTACTAAATATTGGAAAATATTTGAAGAAACTAGAACTCTCCTATGCTGCTGGTGGGTGTGTAAATTGGTGCAATCACTTTAGAAAATCGTTTAGCGGTATCTGGCAAAGTTGAACATATACATATGCTAGGACCCAGTAATCCCATTCCCAGATGTATACCCAAGAGAAATATGTACATATGTGCACAAAAAGACATACACAAGAATATCTATAGCATCATTATTTGTCATCACCCCAAATTGGAGAAAATCAAGGGTCTATTAATAGAATAAATAAACTATGATAAAGTCCTACAACAGAATAATATACAACAATGAAAAAGAGCAAACTATTAATATAAGCAACAGCATAAATAAATCTCACAGACATAATGCTCAACCTAAGATGTCAGACACAAAAGAAATAGAGACTGCATGATTCCGTTTATTTGAATTTCAAAGCCAGACAAAGCTTTCTATGGTGTTAGTTGCCTTTCGGGTGAGGGATTCGGGACTGGCACAAGGAGTCAGGGGTCTGGAGTGGTCAGTGTTCTGTTTCTTGACCTGAATGGTGGCCACGCAGGAGTATTCACTTTGAGAGAAGCCATTGAACTGAACACTTGTGCCTTATGCTCTTTCATGTGGTATACGTTATACTTCAATTAAAAAGCTTGGAAAATTAAAGTAGATACATCTGACTATAATGGCACCTTCAGGCTAAGTCCATCCCAGCAGTAGGACCCTGGTATCCACTGACGTGCGTTCTTGGGTCGAGAGAAAACCCACTGTCAGCTCCTCGAAACCCACAGAGATCCGAATACACACTGTGGGCTTAGGGTCTCTGTCCCAAGTCTGCCGCTGTCCAGAGTGCCCCACTGACACCTGCACAGGCAGGTAAGGGGCTCCAGTCTGGAGTCCTCTCATATATTTGCTCTCCTTGGCCCCAAAGCACACTGAGCATATATGGCCTCGTGCCTCTCAAATCCTGCCTCCTTTAATCCTACCACTGCATATGATTTTCCCTGAAACCATCTGAACTTTTTAGCCTACAAGCCTGAGAAAGCTTCTCACCCCACTAATAAGCAAAGATTATCACATAACATAACCCACTCCTCACCTTCTTTTAAAAAAAAACAAAAAAAGCATCCTGCATTTGAATCCCATCTTGGCGACTTGCTAGCTTAGGTAGTGGCCTTGGGTAAATTACTTGACCTCTCTGAGGTTAAGGATTAAAAATAGTACCTGCTTTTCAGGTTTGTTTCCAAGACAAGATATAATATATATAAATACAGAGCATAGAGATGTGCACTTTGCTCAATAATTTCATCTTTGGTAAAAAAAAAAATCAAAAGCAGAAACAAAAAACATACTTTTCCTCAAACCTGGACTGATCCTGGCTTTGGATGTTAACTCTTTACCGGTGAGGTAGGGAAGTCATGCCATAGCTTAGAGCCATGGAAGCAGCGGACAAGGAGGAAATGGAGACACCACCTGGCCGATCTTTCAGGCAAAGCAGGACCCTCTGCAAGTCCACCTCCAGGACCACCTGCTTCCATTCTCCTCATTACAGGAAACTCACCCTTCACAGGGCAGCTCACCCAGCCTGATTAATATGCATTTATTCATCCAAAGACTATTTATGGAGTACGTGGTTTATGCCAGACACTGCGCACTGGTCTTGCTGGCTTTGGGCGCTCTGCGTCTGGCAGGTGTTTAAGGTTGAACCTTCCTTACGTGGGTGCTTCTGTGATCCCTTCAGGGATGGCCACCCACCCTTCACTGAGTGACTCTGTTGGTCAGGCATCCCCAGTGTGTGTTTGTCCCTCCAGCCACCTTCTCAGATGGGACTTACTGTGATTCCACCCAAGACCCAAAGCCGGTCTATGCAAAACTCTTCACCATCCTTCGCCCTGACCTGGGGTTTGGGACTCTCCCAACACATCCTCCTCTGTCCACTCATCCATCAGCTGCCGGCCAGCCCATCCCTTCCCTTTGGAGTTCTTGAATGGGAATCAGACCTCCATCCCCTGTCCTTACCCCTCAAACTGCAGAGGCATAAATTAAGTTTCTTTTATCACAGAGAAAAAAGAGAGAATAACACTTCTCTCTTGACTCAAGGAAAATGAAATATTACTATTGCAGCATCCTGGGGCGGAGGGGTGGTGGGAGCATTCTGCCCTGGGTCCAGTGTTGTAGAGACTAAATATCATAATAAAACTAACTAAATGTTGGCCTGATTTTATTATCAACGTACTCTGGCGATGCTAAACAGTGTCTGAGATAAAATACTTCTCCTTGCTGGGACAGGCCATTCCTACCACACCTTCTGGTACATCACTGCCGTCCCCCCTTTCGTCTCCCTTTCGTGATGGGGACAGGGGACATGGAGCACGCCTATAGCTTTCACTGAAAGGCCTCTCCGTCGATGGCAACACAGTCTGGCCTTTTAGTGCCCTTGATCTGAGTGGAGGCATGAAGCATCATTGAGCCAATTTTTTAATATCACCTTGAAAATGAAAATCTTGGACTAGCCCCTCACTGTGAAATGCATCTTGGTGCATCACTTTAAACTTCCAATTTAACAGGCTGTTGCCCTCACAACAAGCTTAAATGTGCCTTCCTATAACTCCTACCCCAATCCTGGAGATAATAATGTCGCTTGGGGGCAGGGACATTCTAAGGATTCGGTGAGTTAAGAGGCAAAGCACCTGGCTCAGTGTTTGGCACGCAGCAGGCGTCTGGTAAGTCCTAATCACCTCTGCTGCCCCCAGACGGCATGCTGGGGACTTGAGGGAATGATGGCAAAGTGGTGTCCTGACCCCTGCTTGGAAGTCACCCAAAAAAGTCTCACCCATCCACCCATCTGCCTGCTCCACCTGCAGAAGGGCCTTTCATCCTTTCCCACCTATATAAACATCCCCCATTCTTATATTTTAAATCTTTTGGCTTAAAAAAACCATAAAACCAAAAGTGCTCTCAAAGAACAGTTGGAAAATACTGACAAATATAAAGAAAGAAAATTAAAACACATATCTCACCAAAGAGATAAACACTGCTATTTTTGGGGTAACACTTTCCTGTATATTTCTATGCATTTATCTGTATAAATACAGATAGATGCGCACACACAGACCCCATTAGGATCAAATGGTGCACAGAATCATATATTCTGTTCTTTCTATTAATATATAGTTCTACTCTCTTTGCCCCTCCACGCAGCCTCCCTCTACCTCTGCAAGGCTGATTGATGTCCCTTCCCTCTATCTCCTGCAGCATTTTGAGATATCCTAAACTTTTTGCACTTAGTTACATTTCCTGCAATGGCATTTCACTGTTTAATGCTTCATCATTTTCAATCAGTTTTCCCTCACATCTGTATATTTTATTACAAAAGTGATGCATAGTCATAATAAATCCAAACATTACAGACATATATATAAAGTAAAATGTAAAAAATGCAACCACCTTCTGCCAATTCCATGGCCTGGAATTACAGTCAATGGTGCAAAGTGCATCCTTTCACATTTTTCTATGCATATACAAACATATGTGGGTACACATGCAAACATATACATACATATTTTATCTGCAAAAATGGAACATTTCTATATATATTATTCTCAAACTTGCTTTTTTACTTAATATGACTTGGACATATTCTGCATTAGTACATATTGATCTACTTTATTCTTTTCAATAATTACAAAATATTCCATTATATATGTGCACCATAATTTTTTACACTTGCTCCCTCTTAATGGGTATTTAAAGACTTCCTGGTCATTTGCTGTCACTGACAATGTTTCCACAAAGGTCCTCATAGATAAATATCCAAGCATGTTGTACAATGCTTCTGCAGGATAAATTTCTAGAAGTGCAATTGCTGGGTCACACGGCATGCCTGTCTTACAGAACAAGAGATGCTGCCAAATTTCCCTCTAAGAAGCTTAAACAACAATTTACACTCCTGACAACAGTACATGAGGGGAGCAGTTTTCCCACAATTCACCAATATTGGATGAAATCACTCTTTAATATTAGCAACTCAAATTGGTGGTTTTGCTCTGTTGTTAAGTCAGTGATGGGACAGACTGCTAGCTCTCCTCCTTCATCCAGTTCCTCTTCTGCCACACCAACAGGCATGTGTTCATTCAGCTAAAGGGACATTCCCCAGAGTCTCCTGAAGTTGGGGCTTTGTAGCCGTGTGACTAAATTTCGGCCACATACTGGCCAGGTATAAGTGTGGAAAGAGGGTGTGGTTTCCACCATCCTCTTAAAGGGGAAGGGCTGGATAGACTGTTGGATGCAGGAGACCCTGTGCCAGCTAAGCTATGAGTGCAACAGCCGAACCCGGAGCAGCATGGTGGAGGATGACAGGATTCTGAACGCTGAGATGGCAGAGAAGCAGGACATCTCAGACTCCCAACACTCCAGAGTTGCCACTCGCTCTGGGCCATCTACTCATATTTTTACATAAGAAAGAAAAAAATATCTTCCTATTTTAAGCTGCTGTATTTTAAGCTCTCTTTATTATAGCCCCCAAACTTATATCCTGACTAATAGAGGTGGGAATTTGGGAAAACATTTTTAAATACACTTACATTGGCTTTTTTTTCCCCAGAAGTCCTGCCACCTTTCTTCCCACCTGGGTTTAAGTTCCTGGAGAGCCAGACTAGATGTTTACTGGTTGATTACAAGTGTTCTGGCCATGCATGGAGGTGGGGATGGGGTGGGGAGAAGCTACTTTTATGCACTTGTAGTACTTCTAGGAATGACCTATGTCCCCAATACTGTCCCGTGCTGCACCAAGACCAAAGGAGAATGAGAAAATTGCATCTGGGATTTTCAGCAGAGCAATCATTGTGCTTTATACAGTCTAAAAATTCTTGTAGAACTTATTTGAGTATGCCTTCTCACAGCTATGTACTTTTTAAGAAGTGAGAGATTCAATAGACCATGACCACCAACACAACAAGTCTCCTATCTACCTTGTGGCCATTCATATGGTTCCTAAGAAAAGTGGGTGGGGAGAGTTGGGGGAGAAGGACAACAATAACAACCCTATATGTTGGTGCACTAAATCGTTGTGAGATGATTCTTCCAAACTGTAGGTCTACTCACCCACCAGACACACCAGCTGTGATAGAAGAACCCAAAGCATCTAGGGAAAGTAGCTTGGATTCTTCTGAAGCCCAAATGGGTCTAAGTCACAGCTCTTGATGATAAATGCCAAGAAGGGCTGGAGCAAGCATTCAGGGTGAGTTGAGAAAAGGATATTTTACTAAAGCCTAAGAGGAAAACCAGGGCTGGGCGAGCGATAGCAGTTACAAAGTTGGTGCAAACAGTTGGGAGGTGAATTTCAGCTCTCTCTGATATTTTCTGATAATGTGCAGGCTGCCTTGTAACATGGTGAGTTTGCTGGAAGTATTTAAGGAGGAACTAGATCATCATCTTCAGGGAGACCATACAAGGGCTTGCCTCACTTATGAATGTCAGACCATGTGACTTTGCCCCTTATAATTACACACTTCCACATCCCTATGCACTACCCAGTGACCAAGGCATTACGAAGGTCATGAGAAAGGCTTTTCGTGTGTCATTTGTATTTGCTCTGGTTTGAATGTGTCCTCCAAATTTCATGTGTTGGACACTAAATCCCCAAATTCATATATTGACTGGAGGTAGGACCTTTGGGAGGTAATTAGGATAAGATAAGGTCATCAGGGTGGGGTCCCCATGATAGGACTGGTGGCTTTATAAGGAGAGAGAAACCAGAGCTGACATGCTCTTGCCATCTTGCCATGTGACGTCCTCCACCATGCTGTGACATAGCAAGGAAGCCCTCCCCTGATGCAGGCGCCATGCTCTTGGACTTCCAAGACTCCAGAGCTGTGAGCCAAATAAACTTTTTTGTTATAAATTACTGAGACTGTGGCATCCTGTTATAGCAACAGAACATAGACTAAGAGAGTATTCATTTTTAATATGTCTCCTTGGATTTCCATGAGCTAATGATCATGATGCAGAGATGTTTGCTGTCAGACATAAGGTCTTTCAAAGATCATGTGTATTTAGAAAGATGGGTAATTTAAATTAATGATATCTTTTAGATCTCTATTTCCTCAGCAATGTAGAATCTTCTCCCCTAAACTTATCAAGGCAAATGCTTTGCTAGCATCACAGAATATACTGTGACTGTCGACAGGCAGAGTTGTGTGCTATGTTGCTTTGAGACCAATAATAATAGTTTTAACTGGGGTCAGTATATCCCACACATGATCTAACATAAGGTGGACCCTGTAAGTAATCCCTGATTATAGCCGTGGCCACATGTGGTGGGTAATGATGATCTTAGTAGAATGAGCACATCTCTTCAAAAGCTAACTACAGTAAACTTTTGGTTTTTTGATCTCCCTCACCCTACCTCCATGCAAGACCCTTTCTTCAGTAATAACTATATTGTAACCTTGTCCTGTATTCACTGAAATATGAATAAGTCACAAAAAGTAAACCCAAGATGGACCACTCCTCTGAAAGGACAAAACACACTTCCCAGTGACTGAAAAGTCAGTTGATAAAACCAGAAATAAACAAACTGCCACCAATATGAGTTGTCATAGCTCAGATTCATCAGTTTTTCTCTACCGGGTGGCTGTGTGGTGAACCTCACCCACACCTTCTTCAGGAAAGCCTGTAATTGACTCATTAAACTCCACCCTATCATGTTTCACTTGAAGACACAGAACCAGAGACGCTGGGTGGTTTTGCAGAGCTGCACATCCCTTCCACGGTGGAATGTGGTGGAAAGAAGGAGGCACTGAGTGGAGACCTCATGCATCCCCGTTTGCTGCCTCTCTCATGTCATCCTGCTGCACATAAATGCATTTTCTCTGGTGCATCTGTAGTTTCTTAGTGAAGGAAACTGTCAAGATTGCCTTCTGCCTTTGTGCTTCTTGGAATCTTAACAGATTTTGGTGAAATGATCTGCAGCAAAATCCTTAGGTTCTATTATGGCATTCATTTAAATATCACACATTTCAATTCCTGTTGATTTTATATTACACACCCACACAGAATACGGAATGCATGCTAAATAGAAGAATTAGAAAATTTGGCAAAGAACTGACCACGGATACATTAAGATTATATAACATCACATATAAAGTGCGGAAGTGAATATACAGAGGGTAAGGAGAGAAACTTTGAGAAATCAGATGTACTCAGTGGTGAGTTGTAAATGTTTAACAACAGACGGGGGAGGGGAAAGAGGAGGTCTGGCTTATAGCATTTACTGATTTCCATGGTGTAAATGATGGCTGATCTCAAGCTGTCGTGACATTGCTGAATGCGGAGTTGGAAAAAGAGGTAGACAGTCAGCTCTCACAAGTAGGTATGAGCCAGCTCCAGCACAACTCCTGAAGGTCACCCAGTTAAAGTTTGTGCTACCTTATTATTCATTTATTCTTTCTTTCTTATATTAAGTGCCTGCTATCAGCCAGGCATTGGCTAGATGCTGGGATAAATAGGAAGAAAAAGGAGACTTGGTCCTCATCCTCTTGGAGCTTACAGTCTAGTGGGGAGACAGGCATTTAATCACAAAAGCATGAAAAAAGTGGTGTAATTGTGATAAATGTTAAGGAGGGGGAGTATATGGTACTAAGAGGTCACAGAACTGGAGGAGAGGCAGGGTCTGCTTTCCTAAGGGAGTGATCACTGAGCCGAGATCTGGGAAGAACTCTGGAGCGTCATATTGCAGAGGGGAAAGAGAAGTGATCAGGCCAGAAGCCAGAGCATGTGCAAAGGTCCTGTGGTAAGAGGGAATATGGCCTATCACAAGAGAATATCCGGACATGATTATCTTTGTCCTGTTCTTTTTCATATTTCTTTACCTTATAAAGGTTTTCAAAAATCAGCCAGAAACATCCTGGTTGCCACAAAGATAATTAGGATTTTTATATCACGAATGCAAAAACAGAAATAGTTTAAGAAGCTTTTTTAGCTTCTTAAAATAAGCTCCTGTGTTGAACCTCTATGTCAGAAACAACAGTTCTGAAAGCCAAAGCTTTGGATTTGCAAGAGTTGGGTTTTCTTGGGAGGAAAAAAGTGTCTCTTGAGACTCCAAAGGGAAAGGATGCAGAATGGAACATAAGCCTTCGCTGTGGACTGGAGACAGAAGATCAACCCCACCCTTCCCTGGGCACTGGGAGGGGCCACCCAGGCTTTCTGGAGAGGACCTTTTGTTGTTTTTTTTT
>VBSM01000529.1:28142844-28154639 GCA_008086735.1 Cheirogaleus medius
TTTCTTCTGTTTGATCAACTCTGTTCTTGAGGCTTTCCACTGTGTTTTGTAGTGAGAGGACCTTTTGTTGACAGTTGTCTGCGGGTCATCCATGATGGACCAGAAAAGTGACACTCCGGGACCCCAAAGTTGTGCTGAGTGTCTTTGGAGCTGCCCTTTGGTCAACACCCCAGGGTGCTCATAAACTCCCAAGCACAGGGTGGTGTTCCTGACACCCAGAGGGGCAGTGAGAAGTATAGAGGGAGGAACCCTTAACTGTGCTGGGCTGCGGCTGGGACTGGAAGGTGGCAAAACCTGCCCCAGTGCACTCGTTTGAGAAACCGAGCAGTGGACCACATGGCTGGAGCATAGTGCGAGTTAAGGATGGAGGGGTAGAGACCACACCATAGAACCTTATACACCCTGCTGAGGAATCTGTCTTTAGATAAAAGCAACGGGAGGACGGTTTCAAGCAAGAGAGAGACAAGAGTTGCCTTGTGAGCAGAATCTAGAACTGGAGTGCCTTCTGCTAAGACCAGGTGACGGGCCAGCTTGGTCCGTTGTCCTCTCACCTTCTGTCTCAAATGTGCTGCCCGTCATGTTCAGGCATCCTTGCTAAGCTGGGGAACCCCTTGACTCGCCCAACCACAGGCTGATGCTGGGGCAGTGATTCTCTTTCCACTAGAAAGCAAACTTGTAATATTCATTATTGGTGAGAATGTGAGGAAATAGGCTCTGCCTACGTGCTGGTAAAAATAAAAATTGGTACCAAACTTTGGAGGGCAATTTATAGAAATGTATCCTAAAGAATCAACCTAAATGTCCATTAAAAGCAAATTAGTTAAAGTATGGTACATGATGCATTCATAGATGGAATATTATTCAACAGTTAGAATGAGGCTGTACCATTTATTAACATAAAAAGATTCCCAAAAAAGACTGTGAAGTGCAAATAGCAAGTTACAAAACTATATAACTGTGTGTGTTTAGGGCAAAAAAGTCTGGAAGACTATTTCAAGCTCACGATGGTGGCTTTCTCTAGAGGGGAAATAATGGGGAACTTTCACTTGCTACAGAAGGCATTTAATATTTTAATGATAATGTATCACATTCAAATACATACAAAGCAATAAAAACTTCAGGTCATTCTGGAAGCTGGATGAAAGGGAAGCTCTGACAGTTGGCTGAGAGGGGGTGGCAGGTGGAGGGAGACCACAGAATAAGCCACCACATTTGCTGTTTCCTCCCACCCTGAACAAGCCTTTCCTCCTCTCCCAGCCTCAGTTTCCTTGTCTATAAAAGGCTGGATGCAAGTGTAAGTCTCCTGGGAGAAGGTCAGACCTGCGTTCAAATCCTGATTCTTCCATTCAGCAGAGGATGGCTTTGGATGAGCAACTCACCTTGTGGAACCTCAGTTTTCGCAGGTGTGAAAGGGGACCCTCCCCACAGAGGCCCTGCCCAGGGCACTTACACAAACGTAGATTCCTCAACCGGAAGATCTCTAGCGTGTCTCCTCCCCTGAGCTTCAGCGACTCCTCACCACTGACTGGTCTGCCCTTAAAGCTTTGGTTAACATCCCCTGCTGTGAGAAAGCTTGAACTCACCGCAGCGTATTCAAGCTACAAAAAATGTTTATGCTACTGCAGCCAGCTTCAGACACTCAGATGAAATATTAATTTCATGATTCCTCCCCTGAAACAATTTGCAATCTAATACAGGACTTGGAGCAGGGAGGAAGAACTCATTTCGTCGCCTTAACATTAAAAGAATGTTTCTTTGCAGCCTTTTTTATCTCACAAAAATGTGATCCTTTTCTATTATACAAGATCTTGTCAAAAAAGGAGAATGAATAATATCAAATACTAAAAACAGCTTTTAAAACTCTGAATTTTAGCAAACTAATTGAAAATAATTGTATTCCAAAGAAGTCTTACATTTCACAAGAGCTAATCAAGCCCAGCTAACTTCACTCACTCGTCTAGTCAATGGGTATTTTATTTTGAGTGCCTACTATGTGTCTAGGTGTTAGAGATCATTATTTTTAAAACATGCAAGGATTTTTTAAAATTTCTTTTGATTTCAGCATATTATAGGGGTAAAAATGTTTAGGTTATGTATGTTGCCTTGCCCCCCACCCCCATGCAAGGATTTTTAAAACCCTGACCCTCCTGAAGCTTACCTTCTAGCAGGGATGGGAGTTGGGGGAAATGGACAATAAGAAAACAAAGCAGGAAAGGAAAACAGAAAGTATCAGGAGATGAACACTCTAATTTTTTTTTTTTTTTTTTTTTTTGAGATAGAGTCTCATTATGTTGCCCGGGCTAGAGTGCCGTGGCGTCAGCCTAGCTCACAGCAACCTCAAACTCCTAGGCTCAAGCGATCCTACTGCCTCAGCCTCCCGAGTAGCTGGGACTACAGGCATGCGCCACCATGCCCGGCTAATTTTTTCTATATATTTTTAGTTGGTCAATTAATTTCTTTCTATTTTTAGTAGAGACGGGGTCTCGCTCTTGCTCAGGCTGCTCTCAAACTCCTGACCTTGAGCGATTCTCCCGCCTTGGCCTCCCAGAGTGCTAGGATTACAGGGGTGAGCCACCGTGCCCAGCCAAACATTCTAATTTTAAATACAAGAGTCATAGAAAGCCTCACTGAGCTCCATTTACTGGAAATGTAAAGAAGCAGGTCATGTGAGAAGGGCCAGCACACAGGCCCCGAGGGGAGCGAGCCGGGCGTATTGAAGAAATAGCCAAGAAGCCAAGCCAATGCCATGAGGCAGAGAGAACAAAGAGGACAGCTGGAGCGACCAGAGAGGCCAGCTCTCTGGTCTGGTCAGAGAGGCCAGCCCCAGGATGGAGGTGCCCGGCATGTTCAGATTGCTGCAGGGAGGCCAGGGTGTTGGAGCCGGGGTCAGGTCACAAGCAGCAGATGTCGGAGGGTAGCAGGGACCAGCCTGTGTAGGGCTTCGTGGGCCACCATAGGACTTTGGCTTTCACTCTGAGCAAGACAGGAGCACTGGAGGGTTTTGAGCAGAGGAATAGTGTGATCTGAGTTCAATTATTAATTAAGTCACCCTGGTTTCTGCACCAGGAACAAGGATGGAACCAGGAAGACCAGGCTCCAGCAAGAATACCCCCGAGAGACAGTGGAGGTTAGACCAGAGTGGGAGCTGCAGGAGGTGAGGAGGTGTCAGATTCTGGGCATGTTTTGCAGGTGGAGACAACAGGCTTTACAGGGTTAGATGGGAGGTGTGAGACAGTGAGGGGCAACAGCAACCCCAAGGGTTTCGGCTTGAGCAACGGAAATGATGGAGCAAGCATTTACTGAGAGGAGAAAGAGAAAGTTACAGGGAGAAGGGGAAGAGCTCACATGGGACATCTTACATGTGAGACGTTTAAGAGACATCCAAGTAGAAACGTCCAGTAGGAAGTTGAACCTGTAAGGGAGTGGTCTGGGTGAGAGTGAAGACTTGGGAGTTGTCAGTGTATAGGTGGCACTTAAAACTATTGGGTGAGCTCACCAGGTGAATGGGTGAAGGAAGGAGAAAAGCTCCAAGGACTGAGCCCTAGGGCACCACAACATTTAGAGGCCGGTGGGGGAGGGGGATCAGGGGGTATAGAGACACAAGTGAAAGAGAGTGAGGATGGGTGCTAGTGGGACATCCGGACATTGGGGTGTCCTGGAAGCCAACAGGAAAAGGGCTTCAGGAGAAGGAAGAGACCAGCTGTGTCAAATCATACTAAAGGGTCACATAAAGTGAGGACTGGAAATTAACCTTTGGACATGGCTATGTGGAGGTCATTGATGACCTTGGCGAGACCAGTGTCCCTGAAAGGGTGGAGAGATCAGGGGAGAAGAGGAAGTGGAGACAATATGCTCTTTAAGGAGTTTTGGAGTAAAGGGAATCAGAGAGAGGAGAAATCCCAGCATGTTAGTGTGAAGACAGGAATGATGGATGCAGGAGACTGGGGAGACCACGTTGGCCACGGACATGAGCACAAACGCTTCAACCACCGCAAGGAGGAGTGGCAGAGCGCACAGGTACAGAGGCTGGAAGGTGCTGGAGGTGGTGCCAGGAGCTCGCGGAAATTCTGACAGCTTGTTTTCTCTGAGCATGAGCTCACAGGCCAGGTGCTGGGGTTCAAGGACAGATAATGAGGCATGAAAAAAAAAAGCAGAGAGGGAACAGACAGGGCAACAACCCTACTCACTGAAAGTAGGGAATAGTGGGCTTGGCAAACATTCCAATAAAATAATTTGCAAAAGAATGGCAGTTCAAAATTACCATGGTGCTTTAAAAAGAAGAACAACAGAGTTGAAGGGATGAAGAATGAGGATGGAGTGAGCAAAAACTGGAAACTTACTCATTTTGAGTAAGTCAGATAATCAGACAATAAAGGGCCACAAGGATAATCCTCGTGGGTGGAGGTGGGATTTGAGCTGATTCACTGAGTACATGGAATTTGAATATTTATTGAGAAATTAATAATAATGCCAAGCGCTTTACATTAACTAGCTCATTTAATCCTAACAAAACCCACTAAGAAGTAGTATTTCTATCATTGTCACCAAGCACAGCATCACTTGCTTTAGGTCAAGATTTAAGTAGTAGGGCTGGTACGCAAACGACACCCGTCTGGCTCCAGGGTCCCCACTCCTGAGCTCTCCTCCAACCCACCAGTTGGAGCTGCAGTCTCGATGTCAGCAGCTGTCAGCAACTAGTATTCGGCAGAACTTCCCTGCAGGATGAGCCCCACGTGGGCAGGGCTGGGTAGCCTGCCAGGGGCGCACTGCACACACTTACCGAAGCTAAGTGGAGACAATAAAAGGATTTTGTCTCTTTAGAAACAATGGACCTTCCTGAAGAAATGTATAATCCATGAATACACCTGTGCAGGGTGGTCAGGGCACAGAGCCCTATCCTGAGTTTTCTTATAGCAAAGCACATTTTTATTGAGAAACATAAATTGTAGAGAGTCTGTGTAGGAAAATCCAAAGGGAAAAACCTGTCCCGGAGGCTTTTGTGCACAGAGAGGAACACTCACTACTGCCTGAGCCTTGTTTAATATCCAGCTTATCGATCCTTATAATTTTAGTAAGTACTTAGCATCTTTCTTTTTTCCCTTGAGACAGAATCTCACTCTGTTGCCCTGGGTAGAGTACAGTGGTGTCATCATTGCTCACGGCAACCTCAAACTCCTGGGCTCAAGTGATCCTCCTGCCTCAGCCTCCCAAGTAGCTGGGACTACAGGCATGTACCACCGAGCCTGGCTAATTTTTTTTATTTTAGTAGAAATGGGGTCTCCCACTTGCTCAGGTTGGTCTTGAACTCCTGACCTCAGGCAATCCTCCCACCTAGGCCTCCCAAAGTGCTAGGATCACAGGTGTGAGTCACCGTGCCTGGCCACTTAGCATCTTTTTAAACATGAAAATCATTAGCATTCCTTTCAGTCACACAAAATTTATACAAAATACATATCACAACTGATGGATTTATCAAATTAGGTTCCCACAAGCACTCAAAAACTGATTTCTAACTTAATCAGTCTTCTGAGTGTCTAAGATCATAACTCTCATATCAGATTCTCTTAAATACCTTAAACACCCTCCAAAATCACAATAGTTTAAAATGTGATTATTACTGTTACATTGAAACTATTTTCAAACATACTAATGCCACTGATTTAAATTTATTTCTTAATTATCTCTATTCTTATCCTTTTATTTATTGTTATTCTTGTTTTTCTCCTGTTCTAGGGTTATCTCCTAGGATTATAGTAATTTTATCAGATAAGATATATACCTGCTCTGTTCAATACATTAGCCAATGGTCACAAATGGCTATTTAAACTTAAACTAATTGACTTTAATTTAAAATTCAGTCCCCACTAGTTCAATAGCTTCCTATTGCTGGTGGCTACAATATGAACAGCACAGATATAGAACATTTCTACCATTGCAGATGGTTTTTTGGGCAGAGTTAATCTATACGTTCTTTGGGTTGTAGTCATCCTTTTGGACTTAGAGGAGGAAACAAATGCTGTCGCTGAGAAGCTAAATTTGCAAGATCTGGGGTGTCAACCTATTAGCTCTTGGTTGAGACACAGGACCTGGTCACACAGTGCCAGGAGATTCAAACCTGAGCCCCCACCCACTGGCCGAACTTCTCACATAATAAAATTTCACTCATTATATCAAGGGGACTTCATGTAAAATTTAGAGTTTAGAGTTTTGACATTTGGTATCTTTCCCAGATATGACGCACTCTAAGTTTCACAAGCTCAGAATTACCTAATTAATTGACTGTCCTTGTGATCTACTGACCTACTCTGTTAGTAGTATTGAAATTTTAAGCGGGCCTTGTCAGAATCTCATTATAATGAGTAAGAAGATCTGGAGGAGAGATGGAGTCTATGCAGTTATTTCTCCTCTTTGGGAGACTTGGCTAATTTACCATCTGGGAACTCACTCTGGAACTATCGTAGGTGACCACTGATGCAGAATGATTTCAGACCTCTTGTTACCAGGTGATATCAACTGACCCAAGGCTTCAAATAGTCCTTCTTGTTCTTACTACCACTCTTATTTTTTCAAGGATTCTTGGCTCATTTACATATGTGTGTGTTTGTTCTTTCTTGCTTACACTATTAAAACACTAAATGTATTTGCTTTATAACCCAACGTATGTTTTAAAACCATCAAAAACTCAGGATTCTTCTATTTAAGACTTATTTAAAGTAATGAAAATTAGGCATATCCTATTATATCAATCCCTTCTTTTTGTATTACAACTATTTTTTGTACATTTACTTTTATCTTTTGAGTATCACTAGGAACTTATGGACTTCCATGTACTTAATTTATTCCAAATATTAATAATTACATTCATAATAATCGGTTGAACTCTTTATGCTCAATTGTCATAACTTGTTGAAGGAGAACGTCTTTAAGTTCTTTCAGCCTGAATGCATTTGAAATTATTCTTGCTTATGGAAAACAAACTTTCCCAGAATCATTCCAACTTTTCCTAGGTCTTTAAGTGGAGAATGATACTAAGGACCAAAATCTGGATGCTAGATTGAGATTTCTTGATGGGTAAAACTATTTCTGCTAATATTCGGCCACTTATTAACAGATCTTGAAAAGATATTTTTTTATAAGTTCACATTGATTATTTTCAAATGGGTGTTCATTTGCTGTACTCTGCTTTCCTAATAATAATATGTTTCATTTACCACTAAGACTTACTAACATAACTGAACAAAACAAGTTTAAATAGTCTCTCAGAAGGTCATTCTTTGCATAAAGGACATTCGATATATTTTTTAGAAGAAAACAGAATTTTTTCATCCAACACTTCTGTTTCCATAATAGCAGGCTAGGTTATTTGGACTATTATTCTGCTAGAAACAACCAAAGATAAAGAGTAAAAAATTCTAAAAACTCCCTAAAAGCATTGAAGAGCCAACAAGAAAAGTAAGAAATTATCAGGCTACCCTGGAGGAAATGCAGGAACCCAGGGAAGTAAGTAAAGGACTGCAATTACTGTTGCCCTAGGGCATTTCCAAATCCTAGAAAATTTGAACTCTGATTTTTACAGTTTTGAAGACAAGAGCTCAGACATCGCAGTGCACTTAAGGTGGGTTGTCTAATAGGAGACCGTCCACATACCTGGCGGGGCTCTCAAAGGGCTGCTTCCTCAGGGTAAGCGTGAACCAAAGTCAACTACCTTCATGCACAGGAAGCCCTAATTCACGTCGCCTAAATAGTCCCAATAAAAAAATAAACCATACATTTAATTAAAATAGTCCCAGACTAAAAATAATGCCCCTGGACACCTGAAAGAAACACAAATCTCTTTGCAGGAAGACGGAATAGTGAGCCAGAAGTAAGTGAACTGTGGCCCACAGGCCAGACCCAGCCCACAGCCTGTTTTGTAAGACCCATAAGCTAAAAATAGTTTTAATATGTTTAAAGTTATATTAGAAGAATACAGGAGGAGGAAGAGAAGAAGGAAAAGGAGAAATAACAAAGAAGAGCCTAAAGTATTTATTGTATGATCCTTTACAGAAAAAGTGTGCCAATCTCTGCCCATGCTCTCACCTTGGGTCACTGAGCAGCACATGATCATAAATGAACAGGAGCATAAAGAATCAATGTGCCATAAGTAAAACCAGCAGATAACACAGACAACAGAACAAGATCTGCAAATACTTCTGGAACCTGAATTATCAGAAAACTCTAAGATAATTATGCTTAATTTTTTTAAATATAAAAAGTCAGAAGAAAGTATTCATATTGCAATGTGGGGAGACAGAATGGTGGGAGATATATAAAAAAAGGTCAAAAGATATGGAGCATTACATGAAATGGTCTATTATTAATGTATGGTTAATGTTTCATGTTCCAAAAAGAGAAGGAAGAGAGAAAATGGGTCAGAGAAATATTTTAAGAGAAAATTATTGATACTTTTCCAGAACTGAAAAACCACATCAATCCCCATGTTCAAGAAGCCAAACAAATCCCAAGTAGAATAAATACACAACTAGATACATTATAATGAAACTGCCAAACACCAAAGAAAATATCTTAGAAGCAACTAGATTTTAAAAAGTCTTATTACTTATAAAAGATCCTCAAATAGACTGAGAGCTGGTTTCTAAACAGCAACAATGAAAACCAGAAGACAATAAAATCGTATCATAATGGCCTGGGGAAAAAATTGTCGAACTAGAATTAACAGACAATAAAAGTGCTTTTCAAAAACAGGATAAAATGAAGACATTTCCAAATAAACAAAAAAATGACAAAATGTGACATCAGTAAACCACACTAAGGGAAATTCTACAGCTTATGTTTCAATTAAAAGGAAAGTAAGCCCAGATGGATAATCTGAGATTCCAGGAGGAATGATGAAATTGGCAATACCAAGTGTTAGCAAAGATGTGGAGCACCTAGAATGCTCATACATTCCATCTACTTTGGAAAACAGTTTGTTACTTTACTATAAAGCTAAATATGCACTTACCATTCAATCCAGTAATTCCATTACTAGTTATTTACCCCAAATAAATGCAAATATATGACATCTGTAACCAAATGCTATTGCAGCTTGATTTGTAATAGCCAGATACTGGAAACAACCCAATCCAACTCAAATATCTGTCACTTAGAGAATAGATAAACAAATGGTGGTATATCCATACAGTGGAATACTGTTCAGCAATAAAAAGTAATGAATTGGCCAGGTGTGGTAGCTCACACCTGTAATCCTGGCACTCTGGAAGGCCAAGGCAGGAGGATTACTTGAGCTCAGGAGTCCAAGACCACCTTGAGCAAGAGTAAAACTGGTCTCTACTAAAACTAGAAAAATTAGCCAGATGCAGTGGTATGTACCTGTAGTCCCAGCTACTCAGGAGGCTGAAGCAGGAGGATCATTTGAGCCCAAGAGTTTGAGGTTGCAGTGAGCTATAATGACACCACTGTACTCTAGCCTGGGCAACAAAGTGAGACCCTGTCTCAAAAAAAATAATCATAATAATGAACTACTGATATATGCAACAAAAAGAATGAATGTCAAATACATTGTACTGAGCAAAAAAAGATAGAGACAAAAGAGTAGACACTGTATTATTCCATTTATATGAAGCTCCAGAAAAGACGAAACTAATCTATAGGGATAGAAAACAAATTAGTGGTTACCTGAGGCCAGGGGTAGGAGGGAATTGAAGGATATTTGGGGGTGATGAAAATGTTCTTTATTTTAATTGTGGTGGTGGTTACGTAGATGTAAACATTTGTCCAAACCTATCAAACCGTATACCTAAAATGGTGCATTTCACTGTATGTAAATTATACAACAAAGTTGTTTAAAAAACAAAAAGATAATGCTTATGATAATATTAAAAAACATCAGATACCTAGAAATAAATCTAACAAACATGTGCACATCTCCTACACTGAAAACTATAAATAGAAAATTAAAGACTTAAATAAATAAATTATATGGATTATTAATTATTATGCAAATTCTTTAAAGCTCCTCCCATTAAGAAGTAGACTATATTTCTCTACCCTTTGAATCTGGGTGGATTTGTGATTTTCTTTGACAAACAGAATGTGGTAGGAATGATGTTGTATGAATTTCACAGTAAAAGCCACAAGTGACCACTTTTGAACTCTTGAAACACTACTCTGAGATTTCCATGTTAAAAGACAAACAAGCAACTGTGCTGGCCTACAGGGGATAAGAGGCCACATGGAAGAGAACCAAGGACCCCAGCTGACAGCCTGCACCAACTGCCAAATATACGAGGGAGGCCAAGCTGGACCTTCCAAGCCAGGCAAAACTCTAACTGAATGCAGTCATATGGGTGAGCCCAGGCGAAACCAGCAGAGGAATTGCCCAGCCAACCCACAGAACCACGAGAAATAATAAATTGTAACTTAAAGCCACTAAGTGTTAAGATTGTTTGTTACACAGAAATAGATGATTCATAGATATACCATGTGCATGGATTGAAGACTAGATATTTTAAAGATGTCAATTATCACCAAACTGATCTATAGGTTTATTGCAAGTCCAATAAAAATACCAATGGGTTAATTCTGTGACAAGATAATTCTAAAAATTATTTGGAAATGTCAGGGGCCAAAAGTAGTTATGTTATTATTAAAGAAGAACAAGGGGAGAGAATTTGCTGTATGAGATATCAGAATTTATTATGACAATATTATAATTATGAGAGCATGGTAATGATGCTAGATTAAACAAATAAATGAATGGAATAGCATAGAATCCAGAAATAGGTAAGTGTGTGTCTGTGTGTAGGTAATTGACTAATGACAAAGGTAACACTGCAGAGAATTTAAGAAAGAAACATTTTTAAATAAATAATACTGAGTTAATTGGATATTCATAAAGAAAAATAACCAGATTTTATCCCTACCTCATACCACATAGAAATATGAATTCCAGGTGGATTGTAGATCTAAATGTGAATGGCAATAATGAAGTTTTAAGAAGATAATATAGGAGGATAGCTTTACAATATTGAAGTAGAGAAAAATCTTCATAAATAAGACATAAAAAGCACCAACCATAAAGAAAAAACTATAATTTGACTACATTCATTTTAAGAACATCTCTTCCTCAAAATACACCATTAAGAGAGTGAAAAGGTAAACCACAAGGGGGAAAATATTTGCAACGATATAACTGACAAAGGGCTTGCATCCAGAACATTTAGAAATCAATAAGAAAAACAGAATAGTCAGACAGAAACAGTGAAATAGAAATAGAGACTAAAGAATTGAGCCGGCACATCACAAAGGGAGAAAAAGAAATGGGAACAGCATATGAAAAGATGTTCAACATCACTGATAATCAGGAAAATACAAATTAAAACTACAGTGAGATGCCATTACCTGGCTAACCCAACAATCCCACTCCTGCTAGATGTATACCCAACAGAAAGTATATATGATCGCACCAGGAGATGTGTTCAAAGGTTCCTGGTAGCTTTGCCTATAATGATTGAAAACCAGAAACAACCTAAATATCCATCAACAACAGAGTGGATAAATACATTGGGGTAAATTCAAACATTGCACAGAACATTACACAGTAATGAAAAATTAAACTATGGCTACAAACAATGGGATGGAAGGACTCACAAACATGACGTTGAATTAAAGAAGCTATGCCCAAAAGAATACATTCTTTTTGCCATATACATAAGTTTTTAAAATAGGCAAAACTGAGTAGGCGGAGCAAGATGGCGGACTAGAAACACCGCCAGACAGAGTGTCTCTACAGA
>VBSM01000529.1:28154739-28210244 GCA_008086735.1 Cheirogaleus medius
ATAAAATAAAATAAAATAGGCAAAACTAATCTGCAGTATTTAGGAATATGAGATTGGGTGATAAAGTTATAAATAAAAGCAAAGATGTGATTACCATAAAAGTCAGGATAATAGTTACCTTTGGGGACAGAGAAGGAGTAGTGATTGGGAAGAGATACAGTGGTTGGGGGAGAGGGGAGGGAGCTGGCAATTTTTTTGTTTTTTGACCAGGCCAGTAGTCACATACAATTTTCTTTATGATAAAGTAATGAGTTTTATACTTTTACACATTCTGCTGCATTTGTGTTATATTTCGTAGATACTATGCTAAGGAAAATAAAACGAAGGACATCAGACTTCACACCAGCAAGTCTGGATGACAGACTATCATAGAGCTATGCCTTTCACAATGCTGAGATAATTACCTTCAATGTAGATTGTTACAGTTAGACAAGCTATTTGTCAAATGTATAATATTTTCAGACATTTTTGGACCAAAAGAGTTACCTTCCACATACACTTTCTAAAGAAGCTTTTTGAAGATGTGTGTTAGCAAGGCAAGAAGTAAACCAAGAAAGAAGAAACATCAGTTTCTGGAAATAGTGGTGTAACCCATGAATGCAGTAAAAAGAAGTTCCAGAGTGATATCAGAACAACCAGTCTAGATTAAAGTAGAACTGAGGTCCTAGAAAGGAATGCTCCAGGGAAAAATTTTTTTCAATAGAATATCTGATAGTATTAATAGTTTTAAAAGATAGAGTGAAAGAAAAGGAAAGGCAATTTTTTAAATTTTAATTCAGGTGAGAAAATGAAAATCATTTTCACCATTTGGTTGTGCTGGGAATAAGGTCTTTGTCATAAGAATGTAAATGGTCTTGATAATATAAACAGTTTGTTGATCTTTCATTTCTAGAATCAACCTAGAGCTAAAGCATGGATATTATAGTTATAGAACTTAACATAAACAGCACTGACCTTGATAATATATTATAAAAGGTAGAGTATATACAGAATTTGGGATAAAGGAGAAGGAAGAAGAGAGAAGGGAAGAGGGCAGATACTAATATCCTCATCTTACAAAGAGGAGAATCAAAAGACACTGCCCATATTTGATAACACAAGAAGGGCCCTCCCTGGTCTGTTCCCTTTCTCCCCTCTGAACTTAGTCTCAGACCCTCCTCACATTGCCTCCTCCCTGCTCCACTGACTTCCTTCAGTGCCTCGAAATGTCTGCACAGGCTGTTCTCTCCGCCTGGAATGTTCTGTCCTCTTTTTTGCTCATTCGACGATCTTCATCCTCTGTCTCACTTTAACCATCAGTTCCTCAGAGCAGCCTGCCCTTAATCCCCAGAGTCGATCAGGTTCTCCTGCTAAACACTCAGAGAGCACTGAACCTTCTTTACCACTGATCTGGTCAGAGTTATTCATCTGTGTGTGTGTCAGTCAGCTTTGCCACAATAATGCTGCATAACAACCATCACCAAACCTAAGTGGCATACAACAGTAAATATTTGTTCTCAGAAGTCTATGGGTCCATTGGATAGTCCTGCGTAACTGAGCTGGGCTTGGTGGGACTCACTCATGCATATGTAGTCAGCCGCAGGTCAGCAGGGCAGACATGCTGGTCTTGAGTGGACACTCTCAAGTCTGGGGCCTGGGCTAGGACAATCTCTCTTTCTCCGACAGAATAGCCCAGACTTGTTCTCAGTGCCAGCATTCCAAGAGAACATGCAGATGGGCAAAACAAGGCCTTTGGAGATCTGGGCACAGAACTGGCATGCCATCACTTTTGCCACATTCCGTTGGCCAAAGCAAGTTCAAGGCTAGCTCAGATTCAAGGAGTGGGACACAGACTTCACCTGTTGTTGGGAGAGCTACAAAGTCACATTACAAAGGATGCGGATACAGGAAGGGTGAGAGGAAGGTGGAGAACTGGGCCTGTATTTGCAATCAACCTACCATAGGATGACTTACTTGATTAATATCAGTCTCTCCGGGAAGACTATAAAAACATGATAAGAGCAAGAATCACGTTTTGTTTGTTCACTATTTCATCCCCAATGCCCCACACAAGTGTCTGTACTCAACAACTATCTTAAATCTGTGTCTGATAACTCTAATATCTGAGCTACTGTGCTTCTGTTATCTGTTCTCTCTGATGGATGTCAATTGTATTATCATGTTTACCCAAATGCCTGATTTACTTTGATTTGATATCAGATTTCATAGTAGAAAAATTGTTTATAGGCATAACTTGAGGCCTCAGATGATAATATCTTCCACTAGAAAAGATTTATGTTTGCTTTTGCCAGGCGTCTTGGAGGGCACTAGCGATCCAAGATCATCTTAATCAGTAGCAAGAATTGAGATTTTCCGGGCCACTGAAATTGCTGAAGCTGAGCTGCATTTGGGTAAGGGCTAGGTTGCTCTCGGAGACAAAAGACCATTTTTTAATATGTCCAACTTTTCTTGTTGTCCTTAGCCAGAGCATTGACCCTCTATTACTAGAGGTGAAAATTCTCCCTCAATAAATATTCATTCAATGAGATGCTAGATAAATCTAATGGTCTCCAGTCTTGGTCTTTTTGGGATATTTAATATTATGGGAGGAATGAAAACGTTGCAGTTTTCAAAGATGCCTGCAGCTGTTTCTGTATTCTAGGGGTGGCAGCAAAATTCATCTTTGGGAGAAGCCTGCTCTTTTGTTTGGGAAAATGCTTTAATGAGCCTCTTGAGTATGCAAAGGTGAGGCTGAGAAATTAGTCTGGAGGGAGAGGTTTAAACAATGAAGAGATAACTGCACTGCCAGAAAATGCGAAAAGGTTTTCTTCCTGGGATGCAGAGGTTGTAAGAGGCAAACTAAATTTTTGCTTTATTGAGGGGAGCAGTCGGGGATTTGGGATCCCCGGAGTTGGGGAAAAGAAGATCTGGGTTTAGCAGGCTCTGCAGTAGAAAGGAGCTTCCGACCTCCTGTGAGAGGGCATGGTTAATTCTTCACTGTGATCCCTCTATGTTCTTAATACATCCAGACTTCTGTTCCTCTGTTCTCTCTACAGCCTGGTGTCTGCAGTACTGAAGGGAATTAAGGGATGGGCCTGTATCCACACTGGGACAGTCTCGTAGGGGGAAGGAGACCTTCCTCTGGAGCCAGCAGGGGGTGTAGCAGCACCTCAATGGAGGAAGGTGGTCCCCACGTTCCAGCAGCCCAGAGCAGTGATCCAGAGCCGGCAGCTGCAAGAGGCACCCAGGCTCCAAGCATCAGCCATTGATAATTCCTATCATCCCCCTGTATCCAATTGCTCCCCTAATCCTGCCCGTTGTACTCCTAAAATAGTTCTTACCTCTTTCCCCTCTAGTCCTGCCCTGCAGGTCTCCCCAGGTCTGGCCTGGACAATTGCAGTAGCCTCAAGCCAACCTTCAGGTTCTTCTGCTGCTAGTTCATTATCACAGCTGCCAGGGTGATTTCTTCCAAAACATAGATCTGGTTGCAAGCTCTCCTACGCAGAATCTTTCTATGCCTACAGGGGACAGTCTCAGCTCCCACAGGCAGCACACAAACCTCTTCACCAGCCAGCTCTAACCTACATGTCAGATCTTTCTTTGCCCAGCTTCCTCCTCTCCCCGCCATGCACTCAGGTGACAGAACCTGGTGGTGGTGAAGCCCAAGCCAGAGCCAGCCTGCCCAGGGTTTGAATCCCAGCTCTGCTCCTACCAAGCACAGTGATTGTGGACATAAGATTTGCTGTGAGGGTCAAGTAAGCCAATACGCCTAAAACCTAAGAACAGCACCTAATAGTGCCACATGGGTGTTGGCTGTGTTATCATCATTTCCTCATTCCCTAAACATTCCTGTTTACTGTCACTCTCTTCTTTTCCCTCCCAGCTACCTCTACCCAACGTCCTTCCCATCTCAGATGCCTAAAAAATTCCATCTTTCAAAGCTTCTGCCACCTCCTCCATGAAGCTATTTCTGATCATCCATATCCACCTTTGTTCTCCCAAGGACACTTGGCATTCACTTCTCATTTGGGACTACAGTTCCCTGCTCATGTGTCTGTCTCCCAATCAAGTTATGAGTTACAAGCAAACAAGGCCCCCATCTCACTCCATCTGTTTCCCCAACGCCTGGCACATAGTAGGTGTACAAACAACATTTCCGGAATGAATGACTGTCTCCCATCCTAGATGGTAGAATCCCCAACATAGGACCACAGTCATCTTTGTGTTCCTCAGTTCTTAACCCAGCACATTGCATTCCATCCTCCACCCCCGGCCAACACTCTCCAGCCAACCCTGCAAGAGCCACATGTCTCCAGCCAGTGTCTGGACAGTTCTGAACTTAGATGCTGGTTCTTGCCTGGTGAATGCCAGAATAGGTAGCGTTTGACCTGTTACCCACTCCTGCTGTGTGTCAACTCTGATACTGATTTGTCAGTAGCTTGCAGCCCCAGGCGGGCAATCTGGAGAGTGTTTGGAGAATTGACACGCGAAAGAAATGGGCAACTTTTGTTCTGACTCCAGTTCCCACAGAACGCCAATGTGCATATGCTTTACTCAAACAGTCTGGGTTAGCGAGAGTCTAGAGAATTGGATGGGGGCATGGAAACAGAGCCAAATGGTCTTTGGCAACAGAACACTTCAATGCAAAGAAAAACATCCACCAAATAAAAGATAAAACAAAACAGCATGCCAACTTGATGACCTTGACTATCTCTTATTTCCTTATACATTGGAGTTCAAATACTGTGCATGATCTCTAAAGGATGGTCGAGGATACCCACTTCTATTAATAACACACATCTTTGGGCCTATCATAATGAGGAAAGAGACAAGTTCAGAAGACATTATAAAAATATTAATTGCTTTGTCCTGTCAAACGGGCCTGGCTGTAATGCTAAATCCACCCCCATCAGCAAGCGGATGGAATGCACGCCAGCCCACCCACTCGCAGAAGATGGCTTATTATTAATGGTGAACAGTATCAATCTATGTTTTTTATCACCTAAGAATCAGAAAACGGATGACACTGGCTTTTTATTAATACCAATAACTCAACATTTCAGATGTCTCTTACCTGCCTACGAACTGGATAGAAGAGAACCAAGGTGTTTTGAAAGCCATTTGTTAAAGAAGAACAGACACCAAGAGAGGCCATAGAGAGAGAGGAGGCCTGGCTGCTAGCGGAGAGGTTTAGTGTGGCCACACCATTCCTGGGTCTTGTGCCCAACCGGGGACAGTCTTGTCTGAGCACCAACTCTAAGGTGAGCTTTTAGTAAACCACACCATGAGACCCCAAGGAGCACCAATGTGCTCATTTCCTGTGGGGACCACTCTTCCCAGTCCCTGGCCTGGCTTTTGGGAGGCTCTGGAATGCAGGCTTAATGGAACGGGATGTGGCTCGTGGAAAGGTGGCTTCAGCCTGAACTGGGGGGTGTCTTAGGATCCCTCCACACTTTGGCAGCACAGGTCTAGAGTCTTAGACCTGTGGGTAAGCCCCTCCCTCTTTATCTATTAATCACATCACCCTGATTAACAGATAGAGGTCATCTCCATTCCCTTTGTGTTAGGATGTTTTCCACCTGCTCACACAAAGAGCTCCAGGAAGGGAAGGGGTGGCTGGAGGACAGGATGAGAGGGGCACCTTTTTCTTATAACTTTTTTTGAACTTCTTGCATTTCATGCCATGTAAACATATGTCACATATTCAAAGAATAAATAAAATTATAAAAGAATATTCATCCCCTTGGCCTTGCGAATAGTTCAGGGAAAGGCACATGCCCCAAGCTGGGGCACAGTCCCAGTGTTTGCCGGAGCCCAGGACAGAGGTCTGCCGACCTGCTCGGGATGGCCCTCCTGGGAGAGCCGTGCAAGCCGGGGGCTGCCGCGGACAGGCCTGCCTGAGAAGGACGCAGGACACAGAGGGGAGTCCACACGGCATTACTGGAGAAACTTAATCTACTCTCCCTCCCATTTTCCAATTACAGGAGCCTTGTCTGCTCTAAAAATAAATTAACAAAAAGGACCTACCTGTCTAACAATGTAGCAAAGAACTCCTGAGCCAGTATGGAGGGCCAACCGCACAGGCTTTTGGGATATCAGCACCAAAAAAGCAGCACAGAGCCGTGGTTAGGAGCTTTGGCATCAGAGACATCTGGAGCTGAATCTCGGCCTGATCAATTACTGGACACAGGATATAGGCAAACGGCAGACTTTCCAGAACTTCATTTTTTCAGATTATAAGCTGGGGCTGAAAATGGTACCTGTGCATTGCAATGTGATCTCCACGGAGGCAGGGGCCTGACTGGAACTGCCTGGATCGCAGGGCTGCACGATGCCTGGCACAGGGAGGTGCTCACTACGGAGCTTTTCAATGAACGAATGATCAATATATCTCATAGGGTTGTTGTCAGGATTAAACAAGAAAATGCCCGTCATCTGCTGAGCAGAGCACCTGGCCCTTGTTGGGCATGAAACAAATGCTGCCTTTTATTTTATGATTGATTTGGGTAGAAATTTTTGGAGATTATTTTGTTTCTGCTTTCATGTTTACCTTATTACTGAGGTATAACGTACATGCATAAAGTCACAAAATTATTTGAATTAGTTGGCCCCACCCGCACCCACTTCTCGTTGTCCAAGGGCACATCCGCCAGACCACAGGCCTACAACGTTTGTGCAGCTGTCAGACCTCAAGACTATTGGTTCAGTTAAATGGTGGCCAACCGGCTTCACTTCTCCAAACTAGACACCAGTGCGGGAAAGCCTCTGTTCCCCGCAGACACCAACAGCAGCTACTGGAGACGCCGCTAATGGATGTATGTCAATGTAGTCACTTAAATGTCAAGAATACATCTTAGCTCTGGGGCCTTCTGTGGTTGCTGAGTGCTGCCTACAAATGCAGCCACAAAGTCGACCAGTTTTCTCATCTCCTCTCTGAAATGGGGATCCTATCTTTCATGATGACAGGGCCAACAGCTATTAGATAATAAAATACCAGACATGGATAAAGAGGGAGGGGTCTTTTGAGTTACTCATTCATTCCTTCATTGCACGTTCACTCAGCATTATCACTGAGTTCTGTGCTTAGCATAAAGCCATGAACAAGTTCTAGTGCCTGTCGCAGAGAGTTAACTGATAGGCTAAACAGACACTGAATGGATGAATACAAGTGTAATGAGGGTTAGGAAAAGGAAAGTGAGGAGTTCTCCTTAAGTATATAAAGGGGCTGACTTAGTGGAGTGGGCTGAGGGGTCAGGGAAGGCCTTCTTGACTTGTCATAGTTGTCCAAGCAGAGACCAGAGTGGTGGGCCCGGGTCCACCTTGCTGAGGGGTCTCCCTCGGCCACTGCTGCCCTACCTCAGGGAGTCACGGCAGAGCAGCACTGGGCCACATGCGAGCCGCATCTGGGTGCCTGGAGGTTCCCCAAGCTATGCCCAGGACACAGGTGGGAATTCTCACTCTGAAGGGGGAGTCAGGACACTCTCATCCAAACCCCCTCTGGGCCTTGCCCGCCTTGGCGCTGGAAGGACTCTCCCCAGTCCTGTGCAGCAAAACCTTCCCCTGCGATGCATCCTGGTCCTTCCTCCTCTGTGGTGACGCCTCCTGGTCCTTCCTCCTCTGTGGTGACGCCTCCGAGCGTTGGATTCAATATGTGAAAAGGCAGCTTCAGATGCTCCGAAGGCCTCCTCTCTCCGGAGTCTGCCTTCTACCTGGGGTTAACAAACTCTTTTTTTCCCTTTTGAAAAGGGCCAGATAATAAATATTTTGCACTTTGCAGGCCATCCAGTCCCTGTCACAGCTACTCAACTCTGCTGTTGTGCAAAAGCAGCACGGCTAATACATAAACAAACGAGCGTGGCTGTTTCCAGGAAAACCTTGTTTACCAAAACAGCCACAGGATTTGGCCCAAGTGCCACAGTTTGCCAAGCCCTGTTCTGGACTCTTGTCTGTCTGTAGATTTAAAAGTCTAGCTTGGGGGGCAAGGGCATTATTTGAAACCTTAAAATTTGTACCCCCATAATTTGCTGAAATTAAAAAAATAATAATAAGAGAAAAAAAAGTCTAGCTTGGATCTCGGCAATGTGTTCTTTGTTTTAGGAGGTGTTCTCCCTCCTTTCCCTGGGGCAGAGCTTGGTCTCCCAGCCCAGCCTTATAGGGCTGCAAGGAAGCAAATGGCAAATTACTAAGAAGGGAGAATATAGCAGGAGGTTTTTCAAAGCATTATTCTGCAGCACAGTAAAGCCCCTCCGCCCAAAAAAAAAGTACTCACGGCATATGAAATGGAATCCTAGCTGATTTCACTCACTGCAATACAAGCTTGGACAGCTTGGAACTGGATTCCCAACTTCCTCCTTTCAACTCATTCTCTACTCTCCTGTCAAAGTGTCTTTTTAAAACACAGATCTGATCATGTCAGTCTCCTGCCTAAAGCCCTACAACGAATCCCCATGGCCCTTAGGATAAAGGCTCTACCCAACAGCACAGCTCCTGCTCCACCTCTTCCCTGCCACCACGCCCAGAGCCTGAACCCGGGAGGGGAATCCTGGCTGGTCTATGCCAAGCATGGCAATCCCTTGCCAGTGACTGATCTGGGGGCGGACCTGTGACACAGTTCTGGCCAATGGGACATAAGCAGACATTTGCAGGGGACTTTTGGAAAAGTTCTTCCCTGAGAAGAGGGAAGGCAGGAAGAAGGCTTGTTCACAGCCCCTTGATTCTACTTGGGAAGTGGCATATAGGGATGAGAGGTCTGGAGCTGCAAGAGCACACTGGGTCGCACTGCTCCCAGGCTGTATTTTAGAGAGAATGGAGTTGGTCCAGAGTCCCTTGGAACCCCTCAAATATTAGGTGCCCAAGGTATATCGCAGGGTGAGCAATGTTTCTAAGAAAGTCTGGACCAAATTCAGTTCTTAATGATGTAGGGAGCAGGAAGATGAATGGGTGGGCCCAGGTCTCCCTGGCTCATAGCTGACAGGAGCCTTTCTCCTCTGCCCCTGGCATGTGAAGCATGAACATTGTCCTTCCAGAAGACAAGCTCAATGGACGGGCACCCAAACCTGTCCACCGCTGGCAAGTCAGGCCCGTGGGTGAGCACTGTTAGGAAACTTCTGGCTGGATTAACATGCAGAGCTGCAGAAGCACTTGGTTTTATTTACACAGCTCAGGACCTAGATAGATTATCAAGATTTCGAGCTCTGTGCACACATGTCACACCACCAAAGTTGCTGTGAACACTTGGGCAGTTTGCAACATATCCTAGACCAGTATTGGCTTCCAGCAGTCACCCTCCTAGGAGGCACTGCTGGGTTCTTGGAATGTGGTCCAAGCACTGAACAATCAAGGATGTCTCCAAATACGTGCATGAAGCGGTGAGAGCTGTGCCCTCTCCTGCCTTGTCCCCAGCGTAGGGGGCTCCAATAGGAGAGAGCTAAGGGAAGTTCATTTTCTCTGCCTCCCTGCTACGATAGCACCTCTTATCCAGACTGGCTTGAAAAGGAAGCATCGCTGGGAAAAAACTACAAGGAATCCTGCTGTCGGAGACAAGCTGGAATCCTGTGTCCCCTGAGTGCCCCCACTCCTTCCTTTCTGTCCTGCTTGGAACAGATGGCAAGGACACTAACCAGGCTGGGACTTCCTCCTGGGAGAGCAAAGAGTCTAACGGAAAAAAGAAACACATTTTAAACACACACACACACATCTTTTCAACGCACATTTGTGTGTGTACCCGGAATGAGGAAAGCCAAGATTTTTTAAGACAGAATCTCCTCCCTCAGGAACTTAATATTGAACAACACGGGGTGGTGACCGCGTGTCCAGCCCTGTTCTAAGTCTTCTTCACATACTAACCCATTAGTCATCACACAACCCTATGAAGTAAATGCTGTCATCAGCATCATCTCCATTTTACAGATTTGGAAACTGAGGCACTGAGAGTTTAAGTTCCTTGCCCAAGGTCACGGAATTAGCAAGTGACAGGGCTGTGATGTGGACCCAGCAGTCTGATTCCAGGGCCCTCTAGGACCTCTCAGGAGGGGAGATAAAGACAGAGCCTTTTAAAATGCAAGTCTGATCATGTCACCCCACTGCTGAAAATCCCTTCAATGGCCTCTACTGCTTTTAGGATGGAGACCAACTTCTTACCCAGGCCCACCCAGCCCTGTGTGGTCTGTTCCCTGCCAACCTCCCTGGACCCTGCACTCCCCCGTGTGGCCCCATCTGTGGCTCAGACACACCCTGCTCCCTGGCATTAGCTGTCTCCTCCTCCCGCCCCTGCTCCCCTCCTCCTGTTTCTGCATCTTCACAGCTTCACTCTAGCATCCCTTCCTCAGGTGAACAACGTTCGTCCAGGTGGCAGCCCACACATCCCTGTCAGCCTACCATCCCACTGAGCCAGTGATTATTTAATTGGCCTTTGTCCCTTCTGGATACCAGCGCTGTCTAACAAAATACCATGTGAGCCACACGGGCCATCTTACATCTCCTAGTAGCCACATTTAAAAAGTAAAAGGAGCAGGTGAGATTAATTTTTGTTCTTTGAGACAGGGTCTTGCTCTGTCACCAAGGCTGGAGTGCAGTGGCATCATCACAGCTCACTGCAACCTCAAACTCCTGGGCTCAAGCGATCTTCCTGCCTCAGCCTCCCAAAGTGCTGGGATTACAGGCATAAGCCACTGCACCTGGACAAAATTAATTTTAATAATGTAATTTATTTAACCCAATATATCTTAAATATTATCATGTCAACACATAATCAATAAGAAAGTTATCAGTAAAATATTTTACTTTCTTTTTATCATACCAAGAATTCAAAATTCAGCCTATGTTTTGCACTGACAGCATGCGAGAGTTCCAAGCAGCCACACTCCACGTCTCAGCACCACACGTGGCTTGTGGCTGTTGCATTGAGCAGTGCAGGCCCAGTCCAGTCTCTTGTCCCCGGGGAGGTCAACTGTGGTCGTTTGGCCAGTGATGCAACTGAGGTCAAAAGCAGTTAGTCTGGGGACTCTCAACCAGGGGTGATTTCTCCCCCAGGGGACGTTTGGCAACATCTGGAAACCGTTTTGATTGTCATGGTCATGAAGTGAGGGGTGGGACAGGCCACTGGCATCTAGTGGGCAGAGGCCAGGGAGGCTGCTAAACGTCCTCACGGTGAAGGATGATTTGACCAAAGAGGCCCAGAGTTAGACGGACTCGCAGACTCAAGCACGCTCACTGCCCGGTCACTCACTCCCTCTTGCTTTCTGGGGCCTGTTCCTTCTGCCGTCTACACTGTCAGCTGTGCTGGTTAGAGACTCACAACCTACTCAATGCCAAGCCTGCCTTTACCCATCAGTCCAGTGGACGGGTCCTTACCGAGGGATGGTCAAGCCAGGAGGTGGAGGGGGGCTGGGGGTATTCTACATTTGCCTCCTGGAGTGGGGTAGGCCTTGGCCTTGGGTTTGTATCTCCACCCCCATCCCCCACACACAGACATACCGAGAGGCTGGGGGTTGGGATTTAGCCATTATTTCCATTGAAAACCATCTCTGAGCATCGTTAAAAATCCCCACTTGAGTCTGTGCAAGCAGGGCGAGTGCACCAGACCGTGAACAAGCACATTGTCAGCCTGGCCCTGTCAGCCCGGTTTGCCTGGACAGGAGACGAGCTGGAATATGCATGAGACGGCCTGACCTCCCGGGGGACTGGAGAATGAAGTGCCACCCAGCCCGAGGCAGAGACGGCACCATCGCCCTGCCTGCCTCGACGCCCCTTCCCTCCCTCCACTCAGTGCCAGGGAGGCTGGCGCAGCTCCGTGACAGCATCTTCGAAACACATTTATCCTTCAACGCCCTCCTTGTTTTAGGAGGTTTAGGGAACACAGCTCGCTTCTAAAAGGACCAGAAGCGTTTGTAAATTGGAAAACTGGACTGAGATTTGAAGAGATTTCCCCAATCTCTCCCCACATGCCCTCTGAGAAGACACCCCCACCCATGTCCTTTTGGGGATATCTGCTTACACAGGCTCTCCCCAGGTCCTGAGAAAACAAAGTGGACGTTTCTAGTACAGGGCCTGGCCTGCGTTGAAGATTTCATTTTAAAAAATAACTCTTTAGTAGGCAGCGTCCAGAGGGTCCCTGAGTTGAACCACCTTGGACATTTAAGAGCTGCCAACTCCTCACTCTTCGCACATGACTTTTGTTTTTTACAACTCTATTGAGGTGTAATTGACGTACCAACACCGAAGACAGTTAAACAACACACAACTTGGTAAGTTTGGACAAGGGTGTATACCTGTGACATTGTCGACATGATCAGGATGGGAAACGTATCCCTCATTCCTAACACCTCCCCGAGCCCCCCGGGAGTCCCTCTCTGTCTTCCCCCACCCCCGCGACCACCAAGCTGCTTTCTGTCAGCATGGACGGCTTTGCATCTTACAGAACTTTATACACATGGAATCATAGAGCTATACTCCTTTTTTGTCTGCTTTTTTCACTCAGCATAACTATTTTGAGTTTCACCCATGTTGTTGTATGTTCTTTTGTATTACTGAGTGATATCCCTTTGCATGCACACACCAAAATGTGCTTACCCGTTCACTTGCTAGGCTAGCACAAATGACGCCACCGTGAACATTCCTGCACAAGTCTTGGTGTGGACATTGCTTCCACTTCTCTGGGTAGAAACGGAGGAGTATTTACCCACAAATGGCAGGGATCACAGGGTAGGTGTAAATTTAACTTTTTAAGAAATTCCCAAACTGTTTCCCAAAGTGGTTTCCCATTGTATATTTCTAGCGTCAGCCTACAAGAGTTCTGGCTGCTCCTCATCTTCACCAATGCGGGGGGTGGGGGAGGCGGTCTTTTTAATTTTGACTCTTCTCGCGGGTGTGTGGTGTCTCCACGTGGCTCATTAAGACGGTGAGGACGGATGTGCTCGCCATGTGCTTATTTGCCATCCACTTATCTTCTTCACTGAAGTGTCCACTCGAATCGTTTGCTCATTTTTGTTTTGTTTTGTTTTGTTTTGAGACAGAGTCTCACTCTGTTGTCCCAGCTAGAGTGCCGTGGAGTCAGCCTAGCTCACAGCAACCTCAAACTCCTGGGCTCAAGGGACCCTCCTGCCTCAGCCTCCTGAGTAGCTGGGACTACAGGCATGCGCCACCATGCCCGGCTAATTTTTTATATATATTTTTAGTTGTCCAGCTAATTTATTTCTATTTTTTTAGTAGAGACTGGTCTCGAACTCCTGAGCTTAAATGATCCGCCCACCTCAGCTTCCCAGAGTGCTAGGATTACAGGTGTGAGCCACCATGCCCGGCCCGTTTGCTCGTTTTTAAAAAATATTTTTGATTATTTGTTTTCTTATTGTTGTCTTTTGAGAGTTCTTTATGTACTCTGCATACAAATCCTTTATCAGATATGTGATTAGCAAACGTTTTCTCCCAGTCTGCTGCTTGTCTTCTCACGCTCTTAACAGCAGCTTTTGAAGAACAAGAGTTCTTCATTTTTAATTTAAAAAAAAAATACTCACCTTATTGTGAGGCGGTTTCCCACATGTCGGGGGACACATTAGGACGGCTCTGCTGGATGTTGAGAATGGGTCCTCTCCTCCCAAACCAACTGCCCCCTTGCTGAGCAGTCTGCATCCAGATGGAGACTGGAGGTTTCCAAGAGTGAACTCTCCGTGCCTCAGTTCCATCTGTAAACTGAAGATTATGATAATGATACCTACTTAATAGGGCTGATGAAGGAATTAAATTAAAGTTGACACCTTGAAAGCTCTTACAACCATGTCTGGCACTTGGTATTACCCTAGTGTTATTAATATTATTTCACACTAAGGATTTCCATGCAGAACAATACACCACCTTGGGGCAAAATATCCATAGATCTGATTATTTTGTTTCTGTTTTGATTAACATTTGTTTATCTTTTCTGCCAGTCCTGGGCGAAGTGCACTACCTGGCTTACCTAGCGGAACAGCCTGGAGAAGGAGATACAAACATTATCCCCATTTTATAGCTGAGGAAAGAGAGTCCAGAGCGAGACTGGAATTCAGACTGGGATCCCTCTGGCCCCAGACACAGGCTCTAAGCCATCCGTCCACACGGACTTCCCTCCCAGGAAAAAGTGCGCTGACCGGGGGAGTGTGCCATTCCTGAGGTCACCGGGCTCTTCTGCCTTGTGGGTGTGGAGTTAGGGACCCGCCACAGAGCGCAGAGGGAAAGAAGAGAGGCCTGCTGCGTCTTCTCTGGGCCTTGTACAAACCATGGAGCTGTTCCTTTAGCCACATGCATGTGAATCCCCGAAAAAGGTGATGCTGTAGACGGCAGGGGAATGGGCGCTGTTCAAAAAGGGACGCCTCACAGAGGAAGTTACCATGGCAAACCTAGAAGAGTCTACGGCGGCGTTGTTACCCAGCACGCGGTTGGCACGGTTGTAAACAAACAAATTAAGGGCAAGCTTCTTGCCAAGAGAATTAATAGTGAGCATATTAAGCACTCTGCGAGCTGAGATAGCTTCCTGAGATGCATAAAGAAAAGGATCTGAGGAAGAAGGAAGCCAGAGAGAGGCACCTGGGTAGAGCTAACGCCAGCCTGCCCCGCCCAGAGCCGCGCACCGGGTGAGCGCAGGCGGAAGCACCCGAGCTGCCCAAAACCGTTCCCTGTGAATCCACAGCATAACTGGGGTAAATCTGAAATAAAATACAACACCTCTGGACTGCAACACACAGATAAAAATAAAAGATTAAGCATTTATTGAGCACATTCTTTTTTGCCAGTACTGGGTTAGACATTTGGGGCATACAAATATGAATGAAATGCAGTCCTTAACCTTGAGTAATGACCTTGAGTCCTTAACCTTGAGCAGTGACAGCTTATGCCTTCAGAGCCTTCACTGTATGTGAGGCCGTGTGTATGTGCTTCACGGATATTAGAGCTTTATTCGTCAGAGCGGCCCTGTGAGAGGGATACCCTCGTCATCCCCATTTTACAGAAGAGGAAACTGAGGCAGAGAGGCATGGAGAACCTTGTCCAAGGTGTCACAGTTGGCAGGGAGGGAGCCAGGATGTGGACCCAGGCAGACAGGCTGTAGAGTCCACACCGCCTCACACCACGGCCACTGGGGAGCGCAAGCTCAGGAGGAAGATGGAGGGGAAATGAACGAACAGCTGGATGATGTGTTTGGAGGACAAGCAGGTACCCGCTGTGTCCTCACAAGCTCAGAGGTGTTCGGTTGAACACCAAAAAGGCTGAGTATGCCTTCTCCAGAAATGTCACCTCCGCTAGCCCATCTATTCCAGAAATGCTCACTGAGCATGCACAGGGGGCCGGGTAGGTGATCGATGGCAGGGACAGGCCATGTGCCCATCAGGCAGGGTTCCTGCCCCCACAGTGGGCTGGGAAGACATACCTGGACTGGGAATCTCAAAGGCCCTGAGTGCCACAAGGAAGGCAGAGAGATTTGAGACTGTATTGTCGGGGGACTGACCTCCTAGAGTTAGAGTAAGCTTGCTGGAAAGAGGGACATTCAGCTGAAAGTCAGCTATGCTATGTGGAGAGGGGGCATTCTAGGAACAGGGAAGAGCATGAGATAAAGTCATAATGATGGAGACTTCTGGAGCATTTGAGGACTTGAGAGCCATCCTGTGCATTTTCTATCCGAGGAAACTGAGATGAAACCTGGCATGGTTAGGGAGGGGCGAGGCTGGAATTCAGACTGGGCAAGGCTGGGATCCCTCTGGCCCCAAACACAAGCTCTAAGCCATCTATCCACACGGACTTTCCTCCCAGGAGAAAGTGTACTGACAGGGGGAGTGTGCCATTCCTGAGGCCGCGGGGGTCTTCAGCCTCTGGGCCTTGCTTACCCACTTGTCAGTGTGGAGTTATGGACCTGCCACATAGAAAGAAAGGAGAGAGACATGCCAGATGGAGCTGGGTGGCATTCAGAGGCCATATTTTTCCAGGCCCTTTATCCTGAAGCAATGAGGGAGCCATAGAAATAGCAGGACATTGTAATTGGGGTCAGTTAAACTGCTATTGCAAATCAACTCCAAATGCAGCACCGTTCAATCAGAGTGGAATATTTCTCTCACTCATGTAACAGTCCAGGGCTTAGATTCATTCCCGGTTGGCCGACTGGTGTATCAGTTATCTGTTGTCCTAGTGCCGCATAACAACCAACCACAAAACTTCGGTGGCACACAGCAGTTAGTGCCTATTGCTCAGGCATCTGGGGTCAAACGGGGCTTAGCCAAATAGCTCTGCTGACCTCACTGAGTCCACTCATGCAGCATGCGTTGCATGGTGAAGGCGGGTCTAAGCTGCACAACTGGAGTGTCTTGGCTCCGTCATTGGTCTTTCTGTCTCCAGCAGAACGGTCAGGAATGTTCACATGGAGATGGCAGAGGTGCAACAAACAGGCAGAAACATGCAGGGTCTTTTGTGACTTGGGCTTGGAACCAACACACCTTCACCTCCATCTCCATTTCTTTGGCCAGTGTATCCCCCCTTTATGGGAGGGGCTCCAAGTTCACACGACAACAGACACAGGTTTAGGGAGGGGTGAGCTGTGGAACCATGTCACACACTCTATCTACCATGGTCCCCATTCCAAATGTGTTGATCCAGAGACCCTGGCTCCTTCCCTCTCGTGATGCTGCCATCTGATGAGCATTGACATCATCTGAAACCAACCGGTAGGAGGGGACTAAGGATGGAGGAGGCACAGCACATTTTAAGAGTCTTGAACTACAAGTGCCACCCGTCACTTCCTCTCACATGCCACAGATGAAAACGAGTCATACGGCCAAGCTGAGCTGCCGGTCCCTGGCCAGACAGCTGCTTTCCAGCCACAACTGTTTAGGGTGGAAGGGGAGAGTGGACTTTGATAGACAACCAGCATCTCTGCCACAGGGAGAGACCCGTCGCTGTACTACCCCACATTCCTAAGGGAACGCGGATCAGAGTAAAATCTTTCTGCATCACAGCTCTGTCCCTTGCAGAAATGACGGCAAACCCACCATCATAACCCACATCATCTGCCAGACCTGTCAAAGGGGCACCAGAGAACAGCACACGTGCTCTGGCATCAGCCGACGGGGCTGCTGCAAAGATGCTCGTCTTTGCAGATTCCAACAGAGCAGATAGAGAGAGAAGGGACACGGCACATTGTCCCAGGCTCCACACACCCTCCCGAGGCCACATCCAAGTACTGGTGGGACTTAGGTGCGGGGATCCCCCTCCCCTGCTGCAGAGTCACCTCTCCCACCTGCCGTGGGGAGGCTTCCAGCAGGTACTTGGCACACCCCCCCGACAGGGCAGGGAGAATCCCAGCAACCTCTGCCCTGCCTCCTTCTTCGAACGGTGCCTCTGGGAAGCCACGGGTCGGCTTGTCAAGCTTCTCTCCAGAAAGCAGAGACACGCAGTGAATGCCAATGATCCCCCACACCCGTGAGGAGGGGGATGCAATTACAGAAAATTCTGCTTACAGTTCAGATTTAATATTTGGAAGGGATAATCCCGAAATAAGAGATTGCCTGATTTCTCTCCCAAGCCTGTGAATGGTTCATTAGCTCCTATTTGACATTTGATGGTTCAGTCTGATTGGCTTTATTGTGGAGTTGGACTTTAAGAAGTCCCCAAGACAGAGCAATCAAGTTTCACAATGCTCCCCAACTGCAAATTTGAAAACATAAATGGCAGCTGCGCCTTGGACACCAATCCGATGAATGCTGTGGGGGATTTGTATTTCATCCCCACTTAATGAAACTCAGTCCTGCTTGGCAAACGGGGCCCCTGACTCAGCAGTTAGGATCTCCTCGGCAGTTCAACCTAGGTGCTGCAAACAAAGGACCCCCAGACTCGAGCATCAGCAAAGATGCAGCATGCCCTGGTCTCGGGCAGGGCCAATTAGGCACTGGAGCCTTTGGGCAATGTGAGGTCTCTGAGGAATGTGACATTGAGGCTGCACCCTCTGGAGCAGGGGTCCTCAAACTTTTTAAACAGGGGGCCAGTTCACTGTCCCTCCAACCGTTGGAGGGCCGGACTATAGTTTTAAAAAAAACCTATGAACAAATTCCTATGCACACTGCACATATCTTATTTTGAAGTAATAAAACAAAACGGGCAAAAACACCCAGCGGGCCAGATAAATGTCCTCAGCGGGCGGCATGTGGCCCGCGGGCCATAGTTTGAGGACACCCGCTCTGGAGGATGTGGTCTCGCCGTGGAGGTGGGTCCCTTGCGCCAACAACAGAAGCAATAAAGAATAGCAAGTGCTCCGCACCATGGTGGGGGCCCAAGGCTGCAGGATTCCCCAGAAGAGGAAAGTGGGAAGGGCCACAGGCGGGGCCGGCTTCCTGGAACCAGGATGCCAGAGCAGGATTCAGCTGAGGGGAGGCAGCCCAGGCAGATGTCAGCAAAGGGCCGGAGGGGTCTGTCCAGAGCTCCCCCACTGCCTTGCTGGAGGTGGCGCCTCCTCCGACTCCCACCACCTCCTGAGCTTCCTACTGGCCACGTCTACACTGTCCTCTGTACTCCCCAACCACAACCCCCTGCAGGCAGGGACTGCCAGATCCAGTTCTGAGCCCTGGTGCCCAACAGGACTTGGAGCCCAATAAATGTTCGTCAGTTGGTTGAAAAGTTGCAGCTAACCATGTTATGTGCCCTCAATTCATTGTTCTTATTCCTGGTAGTAGTGGTGTAATCACGTGGACCAACATCCCTGCCATTTCTTTGAGAGCTCAGGATTCCAGGATTCCAGAGCCTTCTATGGGGTAGTGTTCATGGAGGTTATGAAAAGGACTCAATTGTTCCCTTTAACCCCAGAGGGGACATTCAGAGGATAGAGGAGATGAGGGGATACCTCTTGAGGATCTACAGTGCCCAGCACTGAGAGGAGAGCTTTGAATCTACTTACTGCTCATACAGGCCAGGTGTGGCGTGATCATGACACCAGCTGAGGGGCTCTGCCGTGGAGAAGCTGTGTGTTCTCAGGCAAGTTAGCAGACATCTCTGTGCCCTGGTGCCTCCTCTGTAAAGAGAGGGGAGTTCCATGCCACCTCGGGCAGCGTGAGGAGTCCACATGTTGGTCCTTGTAAAGCCCTCGGATCGGGGCCTGGCATGTCACAGCCTCCCAGTGACACTTGCTGGCACTGCTGTTCCCTGTTCCCGTCCTCACGGCCATCCCCATTGCGCAGCTGAGGTGTGTTTCTTCCATCTCACGACTGGGGGAACTGACACTCAGGGAAGTGAATGTCTCGCCAAGACCCCACACTAGCGGGACCTCGACTCCAAAGCCGCAGTATCTGGGCAGCCGCTGGAGAGAGACGGGGGAGTGACGAAGGGAGGACATTCTCATCCGGGCTGCGTGGGCTGGACGCCTTCTCACGTCCTCCATGAATCCCAGCTTCAGGACAGCTCTGAGACGGCCTCCCCCGTGCCCTCCGCCCCCCACGCCGGGAGGCTCCTCCCTCAGGCCGGGACCACCAGGCTGCCTGCGCCAGAGGGGACCCTACCCCCGCTCAGCCCTTCCCCCCACTGAGCACGTCGGCCTCCCTCCCAGCACCCGTGTGTGCTCACACACCCTCACGCCCACACACTCACACACACACCCCAACAACTGCACACACCCCGTGCATGACTCTCACACACACATCTACTCACACACATGCTCACACGTGCTTACACACATCCACTCATCCACACACTCAAATACCCACATACCCACACTCTCACACAACACATACACACAGAGACACAAAACCATTTCCATGTTCACATGCTCCCACATACCAACGCACCATTCTCACACATGCGTGGACACACATGTTCATCTATACATGTGTGAACACGCACACTCATACATCCATAATCACACACTCTCTTTCACATATAGACACACATGTTCCAATACACATTCTCACACATGTTTGGGCATGTACACACATGCTAACTCACAGACACAAGGCCTCACACACACATACACACACACACTCTTGTCACATCTGCCATTTGACCATGGGGGAGGAAGCAGAAATGTCGGCAGAAGCTGGGGTTAGAGGCACACACCACCTCCTCCTAACAGGACAGCCCGGCCCAGGCAAAATCGGTGTCCAGGGGCCCGCGTGTGCCAACCCAATTGCAGTTCTCCTCTGCACCAGGCTGCCCCTCCGCTGCCCCTGAGACCTGATTCCCATGCCAGGTCGCACTGTGGCCTCAACTGTTTCCTCCCTCTCCGTCCCACTTCAGCCTTGTTGGTCACTTCAGCGTCTGCTATCAGGAGACCACAGGACACAGGCATCAGCAGAGACTTCCATAACGACTCCACACATTGCCCCTTCCAGAACCTCCGGGAAGCATCACTAACGATGACCGTCCTGGTCATGGTGGTAGGACCCCAGACATGGGGACAGAGAGGCTTTCCATTACCCGTCAAATCGGAGAGTACAGATGTCCGCTCACCCCTCCCAAGATAGTGCCTCCAAGAGAAATGGATTACCGAATCCTTCCCTGCCTGCAGTGCCCCCTGCCCATCACCAGGGGGCAGCCCCGGTTCACGTTTGTGTTAAATATCTATTCCCAATCCCCGTCCTCACCGGCATTGCTGCTCTGGGGAATACTATAAGCAAACCTGAAAGGGGTTCATGTGTGCATGTGTAACAAGACCAGTACAATATAGGTAGAATGGGGAAATGAGTCAAAGGGGAAAGCAGACTGAATGAGATTCAGTGCAGTTATCAATGTCGGGGCAAAAATTTGGTTCTGAGTTTCCTGGTGGCCATAGCAAAAATAGAACCATTCATTAGGTCACCCACCTCTCCAGGGAAAAAGCCAAGATTCATTTGGGGAGCTGCTGAGAAATCCACCACACCTTGGTTCATACAGCTCCCCCTATAGGGTCTTCCAGATCAATTCAGTTCATGTGTTGGACCCAATATGCTGATCCTTCTTTAAATTTGTCATCTCTCTGTTTTACTCTTTGATTTAAAGTGATAGTTAAGAGTGCTGGTTCCACTTTCTGTCCACTTATCCTTTGTTGAACCCATTCCAATCAGACTTTCCTCCTCGCCACTCTTGGAATTGGTTTTATCAAGGTCACCAGTGACTTCCATGTTGTCGAATCCAGGGACAATTCTCAGTCTTCACTTTACTAGTGCTAACCATGATGTTTGAGCCAGGTGAGCATGTTCTTGCTCCTGAAACACTTTCTTCCTTTGGCTTCAAAGTTGCAAGTCTCTTTTTGGTCTCCATTGGCTGCTCCTTCTCTACCGGCTCTGCTGGCCCCTCCTCCACCGCCTCACCTCCAGGTGTTGCAGCACCCTGGCACTCAGCCAGGGACCTCTCCTCTCCTGACAGTCCCTCGATCCACTTTCACGACTCTAAGTACCAAGTACACCTGATGACCACAACACCTCTATCTGTGGCCCTCTTCTCTACTCAGATGTCAAACAGCCATCTCAAACGTGACGTGTTCAAACTACACTCTTGATACCCTCACCTGGCATGCTCACTCCTGCTTCCCATCTCAGCAAATGGCAGTACCATTTTACTTGGGACAGCCTTGGAGTTGTCCTTGTCTCCTCTCTTCATCCACCCTTTACATCCAAGTGCACAGAAAATCCAGTGAGCTCTGCCCTCAAAGACTCTCTAGAATCCAACCCGTGTGCACCATCTCTACACCCAACCGCATCCAAGTCGCCATACTGCTTTATGGGCAGCGGCTCTGTCTATTTTGTTAGTTTCTGCATCCCTTCTGCTCGCACATAATAGGCTATCAGTAAATATTTGTTGATTGAATTATTGAATGCCCCAGGGGCTTCTGTGCACATAAGACACAGAAAGGATTCCATTTCTCAACAAACAAATGATTTCACAACTATAAAAATAACGAACATTTTTTTGAACACCCACCACGTGCCAGGAAGATGCTAGGTGAAGTGATTAAGGCTCAGAGAATAGGAAATTGGCAAAGGCTAAACACCTGGTGCTCGGTGGGACAGATATTTGAATCATGTCCCTTTATTCAATTCATCAGGTGTTTGTTGAGCACCAATTATGTGCCAGGTATTGTTTTGGAAGAACAAAACAGACAAATTCCTTACTCTAATAGAACCTACCTTGTAGTAGAGAGAAAGATGCAAGAAATGAATTGTATATATGAGACAGGTGCTACAGGAAAGCAAGTTAAGAGAATTAGGAGTGATGGAGGAAGCTCTCTGCTGTGACATGATCTGGAAAGATCTCTGAGGAAGTGGAATTTGAGCAGAGACCTGGGTGAAGTGAGGGGCGAGTGACATCAGTATGTGGATGAAGAGCAAAGACCCCAAGGTAAATCAGCTTCGGCATGTTTGGGGGACATCGAGGAAGCTGGTGTGGCTGGAACCCGGGGAGTTTCTGGAGTTGAGGTCAAAGACAGAAAGGGGTGTCAAAGGGCTGTTGCAGGCAGAAGCCTTTGGGTTTTACCCTAAGGGAAGTGGGAAGCCATTAGTAGGTTTGAACAGGGGAGGGAAATAATCTGACTTGGATTTTAACAGGACTTCCGCTCCCCACCCCACCCCGGCTGCTGCGTGGACAAAGATCTGAAGAGGGGCAAGAGCTGGTACAGGGAGATCTATTTGGATACTTGCAGTGGTTAATTTTGTATGTCAACTTGGCCAGGCTATGGTGCCAAGTTGTTTGGTCAAATACCAGGCTAGATGTGTGGCTGTGGAAATATTTTTTTCGATGTGAGTAACATTTCTAATCAGTAGACTTTGATGAAGGCTGATTACCCTCCGTACTGTGTGCGTGGGTTTCCCATCCGATCAGCTGAAGGCCTTAAGAGCAAAGCCAGAGTCTCCCAAGGAAGTGATTCTGCCTCGAGACTGAAACACAGAAAGCCTGAGCTTCCCGCCTGCTGCCTGCCCTGCAGATCTCAGATTCCAGAATGCAACATCGGTTCTTACCTGATTTCCAGCCTGCCAAACATCCCTAAAGATCTCAGGCTTGCCAGCCTCAAGAATCACGTGAGCCAGTTCCTTAAAATAAATCTATATAGATGACAGACAGATAGATAATATTATAGAACATAGACGTGTGATCTCCTGTTGGTTCCGTTTCTCTGGAGAACTCTGCCTAATGCAAGGCTGTTGCAATAATCCGTGTGACGAGTGATAGCCTGGAACTTGGGAGTAGCAGAGGAGATTGGGAGACATGGTTGGAGCCTAGAAAGAGTTTGAAGATAGAGCCAACTGGATTTGTTAATGAATTGAATTTGGCAAATAAAAGAAAGAAAGATACCAATGATAACTCCCAGATTTTTGATGTGAGCAACTAGGCTAATGGTGGTACCATCAACTGGTGCTGAAGAGGCATAAATTAATGGGTCTGACACCGAGGGGAGGGGCCAGGCTAGGGAGTAGACAGGGTATTGATGGCATTAAAATCCTTGAGACCAGCTAAGATCACCAAGAGCGTGATTATGGACAGAGGAAAGATTTCCAAGGACTGAGCCCAGTGTCCCTGGGGCAATCTAACACCTCAAGGTCAGGAAGAGAAGGAAGAAACAACAAAGGAAACTGAGGAGATGGGGCCGACGAGATTGGCAGAATATCTGGACAGCATGTGCCCCAGAAGCCAGGCGGAAACGTACTTTATTCTAAGAAAGATGGAGAGTCAGCGGTGACAAGTGCTGCTGAGGAAACGAGGCAGGGAGCGTCACAGACTCCAGGGCACCATGGCGCAGGCGCTAGGCAGAGACTCGGTGTGGAGAGAGGTGAAGTCCAAACACACACACGGGCAAACTGTCACCTGCCCTGTGTCGGTCCAGGCTGATACGACGGCCACTTCCCACATCCATAAAGAAGGAAGTGCCCTGATAATACCACGTCAAGGCTCGTGGGCTGATAGGGTGGCAGCGAGGATTTGCATCTGTGACCAAGTTGGTTTTGATGGATGGTGGGTCATTCATGAAGAGATTAGGAGGAGGTGGATTGGGAAAATGAATTTGAGTCACGTTAGGCAGATAGGGAAGTCACACCTGGTTCCCAGGGAAGACTGACACTGACGCACAATGGGCTCTGGCTGGAGTAGGCGGGGACAGAAGAGGGAAGGAGACCATGGCCAAGGGGCCTCTAAGCCCCACAGGATCTCTCCTTGTCCCCTAGATGTGGGGCTGATGGGGGTGGGCCTCCTTTGGTGAAAAGAGCGTGGATTGGGGTATCAGGCAACCTCACAACAACTTCAAACACTGGAGACTGGTCACATTTTTACAAGAGAGAAACTGAGATCACAGAGGTGGTGTCACTTGCCCAAGGTCCTACAGTTGGTCAAACCTTGCTCTGGAGAGAAAAGCATAGCACCAAGTTCAGCCTGCATAAGTCAGAGATCAGAACTGTTCCAGCTGTAGTTTCAGAGATGGGGCTTGTCGAGGGTGTTCTATGGTGGAGAGGCAGGGAAATCACCCTTTACTGAATGTCCCCACGGGCCAGGCACATGCTGGGGAAATGGACAGTTTGGGGACAGGGAAACTCACAGGTTGTGTTTTTCCTAACACAGCCCCTATGAGGTTGTTTATTATTTTCTCCTCTGACTGATGAAAAATGGGGGAGCAAAGGAGCTGAGCACTGCACCCTAGGTCACACAGCTGGTAAGTGCAGAGTCTGGGTTGGAGCCCAGCTGTCCTTGCCTCCAAGGCCTGGGTTCCTTTTTCTGTAACACCACAGGCTGAGCAGAAGCAAGAATTCCAGATAGAAAACCTGGGCTCACCTCTCTAACTCCCACAGTGACAACAGCCTTAATGCCTCATTGGGCCTCAAGCTACTCATCTGTAAAATGAGTAAGATAAGACCTATCTACAGGATTCAATAGGGTTATGCCTGTAAAACCACCTTGTACCCAGTACATAGTATTCAAGAAATGAGAGCTATTTCTGTCTGATGATTATTTTCATTTTACAGATGAGAAAGCATGTAAGAGTCCATTAATTTCTTCATACTCTAAAGAGCAAAGGCTGAAGTCATGATTCAAAGCAAGACATAGGACATTCCAAAGTTCATGTGAGCTTTATTTCCATTTCAGTCCAAGATAAGAAAGAGGAAGATGAGCACTTCAGGCAGGTGGCATACATCAGCAAAAACATGAGGTGAGTTGGTCCGGGTGCAGCGTGTTTACAACTAATTCATCACAACCAGTTGCAGATTCCTTTGTTCCTTCTCCACTCCCACTGCTTCACTTGACCAGCCTTAAAAATAAATCAATAAATAAGAAATAAAAAACATGAGATGGGATCTGGCATGTTCGAGTAGGATTGGTGTGAGGGAACAAGACGACATCAGATTTTAGCTACCAAGTTGGAGTGCCACCTTAAATGCCAAGATGGGCTACCAGGGCCTCCATTCAGTGGCATTCTTGGGGAGCCTGCCACATGCCAGACACTGAGCCCTGGCACGGGCACTGTTTACAGCTGCCGGTCTTGCAGTGGTGATATTGCCCTTAGAGACTTTGTCCTCTTCTCATAACCGCCGGTTACGCATTGCCTAGGGTGCATGTTGCAGACGTATTACCCAGGGAATGAAGGCAAGCTCAGGTAGGCTGCCCCCCCAACCCCACCCCTTCACAGCAACCTCATGCAATGGGCTCTATAGTGCCCATTTGATGGAAGAGAAAACAGAGGCTCAGTCAGAGTTGGTGTGACTTGCCCAAGGTCACACCACTGCAGTAGGACTAGGATTTGAACCAGGTCAATCTGTCTCCAAGGCCAGGGATCTTTCCTCCATGCTGGGTTAGGCTATTGACTTCTGAAAGGCACAGACCATGAGATGGATCACACGTGGCTTGAGGGCACCCGGGCACAGGTGGAAGGTGGCAGGCAGGGGCAGGGCGAAGGCCTGAGCAAGGGCTGGTCAGAAGGATCGTCCTTAAATAGAACTGGGGGGAGGGGTGGGAGAGATGTGGGTCTTGGGGCAGTGGGGTCAGCCGTGTCTGCCCACCTTGCCCTGGGCCAGCCTGTCCGTCTGCATCCTTCACCCAGAGAAAGAACTGCGGGCGACCTGGGCCAAAGACACTGGCTGGAGCCCCTGCTGTGCCACTGACTAGCTCCGTGACCTGGGACAAGTCACTCTACCTCTTGAGCTTCACTTTCCCTGTCTGTGACGTGGTCTCCATGTGTGCGGAAGGAAAGCGCTGTGGTCCACAGCCTCGCACAGAGCCTCGCGCTCGGCAGGCGCTGACGTGCCAGTACCATGTTCCCGCGCTCTGGCTCCCTGCCCTCGCCACCCCCAACCCCCTGCTGGGAACCAGCCACTGTCAACCCCACCCCACTGGATAGTTAATGAGTGACCGAGGCTCAGGAGCCTGGTCTATAAAGAGCTGCTGGCGGGGGACGCAGGCAGGAGCCGGTGGACAGGAACACGGGAGCGACATGGACAGCAGAGCTGTGCTGAGGCTCTCACTGGGGGCAGCCGTGGTCCTCCTGGTGCTGCTGCAGAGCACACAGTCAGTCCGCATCCAGGTGAGCCCCTCTGGCCAGCTGGCCCTTCACCTGAAGGTCCCTGCAGCGGTTGGCGAGGCTGGAGGCGGTGTGCTGGGAATTCGTAGGGTACAGGGCAGCACCGGGCCTGGGGCTCAGCCCGACACCCATCGCCAACCACCCTGGGCCCAAGACAGCTGGCGGGTGGGGGGCGGGGGGGGTGGCTGGGGTCGATGGCAGAGACGATGGTGCTGACAACGGCAAACTGCTGTTCCTGAGCTCTGCCATCCTCAAGGGCCTGCGCTGTCACAGAGGTCAGAGTGTGGCACAAGACATGGACCCTGCCCTGGAGGAGCCCAGCAGGGGAGGCAGAGCCCTCTGATGCTCCCACAGCTGTCCATATTCACCCCTACATGGGTGGATGGGGACAGTCACCAGAACAGTTTCCCTGGCCAATAACCCTTGAGCTGACATTGCAGGGTGAGCAGGAGGCTGCCAGGCACAGAGCGCACAGCATGTGCAAAGGCCCTGGGAGAAGGCAGCGAGGGGCTCAGGTGCCCTTCCAGGCGCCCGTGAGGCTGGAACGGGTCCTGGAAGCAGGGCCTGCCTGCCATGTGGCAGGATGCTGAGCACGGCAGAGACATCTGTGGCCCTGCGTGTGGCATCCCTGACTCTGGGCAAGGCCTCCTTGGGTCCCAGGAAGGGTGCAGGAGACTCAGCCTCCTCTTGCAGCCTTGGCCTTGGGGCCCAGCCAGCTTGGGGCTGCTATCACCTTGCCATGTCAGTCCAGGGGACAGCACCCGGTTTAGTGAGTGTGTGCTGGCACCAGGCCCCCTGGGGGATGCCAGAGGAGGGAGCTGGGGCGTTCCAACTGGGGTCTGCCTGTCTCTAACGCCATGCCTGACCCACTGTGCTCCACAGCCTTGCTTCTTCTTCCTCTACCAGCTCCATGGCACGGCAGGTGCCAGGGGTGCAGGTGGGAGGAGACCAGACACCACCTCCCACCCCCTAGCTGCTCCTTCCAGCATGGCCTGGTCTCCCCATGAGGATGAGGAAGGGCCCGGGAACCCTGGGTCTCGTGGCAGTGCCTGCCCCTGGTCGGGTCTTGATACCCTCCCATCTCCTCTCTCCTCTCCCCTCCCCCTAGTACCGAGGCTTCCAGGTGCAGCTGGAATCTGTGAAGAACCTGAGTGACCTGGAGCGGCAGTGGGCGCCCAGTCCCCGCCTGCGGGCCCAGAGCCTCCTGCCCGCCGTGTGCCACCACCCGGCCCTGCCCTCAGACCTCCAACCTGTCTGTGCCTCCCAGGAAGCTGCCAGCATCTTCAGGGCGTTAAGTGAGCACCCTTGTCCCCTGCAGAACTTCCTGCCCCTGGTGGGTCTCTGCCCACTGCCGAGCTCCTCCACCCCACGTCATTTCTGCTAACCCACCTGAGGCTGAGGACAGGGAGAGCCAAGAAGCTCAGCCCCTGTCCCCACCAGGACTTCCTGGTTTGGGCACTGCAAGGCAGATGAGCCCAAAGCCCCTCAGTCCCGGGAAGTCCCTCAAGGGCTTCACAGATAGAGGGGAAGGGGGCATGGGGCAGACCCAGCAGACAATGGCCATGTGGAACGGGGGAGAGACGGAGACGGCTCACGTCCGGGTGGGACAGGTCTGGAAGGCTTCCCAGAGGGGGAAACAGCCGGAACCTGGGGGATGAGGCAGAGTAGGGCAGGAGAACAGAGCAACGAGCTAGCATTTACTGAGCACCTACTGTGTGCTGGGCCCTGTGTCCGTCCCATCACCTGAATTCTGTCCCTGCAGCGACCCTGTCAGGTTGATGCTGTCCATTTAGCAGACAAGAAAACTCCGGCACAGAGAGGGTGACTGACTTGCCCAGTCACACTTCCCACTAGGAAGGAGAGTGCCTGGGACTTGAACCTGAGCCTCTCACCCGGCCTCCAGCGTTTCATGCTCTGTGTCTGTGAGCAGGATACTGCCCACCCCTGTGCAGGCCTTCTCGGCCACCTGTCCGGCAGCGCCCCTGGAGCCACAGGTGTCTGGGGTTCGGGTCAGCTGACCGGCTTTCTCCCCACCCAGAGAGCATGGCTAATGACGAGTGTGAGCTGTGCGTGAACGTCGCCTGTACCGGCTGCTTCTGAGATGGTCCTCAGCACCCTGAGCCCACCCGGGACACCCTGTCCCCTCAGCCCACTGCCTTGGCAGCCTGCCACCCCCATCCACGCTCTGGCAGGGCCCCCAGCCGCCGGGGTCGTCACTGCCCTGCCAGGGCCTGGGCAGCCGGGTCTACACTCGGATTGGACACATGGCGGAGGAAATCCCGGGCCGGAGTCAGCCACACTCCTCAATAAAGATTCTACTCCCCACGCGGAGTCTAGGTGTCCATCTATCCATCCCCAGCAGCCACGGGTGGAGTTTCTTGGGCTGCTGGGTGGGCTGAGGGGAAAGGTTAGACTGAAAATACCAGGCAGGAATTTCCCTGAGTTTCCAAGGCCCAAGGAGTTGATTTATTAGGCCCCATTTCATATTGGAGGGAGCCCAGGCTCAGGGCGGGAGAGAGGTGCCCAGGACTCCAGAGCTCAAGGCCTCCCCGCTTCAGAGCCACACCGTCTGTGCTCCTGACCCTGGTGTGGGCTTGGGCTGGGCAGGAGGTGGGGCTGGAGGGGCAGATGAGGGACGGATCCCCTGACACTCCTCCCAGGCCATCATCGGGCTGACTCTGCCCTGGGCCTGCCTTGGCCTCCTCCTCACTCCCTGAGCTCCCTCCTCCCAGCCCCCAGGGGCCGTCTGGTCAGCTCCAGTGGGAGTCCTTTCCTCCCTCTCTCCACCCTGGTGGTCCTGAGGAATATTAATAATAATAGTAACAGTCAATATTAAATATTTGCTATATCTTGGACACTATTCCAAACACCACGTAGTAACTCATAGAGTCCTCACAACCATCTGATGAAGTAGACACCATCACTGTGACCAGATCCACTCTACCCGTGAGGACAGTCAGGTAGAGAGGGACACATAACTAGCCCAGGATCACAGATTGAGCGAAGTGGCAAAGCAGGCTCCCTCCCGGGACGTCCGGACCAGAGTCCATGCTCTGACCACATGTTCCTTGCTGGGCTGGGCCACGGTGTCTAACAAACGATGGTGCAGCCACTGCAGCTGCGCCCCACCCTTGGTGCCTGAACTCGGGCCAGGAGCCACGCCAGGAATTCCCGGGAGTGGGGCTTTTCCAGGCAGGGCCCCTCCTCAGCCTGGGTCTTGGGCAGCCAGGCAGCAGGAAAGCTGGGGCCAAAGGGGCCGTGCCGCCTGATCTCAGCCGCCCAAGGCCACCGTGGATGCCCCAGACGGCTGCCCTCTCTGACTGCCCCGTTCTGCTCAGGAGTCCTGCCGTCTCCCTGCTCCAGCTGCTTCCTCACCCTCACCCCCTAGGCCAGGCTGGCTGGGGGCCCTTGGGTGCCTCCTGTGGCTCTCTGGGCCCACTTCCCATCCCGATCATCACTCGCCGGGACCTTATTGCACCACCCTCAGTGAGGCCGCAGCTCCCTTCCCGGCCCTGTGTCCTGTGGGCTTTCTCTGCCCACCAACCCAGAGGAACACCCCAGCACCGCTCTGACGGTGCCCTACCCTTCTGTGGCTCCCCTGTGCCACCCTCATGTTTAACTGCAGCCCATGCACCACCTGGACTCATCTCCCACTGCTCCTACAGCTGCGCTGGGCCCCTGGGCCCCCGCCTTCCTGGTGGAGACGGCAAAAGGAACTGCCTCAGACTGAGCCCCTACCATGTGCCAGGCGCAAGGACATGCCACTACACAGAAATAGTGATGGTAGCAGCTTTGACAAAGTGCTCCCTATGGGGCCCGTGGAGTCCCCTCCTCCTCCCACCTCCTTCCCCCCTTCCTTCCCCCTCCCCCTTCCCCTCCTCCTCCCCTTCCCCTCCTCCTCCCCTTCCCCTCCTCCTCCCCCTTCCCCCTCCCCTCCCCTCCCCTCCCCTTCCCTCTCTCCCCCTCCTCCTCCCCCCTTTCCCCCTCCCCCCTCTCCCCCTTCCCCTTTCTTCTTTCTCCCCATTTCTTCCCCACCCCAGCCCCTGGTAACCACTATTCTACTTTCTGCTTCTATGAATTAGATTTTGGTTTTTTTTAGACTTCACATTTAAGTGAGATCATGCAATATTTGTCTTTCTGTGTCTGGCTTATCTCCTCCAGTTTTACCCATTTTTTTACAGACAACAAGAATTTCTTCTTTCTTCAGTCTGAGAGGGTATTTCCTTGTGCACATATACCACATTTTTGTTATCCATGCCTTTGTCGATAGACACTAGGTTAATTCCATATCTTGGTTATTGTGAATAATGTTAGAATGAAGATGGGAGCATACATATCTCTTTGACATATTCATATCATTTCTTTGGATATATACCCAGCAGTGGGATTGCTGGATCATATGGTAATTCTATTTTTAATTTTCTGAGGAAACTTCATACTGTTTCCCATAATTGCTGTACTAATTTACATTTGCACCAACAGTGAGCAAGGGTTCCCTTTTCTCCACATCCTCACCAACCCTTGTTATCTTTTGTTTGTAATTAATTGATTAATGTTTTTGAGATGGGCTTTCACCATGTTGCCCAGGCTGGTCTCAAACTCTGGGCTTAAGCGATCTTCCCACCTCAAGCCTCCCAAATAGCTGGGATTATAGCTGGGTGCTACTTTGCTTGGCATCTTTTGTTTATTGATAAAAGTCATTCTTAATAGGTGTAAGATGATATCTCATCATGGTTTTAATTTGCAATTCCCTCCTGACTAGTGATGTTGGCCCTTTGTATGTCTTCTTTTGAGAAATGTTTATTCAGGTCCTTTGCTCATTTTTTAATGGAGTTACTTGTTTTTTTGCTATTAACTTCCTTATGTATTGCAGACATTAACCCCATATTTTCTCTCATTCCATGGGCTGTTTTCATTCTGTTGATTGTTTCCTCAGCCATGCAGAAGCTTTTGAGTTTGATGCAACCCCATTTGTCTATTTTTGTTTGGGTTGCCTGTGCTTTGGGGGTCATATGCAAGAAATGTTTTGCCAATACCAATGTCAAGATTTCCTCCTACGTTTTTTCTAGTAGTTTGTGTTTGTTTTTGAGGTGGAATCTCACTATGTTGTCCAAGCTGGCCTTGAACTCCTGGGTTCCAGTGATCTTCCCACCTCAACTTCTCAAGTAGTTGGGCTATAGGTGTGCACCACCACATCTAGCTTCTTCTGGCAGTTTTACAATTTCAGGTCTTAAGTCTTTAATCCATTTTGATTTTATTTTTGTATATGAGGTGGGATAGGTGTCTAAATTCATTCTTCTGCATGCCCCAACACCATTCATTGAAGAGACTGTCCTTTCCCCATTGGCACTTTTGCCAAAGGTCAGTTGACTGTAAATGTGTGGATTCATTTCTGGTCTCGCTTTATTCAATTCCATTCCATTGGTCTCCATGTCTGTTTTTGTCTTTGATTACTACAGCTTTGTAGGAGATTTTGAGATCAGGCAATGTGATGCCTCCAGCTTTGTTCTTTTTTGCTCAAGATTGTTTTGGCTATTTTATGTCTTTTGTGGTTCCATATGAATTTTAAGATTGTTTTTTCTATTTCTATGAAAAATGTCATTGGAATTTAATGTCCTAACTCTGGGCTGGGTGTGGTGGCTTATGCATATAATCCTAGCAATCTGGGAGGCCACGTCAGGAGGACAGCTTGAGCTCAGGAGTTTGAGACCAGCCTGAGCAAGAGTGAGACCCTGTCTCTACTAAAAATAGAAAGATTAGCCAGGTACAGTGTTGCATGTGTGTAGTCCCAGGTACACGGGAGGCTGAGATTAGGAGGATTGCTTGAGCCCAGGAATTTGAGGTTGCAGTGAGCTATGATGATACCACTGCACTCTAGCCTGGGTGACAGAGCAAGACTCTGTCTCAAAAAACAAACAAGACGAACAATAATAATAATAATGTCCTAATTCCGGAGCCAGACTCTATGGGCATGAAACCTAACTCTGCCTTTTAGTCCACCACACATCTCAGCAAATCTCCTAGCAACCCCGGAATGCTGGATCTGTTATCATCCCCACTTTCAGATGAGAAAACCAAGTCTCAGAAAGGGGGCACAGCTTGTGAATAACACAGTCAGGCTCAAACTCAGTCCTGTTTCCCCGGCTCCACACTGTCCCGAATGAACCATTCCAGTCCCTCTGCATGTACATATAGCATCTCCAACTTCTGGAATACCTTCTTTCTCCCTGCTTCCACAATGGTTTTGAAATTCTATCCATCCAATGCAAATTTACTTCCTCCTCCCCTTTCACAAAGCCTTCCCAGATCTTAGCCAGAAGAGACCTTACCCTTTGAATTCAGAAGCCCAGGAAATCTGCCTGAATCCCCCTGTGGCACTTCCCCTCAACCACCACCCCTACCTCCACCCCACCCTCCTCCAGCGAGGACCCTGGCTGCCTCCTCGCTCCTCCTTGCCTCTGCCCTTGCTCATTGGCCTTACTTCCATGCCCTACCTCCTCAACCCTGTCTGAGCCATTCTGGGCCTGACCCTAGTCCCCCTTTCTCTGGTTTCTTTGTTTTATCATTTATTAAATTCCTTTTATGTTTGTGTCAGGCCTGAACTGAGGACTTTACAGGCATTATTTCACCCAGCCAGGGAGGCAGGAAGTATTAGTGCCTCAATTTACAAAGGGGTAGACTGAGGCACAAATAAGGAAGCTGACTTTCCTAACATTACACAGTACCTGGAAGACCTGGGACTGAAGTCAGGGCCAAGACCACGCAGTCCTTGCTTTTGCCCTGCCCTGTGTTATATCCTCATGCTATCATCCATGTGGGTGGATCTCACCAGCTCTGGGGGTCAGAGAGGCTGCCCCAGGCACAGAGGCCATTACAACAATAAGGTGGCCAGAGCTGTGCAAGGGGTGAGGGTGATCAAAGAACCCAGAAAGCACCAAGGACAGACTGAGAATGTTACCGGTGAGTGATCATCCTCGATTCTTGTGCTTGGAGACAAAGAATTGAAATCAAACACCAAAGCAGCAAAACGAAGTGAAAGAAGTTTATTAAGCAAGTACATCTCCAGACATGGAGGGAGGTGTCAAGAAAGATTAGCAGGTGATAGTACACTCCAAATGAGGGGTAGGAGTGGACACACATTCCAGCAGACAGTGGCCCTGGGGTTTTATTGGGTTTCTCTTTTTCTCTCTTCTGACTTCCTCATTCTTGTGTTACCATCTCCCTGGCCAATGAAAATGTTATTTCCTCCCATTTATTGGGCAGGGGAGCTTTATACATTATTTGTTTAGACCCAGATGTGTCATGGCTTCCAAAACCCAGTGGGAGGAGGAGGTGAAGCTGCAATGCTAATTTATGGTAATGATAGGATAATGAAGTCAGAGTCATTTGAGGACACTCTTGCTTTCCATCTGCTCAGGCGCCTCCCACAGGACTTTCCCCAAACCAAGCAAGCAAGGTGTATCCACAATGGGTACAACCACAGCTCAACCACAGCTTTTGTTTTCATTGATAGGTAACCCTAATTTTGTTCCCATTGTTCTGTGCCACCTGTGTTCCCTATCGTAATCTCCTGCCTTAGTAACACTAAGACTCTCCCTGGGGAGATCAGGAAGATGTCTTGAGCAGAGGCCATGAAGCAAAGCCTTGGAGCCTGAGTGGCAGTTTCTGACCAGGAGTGTGGGAGGAGGAGTAGTGCAGAGGAAATGTCGAGAGGTGTGGTTTGGGATAGGGTTGTGGGGGAGGGCAGGAGGTCATGATGGTGTGGCACCCAGTCAGTGGCAGTCAGATCTGAGGCACCTTGAATACCCAGGAGCTTGGCACCAGTCTCCTAGTGGGTCAAGTGTCTGTGTTGGTCATCCAAACCAGCTCGGACAGGCTCCTGTGCTCACATGTGGCTTAGTGACTTTGGTGACCTCACGAGATGCCAAAGAAAGCAAAGCCTCCCCACCCACTGGTGGTCTGGAGGTTCAGGTTCTCTCTATGACATGTTCCCATCCTTAGCAGGGAGATTGAGGTCCTTCCACTTAGCACACTAAACCCCAAGCTTCCCAGGGCAAACTGATGGGTGAAGAAAGAAAGGAAGGCAACACTACCAGTACTCTGGAATCTGGTTTATTAGCTGAGGGTTGCAATGCATCTAGCGAAGGTCAGTGTCAGGGAGTTGGGTCTCCAGTCACATAGCCCCCCGCCCCCGGCCCCCAGCTGCTCTCTCTTCACTCCTCCGTTCTGGGCTAGGGTAGGGTTGAGCTTCTGTGAGTGGGAGTATAGTGGGTGGCCGCTCCAGCAGAAGAAAGGGCTTCCCTGTGGGGACGGGGAAGAAGGCAGCAAGCAAGCCGTCTAGCATCCGGTACAAGCAGCGTAGGCACAGATCTCACATGTGTTCGGGTCCTCAGCAATGGCCTCTGGACAAGAAAGATGGGCCTCGTGAGAGTCAGCTTCCCCTCCCCCAGATCCCCCTGCCTCCCTTGAGCCGGAGCTTAGACGTCCGCCACCCAGCTCCCAGGAGAATCCCCGCAGGTCTGTCCTGTCCGACCCACTTGGGCTTTTCACCCCAAACCAGGGCACAGGGACAGCTCAAGCCAAGCAGAGCTGAGATCCTACCAAGAAAGGAGACACAGCCAAGACCAGACAAAACAGGCGCAGTGCTACCACCCACCAGTCAGAGTGAAGCCGTTCCTAAGCCTCACCAGTTACAATTTAGAATTATTTAAAAAGAGTGCGCAATAGACCCACCAATCAGAGCCAAGCTTTCTAGTCTGACCAATCAGAGCCGAGCCCCTCCTCAGAATCTACTAATCAGAGCACAGTTTTCCTCAAGAGCCACCAATCAGAGAATTCCCAAGCCCCGCCAATCAGAGAGGAGGCTGCTCACCCAGCCTGTCAAGGATCTCCTGGGCGTTTGGGTCCTTGCAGACAGGCTTGAGTTCTTCTGGAAACTTGGAGTTGCTACAGAGGACGGGAACCACAGATTCACCAGGCATGGATTTAAGCTTCCAGAATTTCCCAATCCTGGGCTCCTGGGGCTCCCGGAGGCCTTTGAGCTTCTTCACTGACTCCAGAGAAAAGGAGAAATCTCCATCCTGAAAGAGACACGCCAGAGCGAGGGCCAGGCTGCAGCCTGCTTCCTGGCCGTGCCCCCGGGCCTTCGGGAGCCAGCAGCTCCCCTGCGGGGCAGCGTAAGGGCAGAGCTCAGGCCTCCCACCCTGGCTTTGCCCCGTGCCCCTGGGCGCCCTGGAAGCCGCAGGTTCTGCATGCTCCCTGAGGAATGGAGAAAATGGGTGTGAGGCGCCCGGGACACGCTCGGTGCCTAATGGGCAGGAGCCAGCGTGCTGATTTTCAGGGAGAGACGCGGGCACCAGCACCCAGGCATCAGAGCTCCACGTGGCCACGGCCGGGTTGTCTCCCCCAGCCCAGAGCGGTTCGGGCTGATCACTGGGCCCCAGCTCCGACCTGCCGCCTGGCTTTTGTTTGAGAAGCAATAAAAGGCCTCAAGGATATGGCTGTGATAGACAGCAGGGCCCCTGTTGAATGCCAGCCTGGCCTGCGGCTGGACTCAGCCTCCGCGGTGGGTGCGCGCACCCGTCAGGACTTCCAGGATGACCATGCGGTTCCTGGGAGCCAGACGGATGCTCTGGCTGAGCACAGAGCAGAGGAGTAAGGGCTGGATTTGAACCTAGCTCCTTCGCTTCCCAGCTGTGTGCCCATGGCCTGTTACAGAACGAGGCTCGAGGCTCGGTTCTCCTCTTCTGTAAAATGAAACCAATAATCCCTTCTTCCCAGGGTGACAGTGGGGCTGCAGCAAGGTACTTGGGGACTAGCCGGTTCGTGGCAGGCCCTCAGGAAATTGGCCACTGCCCACCTTTCCTAAAAGTTCTCTTCTCTCTACCTGGCGTTCTTTCTCCACATTTGAAGGGAAAGGCGTGTGTGTCAGGACTGAGAAGGGGGTCCTTGGTGAAGGACAAGCCTCAGACACACACCCCGACTCCAACCCCAAAGAGGGGGTACTCTCAGGGGACAGGGCCTGGGCACTGGAGGCAGTGAGCGGATGGGCTGAGGGAGGGATGGAGGACTCACCTGCACAGTGACCCCCTCTGCCAGGGCAGCCCAGGCCCCGAGGAGGCAAAGCGCAAAGAGCAAGAAGGTGTTCATGGCAGTGGTACCAGGACAGAGGGTGGCCGGTTCTGGATGCCAGGGGGAAACAGTGGGACTTTTAAAGAGAGCAGGGTTACTGAGTAACCTGGAGCCCTTGTCACTCTCATCTGCTCACCTGTCAGGTCTCATCAGATAAGGCTCAAGACAGCCTTGGGAGATAAGAGCCTGGCAGGGGCCAGTCCCTCCCTGGGGACCCACTTTGACTCCCAGCTGGGCTGGGTCTTGCATTCATTCACCAACCCTGTACACTTGTTCTGGTTGGACTGTTCTGGACCAGCCCTGTGCTGGGTGGGCACGCAGACCTTGCCCTTGAGGAGGGAGGCCCAGGCCCAGACCAGTGGCCACTCAGGGTGGTTAGGGTGGGGGTGACAGGGCTGCACTGGGGCAGGGGAGCATGGAGGGACCACCTCGCACACCCTGGGCAGGGCGGTTCAGGAGGGTTTCTCCAAGGGGTCATGCCAGCACTGAGTCCTGGAGAATGGGTGGAAATTTCTCAGGGAAGGAGCTGGTGTAGAAGGCCATCTCATGCCCAGGGTGTTCCTCCCAGGACAGCCAGGAGGCGAGACAGGCCTGGAATATTCAGGAAAATGTGAATAATTCAGCCTAGAGAGCAGGGATGGGGTGAGGTAGATTCCAACGGCAGAGCTGAGGCTGCAGACCAGGTGCCAGGCTTGGCTTCTGTGACTTTAAGGAAAGCCTTGGCTCTGCCATCCTCAGGCCTGGGTTCAAACCCACCTACTGCCCAGCTGTGATGTGCGTGAACTTGGACAGATGTCTTCCCTTCTCTAAGTCTCATTGTCCCTTATGTCCTCTGTGGAGATTGATGTAATATCTACCTGTGGGGTAGGTATTATTGTTCTGAGGATTAAGCAAGGTTTTTAAAATGCTCAATGCCTGGCACACAGAGCCCGCAGCAGAGGGCCATTCCGCTACTACTTTTAGCAGCAGCAACAGCTGCTCCTGGTCCCCCTGGTGACCCCATGCCTGTCTGACCGACAGCATATCTTCGTCCTGTGCTGGCCCGGCTGTCCTGCCTGTCCAGTGGCCTCAGAGTGTCCTGGAATGAGCTCCCCCCGCCCGGCCCCCTGGCCCAAGATCCACAGATGCTATCGAGGGCATTGCTTGGTGTGTGCCTGTGCCCCTGTGGCTCCTGTGAGGACCCTGCCCCCGGCCCGCTGTGTTCACTGTGCCTGTTGTGAGCAGGGTCCCCAGTACACTGGAGAAAGAGTAGCCCTGGGACCTCCATCTTTCTGCTCTGCAAACCTGGCTGGATGCCAGGGCGGCGGGGCGGCCGGAGGGGCAGGGATCCCTGGGTGGGGAGAGTCAACACAGAGGAGGAGCTGGAGGGAGCACGGCCCCCACCACCTAGGCCAGTCCTCAGAGCCAGGCCAGACTCTCCCCCCCTTCTGGGGTGTGTGTGTGTGTGTGTGTGTGTGTGTGTTAACAGGTGTGTGTGTCTGCTGAGGTGTGTATATATCTGTGTACACCAAGGTGTGTATATATATACACTGAGATGTGTGTGTTCTGTGTACACCAAGATGTGTGTGTGCACACACTGAAGGTGTGTGTGCACGTGTGTGTAAGCTGAGGCATGTGTATATACGCTAAGGTGTGTGTGCACACTGAGGAGTGTGTCTGTGTGTACAACGAGGTGTGTGTATCTGCGTACGCTAAGGCGTGTGTGTATGCTGAGGGGTGTAAGTTTGTGTCTACACCGAGGTGTGTGTCTGTGCTTACTGAGGTGTGTGTACGTGTGTGCCTGTGTGTGCACGAGTGCCTGCTGAGGTCTGCGTGCAGCACGTTCCGCCACATGGCGGCCCGGTTGGCTGTGTGCAGGCTGGGGGTGGCAGGGGAAGGCTGGGACAGGAGGGGCTAGAGCAGCCACATGGGCAGGGGCACTCAGGAAAGGAGCAGGGCGTGGGTGGAGTGCGCCCAAGGGCAGGCTAGAGGGACAATGAAGGTGGAAGTTGTGGAGCCTGGCACGGAGCAGCCCAGGAGTGCAGCGGGTCTGGCGGGGCTGGAGCTGGGTTAAGACCGGCAGAAGGTTACAGCGTGGGGTGGGTTAAATCAGAACAAGGCTGAAGTAGCAGGCGTGGGTGGGAATTCAAGCTGGGGTCCAGATTTGGATTCAGGTCAGGGAGTGGAGCTGAGGGTGGGGAGGGGTGAGTGCCAGAGCTGGGTTTGGTGCTGGTGGGACTGGGTTACTGGAGATTTCATTGACCGGTGGCTGGTCTGGGCTTGGGGGGCTCCTTGGCAGGATTAGGATTGCAGCTGATTTGCAGGTGAAGCTGGATGTGTGGTTGGATTTGGGTTTATGACTGGGGTTGGGTCTGGGCTGAATTAAGTGTGAGGCTAAAGCTGGGTTGGGATTCAACTTAGCATTAAGGATGGGGTCGGGTGGAGCCGCTAGGCTGAAGAAGCCCGTTTCCTGACCCACTTTGGTTTTCAAGTCTTTCCCCTCTTAAGGTGCAGCAGGATTGAGCGTAAGGGGTGGGGGCTTTGGTCCCTAAAGCCTCTTTATCCTGTAGCTCCTGGCCAGGGCTTTTTATTTTCTTTTTAAATTAAACTAAACTTTTTTTATTTCAGAGTATTGGGGGTACAAATGCTTTGGTTACATAAATTGCCTTTGCACCGCCCGACAAGCATGCCCATCCCCCAGACAGTGTGCACCGCATCCGTTAGGTGTGGATTTACCTATCCCCTCCTCCCCCTCCCCCTGCCCGACACCCTAGAAATGTTACTTCCATATGTGCACGTAGTGTTGATCAGTTAGTACCAATCTGCTGGCGAGTACGTGTGGTGCTTGTTTTTCCATGCTTGTGATACTTCACTTAGAAGAATGGGCTCCAGCACCATCCAGGATAATACAATAGGTAGTTCATCTTTTTATGGCTGAGTAGTACTCCATGGTATACATATGCTACATTTTGTTAATCCACTCATGTATTGATGGACATTTGGGTTGTTTCCACATCTTTGCAATTACAAATTGTGCTGCTGTAAACTTCCTGGTGTAAGGCAGGGGTGGGGAGCCTGCAAATGACGTCACTCCAGGGAATGGGAAAGAGGAAATGGCTCCTAGGCCTTGACCCTTTGGGTCCTGCCCTACCCAACCCCGCCTCTGACATCTACCCTGGGAAATGGCAACCGACTCTCCTCCCCTTGTCCTGCCAACCCCCCTGCCCAACTGGGGCCCAGATGTGAGTTCGGGCCCCTCCGTCTTCTCCAGGTATACAGGACCTCAGCAGCCTACATTGAAGCTGCTGGAAGCTGGGTCTTGGGGTCATCCCAGGACGCCAAGCTTCCTAGGCCCCAAGCCCACACCCTGAGTCCCCAGACCTCGGTCCCAGCACCCCCAGCCCCTCGTAATTCCCATATGGGTGGGAGGGGAGTCTGAGGCTGTTTGGGTTCCGCCTCTTCTGGCAAACTCCTGCTCCCGGCATCTTTCCAGGCCACCCCACCTGGACCACCTGGATGCCCCCTGGAAACCCCTGCCGGCCCTCAGAGGAAAGGCAGACTCCCCTGCCTTCATGACAGGCCCCTGCTGAGCCCCCACCAAGGAAGTGGACCAAGAAGTGGGGGCCACGCCTGGGTGCCGCAGGCCACAAGCTCGGGCTTTGGGGCCAGGCAGCCTGTGCTCCAATCCAGCTTCGTCGCTGAAAAGCCACGGGACCTTTCTGAGCCTCAGCATCTGCATCTGGACAATGGAGGCAGTAACAGCGCCACTGCAAAATGTGGATTTTCTAGCGACCTTTCCTGACCAACCCCAGCCCCCGCAAGCCTGGGTGAAGACCATTTCCCCTCCTCTGTGCTCCCCCGGCCCCGGCAGCTCTCCCGTCTCAAAACCTACCCTGCCGTCTGTCTGTCCTGCCGACTGCCCCGTGCGCTGCTGGAAGCAGAGACTGCTATTCCTGCAGGTGGAAGCCCCAGTGCTCCACAAGGCCTGGCACGGATGGGGCCACCGAGTCTGTGCGGTAGCGTTTGTGACAGTCATCACATTAATGACGGCAGCTAACACGTACCAATTCTCACTCTGTGCACGCTCTGGGCTAAGCGCTTTACAAGTGTGGAAAACGGACTTTCCCCCGAAAGCCCAGCCACCCTCACCCCACTGCCAGCTCTGCCCTGCTGTTGGGACGGCCCTCTGGTCTCTGTGAGGGCACCGATGCGACCCCTTTTGGCCAAGAAGTAGCTTAACGTTTGTGTTGAGGGGACCTCACTGTGGCTCCAGCGAGAGCATTCAAGTTGGGTCCACTTCCCTGCAGGCCCGAGGCCCAAGCCGACCTCAGCAGGAAGGCCTGGAACAGAGCCCCGCTGGGGGCCGAGAGCCTTCAATACCAATCTGTGTAACCTTGAAAGGGGTGTGGCTCACATTTCACAGCCTTCCCATGCTGTTGTAAATGTGCCTTGGAGGGTATAAAAATCTCTGGTTCCTATGAGAATCCAGAACTGCCTGAGGCATTACAATGTATGTGACCCTCCTAACAGCTCCAGGAACATGTAAGATACAACTGTATAGCCCCATTTTATAGATGGGTAAACCAAAGCTCAGAAGCTCAGAGAGGTAAAGAAACCATAACTTTCCCAAGGGTGCATACAGGGCTGCTGTGTATGGCTGTATGTGTTGTGCACTGCACAAGAGCACCTGGCCAATAGAAAGCAAAAGTGTGGACACAGCATGAGGCTACCTCAGCCTAGAGGAAAGCACAATATTTCAGACTCATTGCCAGGTAGACTTGGGGACAGCTGTAGTCACGTATCTACAAATTCCAGAACAGAAGCCAGTTCTCTCAAATGCCAAAGAAAAGCCTAAACTTCTACTCAGTGCGTCCCATACCTCCAGCACTGTCTCCCTGGCCCCAAACTCCCATCCTTTTTTGCCATCTAGGGAAAGGGAAGAAGGAGTGGCTATTGAGCCAGACCCTGTGAGGTAGGTCAATGGAGCCCATCTTACAGTGGAGGAAACCGAGGCTCCCAGGAGAGTGCTCAATGTCACGCAGAAAGTGGATGGCTGAGTTGGGATTGGAAGCCTGTTGGCTTAAGCCCAAGTCCAGGCTTGGGTGGAGGGATCCTTCCTGCCCCCAGGCCCCAGGTGGGCCGGCATTTTCCCTTGATGCTCCAGGGTACAGCTGGGGAGTGGGCAGAGGGTGTGTCTGGCTGTTTGCTTAGCAGTGTCATCTCACACCCCTGCGGCCTGGCCCCGTTCGCCATCTGCTCCCTACCCGGCGGGACAGCAGCTGCCGCCTCACCTCCAGCCCCAAGCCTGCTCTGGGCATTGGCCACCATGACAACCTCCCACAACCTTCCCTGTCCTCAAGGCAGGGAGGACACGTGCCCCACAGAGAGGACCCTCCAGAGCCCACAGGCCAGATGGAGGGACGTGGCACAGACTCCCTGGGGCTCTGCAGGGAGCATACTGGGAGCCGAGAGAGGAACAAGCCTGGAGCTGCAGGTCCTCCTGGGGCCAGGGCAGAGTGCTTGTCAGATGACGTGGCACGTGAAGTAGGCCTTGACCAGTGGGAAGACCTGGCCCCTTGGAGCCGGGAACTGTGAGGCAGAGGCAAGGCGGGGAAGGGCGGGTAGGGTGGGTGGAAGCAGAGGGTGTTGTCATCGGGCTATGGGTGAGCAGCCCAGAGAAGGAGGCTTTAAATACTAGGCTAAGGAGTTTTGCCCTTAACCTGGAGACTGTGGGTGGCCATGGAGGCTTCACAGCAGGGGAGGCCATGATAAGAGCCGTGATTCAGAAAGAGCACCATGGCGTGGGTGTCAACGTGGACTGCCTGGACGTGGCGGCTGCACTAGGCCAGGAGAGAAGGGGTGCATTCCACCCCTGGCAGTGCTCCAGGAGGGCAAAGGGTGGATTGGAGGATGGTGTGGGAGGAGAATCAGCTGTCTTGGCAACTTGGCAATGGATGGAGAGGGAGGGAGGGAGACAGGGAAGATCGCTCCTTGGGACCAGTGTGTGCCAAGGCCCGTGCTGGCTGCTCTTCACCTACCTTCCGCTGATGGTCCCAACAACACTTTGAGGTAAGCTGTTCATCCCCACTTCACAGATGAGTAAACTGAGGCTCAGAGAGGGCAGTCTTGCCCAAACAGAATTCTAACTCCTTCTGACTACAATCTGCATCCTTCCCATTGCTTCAAATACTTTGCTGGCCCTTGGGACCTGCATGGAGCACACCCAACCATGGCTGAGCAACACACCAAGAGGCAGCCTCTGATGGGGCCAGAAGCCTCACATGGGCAGGATAGGGCTGCCAGGGGCAGGAGAGCTATAGACCTGGGGCCAGCTTGGAGGGATAGACTAGGGAGGAGTAGGTGACAAGGACAAGGCAGGGATGTGATAAGAAAAGGGAGGACTTCATCTGTATCAGCCTCACAGGGCCTAACCCTGACAGTGTCTATGATCTTGGCTCAATCCCAGGCAAGTGTCTCCCAGGACATGGGTGCTTGGGGGCAGAGGGAGAGCTGCTAAGTCACCCAATTTGAGTGAGGAGCCATCTCTCTGCCCCCTATCTGCAGATCATGAGCACACACAGATACACAAAGTCCCAGTCACAATCACACAGGAGACCCATCACACCCCAGCCACAGACACGCAATCACAAAGCATACATGTACAAGGTTTGTGCTCCCATATAGTCTCACACACGCACAGTCACACGAACTTATGCATGGAGACGTGCTCACACGGAACCAGAGGACTGTTCCAGGAAGGCCTCTGCCTCTGGACGTCACTCGGGCATGGGAAGGGCGAGAAGTGTCCTCAGATGTCTTTATTGCCATTGTCTGGGACGGGAAGTTGCCTCTCTGATCTCTGGGGGCTGCAGGGTGAAAGGGGCGGTTCACCCCCAGTGACGTCAGCCCAGGCCTGGCTCTGGGGTGGGGTGGGCTGACCTGAGGAAGGTCAAGGGCAACTGGGAAGTGTTGTGGAAGAGCCTCACGGGAAGAGCAGGTGTGACCAAAGCACAGCTGGGCTCCTGTCCTCCTGCCAACCTCCCTCACAGACCGTGGCCTTGGGCAAATTGCTCCACTTCTCTGAGTGGCAATGTCCAGCAGTAAAAGGTAATGACACCGGCTTCACAAGGCAGTTGGGTGTGCTAACTCAGATAACGGCTGTCAAGTGCCGGGCAAATGGTGGCAATAATCATAATGTTTGTGATGGTCGTGGAGTCAGTGCATGAGTGTGCAGAGACAACAAGGCCTGCTTGGAGTCAAGGGCAGGGCCGGTGGGGGCAAGGGTAGACGCCCAGCGACCACAGCCCTCTCCGCACCTGCTGAAACAATGCCAGTGCCGGCCTTAGCCGGCCACAGAAGAGAAAGAGCCTCAGGAGACTCAGAGTTTGAGGCTGATGGTGGGGCAACTCCCCAACGCGAACCTGGGAGTCGGGGAGCAGTAGGCACCGGGAGGGCTGGGAGGGGGCGGCAGGCTCAGAGGCAGCTCTGGAGTGGGCCCCACCAAACAGCAGCAGTGTGTTTGCTGCTGAGAACTAGAGAGAGCCCTTGGCCTACTCCAGCAAGCTGTCATGGGAAAGGGGAGGCACAGATTCTAAGGGTTGGCTGCTCGAATCCCTGCCACCCAGCTCTGGGGCCCCAGAGAAAGGAGCACAGCCCCAAGGGGAAAGGAGACCTGAAAGAGGAAAGACACAGCTGGCAGCCTCGCCCTCTGGTGGTCACACGTGCTCACCGCAGCCCCACTGCCGCGCGGCTTCCGCTTTGTTCTAAGGCCCTCGTTGTTTGGGCTCAGGGAACAGTGCTCAGGACCCGAGACAGCACAGCGTCCTGAGGTGTGCAGATGTTGGAGCTGGACAGCCTAGGTTTGAAGTCCAGCTCCACTGCTATTACTCTGATTCCTCCACTTCCAGGCTGGATGATCCGGGCAAGTTGATGATAACGCTATCTGCCACACACGGTTGTCTCGAAGAGTAAACAGCATAATCTCTATCGAGTGCTTGGAGTAAGTAATATTAAGTAACAAGTACTCAATAGAGGGTAGCTGTCCATTTCTCCACTTCTGGAGTCAGTGTTGCTTAGGGGCAGTGCAGGAGAGTTGGGGGTTGAAGCCAGCCCTGACCTAGGTTTGAATTCTGGTTCTGTTGCAGCCAAATACCAAGTTTGTGTTTTGCACATGTTGACTAGTCATAGATATCAGGGGAGGAGTGCAGGGAGGTAAGTTCAAAATCACTTGAAAATCATCCTTTGGGAAGGCACCACTTTGTGGATAAGCCCAACATGGCCAGTTTTTCTAGTTCTTGGTTATCATCTTTGAGTGCCAGATGAAGCAGCTGGCTTGAACCCCAGGGCAATTTTGTACAAAACACGTATATCTTTATCTGCTGGAATCATACTCAGTGAGGAGATGCTCATGCAGAGAGGTACATGGAAGCAAACACCAGTTATAATCTCAGATTCGAATCTTCCACCTCACACTTACTCAGGGGCACATGTCCATCACAAGTGGATACTTCACTCTAACATCATTTAAAATTTCCATTCTTCCTTTTTGGCCAAATATGTATGAATTTGCATACTTTGACTGAATGCATTCATGATGCAACTCCATTGTACCTTACCTCTCCAAAGCTGTTTCCTCTTTTGTAAAATGGAGCACTAACAGCACTACATCATCAGGTTATTGTGTAGATCAAATAAGACAATGTGTGTAGGAATTTTAAATTGCTGCCAGGTGAATGATATTTTTCATTCCCCTTCCTCAAATTCTCTAACTAGCTGCGATTTGAACAAGTTGCTTCCCTCTCTGGGTCTCAATGTTCTAAAAAACAAAATGTGGGGTTGTATTAGATGATTCCTAAGGTCCCTTCTGGGGGGAGGGGGGCATGGGCAATATACATAACCGTAATATTTGTACTCCCATAATATGCTGAAATTAAAAAATAAATAAATAAATAAATAATAATTTAAAAAAAGGTCCCTTCTATAGCTTGAAGCTTTTCGGATAGCTCTGTGATTGCAGGGCGTTTAGATGCAGGCAAGCCTTCAATGAATGGAAACTGATGCTTCCATGGTTTCTCCAGGACTGCTTTACTCAGCTGATGAGGGTCCCATCTATGAAAAGCAATCGTTTGTATACTGTAACACATTACAGCCTTGAGACCTAAACATGCATCTTAATGATCTTACTTTTTTCATTTGATCAGAAGTGCAGTTCAGCTGTATCTGAATCAGCAAAAGGTGACCAGATTTGACTATGCCCCGACGACAGTCCTTTAGAGACACTGTTAGTGACCAAAACTTACCAATGATGGGCGTAAAGCACAGTCCTCGCTTCAAAAGACGCACACATAGTGGGTGGATAATCACTATCCTTGGCTTTAGGAAAATTCCTCTTTCTAGAAAGCAGTGGAGTAAAAGGAAATGAGCTCTGAAGTCAGGCCTAGACTGAATTATCCCAGATCCTCTACTAGCTGGGAGAATTTAGGCAAGTTAACCTTTCTGAGCCTGTTTCTTGTAAAATTGTAATAAACAGATGTTTTAGTCCATTTTGCGTTGCTATAAAGGAATATCTGAAGCTGGGTAATTTATAAGGAAAGGAGGTTTTATTTGGCTCACAGTTCTGCAGACTGTACGAGAAGCACAGCACCAGCATCTGCTTCTGGTGAGGACTTCAAGAAGCTTCCAGTCAAGGGGAAAGGTAAGGGGGGAGCAGGCATGTCACATGGAGGGAGGGGGGGAGAGAAGAGAGAGATAAAAATGGAAATACTTTCTTCTGTCTGTCTAGGGCCCTTTGAAGATCCAACTTAATAGTCCACACCCAACCCAAGGCTTTCCTAAACCACTGCACAATGCCCAGCATCTTGCCTTGCCTGGGCATACATTCAGAGTAGCCTCTCTGGGCATTTTCTCTGGGCTGGGATTTGCTACCTGTCCTGGGCAAGTTTGTGCCCCCTAACAGCAGGAACAGTGGTTTCTGTATCTCTGGATTTATCATAGGAGGGCTTTACACAGTTAGCAATAAAGAACAAAAAAGGTCCACTTTAACCTTTTGGAAATAGCTCTTTGGGAAGGCAGTGCTGGGGACAAGACCAGGGGCAAGCGTAGGGGAAGAGAAAATCGTATATAAGAACATGATGCTTGGAGCAAATGACCTGAATTCGAACCTCAGCAGTCACCTACCAACTGAAGGATCTAGTCACTATACCTCTATCTCAGCTGTTTCCATGTCTGTAAAATGAGGACTACAACATCTATTTAGCACAGCACCTGCTACATACTGAGTACCCGTATGCTTTATGTCCCAGGTGCTGTTCTAAATGTTTAACACATTGACTGCCACACTAAAAAAAAATTTTTTTTCCTTAGGACCATGGTGTTTTATTACAAAAATAGAAAAACTTCAAAAACAAAACAATCGGGGGTGGGGGGGGGACACAAAATAAAACAAAAAACAAAAAAACCCAAACGATCCTTTCTAATTTAATGAAAAATTTGTTATTTTTTACTGTTTTCTGTGCGTGAGTTATATGCAACCTGAAAAATAGTTCACGTGGCTCCCAAGGTGAAGAGATGTGCAAGTTACATATGCTTCACAAGGCCCTGGGCTCAAAACTAACGTGAGTTAAATACAACTCACATGGCAGTTAATGTGCTATAAATGCTGGTTTGTGTGATCCCACTATAACTCTGGGAGGTAGCTATTATCTTCATTGTATAGACACTGTAAATGAGGAGAATGATGCTCGGTGAAATGAAATAACTTCCCCAACTTCCCCAAATTCACAGAGCTAGTGAGATGCTCAATAATGGCAGCAATTACAGTTCTGAGGCAGCAATGCCTGGGACACAATCTCAGAGACCTCAAGGGCCCAGGGGTCCTCGTTGTGGGGTTTCTGCATCTGGACTAGCTCCAATCCTACTCCTTCAATTGCAGTGAATGACACAGACCAATCAGTGTTGTAAATAGAGTTAACATAATATATTTATTTTAAGTGCCATTCATGCATATCAGTTCTGGCAGCAACAATCCTAATGACACTTGGAATATTTCTTTACAGCACTAAACAGTTACAAAGAATGGGTGCCATTCATCATAGAGGCAAAATATGAAATCGTGCAATAGCAAAACTGTAGAAACATTAAAACACTGACTGTCCAACAGCAGTACGGAGAGCAGGTTGTGTTTACACAAAAGCCAATGCATTTTCATCACATATATACAATATAGATATGTACACATCACCCTCTGAATGAACAATATCAAAATACTCTATTCCATTTGAAATTATCCCCGGATTGATTCCCTCCCACTTCAAAGGACATCTGAGAGACACGTATTTACAAGCACACACATGAATACATTTACATTTCAAAAACTGCCACAAATGCCAGTCGGATTATTCTCCTGGACAGAGTGCCCCCATTTGATTACATGCATTTATTATTCTTTTCCCCAAAAGTCTTCAGTCAATTTAAGCCCAAGACAGAACTTGCTCTGCATTAATAACTACCAAGTGAAATGGCCACTAGAGGAACTCCCTGCACCTCACCAGGTAGCCCTGTCTGGCCAGGGCCCACAGAGAAGGCCTGTCCTGGGCTCCTGGGCCACCTGGATCACAGGAGAGTAGGATGGGTCTGGGTGAAGGCTTTGGCTCCAGGGTCATTCTTGGTAAATTTAAATTCCAATAAAAATATTGATCACTGCAAATCGGTAAATGATTGCCAAATGGAAAATTAGCTTCACACAATTTATAAAATCATCATCAGTGGCTCTACCCAAATCACTCAGTATAAGAGACCACATTCCAATACCCAAATTGTTTAAAGTGCACATTGCCACCCAAGCAATTTAAACAGTTTCAAAACAGCTATTCTGGTGTCTAGAAAACAGTGACTTGAGCAAACTATTGAAAATTGCCCCCCTTTTTTCAAGTTTTTACTCTGCAAGCTGCCATCTCATCTTGCCTCTGATCCTTCTAAGAGGGGCCAGTTGGCTGCCTTTCCAGAATCCTGATTTTCGTTGATCCAAGGGGCTGGAACTGAGCTTCCTTTTTCATGCCAAGCAGGATCCAAACAACAGAGAAACATAAAGCTCCCCAACCTCACCAGCCCTTAACCATGGCTGGCTTCCCAGTGATTCATTCAAGGCAATACTCCATTAAAAAAAATACACACTCAAACACACATTCACACTATCTCACATGTGCACACGTATGCACACACGCAAATGCACACACATGCAAAGATGTTTGTTTAGTTCAAGTAGAAAGTACTCAACCATAGAATGACTAAGGCTAATTAAAGTGATTTAGCATGGCGGATAGAGACCAGAGATGCTAAAAAGCAACCAGTGAGCAATTATTACTCCTTGATTTGATGTAACATATTTCCCCATTAGAACTGATAGAATTTTTTGTCTAAATCAATTCAAATTGTATTCATTAAAAAGCATCTCATTTCTTTTAGTTTTATTATAAAACTAAGACAATCAATCCATGCAAAATAACTGTAATATATGAAACAAAATAAACAACTTTTAATAAAAACCCCTAAGAGGCGGGCTGCATTTCAAAGAGAGTGACCAAATATGCATACACAGACACACAGGACAACAGAAACAACAGACCACATAATATCTGCAATGAAGACTGAAGCAAATAAAATCTATGTGTGGCTCTATCCTCCTTTCAGTGCTACCTAGATGAAAAGAATGAGTGGGGAAACTTGCTTTATAAACAGTGCCCTGCTGTTCTGTTGCCCAAATGGAATCTGATTCAAATTCCATAAAAATCCTATTTAAATAATAAGTCTCAACCAACAGGAATGCTAAGATACAGAAATACACTCACATGATAAAAGGTGTGATGACAGAGAATGACACAATATCCCTCTGATTGTCTTGTCTGTAAACTCTTATCAAGAAAAATAATTCTGTGCTTTCAGACACATTTCTCCTTAATGAACCCAATAGGAGCTGAGCATTCACATAAGGTAGCAATAAATATTAAAATAATACTTTTGAATAATAAATACATAAGTGAACATGGAAGCATTGATTTGTTTAAAGAGCCAAGCAATGCTCAGCTTCTAATCCATCAACAAATTTTAGAGCTGTTATAATGCAGATTTAGAAAAACAGACATTGACAAGGTACAACATATACTCTATAATCCCCCAAGCATCAAAACAAATTTGGTCAGTTCTCTATGCTGCTCAGGAACAACATGCCCCTTTGGATTGTTTGTAGAGTTTCAAACTCTGGGTTCCTTGACTTACTGGGTAGAACTCATTACCCACATTTCTGAAAAAGATTAAATAATGGGAACTGGGCTTTGGAAAAATCTATTTCCATTCAGTTCCCTACATCAGTTAAAAGCATCCTGCAGAAAATAGCCTAACAAGGAATAAAAACTGACAATAACTTTCTTTTCAAGACATAATAATCCAATTAGAAAAAATTGAAGCCTTCGGTAATTTTTGTACATATATTTACACATATGTATCTATAAACTGCTTGCAGCAAAATAGGCTCTGTCTGAAAAATCAGTCTGGCACTTGTGGTTAACATCAAACTGACACAAATATGCAAAAAGCCGTCCAAATCACACAACAGTTAGGAGCTACATAGGGCAGCTGGCAGGGAGACAAACATGTAGTACTTGTTTGGATCAAATAAAAGCAGTAGGTTATCCAGCTAAAATCTTTTTGATTGTCTTCAAAAGAAATTTTGATAACATTGATAAAGTGATTAGCAAGTTTGTTTTCTCAACTGGATTCTCTTAAACCTTTCCCTTCACTGCACAGAAAGGTAACATTGGGGTCTGGTGCCTTGTAGAAATAAGCCCTACACAATTGAATCCCAATCAAAGTCATCCTGGATGTCATCTGGAGGCAGAGAACGCCGCATCTGGAAGGCTTGGGAAGGCATCATGTGCTGCTGGTTCATGGCTCCGTGATGGCCTGGAAGGAAGGAGGCAGTGATAGTAGTGACTTGGGTAGAACAGAAAGGAAAAATAAACCAACCCCCACTGAGCACACATTATCTCACTAATCCACCCATAAGTATGCAAGCAAGTGCCTCTTATGATCCTCATTTTATAGGTAAGGGAGATGGAGATAGGGTTTAAGAGGATTAGCAAGTTACCCAAAGTCACATATAGCTAGTAGGGAGCAAAGTCAAGTCAGTTAAAACCCAAACTCCCTTCCACACCAGGCTAAGAAAAGTGCTGATGCAACCATTTCTCTCACAGTCTGTTCTGCTCCAATACATGTTTCAGTAACATGAACTGGCTCACGTAAGAATGGTAAACAGGAGAATGATGGCAGTATACCAATGAAGTCACACTGGGTCATACTGAATTTTCTCCAGTTAGTTAATTTCTGTGCCGCCAAGTAACAGCAAGTGAGAACACCAACACAGGGAACATAGTAAACCATGGAGAAACACAGCTGAGTGCACAATGCCCACCCTCCCCATGCTCTTCTTGTATCAGTTTGGCCATGTGCTGTTTGTGCTCCCCAACAGCTTTTTCCTTTTCTTTCCTCCATTTATCTATCTATTTATTTTTAAGACAGGGTCTCACTCTGTCACCCAGGCTGGAGTGCAGTGGCCTGATCATACCTGACTGCAACCTTGAACTTCTGGGCTCAAGGGATCCTACCACCTAGGTGAGGATCAGCCTCATCTAGGACTACAGGCACCTGCCACCCCAACCTAGCTAACTGTTTTATTATTATTATTATTTGCAGAGATGGGTCTCACTATGTTGCCAGGTTGGTCTCAAACTCCTGGGCTCAAGTGATCTTCCCACCTTGTCCTCCCAAAGCACTGCGATTACAGGCGTGAGACACTGTGCCCGGCCTGTGTCCCCCAATTTTGATGCATTATGCCCATGTCTCCTTATCTTAACATACCCGCTTCTAAGCCAGCTTCACTTTTTTTTTAGAGACTGATTATTTACTTGCAGAATTCATTCTTTTATTAGGAATTAAGCATATCCTTTTACATGTTGTGGAATTTTTTACTGGATTATTATTGTTTTGTTAGTACTCTGATCACAAAATTTCAAGTAGTCTGCTGCTAATATTATTTTTCTCATAAGCCCTGAAATATTTTATTGTACAATTTTACAAAATGCTAAGGTTTCCAATATATCACAGTATAACAGAAATGCAGTATTTCTTTGATTTATTTAACAAAAACTTACAAATTTCATACTGTGGGTCAGGTGCTAATTTATATAATTTACATATAATCCTCATTTAATCCCAACAGTCCCAGGAGTTAGATAGTATTATTAGCCCCCTTTTACAGATGGGGAAGCTGAGGTAGGAGGGTTAGGTAGCTTGCCCAACATCACACACCCATTAAGTGGCAAAGCACCAAGATTCAAACGCTGGCAATCTGGATCTCAAGTCTTAAACAACCTACCAGGCTACCTACAAATACTAGTGAGCACTCACAACAGGTTACATTCCTTCCCCTTTAGCAATGGGCATGTCACTTGGTCCCACTACTATCTGGCACACAGTTCCTTCAGAGTTTCAAACTCACCCCCAACCCCATTTCTTTTTGTCTTTTCTTCAGATAGCCCAAGTAAAGGGTTGTGTGGTATGTGAGAAAAACAATGGACTCTGAATACAGACACTAGGGTTTGAGTCTTGCTTTGCCTATTTACCAAACCGGGTGACGTGAGCCTCCATTTCCTCACATAGGTGATCCCCAAGACCCTTTTCCAACTCTAACAATGTGCCTTATTCCCCTGGCTAAATTCAACTTATCTTACATTTAGGAACCTAGGGGTAAAAGTATATGAAGTAGTAACTCCCAAAACTTACCTCCTTTATAAGGTACTTCCCTGGAAACTATAGCTGGGGGAATTCCAATGGAATGAATGGAGCAGAATCTAATCAAAATAGGTTCCTGAAAAAGTCTTCTCAAAGGCAAATATCCTCAAAAATACCTAAGATCCCAAGACAGCTCAGCTCTATGTCCCTAGACCTCTTAGAAAGGCAGCACAATAATTAGAATAATAGCATCCTGGGCTAAAAGGGACTTTAGGTCCTACAGTCCAAACACCAACTAATGCTTGAATCCCTTCACCAGAACTGGTATCAAGTGGCTGTCCAGATTCTGTACCCCAGACACCCTTAACAAGGGTTAGTTAGTTCTCTCCTTTCTGAGGCAGCCTCATTCATTGTTGGGACAGATGAAGTTTTTCAATATTAAATTCTGTATACCAACTGCAGCACGCGCACGCACGCACGCACGCACGCACACACACACACCCCCCACACAGTTACCTGCCATAGTTGTTCCTGGAGTGCTGAGTGCCTGTGGGATATGAGGATAACCAGGGGGTGGCATCACTGAAGGAGGGAGATTTTGCCTAGAATCTATGTACAAATTTCCTAATCAGATTAAAAAGCAGAGAGAGGGAAAATATGTTACCATAAGTAAAACAAATCGAACATTAAAATTTTAACAGAATTGTTATCTAAAAGTAAATTAAGCATATACGATGAGAAGAAAAGAAGGAAGGAAAAATGATACCTTCAGACACTAAAACTCTGCCAAAAGGTGGTGCTGGCCTTTTGAACAGAGTGCCAGGCTGGCTGTGAGCACACTGGTACTAATTCTGGTGCTGCCACTAAGTGTAAGCTCACAGCATGCCTACTGTTGTTGTCATATACATCACTAAGTTCCAAAGTATTTTCATATCCATTACTTCATTGGATCCTCTCATAAAGCCCACAAGTAAGGCAAGACAGGAATTATTATCCCCATTTTACAGATGAGGCAACCAAAACTCAGAAAGGCTAACCTGACTTGCTCAAAGACACATTAGTTTGACAGGGTGAGGACTAGAATCCAGATCTCCTAACTCATGGGCACTTTCTACATCACCTATTTCTCTATTGCCCTGATTTTCTCACTTTCAAAGCAGGTCTAACCACGTGGGCCCTCGATGATTAACAAAGTGACTGGGAGGCACAAAATAACAGTAGAGATCTGCACAAGGTAAAAGAGCCACACCAAGCAAAGGTGATTAAAAATGTATTATTTTATAGTGAGGAGGTGGGAAACACAGATCTCATTCAAATGGTATTTCAGAAGGTCCTTAAGTTAAATATTTATTCATTGACAGGAGTCAGTTCTAACACCTCCAAATGTCAATTATGTTGCATCATAATGTAAAATATACAGGGAAGAAAAACACATCACGACCACTCCCCCAATAGCTCAAGGGGAAGGACTGTAAAACTGGTTCATATTGTAAGGAACATCTGGGATTTTTGGAAAGGCTATTACTCTAAGGTCTTCTAGTGTTTTGCACAGATTACACTTGAATTCTACCAATACTGTAATAAAACTGAAACACAGCAATCATTTTCCCAGAGGAAACTGGAACGGGAAGAAAAATCTTCCCTTTAAAGTAAGAGCTTTCTGTACTTGGTTCCTTCCAAGCTTTCACCTGCTCATGGAGAGCCAGACTGTCCAGACTTAAGTTGGCCTCAGGGATGATCTACTCTAACCCTACCTCTGTCCATGTAGATGAGGAAATAAGACCAGAGAGGAAATGAGACAGAACCAGGCACAGAAGCCAAGACTTCTGCCCCCCAGTCACAGAAGCCAAGACTTCTGCCCCCCAGTCACAGCCTCCCAAGATAACATGCCTTTTTATAGTAAAGTTTATAGTCAGAACTGAACTCTTTGATCAACTAACCATACTGATGATTTAGGAAGAAAAGACAGATGAAAAGTTGTACTAAGCTACTGCTCTAATAATTCTTGTGGGGGAAACAATCCTGTCCCCACGTGCTGATCAGCCTCTACATGCACGGCTAGTGTACTTCCAAAAGACTACACCAGGCTGGAGGAGCCATAACATTCAGAGTAATATGGTCATTGAAACACCAACAACTTCCCAGCCTCTTTCCTACAAAATCTCAACTTTTATTCTACACAACTTTAGAGTTCAAGTCACAATCAAAAGATATAACTGACTTTTATATGGGGATTATGGGGATTAATCTTTATTATATTTCTTTTTTCATTTCTCTTTTATGGCTTAGTAATTCTCACCTTTTAAAGGAAGAGGGGGTAGGAATTTGAGAAGGATATGGGAATAAACAGATATCTACATTAAAAAGACTTAACTCTTTGAAATTCTGTCACATTCCTAGCAGTTTTATTTTCATACAGAAATTCCTATCATTTCTCATTTTTTCCCCATGTTCTCAATATAGAGTCTGAGAGTGGCTGCTTGGACTTCCTATGCAAGAAATTAACTTCCAGTGAAATTTCCAAAGGTTTTTGAGAACCTATAACATTTAAAATATAGTCATGAGAATTAAAACTCTAATTGTGCAATTTATTTATTGAAAACAGACTCTCTTTATCCAGTAAGTATTTATGCATGAGGAATATAGCTCTATGCACCATGATACAGCAATGAAAAAACAAACTCCCTGCTTTTTGGGCACATATTCTTGGGGGTGCAGGATAGGGGCAAACAAAGTAATTTAAATAGCATGTTAACACGCTATGGAGAAAAATAAGGCAGAGGGAGGAGACAATGAGTGCTGGGCTTTGGGTATACAGGATGGTCAAGGAAGGCATCCCTTGAGCAGGTGTTTTTTGAGAAATAAAACTTGAAAGAGATGAAGATATGCATCATGGGTCCATCTGGGAAAAGATCACTCCAGACAAAGGAAATTGCAAGTACAAGGCCTGGGTAAGTGGTGCATGCCACGTACTATATTTGAAGAACAGCAATGAGACTTGGTAGTATTAGAGCATGGGAGTGGAGGAAGGCAGGGCAGGAGAAAAGGTCATAAATAATGAGGATTAAGCCCCTCTGAATTCCCCTTGCACTTACACCCTCTGGTAGAAGGTAGAAGCGTAGCCCTCAACATACTGTACTTCTTTTTTTTTTTTTTTTTTTTT
>VBSM01000529.1:28210344-28234454 GCA_008086735.1 Cheirogaleus medius
GGCCTCCCAGAGTGCTAGGATTACAGGCGTGAGCCACCACGCCCGGCCTATACTGTACTTCTTGATGGACCTGTCTCGCCCATCAGGCTGTGAGCTCTTTGGTTGACAGGGGCTATTCTAGAGTCATTATTTTATTCCTAGTGCCCAATACATAGCCAGGCACAGAAATGGTATAAATACATGTCTGCTGAATGAATGCACACCTACCTATATCTGAAGACCTTTAAACAGAGAATCAAGTAAGAATAGCATAACTGGAATACTTAAATTGTAAACACAGGTAAAATGATTTAAGGTGAGAGACTGTGTTCTATAACATCCTTCTCTCCTTCCACCTTCCACACTAACATACTACACTATTAATTTCTGGAGTCTCTAAGGAGCTCAAAGAGGTGTTCACCAAAACGGGGGAGCCTTAGAGACAAGAATGACAGGAAAGGTTTGAAGGATATGGAGAGGCTATATACTGGGAATCCACATCTATACCCAAATAAACTTTATAACTTTGGGCAAGGTACTTTCTCTCTCTGTATCACAATTTCCTTAACTGTTAAATAAAAGGATAAAATTAATAGCTCTCTGAAGTCCCCTGTTGTACTGTATTTCTAAGAAAATGTGGCAAAGACTTATTGCGGTGTAGAGATAAGGGAAATGAGATATCTGAATGAATTTAATGTATAGGGATGTAAGAAAGAGAAAAAAAGAATGACAGAAAGAGGCACTTAAAACAAGAAGCAGCAGAGTGGACATGTAAGAAATAATCTAAATATCTGTAAATAGACATCTTGATGGATACATGGAGCAACAGAATTTCACTGATAAAATGTTGTCAGAGGCATGGCTTGGCAGGCCAGGCCTGGCTCAAGTGCCTTTAAGTCAGAAGGAAAGGAAGAAAGGGAACAGTGAGAGTTGGAAGAGTTGAATAAACACTAAAGAAAAACTATAGTTCTTCTACCTTTGATAGGCTGTGATTAGAATAGCATTGAGAAAGGAGTTGTGGGAACCCTTGAGAGAAGGAGGGCCCTGGCAATATAAAGGAAAGAAGACAGAAAAATTAACAGAATCACAGACCACCAGAACCAAATAATCAAGGTCAAATGAGCATAGACATCTAGGAACTAAGGGCTTTAGGAAAATAACTCAGGCTCTCAGTCCTAGAGAATCTAGAAGGGGTACTTGGCCACTCTGACAGAGGACAACAGATGGACAGTGCTTCTTCCGTGACCAAAATACCAAGTTCTAAGACCAAAAGGTAAACACAGAGCTTTCTTAGAGATTTAGGTCACAGAATTGAAATTAAGATTTCATGAAAAGACACAGCCAGACTGATGATCTTGAGACTGCAGGTAGACAAAAGATATGAAATAAGATAGGATAATGGTTAAAGGAAGCCAGTCAGGATAGAGAAGAGACACACAGTAAAGTAGTACACTTGGAGATAAGAGAAGGCAAGAAATTAAAATGAAGAGAGAAATAACTTGGATATGAAATTCCTACAGAAAAATACGGGCACTGAAATCAGAATAGAAGACATGGCTACAAGGGTAAAGAATAGAGAAAGAAAGTGAGATAAAAAATACACAGCAAATATTTTGGGTCTAGATAAAATATCAGTGAGACTATTTACCATTATGTCTACTCTTCAAGTAAACTTTGAACTTTGTTGAATTTTGTTTAACATTCTTAGAAGACGTACATTTTGATTTCCACTTCAAATCTGTACAAATTTAAGTTGATCTAACTTCCTATGTCCTCATAAAAACATAAATATCTTTAAGACATTTAATTGTTGTTAGATAACTTAATAAAAGGTTAAAGATCACAAAGAGAAGTTAATTGTAAATAATAAAACAATCATATAAATCATGACAGAAAAACAGTCTATGTCAATTTTTCTAAGTGACACTGTACATATAAATTATTTGCTTTCATTCATTTCTTACAAATAAAAAAGATGTAAATTGATCGCTGTCACCATTACTGACATATCAAGTTGCCTTAGACAGTTACTAAATTTCATATGAAAGAGAAAAAGAGAAAATCAAGATGATAACTAAGCACATACCTGTTCCAATGTGTTGGGAAGGTTTGGTTGGATGCATGGCACCATGACAAACATTTTGCTGAACATTACTCTGTGAGTGAATAAGGCCAGTTTGTGTAAAGAACTGATTAAGAGAAGAACAGAGATCGGCAAACTGAACCTGATCTAAAGACCAGTTCTTGAGATCTGCCTGTCTCATACTCTCCATCAGACCTTTGAGGAAAGCATTAGAAACACAGTTAGTACAGTTCTGCAAATACTGCATGGGAAATAGCAAGATACAATTTTTTTCAGCCCTCACAATTTCCACTGGCTCATTCTGAATTATAGTAGTGATTTTGCCCATGCAATGAAGACCGATGTTTTAAAATTATTCAAAGCTTAATTCTTTTAAATGTGGCCAAATTTCTTTCAGAATTCTTATCTGTGACCCTCTACTATGTCAACTGGCCAAAACTCTTTATTAGGAATTTTACAAAGTGTTGGGGGGTTGGGGGGGCTGTTTGTTTTTAGGAGGCAGAGGTGCAGCAGGGTGGGGCAGGGCAGGGTGATCTGCAGAGAGAGCAGGCTCAGGACTTATCATCTACTCATTCAATCCTCACAGGTCAAGAGGATGGTGACAGAGGGGCAGCAGGAGATAGGTACAGAGACTTGGGGGCTCAGAATAGAGGGCAGCAAGGATGCATGGGGGAGGGTGATGGGGAGACCAGAAAAGATGCAAAGAATTGCTGGAGGCTGTGGCACCCTGCTGTGGCAGCCCAGAGGGTAATAGCACCAGCAATAAACACTGCTCAGGGCTTTCTAAGTGCCTGGAGCTGTGCTAATTGCTTTAGGGTCATCATCTTAATTCCATCCTGGTAGGAGAACATGTTTAACAAAAGACCAATTTACAAACAGGGAAGCCCCACAGCCAGTTAAAGGTGAAGCCCTCTGACTCCAAAAAAGAGTTTAATCACTCCTCTGGTCCCCCAACCCATAACCACTGCCCCCTACTCTGCACCAAAGCAGAGAGTTGAAGGGGCCACGGAACATGGGTGTGGAGTGGTGGGTGGTGGTGGTGGTAGTTCTTACTGAGGCCCAGAGAGAGACATGACGGTAGACAAATACTTGGATTTAGTTTAGGTGGGGCCACCTCAAACATTTCTAGCTACTTTCCTAAACCAGCCCTCATCCCCAGATCCGGGAGAAAGATGCCAACCAAGGGGCTCAGGAGAAAACGCCAACCACCATGCAGGGTCAATGTGGGTACTTCCATCTAGGCTCCCACAAGCAGTCCAGCCTCCTCCTCCAAAAAGCCTTACCTGAGCTCTACAGCTACCCACAGCATAACTCCACAAACTATGTTTCTAAGCATACTACCAACTCCAAAAGAAACTACATAACGATATGTTTATTTCTACAAAGAAACTTATCTACCAGAGAAAACAGGATCATTGCGTATTTGGTTATATGTCAAAAGGAACCAATACTCACCTTGAAACTGTGAAAGGTCTACGTCTGACCAATTAACACTGCTGGCAATTCGACAACTTTCTTTTAGCATATCAAGTGTTGCATACCAATCATTTGAAACACCTATAAAAATACCAATGACAATACTATAATTCTTGGCTCATGAAAGGGTTTAATGCATGTTAAGGGAAGGCAATGAGCTGGCCTTATTCCTGACATTGGCTGATCCTTGTCCAGCCTTACAAGGAAAGTTTTACCAATTATATCATGTGTTGGGGCAATCTTCTCTGAGACAGGCAGAAGGGTATTATTTCTCTCCATATTACAAATAAAAGAAACTGAACCCAGAGAGATGGTATAACTTAGCAAGGTCACCCTAATGAACCTAAGCCTTGAACCCAGGTCTTCTAACCTCTTGTCTGTCAGCTTGCAAATTGCCACATCACCTAATAATGTCAAACTGATAGTGCTCTTTACATTTGTATAGTACAAATAAATGAGCAGGCAAGAAAAGTCATGCAAATCAGTATATTTCCCCCTATATAAAGTTCATTTTCCTGTCTTATTTGACTTTAAAAGATATGCTCTTCATAAATTATAGAGGCAATTTCACATTTAGAAGCAATGCACAGTATAATTTAATGCACTAAATTAAGGGATATAAATTAGATCATATAATAAGAGTGGATGCTTCTTACAAGGCAACCTTAGAAGAGAGAAATTTAACACAGTCCTCCTGCCAAAGTAGTGAAGAAGAGGCCTGAGACATCTGTAAGAAATACTGATGAATCCAGGTCAGGGCATTTCTAGTCAGGAATGGTATCATCAGATGTGACATCATCAGAAGAACTTAAGACTTCCATAGTCTGCATATAAGCAAAGTGGGCACCAGTCAGGGGCCATGGAGCAAGAGTTGCCCTCAATGAGACAGCACTGAATGGAGGAAGAAAATCCTCTATTCAGCAATTGCTGCCAAGTTACTGTAGGATCACCCCTGGATGGATGAAGGTAAAAAGTAATAAAAAGGGTTTTTTGCTATATTGCAGACAACTCTTAGCTGTATCAACTACTGGCTACTTGATTTATAAAAGTCTGTCAATCATAGACTTTTTAAATAAAAAATTAACTAGAGACAACATGACCCCGCCCTCAACCAACTCACAGTTTAGGAAGAAATTTGTTGGGGGTGGGGGGGTAGATGTTAAACTAATGCCCCAAACAAGCCACAAACATGCAAGTCTACCAGACTCAGATCCTCTAGTACAGGAAGAACTTCATAGATAAGGAAACCAAGGTTCAAAGGAATTCTATGACTAAAGTCACCTTAATCGTATTTTAGGTAATAAAACAGTCAAAGCAATATTAGAATCTAGATCTCCTGAGGTAAACAAAACACAGACTGTAGTCAAAGGCTCAGGTAGTACATGGAATTATGCCAAGGAATTAGGGCACTCTTGTCACAACTAATGTTTTGTGGTTGTTGGGGGTAGGAGAGTGAGGAGGCTCCATTAATAAATGCCAACTTGGCCAACAAAAATAAAGCAAACTGCAAAGAGGAGTAGAATAAACCCTACCCACTCAGTTAGTGTCTGCTAATTTTAGTCCTTTTAGGATAACTGGTGTTACAAGCTTCAAAGTCAGGATACAAACTTCAGTTCTACCACTTATTAGAGTGATCTTGAGCAAATTGCTTAAGGTCTTTGAGCTGTGCTTTTCCTAACTACAAAATGTGGTAATTTATACTTGATTTGGGAGGATAATATGAGATAATGTATCTAAATTGCCTAGTATATAATAGGCACTTCCTTCCATTCCTTCCCTGTTTCTTCCATTCTTCCGTGTTAAAGACAACCTGCTTAGTCTCAATAAATAAGTGTATAATTCACAGAGATGAATTATTATCATAACCACAATGATTATTCCTAACTTCCCAAGGTGGAAGTCTATTTTCCTTCTCCAGAAAGCTACTATTTGTGTGACAGAACAATAAGGGCACGTCATGGATTATTTTCAGCTCTAACTGTACTTCTTTCTCCCCTGGAAATCATTAGACTTAAGGAAAAGAAAGGTATGACCAGAGCATCACAGACTTATACTGATACCCAGTTCTTAAGTCAATCCCCCAAAATCATATTAACACCTTTCATACCGCATAGAAATCTCTAAGACATAAGCCAGGGACCGCATGTTTTTGGGCAAACTGCATGTTATTTAAATCATCATAACTACAGTGAAAAACGAGAAAACTCGTGAGCGGTCCTTAAGAGATGGCGCGAGAAACACAAGAAAACTCGTGAGCGGTACGAAAGGTGTTAATAGGCTTAAATTTCTGAGGAACATATTGATATTTAAAGGGAGGCAATAGTGACTGAATTAATACTAAAAAAATTTAAACTCTATTATTATGTAACTCTTATCTAGGCATACATCTAAAAATTATTTCAAAATGTTTAGGAAATATTCCATCAAGGCAGGAACTATATATAATTTTCAGTTTTATTCTAGAACCTACTTAGAAATTATAACCAAGAAAACAAAATCAATTGTTAAGCAAAAAATTTAAATATCTGTTTATTTGCAAAATATGCATTAAATTTTGTTGTTTTGGTAAAACAACACAAACAGTATGAAAAAAATACTAAAAAGACAACTTTCATTTCAAATTTTAATTCAAATAACTGCATGAATAATTGTGAGAAAGAGAGGGGGTAGGACATTAACCCTTATCAAACACTTATCAAACCCTTATCAAACACTAAATTCCAGGTACATATCTATACATTTTTATATGTTATCTCATTTAATTCTCCCCAAAACTTACATTATCTTACTTATCTTTTCCATTTAATAAGGAAACAGCCCCAGAAAAATTTAAGTTTTATGGTAAAGTCACAATATAAGAGATAGTATGCACTATCTAAAGCTTGTTTCCTTGACAACAGTCTAAGTGCCTGAAACAATGATCAATTTTTAATTGGTGAATAACAACTAGCACTGTCTAGTATTTACAAATCTTCCCTCCAGAATAAAAGTTTCATCAGTGACATGGTTGGTAAGTGGACAGCCAGGCAAGCTGAGGGAAGGACTTGTATTTTGTACCACTCTGAGGGGCCCCATTCATTTTGTAGTTTTAAAGTCCATGGCACCAACTTGGAGTTCCACAGTGTAAAGACTGGCCTGCAAGCAATGTCAGTTAAGCACCTCACCAGAAGCCATCAAGATCTATCTTAAGAGCAACAGATTTTTTTTTTAAGCAGGATATGAAGAACATTTTCTTCCTTTGCAATCTATCATTCTGAGATGAAATACTTGGCAGGAATAAGCAAAGAAAAAAAGATGGGGAATATTCATGAATACTTAAATACAAAGTACTAGTCTAGGCATTTCATATTTGTATTCTCAATATGATCCTAACAATACTGTATACCACAGTATTTTAGTTCCATTTATACAGATGAGAAAATAACAGGCTAAAAGAAGTTAAATAATTTGCCCAAGAACATAAGAGCCATAATGAGGATTCAAATATAGGTCTTTTCCAACATAAAACTATGCTTTCTTCTATACCACACTGCATCACAAGAGAATGCAGACAGTGTACTCCACTCTCCTTTAAAAAATGCTCACAAAAACATTTCCAATGGGCAGAAGGACAAAACAAATTAAAACCAAAACCCGCGAGGGTTGCTGAGTTTGCCTATGTTGCCACAATAAATTTTCATCATGAAAATCTCCAGGTCACTCTGTGGATTAAAAATGAATTACAACTATAGGATTAGAGCAAGGAAGCACAAAAGGAGACAGAAAATAGGTTTTGGTATTAAATATTACATGAGCCCCAAGATCCTAATTCATAGTTAGCCAAACACAAGCCAGGAGACAAAAACTTACCAGAATTACAGGATACCTGTTGTGGGGGTGGGGGTGCCTGATGTGTTAACGTCTGATGCTGATGGTTCGGATGGTGCTGTATGTGTTGATGTGGAGAGGGGTGCTGGGGGTGAGGGGACTGAAGCTGGCTGTGTTGCTGTGGGTGCGGTGCTGGGTGCTGGGGACGCTGTGGATGCTGTGGTAAACCATGCGGTCGATGGGGTGGATGTGGAGACGGCTGCGTGTGCATCTGGGGGTGAGACAGTGAGACCTGTGCAACCGAATTACTGCCTGTGGTGTTGAGACCACTGCCATGACTGTTGGACAGGCTGGTTTGGTTGCTGTGTGGGTGAGAGCTCACTGTACTGCTAGGAGAGTGCTGATAGGAACACGAAGTGTGGGACTGCTGGGAAGATTCAGAAGGGATGTTCATCAAACCTAAAAACAGCCAGAGAGAGTAAGATCATTTATGGTCAGGTTTCAGTTGTATTTTATGACAAACATTTGCAAAATTATTTACAGAGCAAAAGCATATGTTATCAAGAAGCAACATGGTTTAGTTTAACAAGTGTTTATGCAACATCCACTATACACTGGGCTCTGAGGTTCCTAAGGAGAGTTAGAAACTTTATCCCTGACTCTCGAATAGCACATGGTCTAGTGGAGGAGACAGACATTTAACAAGATTATGTCCAAAAATATAAGTACTAAAGCAAAAGTATACATAAGATTATGGAAACTTTGTTCCTTGCCTGTTCAGCTAGAAGGAGATCGAGATGTAAAGAAATCTTCCTTAAATAGACAACAACTGAGTTGAATACTGAAAGATAAGTAAATGGTAGGAAAAAAAGTAAAAAAGGTGTTGGGTCACACTCAGGATGGTTCTCTATAGGCATGAAGATCAAGGCTTTGACAGAAGAAGAGGGGAGAAATAAATAAAGCCCAGTTATTTCTGATCTCTTATCACTGACTACTCCAAAAACTTTAAGGCCAAAGTGGCCAGGATCCTTAAGACTAAGCATAACAAGGCATCCATCTCCACTATTCTTTTAAATTACTCGTATGGAACATTCTTAATACATACACAGTTTAGGGGTTATGAATGCAAACTTTATAGTATCAGAAAGTAGGAGATCAAAGTCTCTGCACTGCTACTTACATACTAAGCCACAATTACCTCAAGTATAAATGGGCCAGGTAACAGCATCTACTTCAGAATCATTGTAAGGATTAAATGCCATAATGCAAGTGCAAGATGCAGGATGAGCTCAGTAAATGTTAGACGCTATAACAGTGATTAGGCCAGAAGTGCCTAATGCTAAAAAAATTTATTAAATGAAAAAGAAAACCCCACAAGATAGTGTCAGTCAATAAAACAAACTTTGTAAAAAAGATAAAATTATTCTCATATTTGTCATTAATGGTAAAAATGTATTTGAGTACACTGTAAGATAACCTTAAAACTTAACAAGTTTTTATAGGTAGAAGAATTAATAATATTTCTTTGCCTTAGCCCTGGAAAACTATCATTTATAGGGAATCTATAGGGTTATTACAGTAAGATGAAAGAAAGCAGTAATCGCATTATCTATTTCCAATAAAATCCTAGTTTTTGTGGGTATTTTTTTTTTTTTTGGGCGAGACAAGATCTCACTCCATTGCCCAGACTGGAGTGCAGTGATATGATCACACCTCACTGTAACCTCCAAATTCCAGGCTCAAGCAATCCACCTGCCTCAACCTTCAGAGTAGCTAGGATGATAGGCGTGCACCATCATGTCTGACTGGTTTTTGTTATTTTTTGTAGAGATGGGGTCTCACCATATTGCCCAGGCTGGTCTTGAACTCCTGGCCTCAAGTGATCCATTCACCTTGGCCTCCCAAAGTGTTGGGATTACAGGCCCAAGCCACTGCACCCAACCAAAAATCTAGCATTTTAAGAGGGAAACAATATATGATCTATATCAACATTTTTAATCTCAAATTATTTTCAAATAAAATAAAATTGCCAGGCATAATGGCTCACACCTGTAATCCCAGCACTTTAGGAGGCCAAGGCAGGAGGACTGCTTAAGGCCAGGTGTTCAAGACCAGCCTAGGCAACCTGGTGAGATCCCCATCTCTACAAAAAATTTTAAAATTAGCCAGGCGTGTTGGTGTGTGCCTATAGTCCTAGCTACTTGGGAGGCTCAGGCAGGAGGATGGCCCAGGAGTTGGAGGCTGCAATGAGCTATGATGATGCCATTATACTGCAGCCTGGGCAACAGAGACCCCCATCTCTTAAAAAAGATAAATAACATAACATAAAATAAAATACCTTTATAAAAGCCAAGCGCTCTGAAAAGAACAATTTGAAAAACCACTGATCTAGTCTAATCATATTTATTGTACAAATGGGGACACTGAGGTCCAGAGAGGTGAAGTTAACTCTGTTGACTTTATGATAGAACCTAGACTAGAACCCAGAATTCCTACCAATGCTTTTTTGTTGTAGTGTGATGAAACTGACTTATGGGCTTCAAAAATTATCACCATTGTTATTTCAAAGCCAGTATTTTTCTATTATGATCACCAAGGTTGTACTTGCTTAGCCAAGTCTTCTATTAGGTCTTTTCATACTTTTGTAGATAGAAAATTTAAGACAAAATTTGAGAAAATATATGTATCTTACTTTAAACTCCAAAACCAGAAAAAGCCACTTCATGTACATACTATCAATATTCATCAATATAAATAACATTAGTATACAATATTAACTTTCAGAGCTGGCAACAAGTATTAAATGCAAACTGCGTAAGGACAGGAATTTTTGTCTATTTTGCTCACTGCTGTGAACAGGTAAACTCTCTGAGTTGGGGTGCTATGGTTTGAATGTATGTGTTCCTCCAAAATTCATATGTTGGAAATTAAACCACAAGGTGATGGTATTATGAGGTAAGGCCTTTAGGAGGTGATTAGGGATTAGTATCCTTATAAAAGGGCTCAAGGGAACTAGCTAGTCCCTTTTGCCCTGCCATCTCTTCTGCCATGTGAGGTCACAGTGTTGGGCTCCATATGAGAACAAAGCTTGAAGGCACCATCTATGAGGAACGGGCCTTTGCCAGACACCAAATCTACCAGTTCCTTGATCTTGGACTTCGCAATCTCCAGAATTGTGAAAAATAAATTTCTGTTGTTTATAAATTACCCATTCTAAGGCATTTTGTTATAGCAGCAGGAAAGGAATAAAATATGGAGTATAAATACTTAATCTGCCAAATAAGTAACTACGATATGCTTCAAGAGAATTCCCAACAATTTCTGACTAGCGTTCTGTGGGGAAAAGATAATGTGACGTTTTGATCCTATCACATGACTCTGATTAAAATTAAACCAGCAGCTAATGGGACATGAACACTTTACAGCAACAATCTAGCATTTGGCTGAGATGCAATACTGCATCTCAACTAAAATCACTTTTAGTATTAAAGTCTGATTTAAGTATGTGTGTAAAACAATGACCCAGAGCTTACCACTACCTTACGTGTCTATATATAAGTGCCACACACACAATCACAAATTTGGTGCTACAACATTCCAGTAGCTATTATATTTGTTAATAACAGTCAGAATAAATGCAAGGTACATCTATTCTTGTCGTGCAGCATTTGCTACTCAAATACTTCACATGCCAAACATTGCTAATTAATCATGGCAGTCTTTCCCACATAGCATAGACGCAGTATCAAAATTCTCCAACACAATGCTCCAGGACACCACTAGTAACCAAATAGAATAGGTATGCAAGATGAAATTTATCTTCCATTTTTGAGCTATGGCATAAATATATACACAACGTAGTAAAGGCATGGGGCATAATATAGTCATCCAATTCTAATTAGGATGATAATAAGATTAAGAAAGTATAACAGCTGCTGTGTGAAAGTAATTTTAAAACCTTTTTTCAATAAACATCTATGTTATAGAAAAGATTAAAAAACTCACCTTGTTGACTAAGTGACTGCTCAAAAACTGACTTATAAAGACTCCGAAATGAGGCACTAAGATCTTCAAAGTTATATTCTGAGAAAAGAAGTTGCTTGTCTCGTTCTGGAAGGTTGTACTGTGGCTGCTGCTGAGTGGTTAATGATTGAGAGACTGGTTCTGGATGGTTTGTCACCTAACATTAAAAGAAAACACAACTAATTCAGTGGCTATATATTATAATTTGTTTGTTAAATAAAATATATAACCGAAAACATTAGTGCCAACATTGGAATCCCAAGGAAATAACTTTTCTGTTTTAGGCTTTCCCATGCTCTGTTAAGTTGGGTACACATAAAAAAAGGACAGACAGCAAAATTGTTAACTTGGATCTTAAAGAACTACAGAAATACTAATCTAACCTCCTCCACATTTCACAGAAGAGGGGAAAGAGTTCAAAGAAGTGAAATGACTTGCCCAAGATCATATAAATAAGTGATGAACTAGGCTTGGATTCTTCCCAGTTTCTGTAGAATCTTCATCTTGATTTCTATAGAAGCAATTTCATCTCAAACTCCACTATACTATGAAGCTACTAACATTTTTTTCATTTATTCAATTAATCTTTAAGTATATAAACTCAAATGTGAGTACTATGAGTCAGATGTGTGGCACTGTGCAAAGCAACAAGGAGCTTAAATAAGCCTAACTCATCATTTTTAGGGAAATTTTTTAAATTGAATTGAAGAGAAATGAAGAGGTAAAAAACAAAGGAGATTCTGAGGAAGACAGAACAGATCAGGGCTTCAACCTATGCAAGGGAGAAAAAAGCACCAAAAACATCTTAAAAACAAAAATTATCTTTGAAGGTAGCACAATCAGAAATACAATTAATAAAAAATGATCAGGTGAATTTCTTAACAATTATATGAAAGGGTGGTAAACTACCATTTGTTTAATGTTTTGAAAAATGAAGGCATGAACACTCACTAGAAACTTATGTAGCCATTCAAAATTATGCCCATAAGGAGTCTATAATAACATGAAAAAATATGAATTTTACATAGGGGAATGGCTCCACTGTTGGCACCCTAGTAACATTACATGTCACCTCAAAGGCCATATAGTTAAAGCTCCATGGCAGGATGATCTAAGCCTTGGTGGAACACCCCCTGATTCTCCTGGAACATGGGATGGCAAGTTGTTTTATGAGGAGCAAATTCTCATGCGCCTTCCCTATCTTGCAGATAGTAGCCATGGGGTAGTTTCTTATCCATCTCTATCTTGCCGGAGGTTGCTAAGAAACAGTTTCTCATCTACCTCCCTGACTAAGTGAGGCATGGAACTTTTTGCCTTATATCTCAGGGTACAGCTGCAGGTTATAAAACTGCTTAGCTGCAGTATGGAATTTGTTCCTTCATTACCAAGTAACCTACTACCCATGTAGTCTGTCATCTGGTTCTCTGTCTTGGTATTGCCATGCGTGGCATGCAGGAAGCTGACACCATGCTGATCGGCGTATACAGTCTACATAAGTAATTAAACTACCTCAATCCACATGGGCTCACTGTGGCCTTACAGGCTCTATCTATGAATATGTGACAAACCCAACCAGCAGCTGCCACTGCACTGTTGCTTAAGGACTGGTTGACCACTTGACATCTTGTTATTATATGAAAATAGCAGTCTACAATGTCTATCTTATCTTATCTACCTATCTATTCATTTGAGTCAGGATCTTGCTCTATCACTCTTGCTGGAGTGCAGTGGTGCCATCACAGAGCTCACCACAGTCTCGAATGCCTGGGCTCAAGCGATCCTCCTGCCTCAACCTCCCAAGTAGCTGGGACTACAGGCACGTGCCATCACACCCTGCTAATTTTTCTATTTTTTGTAGAGATGGGGTCTTACTCTTGTTCACGCTAGTTTTGAACACCGGGCCTCAAGCAATCTTCCTACCTGGGCCTCTGCAAAGTGCCAAGATTACAGGCACGAGCCACCATGCCCGGCCCAAGCTTTTAACAGGAGAGTTTAAGCTTCTTACATTTATTGGCATAATGAACATGTTAGTTTTTACTGTCACCTAGTTCTATAAGGGCTTCTTTAATTTTCCCTTTTATTATATTTTGTGATATTGTACTCTGTTCTTTGACTTCTTTTGGTCAAGATTTTTAACATTTAAATTATTTTAAAAAGCAACTTAAAAATCATTAAATCTCTGTTTAGTTTGCCTCAATGCTCCAAATAGTCTTTTTATATCATGACTTCATCATTACTGAGTCTTTAATCTGATTCACCTCTTGATCAGTTAAGTAATTTTGGGGGGAAAGGACACATGAAAACAGGGCAAGATACTTTTCTAAGCTCTGCATATCAAAGAATGTCTTTCTCTTGCCTTCACAAATAAAACTTTGGCTGGGCCTAACATTTGTTATTCCAAATCTATTTCCTCAAAACTCTGCATAAAGTGCTCCATTATCTTCTGGCATTTAGTATTATTGAAGAGAAGTCTGATTTGTGTTTCTTTGTACGTAACTTATTTCTTCTGCCAAAGTATTTATATGGGTGATTTACTTCTGAAATTTTAAAATTTGCCATAATATGTCTAGATACAGTCATCCCTCAGTATCCACAGCGGATTAGTTAGAAAGATCACTCCCACTCAGGATACCAAAATGCACAGATGCTCAGGTCCCTTATATAAAATGGCATAGTATTTGCATATAACCTATGCATATCTTCCCATATATTGTTTTTTCTTTTTTGGAGCCAGGGTCTCACTGTCACCCAGACTAGAATGCAATGGCACAACCATAGTTCACTGTAACCTCCAACTCCCAGGCTCAAGTGATCCTCTCACCTCAGCCCTCCTGAATAGCTAGGACTACAGGCATGCACCAGTACACTGGGCTTTTTTTTTTTTTTTTTTTGTGGAGATGGGGTTTCACTATGTTGCCCAGGCTGGTCTCAAACTCCTGACCTCAAACAGTCTTCCTGCCTCAGCCTCCCAAAGTGCTGTGATTATGGATTATGGGCATGAGACACCACACCCAGGCCCGATTGCTTTTCACTTAGACACAGAACAAAGCAGACCAAAATACGTAATTTAGTAAAATATAACACTATCAAGGTAAAATCTGCTCTGCTTAAGCCTGATCTACTTACTAAGTTAATGAATTAGTGAGAAATACACATCTTCATTTTTTATTTGCATTCCAATTATACTTAGTTGAGTTTTAAGTACTAAACAAATAGTCAACAAAGATACCAACTTTACCAAGACTTACCGGAGTATAACTATGCACACTTCCAACACTGTTCAAATTAACAGATGCCAAACTCTGGTCTGAGAGACTGTTGTTAAGGCTACTGCGTGGGCTATCACTACCATCCTGATCAGTGTTGTACAATGTTACCTGAAAAGAAAAGCAACAACTGAGTAAGTAGTTCTTACTACAGAGAGTACTTTTAAGCAACCCTACCAAAATACAACCAAGCATGCATATGACAGTAAGACATAATGTCAGTGATCTTTCCTTTGGTGTTTACCCCAATACCCCAATACCATGCCCCTCATCAATAACTCCATGTTCACCATGAAATAATTTTCTCAAAACTCTCAAACTAAAGGACATAAATGTCCAGAGGTACATAAATTCAATTTACTATCAGGTATAAGTAGTCCATAAACATTTAATAAGAAGATTACAGTAGATTTTTACTGTTAAATATTTCTATAATGCGTAATTTATTTTTGATCAAGCTGTAAGCAAAACTACTGCTCTGTCAAAATCTTAGGCATCAAAAACTAGTTTTAAAAAAAATCACAGGTATCACTGTTTTCAACACTGAAAATTTGAGACTTAATTGCCCAACACATTCACAAAGTCACATATATGACCTAATTTTAAAAAGTAATATGCTAATACATGCATTAGATGTGAACTGCATGCCAAACTATTAACAATGGTTATCTGGCAGGAGCTAGGGACTCCTGAAGACTTTTACACTTGATAGTGTATATTTTAGAGTGCTTAAGTTTGTCTATAATAACCATCGTAATTTTTAATTAGAAACTAAAAAAATGTATTTTTAAAACAGAAAAACCATCCTTCAAGGTTCTGTTCAGATGCTACTATCAACTTTATTTCTATGCTCCTACTTTCATCAGAACAATTAATACATTTGGCTTTATGGTCTACCACTAGACTGTTAGCTCCTTGAGTTCTCAATAAGCAAGCACAAACAACATAATGCTTTCTGCTCAGTATATAGTTAATAGGTATTTGCTGAATTTAGTAACAAATTGATCATCCTTCTGTCTATGTTGAAATAAGGATCATGCATACTAACATTTGTCAAAAGAGGCCGAATACATGAAAAACTAGGCATATATGCCTCTATACTTAAGACAAAACTAAACTGTTCCACACTGACATCAGCTAGGAACAAATAAGTGTCTAGGAAATACATAGGGGAAAGAGTATAAGAAAAAACAAGAATAAATTAAAAAAACTCTGGCCAAGATTTTTCTTGTAAATACTTCCAGTGTAAATTTCATAAAAGTCAACCTTATGGACTCCTAGGAATAATTAAAAAGTTATTATATAAAATAGTATCAATAAATTATAAGCATTCCATGGTCATTTACATGGCTGCCCATTCTCTCCTGTCCATGCTTAGTTACCTATCTCTCAAGCCAGAACTACTCTCCATTATCTTAGACAACTCCTCTTTGTTTTATTTGGAGGAAGTATAAACTTTTTATTAAGTATGTTAGAGTAAAGTGCACAAATTATTTATTACAAAATGGGCATATATGTGTAATCACACGGATCAAAGTATAGAATAGCAGTTGTCAAACTTTGGTCTCAGATCCCTATTCTGTCTTAAAAACTAAGGAGCCATGGAGCTTTTGTTTATGTTTATATATCAATAACTGATCTATGAGAAATTGAAACTCAAAAATTTTTTAATTTATTAATTTTAAAACAACAATTACATGTTAACATTCAAAAATTTTCCCCAATAAATAAAATGAGAAGAGTAATAGTTTTACATTTTCGTAAATCTCAATGTCCAACTTAATAGAAAACAACTAGATTCTCACATCTACTTCTGAATTCAATCTATTGCAATACGTTATTTGGATGGAAGTATAAAGAAAACTTGGTAAAGGGAGGAATATTTAATAGACTTTTCGGATAACTGTCTTATTTGATAATACACCAAAACATGACAAGTGGCAATTTTTTAAAGACTGGTTGCAATGTAGAATCTTAGACTGTATCAACAAATTTTTCATCCTCTGTTCCATTAAAAAATTACACTTGCTACTATCACCACAACCTCACTAGAAAAATCCTTTTAAAGACTAGGAAGCTATCGGACTCACTGAGGTGGATATAAGTTTTCTAACATTCTACTTTTTGCTTAAAAGCTAAAATTTTATCACTGGCAATAGATATTGTCAATTCTTTTCCTTGAAGTGACAGACTCACTTTGTTCATCTTCAAGAAAACATCTGCTGGATACCCAAATTAAAAAATCACTGTCAGCTGTTCTTTCAAGAAAAAACCATGACCCATGAGCAAAGCAGCTAGTTCAGCTTCCAACTAATCACACAAATGCTTTTCCTTGAGGCAACCACTGTACTTCCATTTGTAGTTAGATGTGCTCTATGCATACCCCGATTTCATTATACAGAATATTAAAAAGACATGCACTCAAAGGAGCATGACTTAATAACTATTTTCCTGCTTCATCAAGGACATTCTTAAGTAATACTAGCATTTTTTTTTCCCTTTAAACTGAGGGCATGTGACAGTGAAGAATATAATGACTACTAGTATAGTTAGGTGTCACTGCATTAATTTGTGCTTAGGTGCCAGGAGGTTTATATATCATTGCTTTTGCTGCACCAGTGAAAATGCAAATGTAAAGGAAAAGACAAATAATATATATCTTATGGAATCAGTTTTGACCTCATATACTCCCTACAAAGGTCAAAGTTACCCAGGCGTCCACAGATCACACTTTGAGAATCATTAATATAACACATTACCAGAACCCCAGAAGCCAAGCACATGTATGCTCCCAAACATCATTCCTAAGTCAGTTGTTATCCAACCCACATCTCCTGTCCCAGGTAACCACTATATGGACTTCTATCACTATTAAATTGATTTTCCTATTTTTGAACTAAGTATAAATGGAATCATACAATGTATATCCTTTTCACATGGCTTTGTTTTCTACTGCATTGCTCTTAAAAAATAAACAAAAAAAATCTGCTCTTAATATTTACTATTCCCTCCTTTACTTTTTCAAAACTTATTATTTTTTGTCTAATTTATCATCACTTATATTTATGACTCAGATCCATCTGGAATTGATATTCTTGCACAAAAAAATGTGATGTTTCCATTGATAGAGCACCATTTGTTGAAAGACATCACTGAATTCTGTTCCATGAGTCTGCTTATTCTTATATCAATATCACCCTTTCAATTATAGGTCTAATCTTGATATTTGGAACTATAAGTTCTCCATCTTCTATCTTTTTCTTCAACATTTTCTTCAACTACTGCTGGTGATTTGGATTCTCATTTTTATTTTAGGATCAGGTTGTCATTTTCTACCCCTGCCCCTACTCCAAGAGCATTTTGAGATTTTGACTGAGATCATTAAATCTGTACATCAATTAAGGAAAAAATGACTTTTTTACAAATAGTCTTCTGAATGAAAATTACATACCTATTTATTTATATCTTCCTTTTTCTAATTTTTATTGCGTTGTGTATAGAGTTCATCTTTCATTATTTTCTAGGTATCTGATGTATTTAAATGCTAAATTAAATATATTTATATATTTAAATTAGAAAGTAATATGAATCTTTTAAATTTTATTTTTAAACTATCTGTGGTTAGCATACAGAAATACAGTTGATTTCTAAATCAAATACTAATATCAAGAGACCCTGCTAAATTCACTGATTAATTCTAAGACTTTATCTGTAGATTCTTTTTAATTTACTATGTAAACAATCATGTCATCAGTGAATAAAGACAGCTTTAGTTCTGCCTTTCCAAACTTTATTACTTTTTATTTCTCTTTCAAAACTTCACTTACAAAGACCTCCAATATATCAAATAGAAGTGCTGACAATGAATGTCTTTCCCTTATTCCAGACTTCAGAGAAAGTTTTCAGTATTTCACCATTTAACATAGTGTTTGCTATAAGTTTCTTTGTAGATATTCTTTATCACATTAAGGAAATTTCCATATATTTTTGGCTTACTAATAGTTCTTAATTATGAATGGTGTTAAATTTTAATAAATCTTCTCCTGAGATGAGGATATTTTTCTTTTTTCTATCAATATGGTGAACAGCAACAATAGAATTTTGAGTACTAGACCTACTTTGCATTCCCAGAATACAACAAATGTGTTTGTGATATGTTACCTTTTTTTATGTATTGCTGGATTCAATTTGCTAATATTTTGTTTAGAATTTTAATACTTATCGCTCATGAGACTAGCTAAAAACTTTCTTTCTTGTAAAGTCCTTGTCAAGTTTTGCTACTTAGGCTATGCTGGTTTCATAACGCGAATTGGGATATTACCTCTTAATTCTCCTGAAGAGTGTATATGAGATCAGTGTTATTTCTTCATTAAATATTAGAAGAATTCATTGAAGCTACTTCGGCCTGAAGTTTTCAATGAAGGAATATTTTAAATTATGAGTTTAATATATATGAAAGTATTCATATTTTATTTTTATGCCAGGTTTTTTTGTTTTTTTGAGACAAGAGTCCCACTCTGTCACCTGGGCAAGAGTGCAGTGGCATCATCATAGTTCACCAAAACCTCAAACTCCTGGGCTCAAGCCACCTTCCTGCCTCAGCCTCCCAAGTAGCTGGGACTACAGGTGTGTGACACCATGCCTGGCTAATTTTTCTATTTTTTGTAGTGATAGGTTCTTGCTCTTGCTCAGGCTGGTCTCAAACTCCTGGCCTCAAGCAACCCTCCCCACCTCAGCCTCCCAGTTATGCCAGTTTTGATAAGCTATTTTTGAGGGTTTTGTCTATTTCATCCAAAATTTCACCTCATTTGCATAAAGATGTTCTTATTATCCTCTCATAACCTTTTGTTGTTATTGTTGCTGAGACAGAATCTCAACTCTGTTGCCCTGGGTAGAGTGAGTGGCATGATCATAGCTCATTGCAACCTCAAATTCTGGGGCTCAGGAGATCCTCCTAACTCAGCCTCCTGAGTAGCTGGGACTACGGGCACACACCAACATGCCTGGCTAATTTTTTCTATTTTTGGTAGAGACAGGGTCTCGCTCTTGCTCAGGCTGGTTTTGAACTCCTGACCTCAAGCGATCTTCCGCCTCTGCTTCCCAGAGTGCTAGGATTATAGGTGAGCCACTGTGCCCTGCCTCGTAATCTTTTCAATTCTGTAGAAACTACAGGTATCTTTTTCATTCCAGATATTAGTATATTGTCCTTCTCTTTCTTTATCAGCTTTAATAGTAGTGCTTTACCAATTTTATTACCTTGAAGTGACATTTTACCCTATCACATATGGTGTAAGAACCTTATAAAAGTACACTTTTGTTTTTCCTCTCCCTATGAAACTCACAGTATAGTTTTTGTTATTTTTGCTTTAATCAGTCTATTACCTTTTAAAGAGATTTAAATAAGGAAAAAAATCAGCTTTATATTTATCCTTATAGTTACCATTTCTGGTGTTCTCATTCCTTTGTGTAGATTCAGATTTTCATCAGGAATTTAAATTATACATATACTAGCTTGCTTAAAATTGTCCCCCATAGCTCACTAATCCTGTTTTTAATAGTCTTTTTTCTGTTTCATTTTAGATAGCTTTTATTGCTATACCTCCAAATTCACTAATCTTTCCTTCTTTAGTAATGTATCTACAGTGTTTAATTTGTGGTTAATCCCATCTAGTGTACTTTTCCACTCATACATTGTAGTTTTTATCTCTAAGAATTTGATTTTGGTTTCTTTTATCTTCCATGTGTCTACACAACATGTCCAATGTCTCTTTTAGCTTCTCCCTGAAATACAGTTATAACTGTTTTAATATCCTTTTCTAAACCATTTCTATCATGTGTGTCTTTTCTGGGTCAGTTATGATCGACTGATTTTCTCCTCATCATGGGTTTTTTTCTTACTACTTCTTTGTCTGCCTGGTAATTTTTATTAGATGGCAGATTTTCACCTTGTTTCATGATGGATATTTTTGTATTTCTATAAGCATTCTTGAGTTTTGTTCTGAATCATAGTTAAATTACTTGACAACAGGAATGATGTACTGATATATGCTCTTATACAACATGGATGAATCTTGAAAACATTCTTAGTGGAAGAAGTCAGACACAAAAGTGCATATATTACATGATTCCATTTATTGCAAATGTCCAGAATAGGCAAATCCATAGAGTAAAAAAAAAACAAAAAGTAGATTGATGGTTACCAGAGGATGTAGCAAAGGGATTAAAGTTAGCATTAGAGTGACAGCTAACAGATATGGGTTTTCTTTTTTAGGTGGTGAAAATGTTCCAGAAATAGATGATAGTAACAGTTGTGCAACCTTGTGAATATACTAAAAGCCACTGAATTGTAAACTTTAAAAGGGTAAATTTTATGGAATATGAATTATACCAAAAAATTAAAATATTTTTTAAAAACTTCTAATTATCGGAAACAGTTTGATTCTTTTGGGGTTTGCTTTTAAGGTGTGAAGGTAGGTAGTGCAGCATTTTGGTCTAGGACTAATTTTTTCCCACTATTAAGGCAAAAGCCTTCTGAGTACTTCACCCAATATTCTGTGAATTATGAAGTATTCTACTATGGTGGGAACAGGAACTATATCTGGCCTTATGAGTCTCAATGACTGTCTACATTAATGCTTTCAGGTGGATCTTTCCACAGTCTGAGGTATCTTCCTTAATCATGGGCTGTCAGTACCCACTGAAGACTCAAGAGACTCTGTTTATCTCTGGAATTCTGTCCCTGTTCAGCTCTCTCTCTGGTTCTCTGCCCTGTGTACTCTATAGACAACTTGGTTTCCATGATCTCCCAACTCTACCTCTTCAACTCAAGGAGACCTCTGTGCTCTAGCAATTGTGCTTTGAAAAGTTTCTCCAGGAGGTAGGCTGGGACAATTGTAGGGCTCATCTTTGTTCACCATCTCTCAGGGATCACTGTCCTTTGTTCCTTGAGGTCCAATTTCTTGAAAACTATTGTTTTATTTTGTCCATTTTTTCAGTTGTTTTGGGTAGCAGAGTAAATCCAGACCCAGTTATTCTACTACAGCTGGAAGCAGAAGTCCCTTATTGACTTTATTAATCTTTACAATCAACTTCTCATTTGTTGACTTTTGCTATTGAATATGTGCTATTTCATGGACTTCTCTCATTTTTATTACCTTCTTCCTCCTCCATCTTTAAATTTGTTTTGCCCTCTTTTTCCTAGATGCTTAAGTCATTAATATCCAAACTTTGTTCTAGCCTACTACATGTAATTAAGGCTACTAGTTTAACTGCATTACACAAGCTTTGATATGTTACACTTATGTTTTTCATCAATTCAAAGTATTTTCTAATTTCTGTCATGATTCTTCTTTGCTCTATGGGTTATTTAGATCTATACTGCTTAACTTGCAAATTTTGTGGGAATTTTCTGATTATCTTTTCATTATTATTTCTACCTTAGCTCCACTGTGTTGGAAAATATACTCTGTGTGATGTCAGTCTTCTGAAACTTGTTGAGACTTCTTTTATGATCTAGCATAGATCACTATCATATGATTAATTTGATAAATATTCCATGTGTACTTAAAAATACATATTCTGCAACTGTTGGGTGCATTCTATTTATGTCAATTGTGCCAAATCTCCTAATTTTCTAGTTCAGATCTTCTCTAATGGGATTTTTTTGTTTGTTGTATTGATTTGGTCTGCTTGTTCTATGAGTTAAAGTGAGACAGGTTAAAAATCTAGCACCACAATCGAGGATTTATCCATTTATTTTTTCAGTTCTGTCAGCTTTTGAGGCTATGTTATTAGGCATATACAAATTTAGTTTGCTTCTTATCAAAACGCTCTTTTTACATAATAAAATATCTCTGATAATCTTTGTTTTTAAGTTGAATATTCAGTAAGTATATTTACATTCAATGTAATTCCCAATGTAATTATTTTAAATACTATTTTGCTTTCCTTTGCTCCCATCTTTTCTTAGTTCCTGTCTTTCTCCCTTTTGCCTACTTTTGACAAACCAAGGATTTATTATTTTTCCATACTACTTATATATTCTTTTAGTAATCTAGAGCAGTGGTTCATAGGTGTGGAACTTTGATCAATAACATGAGCAGCATCTGAGAACCTCTTAGAAATATAAATTTTCAGACCCGGGGGCACGATCATGGCGGCTGCCGTCCCCGCGCTTCCTGAGCGGCCTGGAGCTGGTGAAGCAGGGCGCCGAGGCACGCGCGTTCCGCGGCCTCCTCCAGGGCCACTCGGCCGTGGTGAAGCACCCTTCCCCAAGGGCTACAAGCACCTGGCGCTGGAGGCGGCTCGGCGGCTGACAGTGCAGGAGGCCCGGGTGCTGCTCCGCTGCTGCCGCGCAGGAATATCTGCCCCTGTTGTCTTTTTTGTGGACTATGCTTCCAATTGCTTATATATGGAAGAAATTGAAGGCTCAGTGTCTGTTTGAGATTATATTCAATCCACTATGGAGTCTGAAAAATCTCCCCAAAATCTCTTTGGCTTAGCTAAGACAATCGGGCAGGTTTTGGCTCGAATGCACGATGAAATCCTCATTCATGGTGATCTCACAACTTCCAACATGCTCCTGAAACCCCCCCATGGAACAGCAGAACATTGTGCTCATAGACTTTGGACTGAGTTTCATTTCGGCAATTCCGGAAGATAAGGGGGTAGACCTCTACGTCCTGGAGAAAACTTTCCTCGGCACCCATCCCAACACTGAGACTATGTTTGAAGCCTTTCTGAAGAGCTACTCTACCTCCTCCAAAAAGTCCAGGCCAGTGCTAAAAAAATTAGATGAAGTTCGCTTAAGAGGAAGAAAGAGGTCCATGGTTGGGTAGGAGAATGTGTGTGACAGTCACACGCAGTTAAACTGTTTTTTCAAAGTAAATTTGAAGAAATGCTACAAATACAAGATTAGACCTCACTAAAGGTGTTGATATTTTAAAGTAATGTCTGTGCTGGTGCTTGTAAAATCTCATTATCATTTCCAGTTCACTGTTCTCAAGAGCTTACTATTAAATATGAACATAAGACATGTTCTAGGCAGAAGTGGGTATTTAAAATAAATCTTGGACAGGCTTTCTCCCAAATTGTGACCTCATGTACATGAATGTAGCACTGAATCACATAATGAGAACACACTCTTTTAGTCCAGGTAAGACAAGGACAAAGTCTCAGTTGGTGATAGTATATCTTTATCAGTCCTCTAACTCAGTGTTTTTGTTGTTGTTGTTGTTGTTGTTGTGCACATGATATATTTGCCTTGAAACCAGTTTCATGGAATGTAACCATTTTAAAAATGAAATAGAATCATAGACTAGAAAATATCAGTGTACTGTTCTATGAAACTTGTTTCAGATGTTTATATAGACATGGGTATGTACTAGGTTTTGATGTAAAATATTCTCTTTGAGAGTCATGGTAAAAAGGATGGAAAATCTGTTTAACTCCAGTTTCTTTTTTTTTTTTAAAAGTGG
>VBSM01000529.1:28234554-28249707 GCA_008086735.1 Cheirogaleus medius
AAGTGCAAAAAAAAAAAAAATTTCAGACCCCAATCCAGACCTAATGAATCATAAATTCTCAGAGTGGGGCCCAGCCGTCTGGGTTTTATTTAACAAGCCCTCTAGGCAACAATGTACACTGAAGTATTAAGAACCACTGCACTAGGTATTTCAACACGTCCATCCTTAACGTAGTATTTTTATCACTTTCCATAGAATGCAAAGAAGTGAACTTCATTTATTTTCTTCTGCCTTGCACTAATGCTGTCATGTATTTTATTTCCACATGTATTTTAGACTGTAAGGCATTGTATTATATCATGACACTGTTATTATTGCTTTAAAAACTCAATATACATTTAGATTTACTGACATACATACTCTTCTGGAGTTTTCCATTCTTTCCTGTATGGGACAATTTTCTTTCTATGTGAAAACTAATTCCTTTTAATTTTGTAATGCTGGTATGCTAGTAACACATTCTCTCAGATTTTGTTTTGATAAAATATATTTTCTTAATCTTTGTTTTCTGTAGAAATTTTCTTTATCTATAGATTGGCAGATACTTCCTTTCAGCACTATAAAAATTTCATTCTGATGTCTGGTTTTCATTATTGCTGTTCCTTTGAAGTTGCCTCGTTTTTTCCTCTGATTTTAAGTTTTTTCTTTGTCTTCGTTTTTTAGCAGTTTGATTTTTAATTTCTCTGATGTCATTTTCTTTTTATTAATGCTTCTTGGGGTTCTCAGAACTTCTTAAATCTGTTATGTTATCTTTCATAAATTTTTGAAAATTAAAACACTGCTTCTTCTCTATTCCCTTTTTCCTCTCCTCTGGCACATTAATAACTTTGTTAGACCTTTCCTATATGTCCCAGTTATTTCTTAAGCTTTTCTGTACTTTCCATCCTTTTTGCTTTCTGTGCTTCAATCTGCTTATTTTCTATTAAACTATCTTCTAGTTCATTAAATCTCTCTGCTAATGTGTCTAATTTGCTGTTAAACTCATCTATTGTTATATTTTTTAGTTGTACAGTTTATTAGTTGTACAGTTTCCTCTTAATTAAATTCTAATTCTCTTGTAAATTATCTATAACTCATCTATTTTCTTGAACGTTCTAGTCATAGTTATTTTACGATCAATATTCTGCTTATATTCTCCTCCTCACTTAATATTTAATTATTTTGTACTATTTCTTGGCATGCCTGGAAACTGCTGACTGAATGCTACACCTTACTCCTGGAAAATTACAGAAGCTCTGGGTGATGTTATCTTTTTCCAAAGAGAATTTAGTTTTCTTCTGGCAAGAATAATATTAGAATACCACAGTCTAATAACAGTTGAGGCTGATCTATTTTGGTTTGCTCTTACAGAACAAAATACTTCTCAGATATCAACTTGAAAGCCATGGCTCTGTCTTCCTTTGAAGATCATGAACTATAATATTTGTCTCCCCCATTCTGTAAGACTGCTGAATTCTGTCTAGTGAAAAATCTACTTTGTTTATTTATACCTCAGCCCTAGCATAAACAATTAGGTGTTAGCAAATGCCATATGTGGATATTTCTTACAAAAAGCTGAACTCACTTCTGAAATTCCTCAGGATCTTAGCTCTTCAAGTCCTGGCTATTTGGTAGCCCCAAACTCGAGGTTTTGTCTCCCTAGTTCACTGACTGTTCTAAGGTACTGTTCTCTACCCTATGCCATGCACTCGTAATTGGGAGATGTTCCAAAATAAAATTTACAGAGCTTATCTCAATGTGTTTCCCATTTTTCTGGGATCTTGTCCCCTGAAGTTCTGGTTGTCTTAGTCTTCAATGCCTCCCCCTTCGTTTTTACTGGGGGTGAGGTGTCCAGCGTTTTATACAAATAGGCAGAAGAGTTAGTCTAATACTAGCTATTCTATCATATGTGGATGCGTAAATCCATAACTCCAGCTCCTTTGACATCTACATTATTTGGTCATAAAGTCCCAGCATTACTATTTCCTGTTTCCTAATAACCACAACTGTCCATGTTTAGGCCCCCAGCATCTCTTAGACTACTGCAAAGAGCAGTATTAGATATTTCTGATTCTAACCCTTCTACTTCACCAGAAATTATCATCTAGTTGGGCACTATCAGAAATAACTTTTAAAAGTACAGATTTCTGGGCCCTATTCACAGGACAGAGTAACTGATTTTGGTAGGAATGCAATGGAATTCTGGGAAAACCACCACCACCACCACCACTATCATCTAGTTGGGCACTATCAGAAATAACTTTTAAAAGTACAGATTTCTGGGCCCTATTCACAGGACAGAGTAACTGATTTTGGTAGGAATGCAATGGAATCCTGGGAAAACCACCACCACCACCACCACCACCACCACCACCAAACACACACACACACCCTCCCTAAGTGACTGTGATTTAATCATTCCACAGCTTGCTATGTGGGAAAAATCATTACTCTAAACCTCAGCTGCCAGTTTCCTTTCTAAACTGGAAATCTGATTATGTCACTCTGAATAAAATCTATCTTATGGTTATCCACTACCTTTCTACAAGTAAAAGGATCCTATAAGTACTATATTAGTACAATGGTGTATGTGTATGTGTTTGTATTTGTGTGTGTGCATGAGAAGTGAGAGAGTGAAGCCTGAGATAAGGAGAGAGGAAAAAAGGGTGAAAGCTAGAGGGAGAAAATGGGAACGAGACTAAATCTGAGCATGAGTATGAGAGATACTTGGCTTTGAAGTTCTCACAGTATAGTATGGGAGGAAATAGAGGCACAAAACTGAATTCATGAACCTCCCAGAGCCTTTTTAGGGTTTTAAAAATGAAAGATTAAGAAATTACCTTGTAAGGAAGAGACATCTATCTGTATCACACTAGATATCTAATGATTTGTCACAAAGGTTTGACTCAAGCATCAAAAAAAATGCAGCAGACTATCACATACTGTTTCTGGGTATGTTCCTAGACTTGAATATCATGAAAATAGGTAGACCACCATTCCAATCAACTCCATGATGCTGACCAAATTATTTACACACTGGTCTGTTGACTCCCAGAAACTGATAATCTTTTTTCAACCACATATTTGAAGGGGTAATCAACAGCTTTAAAACAAATAGATTCAATAAAATGTTAGCTCAGAAATTCTATCAATGGGAACTGACAGAGTCAAGAATTTAAATTAGTACAGACAGAGCTTATTAATAAGCACATTCCAAATTCTTCCAAGAAATATTTTCTTCTAATTTGTGCATACCTCAAAACACTCTGGATTCAGCTTTCAAGCTGCCACGTATAAAGTAGTCAAATTTACATCATCTTTAAACTTGATCATATAGAACTCTATTGTTATTATAAAGGCAAATTAAATGTATTACTCAATGACATTTCAAAAATGTTTAAAAAAATGAAATTACTTTGTTAGTCACAGTGTTGATTGCCAGAGTTGGAGAGGCACTTCCCGAAATAATACACTCCATTCCCAAAGAATCTGAATCTATGCTATATGGAGTTGAGGCCTAAAATACAAGAACAAAATAAATAATTATTAGCTTATATATCCAGCAACTTTAATGCAGTTTGAAGGGATTTCATCAAATTCTCCAACATCCAGTTTTGTGCTCTGTTTCTGAAAATGAACTTAAATTGTTATTGAAATCTCTTCTATTGTGTTTTAGTACACTACTGACCTAATATCACAAAGTCCATTGGTATGACTACTCCCCAGCAACTCTTTTAATTGACTGCACTTGACAAAAATTATAGATAAATTTCTGTAGTGGAAACTGTTTATGGTCCCCTAATACCCATTTTCCTTTTCTCCCTTTTAGTAACAGAACTCTACAGTTATCTATTGAATGGCTGCCGAGCTACAGGCTACCTTTCCAGATTCAATTGCAGCTAGATGTGGCCATGTGACTAAGGTGTGGCCAATGGGATATGAGGAGGAGTACTGTGTGAAACTTTTGGCTCATGTCTTTGAAAGATCTGTTTGCCCACCGCTTTATCTTTCCCTCTTATTGCAGGCTGGAAGGCAGATATGGTGGTGGTGATCTTGCTTAACCTTAAAGATGAGGGTAATACCCTGGGAAAACACTGGACAAACAGGATTAGAAGGAACTTGGACATCTGAATGACTCTATAAACAGAGTTGTTTATCCCTCTAATCCACCAATCAGCTTGGACTTCTACCTGAGAGAGAAATAAATCTCTCTAGTTTAACCCAGTTATAGATTTTTTAATTGACATTTTTTTTACTGATACATATTAGGTGTACATATTTTGGAGGTACATGTGATAATTACATATATTCATATAATTAAATCAGGGTAATTGGGAGACCCCTCACCTTAAATATTTATCTTTTCTTTATGCTAAAAACATTCAAATTATTTTCTTCTAGTTATTTTGAAATGTATAATCAATTAGTGTTAATTATCATCACCCTACTGATCTATCAAACACCAGGTCTTATTTTTTCTAAGTGCATATCTGTACCCACTAATCAACCTCTCTTCATTCCCCCTCCCCCCTACTCTTCCTAGCCTCTGGTAACCACCAATCTACTCTCTATCTTCATTAGAGCTACTTTTTTAGTTCTCATATATGAGTGAGAACATGTGATATCTGTCTTTCTGTGCTTGCAAGTCAGTTATAGTTTTATTTTTCTTCCTATATTAGAACCGAACAATATCCTAAATACAACTTCATATGCATTGTTTATAGAGTTAACATGGGTGTCAAAAACAATATAGAAGGTTTTCTGCATTGGGAATTTTGAATATATACATTGTGACAACTCACCTCTCTATCTCAAGAAATGGTTTTTATTGCTTTGGTGAGCCCTCAAAAGTTCAACTTCAAATTGTGGCTATGATGCTAGTTTCATATATATTCCTTCTCTGGCAAAAACATATTTGTCCCACATATGATCTTAACTGAACATGCATTTTCAAAAGATCCTATAGATGGGCAAAAGAGCAATTTCACTGAGACACATTTCTGAGATTAATCTATCACTTAATCCCTCAGCATTTCTGTCATCAGATGACCTAATCAGCCTAGGGTTAGAGAACAGGAATTTTGATTAAAATTTAAAAAAAAGGAAAAGACCAGAGCTACCACTTCAAGCTAGAATCCAGCACTTAGGTGCTGGGCACACATTGACAATGAGGTGAAAATAGAAAAGGGTTTCAGAAATAGAAGTGGAAGAGCTACAAAAACAACTTTGTCCAAGCCTCAATTTTGGTGCCAGCCAACTTAGCTATATCTAAATTAACACGCAGGATTTCTTTAAGAAAGCTGCAAATCTCATGTTTCCCTAACTCAACTCAGTCATTTCAGTTCTGACTACTGGTTCACTAATTCTTACTCTTTTTTTTTTTTTTAACCCCCCTCCCCTGCCCCAAGACAGTCTCTCTCTGTCGCCCTGGATAGAGTGCCATGGCATCAGCCTAGCTCATAGATACCTCAAACTTCTGGGCTCAAGCGATCCTTTTGCCTCAGCCTCCTGAGTAGCTGGGACTATAGGTGTGTGCCAGGACGCCAGGCTAATTTTTCTATTTTTAGTATACAGGGTCTCACTCTTGCTCAGGCTAGTCTCAAACTCCTAAGCTTGAGCAATCCTCCCATTTCGGCCTCCCAGAGTGCTAGGATTACAAGCCACCCTGCCTGGCCTCTAATCCTTACTCTTACCCACTGGTAGGAAGAGGGGAAGCCTGTGTTGTGTGATTTTGTGGAACTTACTCAACCCATATGCTTATTTCCTCATCTATAAAAAGAGGATTATTCCACTTCCTCTAGAGGTTTAAGGACACCAATGAAATGATTTATATAAAGCACTTAGCATGGTAACTGAAACGCACAATAAATGCTTGCTACTATGATGACCACTAGAACATACCCTGCTACTAATGCCAAAGATCTTCTGATACAAAGAAATATTCATCCTCAACAAAATAGTGGCAAAGCCATATTCAACAGTATTTTAAAAGGATCATTCACCATGATCAAGTGGGATTTATCCCTGGGATGCAAGCTTGGTTCAATATACACATATCAATAAATGTAATTCACCATATTAACAGAATGAAAGACAAAAACCACATGATCACCTCAGTAGATGTAGAAAAAGCATTTAATAAATTCAACATCCTTTCATGATAAAAGCTCTCAATAAATTAGGTATAGAAGGAATGTTCCTCAACACAATTAACCACTTTGGTACCGCGCTCACCGGCCATGAAACCTTGCCCACAGCCGGCACTCAAAGTTCGCACGATAGTTTGTGCTATGCATTGACGACGAATCCATTTTGCTCTTGTGTGATGAGGAAAGCTTTAAAGCACTGAAAGCTTGTTTTACTTTACAGGCAGCTTTAGGAAAATAACTATAATAACTCCTACTAAGGACTGTTAAAAGGTCACAGATTCATAGTAACTTATTAGCTGAATGTACACACTGCAACTGCAGAGATAAAAGCTGTAAAAGTAAAAGCTTTTGGCTGTCAACTAAAGTCGATGCTCGGCTGTGTGTGTTCATCTGTGGCTGTCGACTATAGTCGACGCTCGTACTGAAGTGGTTAAGGACACATATGACAAGCCCACAGCTAATATCATACTCAGTGGTGAAAAGCTGAAAGCTTTTCATCTAAGTTCAGGAACAAGACAAGAATACCCACTCTCACCACTTCTATTCAACACAATACTAGAAGGCCTAGCTAAAGCTATCAGATAACAGCAGAAACTGTTCCTTGACTAGTGATTGGGTTACATCCCAATAAACCCATCATAAATTAAAAATACTGTAAGATGAAAACCCAAACATCACAGCTTAGCCTAGCCTAGCCTAGCCTAGCCTACTTTATATGTGCTTGGAACACTTAGCCTATGCTTGGGCAAAATCATCTAACACAAAGCTTATTTTATAACAAAGTGTTAAATATCTCATGTAATTTATTGAATACTATACTGAAAGTGAAAAACAGAATGATTGCACAGGTGTTTGAAGTATAGTTTCTACTGAATGCATATTCCTTCTGCAACATTGTAAAGTCAAAAATTCATAAGGAGAACCACTGTAAGTTCAAGACTGTCTGTAAAAGGTATCCAAATGGGAAAAGATGAAGTGAAATTGCCTCTGTTTGTCGATGACATGATCTTATACATAGAAAATCCTAAAGACTCCATCAAAAACTGTCAGAACTGATAAACAAATTCTGTAAAGTTGCAGGATACAATATCAACTTATAAAAATCAGTAGCATTTCCATACATCGACAATGAACTATTAAAAAAAGAAATTAAGAAAACAATCCTGCTTATAATAGCATCAAAAAAATACTTAGGAGTAAATTTAACCAAAAATGTGAAATATCTGTATATTAAAAACCATAAAACATTGGTGAAAGAAACTGATAACACAAATAAATGGAAAGATATCCCATGTTCATGGATTGAAAGAATATTGCCAAAATATCCATACTACCCAAAGTGATCTATGGATTCAATGCCATCCCTATCGAAATACCAATGTCATCCTTCATAAAAATAGAAAAAAAAATTTCTAAAATTCACATAGAACCACAAAAGACTTTGAATAGCCAATGCAATCTTGACCAAAAAGAACAAAGCTGGAGGCATCACTTCCACAGGATTTCAAAATATGTTAAAATGCTACAGTAATCAAAACAGCATGGTATTGGTATAAAAACAGACACATCAACCAATAAAATAGTATAGAGAGCCCAGAAATAAATTCACATATTTTAGGTCAATTAATTTTCAGCAAAGGTGCCAAGAACACACAATGGAGAAAAGACAGTCTCTACAGCAAGTGGTGCTGGGAAAACTGGATAGCCACATACAGAAGAATGAAAATGGACCTTTATCTCACCCTGTATATAAGAAGCAACTCAAAATGGATTAAAGACTTACACATAAGACTTGAAACTATAAAACTACTGAAAGAAAACATGGGGAAAAGCTCCTTGACATTGTTTTGGGCAGTGATTTCTTGGATGTGACCCCAAAACTACAGGTAATGAGAGCAAAAATAGATAAATGAGACTGCATCAAACTAAAAAGCTTCTGCACAACAAAAGAAACAATAGAATGAAGAGATAACCCACTGACTGGGAGAAAATATATGCATATCATCCATCAGATAAGGTGCTGGCATCTAAAATATACTAGGAACTCAAACTACTCAATAACAATAAAACAAGTAACCATATTTAAGAAGGGACCTGGGCACAGTGGCTCACACCTGTAATCCCAGCACTTTGGGAGGCTGAGGCAGGAGGATTACTTAAGCTCAGGAGTTTGAGATCAGCCTGGAGAACACAGCAAGCCTTTATCTCTACAAAAAATAAGGGAAAAATTAGCCAGGCACGGTGGCAAGTGCATGTAATCCCAGCTACTTGAGAGGCTGAGACAGGAGGATCACTTGAGCCCAAGAGTTTGAGGCTGCAGTGAGCTATGATCCTGCCTCTGCACTCCAACCTGGACAATAAAGCAAGACCCTGTCTCAAAACATTAAAAATAATAAAAAATAAATAAATAAAAAGAAAGGGCAAAGGACCTGAATAGACATTTCTCAAAAGAAGACATGCAAATGGCCAAGACATATATGAATCTCTAGTCATAAGAGAAATGCAAATTAAAATCACAATGAGATATTACCTCACACCTTTTAGATTGGTTATTATCAAAAAGATGAAAAGTAAGTGTTAGCAAGGATGTGGAGCAAAGGAAACCCTTATACACTGTTGGTGGTATTTCAACTTAAGTAGTACAGCCATTTTGGAAAACAGGATGGAGGTTCCTCAAGAAACTAAAAATAGAATTACCATATTATCCAACAATCTCACTACTGGGTATATACTCAAAGAAATTAAAATGTGTATGTTGAAGAGATGTCTACACTCCCATGTTCATTGCTGCATTATTCACAATAGCCAAGTATCTATAAACAAGTATCCATCAATGGATGAATGGATGAAAAAAATGTGGTATATACATACAATGGAATATTATTCAACCTTAAAAAAAACAAACAAAAAAAACTCTAGGAAGTTCTATCATTTGTGGCAACATAAATGCCTAAAAGGCATTATGTTAAATGAAATAAGCCAGGCATAGAGAAACAAATACTATATGATCTCACTTATATGTGGAATCTAAAAAAGCCAAACTCAAAATAGAAAGTAGAATGGTGGTTACCAGAGGTGAGGATGGAGAGAGACATTAGTCAATGGGTACAAAGTTTCAGAGAAGAAGAATAGGTTCTGGTGCTCTATTGCACAGCACGCTGACTACAGTTAATAATAATGTACTGTATATTTCAAAATAGGCAAGAGAGGGCTTTAAATGTTCTTTCCACAAATCAATGATAAATATTTGAGGTGTAACCAATTAGCCTGATTTAATCATTGCAGAGTGTATACATGTATTAAAACATCACACTCTAGTCATAAATGCATAAAATTATTATTTTTCAAAAATAAAATAAAATAAAATAAAAACAAAGGAATACTCAATGGTGATTAATAAGAAAGGTGACAGCTTTGTTATGAGGCACTGTATTCCCACACAGTCAGATTCACAGCTTTAGCTATTACAAGTTAATAAATTTAAAAAAAAATACATTTGGACAACTTATTACTGTATCCATAAACACAAATTCTGGGCAAAGAAAAGTATCAATGAATCTAATCAAAAGGCATCAGTGACCATGCGAAAGGTCCCCATCTGGAGTTCCCTTTTATCCATGTCAAAATCATACCCATTCAAGTTTCACTTCCAGTATGGCAGTGTGAAGCCGTTACAGACCAATCTTCTGCTGATAGCAACTATAAACTATTTTGGTATGAAAAAACAGCTACCTGAGGATTTTGAAGAGTAAATATAACTGGCAGACTGTGGAGAGAAGCCAAAACTTGGAAAGACCAGCATGCTACTGGGTTTCCTGTTTTGTTACATCTTTGCCCCAAGGTTGGGCAGTAAGTAGATGTAGAGTATGGACAGCTAAAGCTGTCATTTTGTCAAGAAGAACCAGGGAAAAGTTAACATAGTCAACTACCACAGAGAAAAGAGAAGAGAATCTCAAAGGGCATAAAGTTGAAAAAAGTCTCATAATCTTGAATATGAAACAACACAAGGTTCTTTAGGCAGAAAGGAAATTACTATACAGTAAGAAAAAACTTGGACCTTGAGGAATGAATTAAAGCACCGGAAATAGTACACATCTAGGTAAATATAAAAGACTACTGTTTTCCTCTTAAGTTTTAAAAAATCACATATGACTACTTAAGGCAAAAGTTATAGCACTGTTTGTGATTTTTACAACATATACTTATATAATACATATTAAAACTATGGGGAATAGTGAAGGAAGGGGCAAATATGCCTTCCCTCACTATATGGTTGGGAGATTTCTACATTTTATGTGAAGTGGTTCAATAACTCTGAGTAGACTGCAAAAGGTTAGGGATGTATACTGAAATCTCTCGATATAAATAAAGAGGAATAGCTAAAAAGCTAATAGATAAATTAAAATGGAATACTAAAATATATCCAAACAATCTAAAAGAGGGCAGGAAGAGGGGGAAAGAGATGGACTAAAACCACAGAGGTCAAACAGAAAACAAAATGTAGACCTAAATCAACCATATTAACGGTTTCATTAAATGGTAAATGATCCAATGAAAAGGCAGAGATTGTCAGAGAGGCTAAAAAAATGAGAATCAGCAAAATGCAGCCACAGCTTCAAATAATATATAGATATAGGGGGAGGGGGAAGAAAGGAAAGGGACAGGAAAACTTTCTATTTGCAGATGATATGATTGTTTATACATATAGAAAATCCCAAGGCATCTTCAAACAACTATTATTATAGAATTAGCAAGATTATAGGATACAAGGTTAATATACAAAAATTAATTACATTTTTATATACTAGCACAAACAATATATACATAAAATGTTATTCTGGGTAGGGTGATGAAATCTTGTACCATCCCACCCCACCCCATACCATCTACTATGTGAGTCATCCCTTTGTCCATCATATCCAAACTGTATACACTACCATCCCATTAGTCACTTAGTAGCCTTCTTGGTTATCAGCTCGACTGTTGCGGTTATCATTCTATTTTATTAGTTATTGTTGTTAATATCTTACTGTGCCTAATTTATAAACTAAACTTTATCACAGGTATGTATGTATAGGAAAAAACACAGTATATATAGGGTTCGGTACTATCCGGTTTCAGGCATCCACTAGGAGTCTTGGAATGTATCCACCCTCCAAGTATAAGGGGGGACTACTATACCGTTTCCCCTAAATCTTGTACTTAATAAAATGACACCTCATAACTTTATAACATAACTTGGCTTTGCTCATAATTTTACTATGTTCTTACATAGTAAACAAAACAGAGGAACTTTAGATTCTTAAATGTTGCAAAAACTTAACACAATCTAATGTTTTGGGTTTTTTTTTTAGAATTTTCAATTCCTACCACTGGCAGCCCCTATCCTCACTCCCAGCTTTAAAATATTCAGAAATTTTACATTTCTAACAGGTACATTATTTCCTACTCATAACTCTTTCAAAGTATCTTACCTTATGCTAAGCATGTTAATAGAAACACAGTAAATATTTAACCTCACCACCCATATGCAATAGTCACATTCAACATTTCAACTTCTTCTGTAACAGTGCTGAATTTATCACTTATATTTTTTAACTCTGAATGTGGCACTTAGGCAAACACTAAGCAGTGACCAGGAAGACTCTTTCAATTTCATAAGATAATACACTCTAAAAGATACACCTTCAGTCTACTAATTTAAGAGGAACAGTTGTGCCCATACACACCTTGCACGCACACACACACACAAAAAAAGGTGTCTTTTAACGATTTTTGAGTTGGGAATTAAGAAAGAGGTCAAGTGCTTGAACAAAAGACTTAAAAAATAAAAAAGAATAGTAAAAAAAGAAAAAATATATTTTTTTAAAATTAAAAAAAAGAAAGAAAGAGGTCAAATGCTATGAAAATCCAGAAAGCTGTGAAGGAAAAAACAAAAATAAGAGGAACACAAAAGATCTAAAAACGCATTCCACCAATAGAATAAAAAGAAAAAACATATGTGGCAAACACTGTCAGAACCCTCCCAATTTCCCCTCTGCATTTATTTCCACACACCTGAAGTCTGCTTACTACAAATATCTGCAACTCCCTGCTTGAGGGTTTTTCTGGTTTTTGGCTTTGTGCAGGGCAGGTCAGAAGTGCTGACAAGCTAATATCCCTAGAAGCATCATTCAGTGAGGGAAAATAGTTGATGGATAAATAACCCACTCAATGCCCAACAGTTCTGAACTGCCTCCCAGAGTCCCCAGTATGACTGAGCTGTTAGGTGTCCACTGGTAACTGATTTGATAATGCACCCTTTATCAACTTCTTCCCTGCCCTGTCTCATTGCCCCACTCCAGGAGATAAACTACCTGTGCTCAATTCCTTATCTACTTCTGAGGAAACACAAACCATGGCAGACATATTTTCTTTTCTCAAAAGGAAAGTCTAACATAGATACAAAATCTTCCTTTAACACAACAGTTCTTGAACTTTTTGGTCTCAGGACCACTTTGCACTATTAAAAAATATTGAAGATCCCAAAGAGCTCTTATTTATATAATTTATATCTATTGATATTTACCTATTAGAAATTAAAACAGATAATATTTAATATTTATTAATTTATTTAGAACCAATAATAAACCACTATATGTTAACATATTCTTTTATATGAAAAATAAATTCTCCAAAACAAAAAAGTTAGTGAGAAGAATGGCTTTAATTTATACATTTTTTAATTGCCTTAATGTTTGGCTTTATAGAAGATAGCTGGATTATCATATCTGCCTATGCCTTCAATCTATGGCAAAATCACAGGTCATGCAGCTCCTGCAAAACTTGTGAGATAACGAATTAAAAAGACAAAGAACATCTCAGCATTATGAATATAGTTTTGACAGCATGTACTCCCTGACACAAGCCTCACACATTGAGAACCACTGCTTTAACATAATAGGTTCCTATAAGCAAAGAATAACATTAGAAAATAGCCAAGACACAACATTTAAGTTAAAAGGGGGGAAGGGTGGAAATCAAAGAATGAACAGAGAATATGATTCTGTGATTATCAACATGATAAAAGAGACAAACTACACTGATAATTTGGAGCACTCATTGTTTCAAGGCATTTCTTTAACAAAGAATTGCCTGAGACATGTGTTCCCTCTTCTACTCCTAGACACCAGTTCCCTTGGAATAGTTTAATTGCTTGCCAGTCTTCAAAACACTCCACAGATAATAGCCAGCCAATTTTGCTTTTATCTATCTTAACACCTTAAGGACCGCTCACGAGTTTTCTCATTTTTCACTGTAGTTAAGATGATTTAAATAACATAGAGTTTGCCAAAAAACATGCGGTCCCTGGCATATGTCTTAGAGATTTCTATGCAGTACAAAAGGTGCTAAGCAGCTTCCAGTGGACAGAGTACTTTTCATTAATAAGCAAACAATATATCCTTTGGCTGAAATGAACAAGCAAGGCCAAATTAAAAAGCAAAATGCAAAAAGGTCAAAGAGAATATTTGTTAATTACTATAGAAACAGGCTAATGAGGATTGGAAAAGTGAAAAATAAGAAATCACTGAAATCACTGCCTTTCTGGGACTTCATGCTCAGCCATACTGACCTGTCAGCACCGTGCACTATGGGGGTACTCTTTTTTACCACTGGGTTTTCACATTCCCAATCCTACTCATCTATCCTATCAGGCTTCCACTGAACATCACTTCTCCAAAGGAACCTTTCCTGACTCCTGTCTGCCATATGGCCCCACAATTTTCAAGGCCCTTGCCTTATAGTGACCACATAATTTATCATCCAAATACTATTTTGAGAATGAATGTGGAACTAGTAGTCATGCTGAGACAATAAGCAACACAAGGAATGTACTGTCATCCCACCTATCAGTTTATCTTCCCTGCTTGAGTAAGAGCTTCATGAGCAGAGGGTATGAGTCTATATTGTTTAACAACTGTTCCCCCAAGACTTAGCTCAGTGCTCAGAACATGAAAGTTGTGTTCTGACCTCTTGCTCTCAATAACTGGCATGAGTTTTTACAATACAAATTAACTTGAAAAAGGAAAATCTTATCCAAACAAAATGAACTACCATGTTTCCTCCCAAATCCCAATACTTCTCTATTCCACATCTTTAATCATGACCTCTTGTCTTATGTTTACTTATGCCTCCTCCTTCCTAAACACCCTCCTCCATCAGCATATAAATTTTATGAGAGCAGAGAATGTCTGTTTTATTCATTGTTATTTCCTCAGGACCTAGAACAGTGCCTGCTTAACACAGACACTTAACATTCAATATGTGCTCAATGAATGCTGTCCTCTCTACCTTGCCCTGCCTATCTCTACCTGAAAACCAAGCCACATAACCTATGAATCCTTCTCAGATACTACCAATAAAAAATAATCTCTTTTCCTCCATACACAATAATATTTTATATCTTTCTTAAAATACCTTCTATACTTTATCTTGTGCTAAAAGTATGTGTCTTATCATATCTCATTCTTCTTGGTATGCCCCACAGCATCCTAGCACCATGTCTGGTACATAGTATCTACAGAACAAAGATCTGTCAGAGTAAACTGATAAAATAATAATATTACATACAATTATGGGTATATACAGTATTCAGAAACCTGATACCATGCTAGTTTTCTAGAGAACCTTCTCATTCATATATATATCCCTAGCCCGGGCCATTACCATTACAACTTCATCTACTCAGCATCTTCCTCTTACAATGGGTATTCTGTCAAGAGTAAGTATCTTTCTTAACTGTTTTGATTCCTTTCTCAACACTACAGGTTGTGAAATAAAAGTCCTTGATCCTATACTTTTAGGTTTTCTGCCCCCAAACAGGGATGGGGAACATGTGGCCTTCTGGATCCTTGACTGCAGCCTTTTGACTGAATCCAAATTTTACAAAACAAATCCTTTTATTAAAAGGGGCACAGCAGAGAAAGACAAAGCTTTTTTGGCCTCCTTTGGTGCCTTAAAAAAAAAAAAAAAATCTTGAAATCAG
>VBSM01000529.1:28257561-28273524 GCA_008086735.1 Cheirogaleus medius
CAACAATCTACATTTATTCAAATATAGTTAAGCCATCTTCTTCTGGAACATCATTATAACTCTCCAAAGCCCAAATTCCATCTTGACTTTTGTGCGACTCTATTTCCTTTAGAACCATTGGCCCCAATCTCTCATGTCGAGCAATAGAGCTCTCATGGGGCAGATGAGAAGGGCTGCTTGTCTTCTTTACCGCTACGTGATGAAATGCATGGGTTGTGCAGATGCGCTGCGTAGCCACGCCCATCATCACTAGGTCTTATTTTCGGGGTAGGGCTTATATTGCGCAAATGTTTAGAAATCCTGCTAGGGATTATTTTATGGGTAGGTCTTATTTCAGGGGAAACACGGTACTTATTTGCCACCTATATAACATCTTTTGTGAAGTGCCTGTTCATATCTTTTGTCCATGTTTTATTTGGATTATAAGAATTTTGGTTATTTGTTATCAGAATTTTTTTTATATATTCTGAACAAGTCCTTCGTCCGCTATATGCATTGGGGATATTTTCTCTCCATTTGTGATTATCTATTTGTTTTCAAGATAGAACCTTTTAAGAAATAAAAAGTTTTTATTTCAATAAAAGTTCAATTTATCAATTTCCCTTTTATATTATGTGCTTTGTGTCTATTTAAAAAAAAAAAAACTTTGCCAACTCTAAGACACCGAGTATTTTCTCCACTGTTTCCTTCTAGAAGTTTTATAGTCTTAAATTTTATGTTTAGGTCTCTGATCCACTTAATTTTCTGTGTGAGATGAGAATTAATATTAATTTTTCTTCCACCCAGATATACAGCACCACTTCTTGAAAAGACTACGTTTCCCTGTTGAATTACATTGGTACCTCTGTCAAAAAATCGGCGAAGTATAGATGTGGGTCTATTTCTGAACTCTATTTTGTTCTATTGATCTACATGTCTATCCTTATGCCAATATCATTTTGTCTTGATTACTGTAGCTGTATAAAACTTTGAAATAAAGCAGTATATATCCTACAACTTTGGCTTTTTTCAAAATTGTTTGCCCGTTCTAGGTCCTTTGTATTTCCACATAAATATGAGAACCAGCTTGTCATTTTCAAAAAAAGACTACTGGGATTTTTTATTGGGATTACATTAACACTATAAATCCAAATAGATTTATAGCGGAGGACTGACATCTAGCAACGAGTCCTCCACTCCACAAACATGCTGTATCTTTTCACTCAGGTCTTCCTTTATTTCTGTTGGTAATGTTTTATAGTTTTCAGTGAACAGGTCTGCATATATTTTGTTAAAATGTATCCCTAAATTATTTCATTATTTTGGATGCTATGGTAAATAGAATTGCTTTTGTTAACTTCATTTTCCAAGCATCCCTTGCTAGTATTGAAAAAATTATACTGACCTTGTATCTTGTGACCTTGCTAAACTTATTAGTACTAATAGCTTTCCATAGATTCTTTAGGACTTTCTACATATGCAATAATGTTGTTTTTACTTGTTCTTTTTCCATCTACATGCCTTTTCTTTCTCTCACCTTACTTATTTAATTGGCCAAGACCTCAAATCGAATTTTGAATAAAAGTGTTTAAATGCAAACATCCTTCCTCTGTTCTCAGAGTGTAACATATAGGTTTTCCATAGATACCTTTAATTAAGTTAAAGAAATGCCTCTGCAGTCATAGTTTGCTGAATGAGTGTTAAATTTTGTCAAATATTTTTTCTACACCTTAGATAATGTGATTTTTCAGCTTTCTTCACATGGTGAATTACATCAATTGTTTTTTTAATTTTAACCTGCATCATTATTCCTGGAACAAATCTCACTTTGTCATGATGTATTCTTTTCACATAACAATAAATTCAATTTGCTGATTTTTGGTTAAGGCTGTTTGGGTCTATGTTCACGAAGGATACTGGTCTGTAGTTTTGTTTTCTTATAATTTCTTTGTCTGACTTTGGCATCATGGTAATGCTGACCTCATGAAACGAGATGGAAACTATTCCTTCCCCCACTTTTTTTATAAGTGTGTGTGGGATTAGTATTGCTTTTTCCTTAAATGTTTCAGTTTCTGGTTTCACTGCTTTTTGTTTGTTCATTTTCTATTTCATTGTTTAACACTATTATCCTTTATTATTTCCTTCCTTCTACTTAGTTTGAACTCAGTTTGCTCTTATTTTTCTAACTTCTTATGGTACATGTTTAGGTAACTGATTTCAGACCCGTCTTATCTGTCCTATAAAAGTATTTAAATGTATAAGCTTCTAAGTTGCTTTAGCTGTATCTCACAAATTTTCATATATTCTGCTCTCATCATCACTCAGTCCAAAACATTTTCCAATATTCCTTATGATTTCTTCTTTGATAAAGATACTTTAAAAATATATTAGTTTCTCAACTTTGGAGTTTTCCAAGTTGTTTGTTACTGATTTCTAGTTCAATTCTGTCAGAGAACATACTAAGATTTCACCCTTTAGAAATCTATTGAAACTTGTCTTGGTATGTCTATCTTGGTGAATATTCCCTGTGCATTTGAAAAGAATGTATATCCTGCAGTCCTTAGATGCAGTGTTTAGATCATTACTTTTTTTTCTCTAGTTCTATCATTTGTTGAGAGAAGTATATTAAAATCTCCAGCTGTGTGGATGTGTCTATTTCTCTTAGTTCTAAGAGTTTGGGGGAGGTTTTTGAAGTTGTTTTGGGGCACACATACATTTATAATTCTTAGATGTTCTTTATGGATTGACTTTTCCTTATGCTATCTCTAATACACCAATTAGCAAATTTTTCATTTAGTTATTGTGCTTTTCAGTTCTACAACCTCTATTGGCTTCTTTTTTATATTTTCCACCTCTCAGTTGAAATTCTCTATCTGTTCATTAATTATATAAATATATTTTATTTTAATTTGTTGAGCATATTATAATGGCATTTTAAAATGTTTGGCTCCTAAACCTACCATCTAAGGCCATTGTTCCAGCTGACTGAGGAGCTTAGATAACTTCAACTTTTATCTGAGCTATACTGACATTAGTCTCTCTCACTTCCTACCCTCCTAGGCAAGCTGTCTATAAGTTTTCTCTGAGTAGTGCATCCTCCAATAGTGCTAAATTCCAATAAATGTATTTCAATATTTAGGCCATATGATACACTGAAGAGACCATCTATTAATCTGAAACCTGGATTCAAATCCCAGATCTGGTTGGGTAATCTTATACAAATTACCAAACCTTTGATCTGCTTTCCCCATCTCTATTTCGTAGAATTATCATGAGAATTAACCCTAAGTATACACCAGGAAAACTCATCATCACTATTAATATTTACCATCTGTGTCCAATGGATACTTTTTATTTGTTTACAGTTACTTCATTTTATAAAAATTTTACAGAATAAATTATAAAAAAAAAAGATAGTGGGAAACCACCTTATGAGATACTTTAACAGAAAGTTAAGCATAGTAAACCCACATTTTCTATATTTTATGTTTTGTGTATTTTATGTATTTTATATATTTAAATTTCCCCAGTCATATACCAAAATGGTCAACATGTTTCCAATGCAACTAGCTACTCACATCTGTCAAGCATAAAACTAAAACAAACTTACCTATCTTGCAAATACTGATTCCAGATTTTGAATACATCTCTAATAGATTCTAGAGTATTATTACTTCTAGTTCTTCTTGTACTGACATTTTCAAAATGCAATACATATGAAATTTTTGATGGCTCATAATTTGGTTGAAGGATAGTTATCTCTGCCCCATAACTGCATAGAACATTTTTCAAATTTAGATTTATAAATTCCAACTAAACTGATAAATCCAATCAACCCCTTCATATCTATATTATCTATTTCCTTGCAAGCACTTTTGCATACACGCCAGATTTCAGGATTTGTCCACTTATGAATGACAGCAAGTAAATTCTGGCACCCAAACATCATTAATGATTAAAAAATATATATAGTTACATGTTCTTCTAGCAAAATGGAATGATTCAGATTCTAGACACAAAATACTGCATTATGAAAACCCTCTTGTTGGATGACTAAATACATTAGAGTATCACATATGTTTTTGTTTTCAGAAATATATTATTAACTAAATATTTCTTGAGTTTGAGAAAATTAATCTATTCAACTTAACCATCATAATTAGAGTCTATAGTATTGCTGTCTCTTTGTAATCATCTTCCAATTCAACTGATAATGGTAATCATCTTTCTCTGCCAATTTTCTTTCCTTTGTCATTATGAGCAAAAATAAAATCTAAATTCTCAATTATGTTAAAGGAAAGCCAAAAGAAAAAAAAAGACTTAAGATGGTATCTATATACCTTTTCAATACCTTCTTGAAAGATGACATAATATTTTGGGCAACACATTAAGAAAACCAAAAGATAATAGTGATGATTACATTATTGAATCATCCTTCTAGGTCATTGAATCTTTCTTCTGCATTCTTATTATTTTAGTGTTTGGGCACAGTGGAGAAAAATTAATAAGTAATAATGAAATCATTCTTAGGAAGATGAAATCATTTCAAGATATAGGAAAAATAAGATCACCAAGATTCCATAATGCATCTTAGATTTATAAAAGAATCCCATATACAAATTATAAGATAAAATAAGTTTTATTCAATTTTTTTAAAATATACAAAATTTATATCTGTTCAATGGAAAACTCCTAAAAAAGGATAAAAAGTCATAAAATATTAATCTTTAAAAATAGAACTGCTTAAAATAGATATTCAAAATCTAAATTGGGTCCAATGGACCCTAATAGTATACTGAGGGATAAACAAAATATAAGTGAAAATATTCCCTCTTTCATTTATTTTGTATTAATCTTAAAATATTCTTCTTTCTCATCAACTACAACTTCTATGAAAGAGCAAGCACACAAATATTTGTCAAATTCTAGATTTTAGGGCTGAAAGGGACCTTTAAAATAATCTACTATAATTTTTATTTAATTACTGAAAAGAATAATTACTTAAGACAGTTATGCCTAGAAAAGATATATAATTTGGCTAATCACAAAGATTTATCTTTCACTTAGCATTTGCTGCACCCTACTTTGAACAAGAAAAGGCAAATGACAGTAACAGTAGACAAAATATTTTTAGTGAGGTTTATTATCAAAAAGAGAATACAAGGATAACAAGCTATATAGGTGGATATAATCATGAATATTATCTAACCTAACAACAAGGAAAATGACACATGTTGAATCAAATGGCTAAACTCCTCAAACTTTGGGCAGATACCAGAAAGGTAAACAACCCTTCTCTTGATGACAATTTATCAAGGGTTGACATGTACCAGGCACAATGCTAGCACTAGAAATACAGATTTTAAAAAAGAAAGTCTCAGTCCCCAAGTGTGAGGAGGAAGACAGAAAAGATATTTGCATGGTGAACTCTCTTACCACCTTCATGCCATTGCTCAATATCACTTTCTCAATGATCCTGCCTTGCTCCCTCTCTTGAAAATGCAATACACAATAGACTCAACCTTACCCTACTTTATATTTTTTCTACAGCATTTATAATTGTATAACATTCTAAATAATTTATGTATTTTCTTTGTTTATTGTCATTCTTCTTCCATAAGACCATTCCCTCAAGGGCACAGATTTTTAACTGTTTTGTTTGGTAGTATAGTGACTAGCATATAAAAAGCAAATAAATAATCACCATACAATGCTAAGCCCAACATTAGCTTAAGAATTGTGGTCAGACATGGTGAGAAGAAGAAAAGGAATAAAACTAATTTTAGACAAAGAAAAAAGCTCATACTTAATGTTTTTTGTGTGTATGTGTGTTTTTTTTTTGTTTTGGTTTATTTTTAGGACAGGGTCCCACTCTGTTGCCTGGACTAGAATGCAGTAGCATCATAATAGCTCACTGCAGCCTCCAACTCCTGGGCTCAAGGGATCCTCCTTCCTCAGCCCCCTCAATAGCTGGGATTACAAGCATGCAGCATCACCATGCCCAGCTAATTTTTTTCTTCCTTGTAGACAAGGGGTCCCACCACCTCTACTGCCATCACTCATGCCAAGTATGCTACCCAGGGGACTGAGGACACCAAGCCCATAAGTGCCACTGCCAGCACCCAAGCAAGCCACCTGGAGGCCCAAGAATTGGACCATTTGGACCTGCTAACACCAGAAGCCTTATACATTGCCCAGGGTCTCAAGGACAGGCATGTTCAGCCCACCATTGCCACCATGGGGGCCTGAGAAATGGCCCACCTGGCATTCTCCCATCCATAGCAAAACCTCACCACAGCCTCCACTAACATCTACAGCCTGTTACTGAGGAAATTAAAGACACCACTCATGCTGTTTACAGCCAAAGAAATCATATGGAGAATACACTACTGGTATGTACCCAGAATCAAAACTAAAGTGTCCTACTCAACCATAACCATAGCTACATCCTCAGGAAAAGTCTTTCCCTATGAAAGCCAATCCAAAAAACTGGAAGAAGCAACTGTTAAAGTAGAGGTACAGGCATCAACTTAAAAGCACAAGACACTGAAACCTTCCCCCAAAAAGGTCATCACCAAAGGAACACAATAATTCTCCAGCAACATATTCTAATGAAAAACAAATTTATGAAATGTCAGAAAAAGAATTCAAAATAGTAACATTGAAGAAGAAGCTTGGTGAGATACAAGAGAATGCAGATAAACAATACTGGGAAACGAGAAAAACAACCCAGAATATGAATGAGAAATTCACCAGAGATAGGTATCATAAAAAAGAACCAAAAAGAAATCCTAAAAGTAAAGAAGCCAATGATTGAAATAAAAAATTCATTTGAGAGCTTCAACAACAGACTGGATCAAGCAGAAGAAACAATGTCAGAACTTAATGGCAGGTCTTTTGAAATAACCCAGTCACACACACACACAAAAAAATTTATGACATGTGGGACACCATAAAGAAACCAAATATACACATTTTGGGTGTATCAGAGGTGAAGAGAATATCAAAAGCACAAAAAACCTCTTTAACTAAATAATAGCTCAAAACTTCCCAAGTCTAGCAAGAGATTTAGACATCAGATACAGGAAGATCAGAGATCCCCAAATATATACAACCCAAAAAGGTCTTTTCTACAGCACATTATAGTCAAACCGTCAAAAGTCACAGATGAAGAGAGAATTCTAAAAATAACAAGAGAAGAACATCTAGTCACATATAAAGAAAATTCCACCAGACTAACAAGACTAACAGCATATTTCTCAGTAGAAACTTTACAGGTTAGGAGAGAATGGCATGATATATTCAAAAGGCAGGGGGTATCGGGGAGAAGGGCGCTGTCAGTCAATACTACTATGCCCAGCAAAGTTATCCTTCATAAATAAAGGAGAAATAAAGTCTTTCTCAGACAAGCAAAATCTGAGGGAATTCATCACCACTAGACCAGCCCTACAAGAAATGCTTAAAGGAGTCCTACATCTACAATAATAGTGAATAAATGATATCTACCACCATAAAAACACATGGAAATATAAAACTCACTAGAGTAGAGCAAACACACAAATGAGTAAGAGAAAGGATTCAAATGTTACCACTACAGAAAAGCACCAAATTGCAGTGACTAACAAGAGAGAAAGAAAGGAAGTGATACAAAAAACAGCCAGAAAATAATTAACAAAATGACAGAAATAAGCCCTTACATTCCAATAATAACCTTAAATGTAAAAAGATTAAATCATCCACTTAAAAGATATAGACTGGCTGCACAGACTTTTTTTAAAATGACCCAGCTATATGCTGCCCACAAGAAACTCACTTCATCTGCAGAGACACATATGGATTGAAAGTAATGAAAAAAGCTATCCCACACAAACAGAAACCAAAAGCAGGCAGGAGTAGCTATGTTTTTATCAAATAAAACAGACTTAAAATCAAAAAAAGTAAAAAGACGGAGGCTGAAGCAGGAGGATCACTTGAGCCAAAGAGTTCAAGACTAGCCTGGTCAACATAGCAAGATGTCTTTAAAAAACATAAACAAAACACTAAAAAGAGACAAAGAAGGTCATTATATAATGTACACCAAGAGGATATAAAACTTCTAAACATATATACACCCAACACTGCAGCATCCAGATATATAAAGCAAATATTATTAGATCTGAAGGGAGAGATAGATTACAATACAATAATCGCTGGAGAACTCTAACACCCCACTCTCAGTATTAAACAGATCACCCAGACAGAAAAGCAATAAAGTAACATTGGATTTAAACCATACTTTAGAATAAATGAACCTAAAAGACACCTACAGAACATCTAACTGCAGAATACATGTTCTCATTAGCACATGGAGCATTCTCCAAGATAGACCATATGTTTATGACAAAACACTCTCAACAAATTAGGCATAGAAGGAACACATCTCAACATAATAAAGGTCATATGAGACAAATAGCTAACATCATACTGAAGGAGGAAAAGCTGAAAGCCTTTCCTCTCAGAACTGGAACAAGACAAAGATGCCCTTTTGCCACTCCTATTCAACACTGGAAGTCCTACCCTGGGCAATCAGGCAAGAGAAAGAAATAAAAGGCATCCAGGCCAGGCATAGTCACTCATGCCTGTCATCCCAGTATTCTGAGAGGCTGAGACTGGAGAATCACTTAAACTGAGAAGTTTGAGACTAGCCTGAGCAACATACCAAGACCCTGTCTATAGAAAAAAAAAAAAAATAGAAAAATTAATGTGGTGGCATGCACCTGTAGTCCTAGCTACTTGAGAGACTGAGGCAGGAAGATTGCTTGAGCCCAGGAGTTTGTGGTTGTAGTGAGCTATGATGACACCATTGCACTCTACTCTGGGCAACAGAGAGAGACTCTGTCTCAAAAAAAAAAAAAAAAAAAAAAAAAAAAAAAAAAAAAAAAAAAAAAAAAAAACAGCATCCAAATTGGAAAAGAGGTAGTCAAATTGTCCCTATTTGCAGGACATGATCTTACATTAGAAAAACAGAAAGACTCCACCAAAAAACTCTTAGATCTCATAAACAAATTCAGTAATACTGCAGGAAATAAAAATCAACATACAAAAAGCAGTAGTGTTTCTATATACACCAATAATGGACTAGCTGAGAAAAGAAATCAATACTAGAAATAAATTTAACCGAGGAGGTTAAAGACCGCTACAAGGAAAACTACCAAATACTGATGAAAGAAACTGAAGAGGACACAAAAAAATGGAAGGACACCCCATACTCACAGATCAAAAGAATTGATATAGTTAAAATGACCAACAAAGCAACCTACAGATTCAATGCAACCAAAATACCAACATCATTTTTCACAAAAATAGAAAAAAAATCCTAAAATTTGTATGGAACAAAATAAGAGCCTGAATAGCCAAAGCAATCCTAAACAACAACAAACCACAAAGCTGGAGGCATCATATTACCTGACTTTAAATTATATTACAAAGAACTACAAGTAGAACTACCATTTGACCCAGCAATCCCATTACTGGGCATCTACCCAAAAGAACAAAAGACATTCTATAAAAAAGACATCTGTACTAGAATGTTTATAGCAACACAATTCACAATTGCAAAGATGTAGAAATAACCTAAGTGCCCATTAATACATGAATGGATTAATAAAATGTGGTGTATGTATACCATGGAGTTCTAGTCAGCCACAGAAAACAATGGTGATATAGCATCTCTTGTATCCTGGATAGAGTTGGAACCCATATGCTACTAAGTATCACAAGAATGGAAAAACAAGCACCATATGTACTCACCATCAAATTGTATTAACTGATCAACACTTATGTGCACATATAGTAATAACATCCATCGGGTATCAAGCAGATGGGAGGGGGCGGAGGGGATGGGTATATACACACCTCATGGGTGCAGTGCACACCATTTGGGGGATGGACACACTTGAAGCTCTGACTCGGGTGGGGCAAAGGCAATATACATAACCTAAACATCTGTACTCCCCTGATATGCTGCAATAAAAAAATTAAAATAAAATAAAATCCAACCTAGCCCCAGTTTGGGTAAACAGAAATAAATAAATAAAAAATAAAATAAAATAAACTGCAAGGCTATAGTAACCAAAGCAGCATGGTATTGGTACATTGGTGGGTAGGGAAAGACTTTAACACTAGGTGCTGGGAAAAGTGAATATCCATATACAGAAGAAGGAAACTAGACTTCTATGTCTTACCATAAACAAAAATCAATTCAAAATGGTTAAAGAGCTAAACTTAAGACCCAAAACTACTGGAAGAAAACAAGGAAAACACTTCAGGACATCGATCTAGGCAAAAATTTTATGACTAAGACCTCAAAAGCACAGGCAACAAAACCAAAAATAGACAAATGGGACTTTATTAAACTAAAAAGTTTCTGCACAGTAAACAATCAACAATGTGAAGAAACAACCTGATGACTGGGTGCAAATATCTTCAAACGACTCAATCAACAAGTAACTAATATCCAGAATATATGAAAAAATATTCAGCATCACTAATCATCAGTGAAATACAAATCAAAACCACACTGAGCTATCATCTTACCCCAGTTAGAATGGTTATTATTACAAAGTCAAAAAATAACAAATGCTGTCAAGGATATGGAGAAAAGGGAATTCTCATACACTGTTGGTGGAAATGTAAACTAGTATAGCCATTATGGAAAACAATATGTTGATTTCTCAAAAAACTAAAAATATAACTACCATACAATTCAGCAATTCCACTATTGGGTATTTATCCAAAGTTTAATTCTACAGGGGAAAAACATGGCACCGAACTGAAAATTAGGCAACATTCTTAAATAGAAGAGCAAATAAATAATACTGATAATTGATAAACTTTGTGAAAATTAAGGTAATCAAGATATAGAAAATATATAAGAAATGAAGATGTGTTAATAACCAACAGATTAAATGTCTTTATTCCCATCATTATAAAATATCACTTCAAATGCATTTTAATTATTTCTATACTTTATTTCTAGTTGAAACTTTATGTCAACACAAAGTACCCTGCTTTATCACACACTTTGTAAGAGTGCAAAGGTTGAAAATGGCCTAATAAAAATGATATTATCTGATTAAGTATCAACAGACACAATAGACTAATATACAAATGTTATAATATTTAACCCTATTGTCAAGTAGATGCACACTGGTAAAATGAATCATCATAGATTGTTCTTTGCTCTTCCTTAGCTCTCAATGCACACCCATTTCAGGAGCTTCAGACATAGTACTGAATCTCTTTTGTCCCTGACTTCCTTGGCTTCATACCATACCTTAATCTCTTTTTCTCTCCCAATTTATATTTGGTTCTCCAACTTGAAAAGGTTTCTTTCTTTTCTCCCAATATCTTAGGATGCTGTTCCTGGTAACTGTTCAGACTTTCAAGGCACACCATTTGCGTACACCAAAGATAAAGCAACCAGACTTCCCAGTTTTAGTCCTAGTTTAGCCTCATGGCATAGCATAATTAAAAATAATATGTCCTTTCATTTTCATAAGTTTCTAATTGGGACAATAGGTTAAATAACTACTCAGACCACAAAAATAAAACTACAAATGGTCAAACACACAGCAGATACTCAAAGGCAGGCTGCTTGGCTGACTAGTTGGCTGAATGAATGTATGAGTAACTATTCCAATGCCAGTTCAGGTCACTGGAATATCCTTTTTGAACAAATACAGGTTTTTATTACTTTTAAATACACTGATTATCAAATTAAGCTAAGTGTTACCCAGGAGAGAGATTATTAGAAATGAACTTAAGACTAGCAATAATCTACATGTCCTTCAAAATGATAATTACATTGTGGTAAATCCACATAATGGAATATATGCAATGAAATGGAACAAAACTGCTGATATCTACAACAACATGGATGGATCTCAAATGCATTATGTTAAATGAAAGAAGCTAGACTCAAAAGGCCACCTAGTATGAGTTCCATTTATATCACATTGTGGAAAAAGCAAAATTATAGGGATACAAAACAGATCAGTAGTTGCCAGGGTCTGGGGATAGAGGTAGAGGTTAACTATATTGTTTTATATCTTGATCAGAGTGATGGTTACATTGCATGTATTTGTCAAAACTATTAGAATCAGACACCAAAGAGTGAATTTTATCATATATACTTTTTTAAATTTAATTTCTAGGGTAAAATTTTATTTTTTTAGTTTAGATCTGGAAAAGGAAAGAAAAAGCAAACAACAATAAAATGTTCTCTTCCACCCTTAAGAAGAGAACAGAGAACACAGCACATGCAAATAAAAGGCAGCTGCAACTACACTGCTCTGACCAACAGTGAGAACAGTACTCCCAACACTGAGTCAGGGCTCTAGGCTGGCACTTCTTTCTGCTTGTGCAGTGTTACCTCCCTGAATCAGACTCTCACCTCTATCTACCTCAATCTTTCTAACCCTCTGAACATTCTAGCTTTTTAACCTTCGTTTGTATAATGGACTATCTCACATTCATAATCTACCTCTGTCTTGATAATTACTCATGGTACCAATCCATTTCTTCACTCTGGGATCTCAGGTTAGTACTTATATTAAATTCCCTTAATTCCTGATTCTATCCCAAGTTTGTTCTGACTGGTTCCTCAGCTAAACTTGATTATGTCCTCCCTCCCAGCCTTCTACTGGGGTTCTTATCCACCATGAGTTAAAACCACAAAGGCTAGCAATTTCATCTATTCAAGTGCTTCAAAAGTGGCAAGCTCTAAAGTCTCCCTTGGGAACCTACACCAGTGACTTTTTTTAACTTCATAAATATGATGTCATTTTTGTCCAACCAAACTCTTGCTTATCCTTAAGTTCTACTTCCTGTTTAGTTTTGTACAAAGATACAGATAAGCAGTGAACTTCTTCCCCACAAAAATCATTCATCTACTTTATGACTAGTATTAAAATTACACCCTGATCTTCCTCCTCTAGGGTAAACGTATCTATGATTCCTACAACACTGTTTATCACTTAATGTTATGTTTTATGTTCTCTTGAACCTCTCCGGTTTTTCTACTTTTTAAAATAAAGTGATCAAAATGGGATGCCAGAGAATAACAATTTGCAAACAAATACTGTACAATACTAACATGGCAAAAAAAAAAGAATACTGTTTGAAAAGAAAGAAATCAGTCAACTATGTTACAGTCCCTTACACTAAGGATACTAGCTAGAGGACAGAAACAGAAAAAAGAATCACAATCTCAAAACTTTCAAGTTACTTCTCTAGCAGGGAGTTTGTTGTTTCCTTACAAACCAGGAAACCTCAATCTTTGCAGCCATTGCACCTTTACAATTCCCAGGCAAGACAAAAGTTCCCCACAACCACTCAAAAAAAAGCTATTCTTACTAGGAACTAACTGTAGTTATCTCCCCAGGCTAGGCAGGTGGCCTTCATGTGGCCTTAAATTTATTAGCTATCTTCTTAGTTCTAACAGAGCCCACTGCTGCTAATTACTTATGCAATTGTTAAAACTACCTCCTATAATCAAGGCCAAGTACCATTTTTCTGAACTGGAAAAAGGGAAACAAGGTTGAGAAAAGATTAAGTTGAAAAGCAGAGAAAGAGAATTCTATTTTTAAAACTAAATTTAGCCAATGAATTAATTTTTCCATAATGTGTGCAAAATATTTACCTTTAAGATAATTAAGAAGCATGTGTGAACTGCATCATAAAAAGATTTCTATAAAAAAATTAGATCAAAAAAACAAACAAAAATAGTGAAAACAGAACTAATGAGAAGATGAAAGATAGGATTTTTTAAATGAAGATAAACTATAAAATGCATACATACAGAGTAGAGGATGCAAAACGCATACATAGAAAGTGTTGTAATCAAGGGAGAAGAAAAAGAGAAATCTGTTCCCCCAAAAGGCAGCAAAGTTATAGATGCGAGATATAATTTCATTTTCTGTTTCTTTTTAAAGAAAGCAACAATGTGGCTGCTTCAAATTAGTAACAGCAAAGAAAGGAAAATGAGTACCAGACCATCAATGTACAGGGAAAGGTATCAAATATTAAAGGCTTTTATAAGAAAGTCTTCTAGAAAATGAAGGATTGAGTAATGAATAGTCACATAAAAACATCCAAAATTCAACAATTACTTCAAGTTGAGGTTGGTAGTCACGCCTCTCTGGGAATATAATGAACAGAAAGCTATACCATGAAAATGTAGGAAAGATGATGCTGTATGAGCCACTTCTAGCTCTTGGACCTGAGTCTTGGCAGTAGCTAGCAAAATTCTAAGGGGTTAAAGTCCACCCCATACCCAAGACCAAAATCTACTCCCACCCCACCTTGACTCAATGGTTTTCTCCCACTGTGGTGAGGGTGGTTTTGGAAAAGCTCCTCAAATGCCAGGAAACACTGTAATACAAAAAGAAAAAACAATTCATAAGTACCAAACCTTAACTAACATTCTGGCCTCCCTCTCAAGGAAGATTGATATAATGGAAAAAGCACTAATCTAAGAACTAGGAAACCAAGTGTATTCTGTTTGTTCAGCACACACTCTAAAACTTTTGCTCTAATTACAGATGATTGGGGGGCTGGGGAGTGGACACCAGGCAGTCTGTTTCTGCTAAGTGATGCTGAACTGGTGGAATATAAAAGCCAGAAGCTGCGGATGGCCATCTCTGCCACTAATTGGGCTGAAAATGAAGCCATCAGAGAAGCTAGCAGAACTAAGGGATGGAAAGAGACATTCCTGATGATACAATTTAAGAACTTGGCTCCAGTTCTTCCTAAAGTACCTATCCCCTTAAGTTAGTTTGTATTGGGTTTCTGTGACTAGCAAGTTAGTGTGGCCAATATACCTGGGTTCTATCTACACTGAACCTGAGCAAGTCACTTCTCAACTACTGGCCTTAGTTTCCTCTTTTATAAAATGGGCTAGACCTGAGGTTTTTCAAAGCTTAATGCAATGGAATTTTGCATTTTTTAAACAAAAGGTAATTTTGATATCAAAAATAAAAATGGTTTTATTCACATAAATGTTATAAGATCAAATTTACATCTACTTCTGACCAAAATCAATGAAACAATGGGTACCTAATTTTTAAAACTGAAAATAAAAATGACTCTATTACTAAAAATGTATTTTATAAAATCAAATGTATAATATTTACTTATGGCCAAAATCAATGAGAACAATGAAGTGTTCTGAAAAATACAAAACTTGAAAACTGGATACTAACAGCAAAAGCTGAAAGCTTTTATTAGCCTCTTAGGATTCAATTTATTTCTTTGTTTTAGTGCACATTATTGAGAATCTTGATTCAAAAAAAATAGTTGCAAAGAAGAACATGTGTTTTCCACATCTGCCTTATCCCATATACTATTTAAGGAGGGAGAAAAGCTTTAACTTCTGCACAAAAGAAAATTAACCCCTGACAATACAAGTTTTTTAAAGGGTCTCTAATTGGTTGAAATTTAGTACCTAAATGTAGTTAAGTATGTGTGTTTTAATTTTGTAATAATTCACAATTTCAAAATCAAGTCAGAACCAAAATGTTTATAAAATATAATTAGTACCTTCACAGAACTCTAATAAAATAGATAAATCTCTGAAGTCTTTTAAAAACATTTTTTAGTATGATTCATGTAAACTCACTGAGTCATGTAGGAAATTGTAATGAAGGATATATAAAAAATTCTAATTATTTTTTCTAATAAGCTTGCTTTAAAGGAAAGAAAAATTTTACCAATTCCTATTCAGGATCTTAGAGAGTTATAAATAGAGACAATTTTTTAAAAGACTATTATAATAATCTATTCAATCTTACTGAGAACCAACTTGATGGAGCAGATCATAGGAAGTTCTATGAAACGTTCATTACTTAAGAATGACTGCTTGTCCAGGCATGGTGGCTCACGCCTGTAATACTAGCACTCTGGGAGGCCGAAGCAGGAGGATCACTCAAGGTCAGGAGTTCAAGA
>VBSM01000529.1:28279538-28299365 GCA_008086735.1 Cheirogaleus medius
TAGTCCCAGCTACTCGGGAGGCTGAGACAGGAGGATCACTTGAGCTCAGGAATTCAAAGTTCCTGTAAGCTATGATGACACCAACTGCACTGTAGCCTGGGCAACAGAGCAAGACCCTGTCTCAAAGAAAAAAAATCATAAAAAATACTCAAACCAAATATAAAATAACACAGGAAAAAAAGAAAGAAGCACCAGACAAACTAGAGTTCATCTACCCATCTTAGAAGTTCAAGATAGGATGGGTGCAGTGGCTCACGCATGTAATCCTAGCAATCTGGGAGGTAGAGGCAGGAGGATCGCTTGAAATCAGGAGTTCCAGACCAGCCTGAGCAAGAGCGAGACCCCCCCTCTACAAAAACAGAAAAATTAGCTGGCCATGGTGGTGCGTGCCTATAGTCCCAGCTACTTGGGAGGCTGAGGCAGGAAGATCGCTAGAGCCCAGGAGTTTGAGGTTGCAGCAAACTATGATGATGCCACTGTACTCTAGTCAGGCAGACAGATTAAGACTCTTGTCGCCGCAAAAAAAAAAAAGTTCAAGATGGAGGGGGAACAAATCAAGATGGTCAGATGAAATAACTATTATTTTGTTAATGGCTCAGCAAGAATTCATCACTTCAAGGGAAGAGCACACCTCTACATGGTCTTTGTCCTCTACAAAAAGTTTAAATGGGCCAGCACAGTAGTACATGCCAGTAATCCCAGAGTTTTAGGAGGCAGAAGTGGAAGGAATGCTTGAGGCCAGGAGTTTAAGACCAATTTAAGCAACACAGAGAGACCCCTATCTCCACAAAAATACATGCATTTATAGTCTCAGCTACTTGAGAAGCTAAGGGAAGAGATCACTTGAGCCTAGGAGTTGCAGGCTGCAGTGAGCTATGATGGTGCCACTGCACTCCAGCCTGGGTGACACAGCAAGATCCTGTCTCAAAACAAAAAAAAACTTAAATGCTGGAAATCTTCAAGGTTCTGCCATGTCCTTTTTTCATTTCTACATTTGCTGCCCAGCCTATCTCATCTACAGCCATTGCTTCAATGACCATCTGTGACACTTAAATCTGTCTAGATCACTAACATAGACCTTTCTCTCCTGAGTTCCTAACATGTATTTCCAACTACCAACTGGACATCTCCCAAAAACTCCAAACTCAACATGTTTAAAACTAAATTCAATTTTTATGTCCAAAGTAATCTTCTTTCAGTTTTCCATTATCAATTTAAAGACATTATTATTCACATAACTGCTCCAATTAGAAACCTGTGAGACATCCTTAACTCTTCCCTCTTTCTCACCATCTAAAATAAATCTCTCACCAAATCTTACTAAGCCTACCTTAGATCTACCTACTTTACTCTACCTTTTCTGTTACTATCTCAGTCCAGGACACCAGTATCACCAAGACTAGTACAATAGCTTCCTAACTAGTGTCCCTCCTCCCCTCTCTGCCCCCCTTCCATCATTCCCCAGCCTGTAGGCAGTTATATCTTCACAATACAAATTTGATGTCACTCCTTTACTTAAAATCTTTCAATGACTTCCCATTGCACTTAGGATAAAACTTAAAATTCATAAGCGTCCAAAGACTCTTCATGATCTAACCCTACCTTGCTATCTATCAACACCTTCAATGTTTTCTGTTTCTTTCTAGGCTTTCCTTAAGTTGCTACATCTGCAAAGATTACTGTCCCCAGCCACACTCATCCCTTTCACCTAAATGAATCTACTCAACTTTCAATTCACACTTGGATTAAACATCAGTTCTTCAGGGAAGCCCTTTCTGACATTCATAGATTAGGTTAGGTCCCACTGTAATAAACTTTATCACTCTGGATTTCTGATGACACTTGCAATGATTTGTTTAATGGTCTTCCTTCTCCACAATGTATTCTCTACCAAAATGTAAATAGGTCCCAGGAGGGTAGGAACTTTGTCTATCAACACCAAACCCAGTATACAATCAATGCATTTCATATGGTAATCACAAATCTGCTTAAAAAAATACCAAAAGCATATTTAGAAATTAAAAATACCCACAGAGATACAAAAGCCAAGACGTGTACATACACAAACATCCCATGAAGAAAAGAGGTCATTTCAGACCTTACAGCTAGGGTAGGGTATGGTAGGGTATCTCCAATAACCCCAAGAAAAAAAGCTAGGGAAGTAGAGAGGTAGAAATACTTAGGATGATTATTTAAACAACTGATCAAGGCATACCAATTGGCCTTGAAACCCCTATCCCCAAAAGCAGTTTCTCAAAACTACAGTTTACCTACAATAGAATCACTTGAGATGTACTTTAATGCAGATTCCTAGGTTCCATCCAAGATGACTAATTCAAAATCTCTGGAGTTGTGACCCAGGAATCTGAATTTTAAAAGCATTCTAATTTTTATTTTAAACTTGAGTTTAAATTGCTACCTCCAATCCAATCAACCACTGTATTTCTATTTGTATCTTTATTCTACTGTGAGAGTCCTAGTCTCCACCCCCACCAAAAAAAATCAATATGTTTACTCATTTGTTCTACCATGCAAATAAAACTGTCAGAATTGCTTCCAACTTTCTAACTTCTTCCCTCCCAACTTCTTTTCTTCGGGTTTTTGGAGGTAGAGACTGTCTCTAGTGAAGTTCCACTACCAAAGCCAAATCTACTAAGTTAATGATTTCTTTGTAATTCTTTTTGGCCTCGGGATGTTATCACATGAAGGTGTATAGTCAGAATGCTCTGGTCAAAGATTTCTTCAATTATTTTTTTCTGTATGGCTATGTTATTAATCTGATATTGTAACAGGCTTATTTGAAATCTGCTTGTACTTGGTTTTAAGGGTTTCCTTTTTTTATCTTTTTTCTTTTTTTAAGTATGTAGAACATGTTCATGGTTCAAAAGTCTATATAAAAACTATATAAAAAGGTATACCCAAAATCTTATTCCTTTCTATATCCTTTCCACTTCATTTCTATCCATCCCCTACAGGTAGTTATGTTTATTACATTTCTAGTTTATATTCCTAAATTTCATTTTTATACCAATAAGCAAATACATAATGTATTATTTCTTTTTAAGCGACATAAAAATTAGCATAATATACCCCCACACACCACTTTTATAGTTTTCCTTCTTTTATAAGCCTAAACTTCACTAATTTAATAGGTTAACTTTCCTCAGTAAGGTGAATAACACAAAGATTTAAATTCCTTTTCCTCTAGTTCAGAATAGAAAATCACTCAATTATGGAATACTCAGAGTTATATTTAATATGTAATCTCCCTTCAATTTTCTGACACAAAATGAAAGGGAGTTTTAACTTAATACTAAAATTCTATTTGATTCCGCTTAAGGGACCATGGCAACATTTATTTTCTCCTCTGGGTGGCTTTTGATGACTGCATTTCTGGAAAGGTGGTGACAGCTGCTTTAAGACTTTTCTCCAACCCTCCCTTCAAACAATACAAGCTAACTTCTCAAGTTCTAAATGACCTCCCATTTTCCCCTAACCCATCTCCCTCCATACCTGAAGAAGAAATAGTGAACAGCAGACTGTGGGAGTATGCTAAAGCTAAGGAGAGTGAATAGGAAGTAAAATAGGAAAGCTAAGACCTGTACCAAGAAGATAAAAACCAGTTTCCATGTCTCTATTTTAAGTACTCAAAAAATATTTTTATGTTTACAAAAATAAAGTTAAAAGTGATCAATGGCAAGTTCTAGGCATCCAATACTTTAAAACTGGATGGAGGAAAGTTTTTTTAAAAAAATAAGTATGAAATAGCAAACCCTAGAAATATTAAGTCTGCCTAAAGCAACAGATGGGATCTTTTAGTTCTACGAGCAACACCATCCTTCTCTACCTATTCTCCTTTCCCTCCCTCCACTTCTCTTTTCTTCTTTATATCTAAACCATGTTATCTTCCAGCTGAAACTATATCACTACTTCGAAAGCAGTTTCAGACCATTGACTTGGGCTGGCCATCAGCAAAAAATTATCAGCAGACTGGATTTGGCACTCTCAAGATGACTTCATCAGAAGCTGAGGTTAGACAGGTTAACGAGGAAAACAACTGAACTTTATATACTATTCCCTAAAATTTGGACCAAGCTCTTTAGTTTGGCATTCATATATTCATAGGATCTCCATATTCTCACTCTATCCCAACTCTCTACTAGGAACCTGTATAATCAAGTGTTTCTTAAGAACTCTAAAAAACACCTCCCCAAATCTTACTCCTCTTCAAAATACAGCTCAATTCCCACTTCCCTCAATAGTTTTCTAATGATTCCCCCCTTCCTTATACACTTACTATCTGTACCACTTACTTTAGAACATCATCACACTCCCCATAAACTCTAAGTGAATGCTTCATTTAACACTTTTCACTAGATCACATATACACTGGATATTTTTATGGCTTACACACAGTAGATGTGCCCAATTAGTCAACTATTTATAGCACAACACTCAAGATTTCTCTATTACAGAGCTTTTTACATAGCATCATAATTACTTGTTTATATGTATCCTCCTCATCTAATAAAGATTGTAAGCTCCCACAGGGCCCTGTGCTAAGCTTCTTAGTACTGCCAAAGCCTAACACACTGTTTCACAAGAATATATAGTAAACAAATTCTTTTCAAATTAATGAATGAAAGACTAAATTAGCTGAAAAGAAGAGGCTATGATCTAGACCAGAGATTCCAAATTAGTAGTCCATAGGCTGAACCCAGCCAACAGATATATGTTTGGTCCAGGAGTATTTAAGAAAACTGGAATTGAATTTGGAAATTACATATAAAATCCAGATTTCTTGCTTTTTCTTAGGGGAGAAGGAGTTGGAAGATCTGCCATGTGTCCTAAAAAGCAACAATTGACTAGAACACAGCTGCTCATTTTACATTAGACATGTAGTCTTCAGTTCAGCATCTTTTTTGCTTTACTCATTTGTCACCTGTCTGGCACCAGCAGGCATTTAGGTTTACAACCAATGATACAGACCCATGAATCCCTGGTAGGCTTACTAAGCCACTTATTCAAATTTTGGCCATTTCTACTCTCTAGCCACCATGTTTTTCCATTGCCAAACAGGTTTATCAAAATTTTCTAGCCTTCCCTCATCCCAAATTTTAACAAAAAGAGTCTACAGTGTCCAGTGGTAAAGCCAGAAAACATGGCTTAAATAGATCATTACTACTTGCTTACAGAATGATGCTTTGATTCATGGGTCAACTTTTATTATGTATTTCCTCCACTGAAATATTTTATTAGAATGGACTCTTAAAGTATACTGTTAACAATCACTTCTCATACTGAATCACCAGTTAAGAGAATTTATCTTGGCAAATTAAGTTCAGTAAATATTTATATAGTTTTTGCAAAATTATGGGCCCTATGTAATGGTCAAGAACATGAGCACTGAAATATCCAAATCTACCAAGTCTAGTACAAAATCTTGACTCTTCCATTCTCTAGCTAAGAAACTCTGCAAAGTTACTTATCTAAGCCTCAGTTTTCTTATCTTTAAAATATGGACAAAAGTAGTATCTACTTCGTAAGGCTGTTGTGCAGCTTAAGGAGACAATGGTGTAGTAAGGCACTTAGTATAGTGCTTGGCACACAGAAAATAATAAAAGCAATTATTTCAGTATTAGAGTACAGAAACGAAAACTAATGAAACAAGATCTCTGAATAAAAATCTCTAAGTTCCACAATAATGCTATTAATAAAGCATACGGTAACACATAAGAGATTAATTCTATAGGGAGAAGAGAAATAACATAGAAGATGAAATATAGGTGATGCCAATTGAAAAAGAGCAAAAGAGACAAACTCCAAGGAGAAATAAGAGAAAAATAAAAGCTAGAGAGAAATCAAAGTGTTTACTTACAGGGAGAACTAGTAGGCTGGAATGGACAGAAGAAGAAAGAATACATGAGAGGAAATTAGCAAAAATAAAGCTTGAAAGGAAAGCTGGGATTAGGATTCATGCTTTCATTCAAACTACACTTATTGAAGCTTACTAAATAGAAGCACTGTGTGCTAAGCCATGGAAGAAAGGAAGAGATATAAAAAGTTCAATGAGGCACACTTCCTTCTCTTAATTAAAACACTTGATTATCTGGCATAGCTCATGGCACATCATTAGTGCATAATAAATCAACAAATGTCTCTAATAAATTTAGTCAAATGAAAAAGACAAAAGTGTTGAGGCAGGAAGCCTTCTGAAAAACTAAAGAGTAACCACCATCTGAGGGTAGACCTAAAGCCCTATAAAAATCCCCTTCCTCCACATGTATGTACACATACCCAACATGGTACACAACTGGGAAATTCCTATGTAAGAATATGAATATAATATGCGCAGAGACAGAAGGAAGTAAACTGAATTATTTGTTGTATAAGATAAATTAGCTAGGTAACTCAAATTTGATGATATATCAAAAAACTTCTTAAAAAAGTGGTTAATTCCAGGGCAGGGGCAAGAAAGGTACAAAATAATCCTAGAACATCTTGTGATGCCAAAAAGTAAGAAAGTGCTAAACAAACAAAAAAATAATAGGGCCAACATATGACAGCTCCCAATGGCCAAAGTAATATGCGTAACAGTAATAACTTAAATAAAATTCTTACCTTCCAACCACTGCCAGCCTCTCTATAATATGGGAAGTTATCACAAATCCACTGATAAATCTCACTTAAAGTCATTTTCTTTTTGGGTGAGCTATTAATTGCAAATGTGATGAGGCTGGCATAACTGTATGGAGGTTTCCCATCTTTGTGCTGTTGGACTTCTTCCTGGTCCAGAGTTGTATTTGGGTCAAGGAGTGCATTCTTCTTAGAAATTCCTGTTCCGTGTGCATTTTGAGTAGCATCAGATTTTTGGATGGCTGCTCTCATGGTAAGCTGTGGTAACCAGTCCATAGATGTTAGGCTGCTCTCCAGTTCAGATGTCATCCTGAAGGTAAATAGACTCCTTAGTCAGTATCAAGGAAAGAACCCCTGCTTCTCAAAATATCCAATATTCACAAATCTAGGAGTTCCAAAGTGAGGGAAAGCCTGAGTTAAATCTGGAGGAAAAAGATTGAGTATGTTAATGAGCAAACCAAATTATTTAAGGGGTCAACATTTCCAATCTTTTTTCTTAATTTTTCTCCTCTCCAAAACCTAACAAACTTGGATTGATTGATTGATTTTTTGAGACAGAGTCTCACTCTGTTGCCCAGGCTAGAGTGCCGTGGCGTCAGCCTAGCTCACAGCAACTTCAAACTCCTGGGCTCAAATGATCCTCCTGCCTCAGCCTCCTGAGTTGCTGGGACTACAGGCACGTGCCACCATGCCCGGCTAATTTTTTTTTTCTCTATTTTTAGTTGTTTGGCTAATTTCTTTCTATTTATAGAACAAACTTGGTTTTAAAATGTTTAAAATACAGAACAATACATACACACTAAGTGAAACCAATCTTTATAAAAAGGACTATCGCTTTAATAAGGCAACAAGATCTTGGTATGAAAAACCCTATTAGCATTCCAACTCTTTACTCACCAATATCACGAGCCCTTAAAAACTTGGGACTATCCATCTGGCATTTCTTTTACATAAATTTTAGGAGAGTCATACAAACAAAAGAATACCAAAAGTAAGGTAGAGGCAAGAGGTCAGAGAAGTAATTGAGAAATAAGCACAGGAATGTGCATGGAGGAAAGAAGGTAGAGTTTAAGCAGGTGGGAGGTAGGAAGAAGAGTAAAGCAACACAGACAAGAATAGCAAGGAGACAAGCTAGCTGGGGGAGTTGACTGAAAAGAGGAATGCAAAGTCAAGGACACCGATGACCAAGAGAAAGAGAAAATAGGCAGTACCATGCAGTTAACCTTTTTAAAAACAAGTCAAGGAACAAGCTGATGAAAACTAATTAAAGAACTGAGAGTACAGAATATAACATATTAAGTCACATAAATGGTGTCAGCAAGAAAAGAAGCATTAAAAGCTCAAGGACAGGCTTGGGCAAACATCCAGTGATTTGGATTCTGTAATGTATTTCTTTCCAAGGCTGAAAAATTCAGACCCTTACCACCCAAAGAAAGAAAACTAAATCTGCCAGTTTAATATATATTCTAGAAAAGGGAGAAAGATGCTCTAAGAATTAAAGATGAGAATATAGAAACAATAGTTGACATTTCACACAGAAATTCTTAACATTAGCAGAGGCCTCAAATCCTTCTAGCCTAGGATCAAAAAGCAGCAGGAATAGTGACCCTGACAATAAAGTAGAGAAGAATGAAAAGACTACTAAGTGATATCAAAATAAAGGGGGAAAAGTCAACAAAATAAAAAAATTAAAGTACCTCTGTCAAAAGAAAACATGTATAGCTAAGAAAATCCTACATAGCCCTTCATCTCAAATAGCTCTTAACAAAAAGCAACCTGGGGTATCATGCATAGGAACTGAACTCCTGGAACACAATACAGAATTGACAAAGAACACAGGCTTTGGAGTCAGGAAGACCAGAGTTCCAAGTACTGATTCTAGCAGTTACTAGCTGTGGAATTGTGAAAATGTTTATTATCTCTAAACCCCAGCTTTCTCATCTGTAAAATGAAATAGTAATAGTACCTACAGTCAAAATATTACTTTGAAAATTAAATGTGATAACACATGCATAGAAGAAACATTCAATGATTGTTAGTTAATATTAGTCTAGGAGTATCTTGGGAGGGTACTAATACATTATCAAGCAAACCAGATTAAGCAAAAGCAATTAAAAATCAGGAAATGGCCATAAGGATTCTATCTGCATTGCCAGTAAATAGAGTCTTATTATCTTGTTTTTCAGATATGCTGATCCACAATTTTACTTTTCTCATTTTCTCAAATTCCCTCCCTCTCTACTTCATGTACTCCTCTGAAACCTGAACTTCAAATTCCATATAGCACCTTTAAAGATTTTGAAAAAAAAAAACAAAAAACTTACCATCCTACTCTACAATCTCAGGCAGAAATGCTGTTCGCAGCATGAAGTAAGTTATAAAGACTTTTGGAATAAGAAGATAGGATAATTTAGAGGTCACACAATGTCAAAAGAGTAAAGTATCCTAGAGATTAGAGGTTAATCCCCTCAATCTAAATAAAGATAAAAAACTGAAGTTTAAGGTTCACCCAATTTCACATAAGTAGTTACCGGAACTAAAACCAGAGCCCAGATTTCTTGATGCCCAACGCAGCAATTTTGCTACCATATCTCACCTATAAAATGAGGATGATAATTAAAGTAGTACCTACCTCAATGATATAAATACTCAAATCAGTGCCAGGTAAATAGTAAGTATTCAATAAATGTTAGCTACTGGTAGTGGTGGTGATATTATTATTATTCACATTTCATTCAATAAACACTGGCCATTATTATACCATGCTGTCACCTTATTTACATCAATCAAGCCTCTACTGCATAGAGCTTTATTTTGTTCAAATTCCCAAAGCAGCCAGTTACATGCATTTTCAAAGTTAATATAAGAGCATGTTCCAAATTGGAATATAATTGTTATTGCAGATGCCCCCTACTGAGAACCATCTTTACCTTCTGTTTCCTTCCACCAGTGCCAGTAATAAGACTTTATGAGTCTCAGTTATAATGTAAATATACAATAAATAGGTATTTACTACATATTATAACATATTTAACAAGAATTTATAATTATACATGTATACAGAACTATGCTAGAGTGTGTGTGTGTGTATATATATATATACACACACACACACACATGCAGACACACACACAGGAAGTATGATAAAATTTCTGTCCTCTAGGAACCTATAGCCCAATTAGGAAGGTCAGACATAAGAAAGAACTAAGGCTGTGAGCAGTGGCTCACACCTGTAATCCTAGCACTTTGGGAGGCCGACAGAGGAGGATCACCTGAGGCCAGGAGTTCAATACTAGCCTGGGCAACATAGCAAACAAAAATACAAAAAACAGAAAAATTAGCTGGGTATGGAGGAGCACGTAGTCCCAGCTACTCAAGAGGCTGAGGTAAGAGGATAGCTTGAGCCCAGGAGTTTGAGGTTACAGTGAGCTATGATCATGTCACTGCACTCTAGCTCAGGCAACAGAGCATAACCCTGTCTCCAAAAAAAAAAGAACTGAATGAAAGTGAACTGAGCTCTGGGTGCTATACAGGTTCAGAAAAGGGAGAAAATAACATGGACTGCAGCCTTAAGGGGCAGAGGGGGAAGAACTTCAGCTATGTCCTGAAGAAAGTTAAGATGTAAATAAGCCAGAAAGAAGGTCCCTAGTCTTCAAAGACACGTGTAAAAATTATTCTATTGTTGTGCTTATATTCGTCAGTTCTGCTAGAGCAGATTTTAAGTACACTATAAAATATCTCAAATTTAAACTCTAAAAAAAGTGGAGCTTCTGTTTTCTTTGCAATTTATTAAATTTTATATACAGTATTCTGGGTAGTAAAGCAAAAAATGCCTTCATTGTTGGTACTTAGGCTGGTGGCTGCAGTGGTTCTCCATTAAGTGTAGGGAACACAAAAGATGACCATTAGATTTGGCCAGATCACTAGTAACTTTAGAAAGAAACCTATTAGTGGAATGGTGATGACAGAGGTCCACTTGTATAAGAGAACAGATGGTGATAAATTTAAAAACAGCATGGGAGGCTCTGAGGAATCTGGTTATGGAAATCTGGTTAAGAAATGTCAGGCCCTCATTACCTCACCTCATTCCAAAAGCTTCCTCCTGGACTCTGATTTCTCTCTCACCACCCCTCCCTGCTAATCACCTCCAGTCCATGCATACACGCCAAGAGAAATCTAACAGCATGCTTTCATGTCATTATGCCCAAACACTTTTCATGGCTCCCTTTCTCCTATTATACTAAATCTAAACTCCTCATTTTCAACTACTTTAGCTTTTACTAATCTTTTATTAATCCTTCCCTAAATTTCTAGAGCAACTATAACCTCAGTTAGGCATTTAACATGAGGCTTCATATACATAACTGCATCATATACCTAAGCTTTCTACCTTCACCTCCTCTCCCCCCACCACTAGAGATACTGACCATACATTAGTACTTCTGATCCCATGTAATACCAAGCCAGGTACAAGTTATCTGAAAAATAGCATAGTAACTGGATAAAGAATAAGAGGCTTTCTTTTCTGGAATGTCCTTTTCTTCTCATTCTGCCTGGCGGGCTTCTACTTTTTCTTCAAGACTCAGACCAAACACTTCCTCCTACAAAAAGCCTGGTCAATCCCCTCTTTCCATCCTCCATCTCCTAAACTGAACATGACCTTGCTCCTATAGAATATAAATACCTCTATCATAGGATTTATACAAAACTGTAATTATCTTTATCTCTCTCTCTCCCACAAGACTTTGATCTCCTTGAAAGAAGGAATTTTCATGACTGAAATAGTGATTGTCCAATGAAGGTATGAGTGTGCTCCTCCCCAAACAAGCAACACCACAACACATTTAAAAGATAAAAGGGGCTGGGAGTGGTAGATGTAATCCTAGCACACAGAGAGGCCAAGTCAAACGGATAACTTGAGGTCAGGGGTTCAAGACTAGCCTGAGCAACACAGTGAGACCCCATCTCTACAAAAAAATAGAATAATTATCTAGATGTAGTGGCACACGCCTGTAGTCCCAGCTATTCTGGAGGTTGAGGCAGCAGGATCACTTGAGCCCAGGAGTTTGAAGCTGCAATAAGTGATGATGCCATAACTGCCCTCAGGCTCAGGCAAAAGAGACAGATTCTGTCTCCAGGAAAGGGAGGAAAAAAAAAAGCTAAAGAGGCCAAAAGAGAAGACTCAACAGCATAAGGTAAAGGTACTCACTGGATCAAAATCCATATGGAATTTTTTTGTATTTTTTTGTATAAAATTAAAGGGTAAGGAGCATCACAACAATTCAAAACTAAATCATGGGGCTAAGGGAGGGGGGATTCTAATCCCACTTTATGAAACACTGCCACTAATACAATCTCATGTACGCTTTTTTTTTCTATTTATTTTTTATTTATACATATTCATGGGGTACAAATGCAATTTTATTACATTGATATATTGCATTGTGGTGAAGTCAGGGCTTTCAATGGTGCTGTGAAAATTGGATTGCCATATGCAGAAGAATGAAACTGGATTCCTATCTCTCATCATATATAAAAATCAACTCAAGATGGATTAAAGACTTGAATGTAAGACCTGAAACTATAAAAATAATAGAAGAAAACCGAGGGTAAGCTCTTCTGGACATTGGTCTAGGCAAAGAATTCATGACTAAGACCTGAAAAGCACAGGTAACAAAAACAAACAAATGGGAAAATTAAATTATAAAGTTTTTGCATAGCAAAAGAAATAATCAACAGAGTGAACAGACAACCTGCAGAAAGGGAGAAAACATTTGCATGCTTTTTAACTACTTTAGGACACTGTTTGGCCTCCCTCTGCAACTTTCCTAAATCGCAAAGAGTAGCAAAGGCTTACTCAGAAAGTATTCAAGTTGCTACAGTATCACAAAAGGGGGCAAATAGGTAGAGATATTGTTGGCTCCCTAAATGAAGGTAAAAGGAAGACATGGAGGAAAACAAAAGGATTAAGAATAGTAAGGGTAATGATGTTGTGACCCAAATATTACTGAATCTTCCCACTCCATTTCTGGTACTTGGCATTTCATCTCAAGACTTGGCAGCACATGAAAAACTGAGTAACTGAGAACTCAGAAGAAATCCTTGTAACTATCACAGCAGTGATTCTTAGATACTTCTGATCCCATGCATCCCTGGAGGTCAATATGTGCTCTCTCTCCTATTACGGTATCTCAGCACTCAAGGAAACCAGAAGCAGGGGCTCTGGCAGAGACCACTAACTGCCACCTAATACCTATTATAACCTTGTTCCTTAGGAATAAATCCAAATTTTAATCAGGATGGCATTGTGCCTTTTGTATTTCTACTCTCTGGAATGTGGAAACAATAGCTATTGCTCTAGCAGTCACCTTGTATCATAAGGTGATCTTGAGAATGGAAGCCACACAGGAAGATGGGAGCAGAGAGAGGCAGCTGGGTCCCTCATTTTTGTGTGTGAAATTGTCTGTGAAGCTACCATTCCAGCCCTGGACTGCCTACTGAAAAGGCAGCCTTTGGACAAATAACAGGAAAATACCTAATCCTACAATTTCCCCAGTAACAAACAGTTAAAGATCAATCCTATGTGTTGTCTAACAGGCATCCTGCAGGAGCTCTGTTTTTGTACAACTTCTGAAAAAGCTGAATGAATGGAAAAGAGACATAAATCTCTCACATCTCTTGTGATAATCCCTTCTCCAAGGAAAGGCAGGAAACCAACTCCTGGACTTTGACATCCTTGCAGTTTTTGTTATCTACCTGCTGTTGCTTTTGTTATCAACTGACAGCCATCACTGTTCTTTCTCTTTGTCCTCATAAAAGCAGAAAGACACTTGGCCTCGCTGATGGCACCCCCTTCCCTTTCTTTGGGATGCCACACCGTCTCCTTGCTCTCTTTCCCGCCTCCTCTTTCTCTTCTCTCCCTCTCTCCATCATCTAAAAGGATAAAATACTTTTTTTACTTTAATATATCTTAATTTCTGTGTGACAAACCTTTCTCCACTCGCGTCATGAGCAACCCACTAGCCTTTCCACCCTAACACCTATCTTCCAGACTTTTTATGTGTTTAACTACTATAAAAGAGTTTCTATCCAGCAGGTCAACGCAATCCCTAAAATATTTAATACAAAATTTGGGATATGACAGTGGGGAGGTATAAGTAACAGAACCTAAAATAAAAGCACTCTCTTAAAGAGGAGTTAATGAGTTTATGAACTCTAATATTGCAGGCTGGAAAGCCAGTGACAAAGGATTTATTTGAACTGTCATCTGTGGAGTTTGGAAGGCAAGCCATATGCCAACTACAGCTAGAACAAAAAGAAAAATACAAGGAGAATTTATAATGTTGGCATGTGTTGGCTCTTTCTTGCCACCTAACACAAAGTCCTCAAAGAGAAATAAACTCTTTTTAGAGTTACATGCAGAGATAGACAACATACAGATTTGCTAAGGGAGGTAACTCCCTTGCCTATGACCTGCAATTTAAGCTAAGAATCCTATAATCCGAAGTCTTGCAAGGCTGAAAAAAATACCAACTACTTCTGAAGTCCAAACTGAAGTAGTTGAGTGGAGCTACAAAAGTGCAGCCTTAGGGGTAAAGAAGAGTAATGCCTTATTACCTAAAGGTAAGGATGTAAAGGTGCTGCCTTTCTAATCAAAATTATTGTTTCAAATGGCCTCACCAGAGCCACTATTCCCTGAGAAGCTAAAAGAGATCAATGAAAACTCTGAAAGGGAAAAATATATTCTTTATTTCCACTAACTTGTAACTGAAATTTAGCATTTCCTTTAACTGGGAAAGAGAACAACAAATCACGGTATCATTAACTGTACCTGTGACCTTGCCACCAACAAAATTCACAAATGTATTTATAACAAATGACAAATGTTGCAAAAATCCCAAATTTTTGTTTAATACATTGACTGCCACACTAGAATAAAATTATTTTTCCTTGGGGCCATAGTGTTTTATTATGAAAACAGAATAAAAACTTCAAAAAAACAAAATGACCTTTTCTAATTAATGAAAAATTTATTTTTTATTGTTTTCTGTGCATGAGTTATATGCAACTTGAAAAATAGTTCAGGCTCCTAAGGTGAAAAGACATATGAATTACACATGCTTCAGGAGGTCCTAGGCTCAAAACTAGCATGAGTTAAATACAACTCACATGGCAGTTAATGTGTTAAACTTAATTACTTCAAAATTATGGTAGTTATTAGATTTGCCACTAGATCTTTCGTTTACTGTGTTAATTTAAAAGCATATATATTACTATGTCACAAAGTTAATATTTTGATAACTATATTTCAATAAAATTAACTGGTTTACTTTGTAATCTTAAATATTTTATGAATTTTGGAACATTATTCTGAGAAGCATCCGTAGACTTCACCAGACTGTTCAAGACACTCCATGGCACCAAAACAAGAAATCCCTAAGGTAAGCAGAGCTCAAAGGATAGTCTTCACATTAAAAAATTCTGCCTAGGCAAGTTATTTGGCTCTAATTATTTGAAGGAGCAAAAAGTCTAGAAACTAAATTTTTTAAGATAACTGTATGGGAGGGTGAGGAGGAGAAAGAGTCTAGACTAAAAAAGCCTCAAGTTTCTAAAATAATCCCAAGGCTTATCAACAAGAAGTGAGCTGTAAAAGCTGTGCATTTCCCAGAAAGAGCCTCTTCATCAACACTCATCTAAGATGTGGCCATGGAGGATACTGGACAAGGTAAGATTCCTTAGAGGGCCACAGAGGACAATGGAAATCTCCCCCAAAGAGCAGAATCAAGAAACTTACTGGCCCAGGGCGGTGGCTCATGTCTATAATCCTAGCACTCTGGGAGGCCGAGGCGGGAGATCACTCGAGGTCAGGAGTTGGAAACCAGCCTGAGCAAGAGCGAGACCCCGTCTCTACTAAAAATAGAAAGAAATTAATTGGCCAACTAAAACTATATAGAAAAAATTAGCTAGGAATGGTGGCGCATGCCTGTAGTCCCAGCTACTTGGGAGGCTGAGGCAGAAGGATCGCTTGAGCCCAGGAGTTTGAGGTTGCTGTGAGCTAGGCTGACGCCACAGCACTCTAGCCCAGGCAACAGAGTGAGACTCTTGTCTCAAAAAAAAAAAAAAAAAAAAAGAAACTTATTAAAATGTCAGAAGTCTCTATCACTCCTACCCAGCAGGATTTTATAATCTATATGGATTAGTGACTACTGAGAGTTTCCCATTATCCCCTTTTCTGAATAATAGCTTTTATTGTTGTTATCCTACTCCTTTACCACTATATATTAGATATGTAGAGTGGAGATAACTTATCTTTGGTTTACAGATATTCGAACCACAAGAAGCCATCCTAGGAGCTGATGGAAGGGACTGCACCCAGAAATCTTGTATTTTCAGCTAGATATAATAAATGGAAGACTCTCGGGGTCATCTCCCTTGGGAAAGGGGCAAGAGAGTACTATATATAGGATGAAGGGTACATGTGGATATTTGGGTAGCTAAAGGAGCAGATTATGGCAAAAACCTAAAAAGGCTTATAGACCCTAAATCACAGAATCATCATTTGGCAAGTTCAGTGGAAATGAGCCCCTCATTTAATTATTTACTCTAAAGAAGTTACCCAAAAAGCATCGTTTTAAAATTTTGTTTATAGATTGCATACAAAAATTGAGGACACACTTTTCCCACAGAAAGATGATCTTACAATGATGAGTCCTGAAGCAGCCCACAAAATCCTATTTATTCTACAAAGGAGTTCTAAGTCCATAGTTCTAAGAGTATAAAAGCAATGGATAAAAGCAATGGATCTAACAAGGAAAAGAAAGAAAGGAGTGTTTCCAGTTGCCCTGTGCAGGACCTGCTTGCTCCTAACAAAATGTCTATATAATTTGTATCTAGCATACTTCTAATTACCTTCTGTACCTTTCTCCTCCCCTCTTGCACTGCCCTAAACCTCCAATATTGGCCCCCAACGTTGCTATTTTAAACTCCAAAATTAATTACTTGTTCTCCCCTTCCAATAAAAACTCCCACCTTTTCAAATAGTTGATCTCTTCTCCATTTAGGAAAAAAATGGACAACATTAAACTACTTTCCAACAAGGTATGAATAACTGAGCCTCTAAACTTCTTATGAGTACTGACCTTTTTAAAAGATAAACCAAATAAATCCTCATTGATTTGAAATAAAAATATAGGACATAGTTTAGGGCAGAGAATTCAACACACAAATAGCAGAAGGTCCCTCTTCAAAACTCTTAACTTTCACTTTTCTTTCACCACTAAAATTCTAAGAATTTTCACAATACAACTTATCTTAAAAGTCTGGGGATTTAGTGAGAAAGTTGACACTGGTAAAGGCAACTGTGATTTCAGAGCTACCTATCATAAAATGAAAGATGAAAAAAGAACCTCACGAGGTCATTTTGTAAAGTCCTGCTATTAATTATATTGTATTCTTTAAGATTTCCAAAGGAAGAAAAGTTCACAACATATTCAATCTGCTCGAGAGTATACAATTCATTGTGGTTTAAAAAACCAAAGTTTTAACAGCCTAATCTAAAACTCCCTTGCCATAAAGAAGAAAATTTCTTTAAATTCTATCTTGGATAACGAGACAAGGATTCTCTTCATAATGACTCTTTACATATTTTACAACAGTAACACCATTTGGGTCCCTTCTCTAAATTGAAAGTCCAGAACTTCAACAATTCTCACAAGATCTGTTTTAAGAACCACAATGCATTTATTGCTCTTCTCTAGATTCTCTCAAAATCACTCCACAAATATTCAATCTTGGATTCATAAAACTGTGTTCTGAATTCATACAATGCACAGTCTTAGTCAGAACTTCATTTATTAACAGAACACAAACTTAAGGCTCATAAAGATGGTCAAAAGATATTTTTATGCTATATGTATAATTCTTACCTTAAAAATATTTTACTTTATAATTTAGTGAAGAAAAATAAACATTTTGGACACTAATCACTTTATCATTGAGTAAATACTGTATTTTGCATTTAAATTTCACCCTACCTGCTAAAATGTCTATGTCTCTGAGTAGTTGGAAAGACTGATGATCACCACCAGTCCCTTTCACATAAGAATATTCAAAACCATCTTTGCAGCTGTTACTTAAAAACTCAGAATATGCTATTAATACTTCTTACACTTAAGTTTAAAAAAAAAGTGCTCCAAGTAACAAGTGTCCATTGGTTCATTTTGTTTCATTAAAGTGTTTATTCTGACCCTGTGTGCAACCATACTGTTCAGCTCACCATCCAACATTTACTGGATATTCTACCACCAGTTCTATCTCCATACCTTCTGTCTCCATGTTACTGTAAGTACGGCATCAATGCTGGCAGAGGGCTAACAGTGGAAAGTAATCCTGCCTTATCTTTTAGTGTTAAGTACGATGTACAAAAAGTGATAAAGAAACTTAAGCTGTTAAATGTGATGCAGTTCTCAAAGTGTGGTCTAGAGACCCTTTCAGGCAGTCTGAAGGGTCAAAACTGTTTTCATAGTAAGATATTATTGTCTTTTTCAATCTGATTCTCACATAAGTATACAGTGTAGCTTTTCAGATGCTGTGTGTGTGAGATATCACAACAGATTTAATGCAGAGGCAAAGATGAAAATCCAGCTGTCTTCTATTATGTCAGATATCAAAAAGATTTGCAAAAATGTAAAGCAATGCCAATTTTCTTTTTTTGTTGTTTTGGAAAGTATAGGTATTTTTCATAACATATTATCTACATTAACATATAATGGGTTTACTGTTATTTATATGTGAATTAATATTAATATTTTTCTTAGTTTTAATTTCTAACATTATAAATATTGATAGATATAGCCCACCTAAACAAAAGCTTTTTAGGTACTAAATAATTTTTAAGAGACAAAAAGTTTGAGAACCATGTTTTAGTAAGTTGCCATCTCAAAGACTAAAGATCAATGTTGTTTACTTATATGTTGTATATATTTATAAACATGTATAAATATGTAATAATTCATGCTATATATAGTAGGTTTATAAACATATGTAAGAAATAGTGATCTTCAGTCTTTTGGGCCCATATTGAGACATGTGTCATAATATATTGTATATGATATTTATATATGTGAACATATATGTTTATTATTATATATAACATTTATATATGTGTATCTTATATATAATGTAATGGAAAGAGTAAGGGCTTTGCAGTGACTCAGATACCTAGGCCTGAATTCTTACTGTTCCACTTATTAACTGTGCATCCTTGAACAAGTCACACAAACCTCTAAGTCTCACAGAACTGCTTTGAGGAGTAAGTGTCAAAATATATGTGGAACACCCAGTACACAGTGGGTGCTTGGCACACAGTAGGCACTCCATAAATGACAAGTATTATAATAATCAATATTGTTAGAAACCCTTAAAAAAGACATGCCTGTTTTCTCCTTTATCAACAAAGTTTCCCTTGTATATAGCATATATCAACTATAAATTACTACTGTTCTACATTGTGGATTTAAAAATCCTTTGCAATCATATAAGTTTCCCTGGTCACAACAAGTAGATAATGTCAGGCTTTTCGTGAGATGCACAGAGCCTGAAGAGGCCAAAAAGTAACCTCTAAATTACCTGTAAGTCTTCTCAGATAAGCAATCTGACACAGGCTGTTTAACAATATGAAATGTCTGTAATAATACATTAATAAGTATTAATATAATAAAAATATAAATAAATACTATAGACCTTCCATACTGTTAAACACCTGTGTGACTGAGTTGGAATTAATCTCAGAGGATCATAAATACATTCTAATATCTACTTTTAGATTACATGTTACATTTTCAAGTATACCTAGCTTAAAAAAAATTAGATTGAGTCTATTACATAAAACCACTTTAATTTTTATAAGAAATGCATGAAAAATTAAAAGGGGTAGGTAAAGAGGGAGGGATTTGGGTAGAGAAGACACATTCAATGAGAACTAGAATTTTAGAAGATGGTAAATAACTACAGCTTCCTTGAGCACATGGTAGGAGATGAATAATTCCACCAAGAAAAGATTGTGATGTTTTAAAGGAGAGGTTGCTTCAAAACGACTTATCCCCAGAAAATACAAAGAACTCTCAAATTCCAATGAGATTTGAGCTCAGGAGTTCAAGACCAGCCTGAGCAAGAGTGAGACCTCATCTCTAC
>VBSM01000529.1:28299571-28400108 GCA_008086735.1 Cheirogaleus medius
AAAAAAAAAAAAAAAAAACTCAACAAGAAAACAAACCCAATATTTTTAAATGGGCAAAAGATCTGGACAGATACATCAACAAAGAAAATATATGATAGCAAAAAATCACAAGAAAAGATACTTAACATCATTAGTCAATAGGGAAATGCAAATTAAAAGTACTCTGAGGTATCACTATGCACCTACTGGAATGGCTAAAACTAAGCGACTGACAATACCAAGTGTTAATGAGAATATAGAGCAACTGGAACTCTCATACACTGCTGGTGGGAATGTAAAATGGTACAACTGCTTTAGAAAAGTTTGGCAGTTTCTTAAAAAGTTAAATGTACACCTACTTTATGATCCAGTCATTTCACTCCTAGATATTTACTCAAAATAAACCATATATCTATGCAAAGGTATATACACAAATGTTCATAGCATTTTTATTGTAATAGCCAAAACTGGAAACAATCCAAATATTCATCAACAGGTGAATGGATAAACAAATTGTTGTGCATATATCCATTGGAATAAAAATGAATGAACTACTGGTGCATGTAGCAACACAGATGAATCTCAAAACAATTATGCTGAGTAAAAGAACCTAGATCAAAAAAAGAATACATACTGTATGATTTCATTTATATAAAACTCTATAAAATGCAAACAAATACATAAAGGACAGAAAAGCAGAACAGTATATGCCTTGCAGAAAGAAGGACAGGAGGAAAGAATTACACAAGGGCACTAGGTAACTTTTGGGAATGATGGATACATTCACTGTATTGATGTGGTAATGATTTATGTGCATATTTATTTGTCAGACTTATCAAATTGTACTGTGTCAATTATATCTCAGTAAAACTATCTGTAAAAAAAAACAAAAAATATTTGCAACTTGGAAGTAGGTAAGGATTTCTTAGGACACAAAGAGAGAAAACCATAAAAGAAAAAATTGGTAAGTTGGACATTAACAAAATTTAAAACATTTTTGCTCTAACAAAAAACTTGTATCCAGAATATTTAGAGAACTCACACAACTTAATCATTAAAAGACAAAACATCCAGTTTTAGAATGCAAAATAGATTTAGACAAAGACATGCAAACACCAATAAGTACATGAAAGGTCCTCAACATCATCAGTCACCCAGTAAATGCAAATTAATACCACACTCAATACTACTGCACACCTACTAACATGTCTAAAATCAACTTGAAAAGCAATAACAATTCTCCTTCATAAATTTCTTTTAAGCCCCATGGCTTTCTTCTTGATATCACTAGCAAAAATAACGACATTTGTGCTGTAAGGTAAAGCATGAATGATTACCTCCATTTAATATAGCTTACAATCCAGTCTCCTCTCATTATACTAAATGGGCTTCCCCTTTTGGTTTTCCATTTCTTGAATCATCTATAGACCTATCCGCACTATTAAGTCATCGAATATGAAATGTCCAATTCAAATCAAAAGTTTAGTTTATTATATTTCAAACAAGATGCAGTACAATTAACCAAAGTATGTGTCTAAACTATTCACATAGTTTTGCCATCTTAACAGTAGCTTGTTTATGGCAGCAGCGAAGAAGTCTGGAGAGCAAGTGGCAATGAAATCACGAAAGGTGTTTTGCACAGCTTGTTAAGAATGAAATATTTTTCCTTGCAAGAAGTGGTCCAAAGCCTGGAAGAAGAGGTGGTCAGCTGGTGCAAGGCCTGGTGAATACAGTGATGATGACGGAAAGTTTCCAAGTCCAGCTGCTGCAGTTTGAGAAGTGTAGTTTGTGCAATATGTGGTCAAGCATTGTCTTCCAAGAGGATTGGCCTATCTCTATTGACCAATCTCAGGTGCTTAATCGCAAGTATCCTCATCATTTTGTCCAACTGGTTGCAGAAGACATCTGCTGTAATTGACTGACCAGTTGTCATGAAGCTGTAGTGGATAATACCAGCACTCGACCAACAAACAGACACCATTAGCTTTTTCTGATGAATATTCGGTTTTGGACTATGTTTTGGTACTTCATCTTTGTCCAACATTGGCCAAACACTTGGGATTGTCAAAAAGAATCCATTTTTTTATCACATGTAACAATACGGTGTAGAAATGGTTCCTCTTTATGTCGTGACAGCAAAGAAAGGCAAGCTTCAAGACAATTTCCCTTCTGACAATCTGATTTCTTTTCTGACATTCATTTAATTCATGTGGTACCCATCTATCCAGCTTCTTTACCTTGCCCATTTGTTTCAAATCATCCAATATTGTTGGAATAGTAACGTCAAACCTTGCTAATTCATGTGTAGGTTGAAATGGATTCGCTTCCACTACATTATCCACCTTGGTCTCAGGTCACCTACATGGCTCCTTTTCAAGATTAAAATCACCAGAACAAAACTTCTCAAATCATCAACATGCTGTGCATTCATTAGCCACATCCTCTCCAAACACTTCGCTGATTTTTGAGCTATCTGCACTACATTGGTTCCACAACAGAACTCATACTTGAAAATAACATGAATCTTTGACTTATCCATGGTTTCACAAAAATTGCTCTAAAAAAATAATGTGAAATATAATCACAAGCCAAACTGTGCATTTGAAAGAATGAGGATATACCTTCACAATAAACAGAAACAAGAAGTGTCACAGTGAAATGTCAGAGATATCAACTGTCAACCTTAGTACTTAAGGAAATCGGACATTTCATACTTAATAAACTAGTATAGTAAGCAGCACTATTTTTTTCTCAGGTTCTATTTGCTCAAATAGTCTCGTCTTTCCATACCTCCCCACTCTGTACTTTTTAACACAGCAGATATATCACTGCAAATTCAAAATATATTTGAGGGATGGGGAGGGTGTTAATATAATTGTGAAGAAATGGGTTCCTATACTTAAAATCCATATTCAGATCCTTAACCTTTAACAGAGACCCACACAAGGCACCTATCCCTCAGGTTCTCAAGTAAGCACCAGTATGAACACAATAATCCTTTTGTTTTCCTTTTCTTTTGTTGCTTATGAGACTCTTGAATGCTAGTAAGCATATAATAAATATTCAATATATATTTGTCAGCTTGAATAGAATTGAAGCTGGAGTCCAATTTCAAGCCCATAATTCTAAGGATACTCTGGATATTCTGATATGAAGGTGGGAATAAAGTCTCCCATTCACTACCCACAAGAGTATAAGGAAAGGGTCTGAATCCTAAAATATCCTCTCTTAAAATCCTAACTCTTCTCACCCAATTGCTTTGTCTGCGGTGTTTTGCCTAGCTCACAACAATTCCCTTTCTCAGAGTTGACTCCACCCCCAGGATCCTCAAAGTTGTACTATACCTTGTCTGTACCAGTGATACAACAAATTAAAGGATTTGAACAAGGGTTGAAATCTGACCCAAGTTGTTCACCTAAATTTTCTACCCCAGGAATTCAGAATTAGGACTGAAACCATTTGGTCTGGTGTCCCAGATGAAGAAGCCATAAACTTGAGAGATAAAAGAGAAAGGCAAAGAAAGCTGTCTGTAGAAATGAAGAAATAAATCAGATTCAGAGAAAAGCAACAGAAAAGAGAACACTGCCTAGGATTCTAACAGCTTTTCATCCGTTCCTAGTTCCATTTCCTCAAGAGACTCAGCTATCCTTGGGTTCTGTAAAATACCCCAGCCCAGTATTCTCCAAATATAGTAAATTCCTTTTCTTTTTTGTGTAAAATATCCAGTGTTAGTTTCCTTTGCTTACAACCAAGCAAAGCTTGACTAAGCTAAGCTTACTGAATCAAATCATATAATTTCTTCTTTCTTATTTCAGTGTTATTATTTTATACTGCGTGCACTGTTGGTAGGCACAGGTTTTATATATAACTTCTCTTTTACCTCACCAGTATATTCAATGATGTTTTTTATTCCCTATTACCTGTGATAGGATTTTTCCCACATGTATGAATTCAGAAAAACTCAAATTTCTCCACCTTCATGTAAAAAAAATAAAGCTGCCTTTTGTAACAAGATTTTCTCACTTTTAGACAAGATTTTTACATTTTTTTTTACTTTGGTATTTCAAAATTAAATCACTGGTTTTCTCTTACTTTTTTTCCACAGTCTCCTGCATTGGCATTTCCCTTTTGAGCTTATTTTTTTTAACAGCACTTTAGTTAAATGGAATATTTGTTTGCCAGCCTTCACTGAAGAACAGCCTCAAATTACAATAAACACTGATAGCCAAGAGGCAGTACAGTTTAATGGTTAAGATCATCAGCACTGGAGCAATGCCTATATATAAATCCCAACTCTATCCCTAATTAGCGGCATGTCCCTGAGTTACTTAACTTTACCTCAACTTCCTCAGTTTCCTCATTCGTAAAATGAGGATAATACTGGTACTGATGTCAAAGAGTTGCTGGGGGAACTTAATACAGTTAAAGTGCTTAAACAATGCCTAGTCTAGTAGTAAGAACACTTCAGTATACCATTACCAAAGTAACTTTTATAGTATGTCCTTAAGTCAAAAAATAGTCAATGGTACTCCTCAAAACCTGATGTTTGGAAATGGAGGTTCTTAAATCAAAGGTTAAATTATATTTAGGACGATCTAGGACTTGTGCTGTCCAATAGAACTTTCTCCAACAATAGAAAATGTTTGTGTGCTGTCTAATATGATAGCCACTAGCTATGTGTGGCTAGTGAGCACTTAAAATGTGACCACTGAGACTAATGAACTGAATTAATTTTACCTATTTTTGGTTAAATTTAAATAGCCACATTAGGCTACTATCTACCGTATCAGACAGGTCAACATACATTTTTTAAAAAAGTTTTTGTAATGGCCAAATTAAGGGTTTTCTTATAACTCATAATTAGAACATGCCATTTCTAACAAGTAAATTAATAAAGATTTTACTAATTCTAAAAAATTTCAATAAAAATTATAATAATGATAAATATGACATGATAATGCAAAGGCCATTTCTGCCACTGTGTGGGGCAAACCTAAAAGCATAATAATTTATCTATGTTAATTATAAATATAATAAATGTATAACATTAAATGTCAGCAACATCTTTAGACTGAAGGCCAGCTGCAAACCTGAACACTACTGGTAGATACTATAGAATATAAAAATTTAGGACAAAGGGGAAATAGAAAGGAGAAAAAGAAATCCTCTTCTACCCCATGTTCTTGAGCTGACAGCAAATGATACAAATTTGTCCCATTCCCTCTTCTATTCTAAAAATGATAAAGCCCTTTGCTTTATACTATAAGAAAATGGAAAAGAGGATAAAATGTGCCAGATACCTTATGTATATATTTAATCCCACGAAGTCTAACAGAATAGAGAAGTTAAGCATTAACTAGCCTATTAAAGTAAACTTGCCCAAGAATACATGGTTAGTATGTGGCAGATGGAGATCTGAACCTGCATTTACCTGATTTTAAGACTATATATGAGAGCTGCCTTAACAATACCAGGCCTGCTACTAGAAACAAGGCAGCAAGAAGGCTTAAAATAAATCTACCCTCTTCTAGAAGTTCTAAACAGCAGGGTCATCAATATCAAGAGAAGGGAAAGGGGAAGCAGATGGACAGGAAATTCATCTGGGGCACTAACACATGAGTTTCTCTGGCACTAAAATATCCCTATGTGTTCCCTAGCATATCCTAAACAGACAGATTATATTAATGATAAAAGGCATCTTTAAAGGAGAAGCATAACAAAAAGGAAAACAAGTGAGAAAATGGGATAAATATTGAAAAAGATCAGATGTCAGAGGAAGCAATCTCAGGTAGAAAGTGGTATCACCAGAAACTACTTGAAGTGCTATTGTAACCCAGCATCCCAGGCTATATACATATGTGAATCCTAAAACTCAATCCTTCAATAAATGTCAGGTAATTTAAAAATGCAGAAAAGGTCCCATTTGAATAAGCCCCAAAAAATATCAAATTTATTTTGTTTTGACCAAACCAAATTACAAAAAGGCTATTGCAACAATATATAAAAGAAGTATGTTATATGATATATATGTACTTACTTGTCTACATAAAGCATATACTCAAAGGAAGCTTTTGCTTTTTCAGTAAGCTTTTGCTCTTACTGAATCTGTACTTGGAAATAAAATATGGGTACACCTCAGGATTCAAATCTATTTTATCCAAACTTAGGAATCAAACAGATTCTGCTAAATTTTTAAGATTCTATTGTTTGACAGAAACTGTAGCCATCACTATTTCAACTCTTACTCTTGCTATCCAAAACTCAGGAATTGAACAGATGTGGATGGCCTGGTATCCCTCACTATCCAGACTCTTACTATATAAACTCAGGATATGAATGCATTAGATTCAGACTGCAAAGAATACTTGTTGACTCTTAATATACATTTTTAATATAATTTCACATTGTTTACAAAACATATTGAGTTTTTTTTTAAGTAATATGCAGGTACTCTACTAAAATCACATAAACAATGGCTGCAAAATACAGATCTTAGAAAACATATATTTATATACCATATTTCTCAGCAGTCTGCTGGAACAAGTGTGTCTGTTATTAAATTATTGCCCCTCAGCTCCACACTGCAGCACTCCCACACCTATTCTGCATTATGATGCAGGAGCTAGGACTCTGCAAAACCACATTCCTGTTTTGCCAGCTGGCTTCCTGTAAAGCTCTGTCAAGAGGGGCACTAAAGATGGACAGACCACAAGGCTGAAGGAAGAAAACGGCACTAGGATCTTCCTATCTATTCTTTGGCCTTTTACCAGCATGTCCCCAGGAAAGGCTTCTTCATCCCTACAGTAGCAAGTTCTTCCCATAGCAGCAAGTGATTCCAGTGTTTCCAACACTTGCAGAACCAGCTTCATCATACCCCACTCAGAGATACTAGCACAACCAGTAACCAACCCCTCCTGAGAAGTCTGGGCTCCAACCTCATAGAGGCTGAACCCTCTTCCGAGCTCTGACACCAGCCATGCAGCAGCTTCTCCTCAAAGGTCTAAGTTTCATAAATAGGGCCGTTCCTCTTAAGTTTCTAAGTTTTTCCCCTGTTCCTTTTGGTTCCTGAGCCCTATGCATGGTAGCTGCTTCCTGTTGTGTCTACCACCATGACACCTTAAAGTTTTACTTTTATCCTTTCTGTTACCTCGTTAATTTTATTTCTAGTTAACAATTCTCTCTACTAAAGTACTATCTCTGCTCAAATCACTGGTATGGTTTCTCCTGAAAGAACCCTGACTGATGAAAGAAAACGGTCTCATTATATAGATTATAATGTTGTTATAGTAACTTTTGTTAAAATGCAATTCTACCTATCCTAGCAAGTAAAGAGCAAAGTGTCAGTAAAAGCAGTTTGGTTAAAATTAAAGAGTATACTTAGCTATCACTACGAAATCTTTCGAAACCATTCTTTTAAGGAAAATGTCCTTTTTCTAATTCACATATAATATCTATTGTTATTAAAGTATGAGCTATGAAGTTACAAGAAAGGCTATTTCTGTCTTTCCAAATTTTCTACAATAAACATGTATTATCTTTTAATCATAAAAATACAGTAGGTATAATTTTAAAAACAATCCTAATGTGTTCAGATTAAACAAGGACCCAATATCATCCATAGAAAACAATACTTGTTTGCCCTAAATATTTAAGGAAATTGGGGGGGGGAGCAGTTTTAATCCATTTACTAACTACCCTCTCCCACCTAACAAATTTTAAATACTTCGCAAACTTTCACTCTACTCCCTACCTTTACTTACACGTAAATTGTCTACTTCCACTCATACCTATGGCTACAAACTCCGACCTGCTTACCTATTTTCTCTTTCCCATCCATATGTCCAGTTCTTCTCCACCAACTCATATGGTTCCTGTCTTGAAGCTAGCCACTTTCTAGATATACAGGTAGTATATATAAGTATATACAAGGCAGCATATACAAGAGAGGTAGAACAAACAAGCAGTGTTTGTCAGTGGATTTAAGTTACTTTAAGAGTTCTGGCTCTATTCATATCTGGGTAGTAACAGATGGGAGGGGGCCATTTCTGGTTTAGGGAAGACCCTATGGAGAAAGTAAACTAATCTTTACTACAGTTTTAAGTAATCCAGTTTTACTCTCACTCCCTCTCCCCCAAAAGTCATTCTTTTCTTGCCTTCCTTGTCTCAAACCAATACTGGCTTCCACTTAGAAAAATCAAGGACAGACTATGGTCTTCTACACATACAACTAAGAATAGGAATTCTCTGGTTCAGAGATGGGCCACAGAGAATATTACACAAATAAAAGACATAAATAAGGTGTCCCTTGTTTACAGAGGAATAAATATCATGACTCAGATGCCATATGGCCTCTTAGTTTATGAATTAAATGCTAGATTTGTAGCTATATCCACAATAAATTCTGATTTGAGAATGTGCACAGGGAATCATACACAGTGAGTAATTTATAAAATAATTCATATGAATCAATTCATATGAAATTCATGGTTGCCAAGCTTGGTGGCTCACACCTATAATCCTAGCAGTCTGGGAGGCTGAGGCGGAAAGATCACGAGGTCAGGAGTTCGAGACCAGCCTGAGCAAGAGTGAGACCCCATCTCTACTAAAAAAATAGAAAGAAATTAGCCAGACAACTAAAAATATATAGAAAAAAATTAGCCAGGCATGGTAGCACATGCCTGTAGTCCCAGCTACTCGGCAGGCTGAGGCAGGATTGCCTGAGCCCAGGAGTTTGAGGTTGCTGTGAGCTAGGCTGACGCCATGGCACTGTAGCCCAGGCAACAGAGCGAGACTTTGTCTCAAAATAAAAATAAAAATAATTCATGGTACCTCTTCTCTTTCATCATCAGTTCTATAATTTTATCAAGCAAAAGAGTTAGGCATGTATTATTTCTAACCCAATGTCATACACAGGCTTAACCTAAACATAAATATTCAAATAAAGGGATTTAAAATTTCAATTACCATAATATATGACTGTTTCAGCATATCCCACAACTAAAATACCTTTAAGTCTAATCAGCAGAAAGATCAAAGTCTGCAAAATATCCTGATGTGACCACACCCAAAGTTTTAAATACTCAAAAACAGGGTAAAATGAATCCTCCCATCATACTAACCAGAAATCACTATTAAGTCAAATTTGTTCTACAGCAAGTTTGGAGATTAAAGAAATAATGACTGTCTTTAAAAAAAAAAAGTTTTTTTCAGACCTATACAGGTATCCCCCTTGTTTGTGGGTAGGGGTAGACTCTAGCAAAGTAGAAAATTAATCTCTCCATCTACTTCTATTATAAGATGATGTGCTCTCATGGAAAGAAATGCCATGGTGGCATAGAGCAAAGCTTTTCTACTGAGGCAGAAGATAGCCAGCACTGACCTGTGAGAATTCAAGTACATAAAAACTAAAAAGGTAACTTCATTGTTCATTTGTGGCATTCCAGACAACCAGAATTTCTCTCAAGCCTAAGGATTCCTTGATTTCACGCAGAATTTCTCTCAAGCTTAAGGATTCCTTGATTTCACGTTCATGGCTCTAGCAATTCTGTATCCCTCCTCTCTCCTTCTGCCCTCCAAAGCTGGGCAATTATGACTCTCTTCATCATTTACACTGCTCTAGCCACAGTGACCTCCTCCTTGTTCCTCAAAAGTACAAGGCAGCCTCCTGCCTTAGCACTTCCTGTATTCCCTCTGCCTAGAATGCTCAACTTCCACATACCCAATATATGGCTCATTCCATCATTCTTTCAGGAATTCATTCAAATGTCATCTTCTCAGTGAAGTTGTACTTCGCTAGCCTGTCTAAAGTAACACATGCCTCTATATTTCCTATTCCCCTTCTCTATCTTATTTTTCTCCTTAGCCCTATCACTGTCACTATCTAACAAATACTTTTACTTATATTGTTTATTAATTGTCCCTCCACTAGAATGCAAACTCCATGATTACAGGATTTTTACCTGTTACATTCAGTGCTATAACCCTAGCATTTAGAATAGCGTCTGACAACAGTTTAGGTGCTTAATATGCTGAATGAATAAATGATACAGTTGACTACAACTCCACATGTAACTAGGAGGTCCTGCCATCAACATATTCTAATATGAAAGATTTCAATTAACAGATTAGGTTTAGGTTATTTTTCATCCTGCACTCTGGGAACCACAACAATCCCTCAGGGGCCAGTGGTGAGGGTAGAAGCCTAAGCAAGCACAAAGTCCCACCTTCATCTGCTTTATTTATTTGACTTCACATAAGATTTGATTTATAAAAAGGATTTGGTGACTTCAAAAATCTGAAACCACTGGGTTGTACACAACTCAGTTCCTACTTTTTACATTTCACTCATTTTATCTATTGTAAATGAGAGTAATCTAGCTATTATGTTTATATCATTCTTTAGAAAGAAATTAAAATTGGTATTTTTAGTCTCTTATTTAATAATCTGCTACAAAGGCAATCAAAATGTACTATTTTCCAATTAAAACAAAAAAGCAGATTAAAAAAAGAACAAAGTTTAAATGATGCTTTTCATGTACAAATTATCCCCTCATTATATTCACTTAGTTCACTAAATGGAGATTAAGAGTAGATCTTTGGATCCCATTACCACAAAAATCTCCATAAGCAAAAATAACACTCCACTCCACCAAACTGCACTACTTGACAAAACAAGCTACAATATTTTATTCTCAACCTCACTTTGAAATTCACTGTAAAATGACTTGACCAGCCTAACTTTTAAAATGTTACATGTTTCAATAAAGAAAAAAACAGAGCACTCACCTTAATGAAGTTACAGATGGACAAGCCTGTCCATACAAACCCATCTGGCCACAAAGAGAATCTGAAAAGTAAAAAGAGTTAGTTATCAGATGCTCCAAAGTAAATTAAACTATAAATCCCACTGCAGTTCTTAATTAGAATACTCTAAAAAGTATTTTAATTAAACACTCTAAAAACAGAAATAGAATGCTAAAAGAATCAGCATTGCAGAACACAAACCCGCATGAATGAAAAATGCTACTGAGTGATAAGAGGGATTATACTGAGGAAGACACACCAGGAAGCATAAGAGAAATAGGTACTCTATAATAACATCTCAAGAAACTGAGACTTCATAAAATTTAACAAATGGTTAGCTATGGTTACAGAGTGTGTCCAAACTGTTTAGTAGAGTCCTAAGTATTCCACAGAGGTGCCTAAAAGCTACCACAGAGTTGAGCACGCAGGTTCCTACTCCCACATAATTCCTCCCACCACCACCAATTTATTCTTCAATCAAAGCAGTGCTACCTTTATTGGTTTTACATACTGTACTTCACTAAGACTTCATCTAAAGAAACAGTTCTTAACTTTAAAAAAATTAAGAGTAGCAATTCAAAGCAGGAGCTTTGAATTCAAATTCTAGGTTTTAGGTTCAAATACTAATTGTGACACCACTGAGACCTTGAAGAATTTATATGACCTCACTGAACCTCAGTTTCTTCATCTGTAACTTGGGAATAATATCACCTCTATAACTTTATTTATTCAGCAAAGATAACTGCAGGTTTGTTGTTAGAATCAAATAAATAAACCAACAAATACGAAAGTGTCTAGTAGCACTACCACCTGGCACATGGTAGAGTGCCAATATTTTCATTAGGCACAAGGATGATCCACAAATGCCTAGGGGTAACATAAATAAGTTAAAATAGGTATAAGTGTATACATACGCATACATTGCACAAGTGGTAGAAACTGTGAGCAACTAAAGAAAGCATGTTTGGCCTAAAGGGATCAGGGCTATTCCCAGTTCTAGCTGACTATTGCTAGGCAGGAGTATTGTAGGCCCAGTATTTTAAGAACTTCCAATTTTTCACAAGAAATAAAAAATCCAAAATATTATTTGAAATCTCTTTTTATTTTTTAAATACTATGTGAGCTAAACAAAACACTGGATTTTGCTCCAAGTTTATAACCTTTGATTTAGAGGCTGACCAAAGTCCCTGCATCTAACTGTCCCTACCTACACTGCCACAATAACAGGATGGATGGCTTGATCACTATACCCAATGAAAATAACTAAAATGCTGAGTAAAATGTTTTTAAATCTTTATAAATAAATAAAAAACCTGACAGAAAATCAGGTATGATCAGAGGCCAAAAACTAAGTGAAAGAGGGAAACTAGAGAGGTATGCTAAACTGAAATCAGCTTTCCATCATTTTCAGGGCATTTTGCCAAATCCTATGAATTTAGCTTGCAATTCTAAGATCTCTTGAGACCAAAGAAGCAAAGTTCAGGTCTTAACCAAGAGAACTGCCAAAAAAACTGCTTTTTAACCTGGGCACTGAGTGCTGGTGAGGAGATGGAGGGATATGGCAGCACTGTCTCCCCTGATATTTCACAACCACAAACTGACCCTCCCCTAGATTATGATTTTAAAAGCTTTAGGCCTAGAACTTATTTTAGAGTAACCCTAAAATGGTAGTGTCCCCCATCCAATCTTGATATAGGCAAATGCAAATTCTCTCCAGGGGAACTTACCTTTGATCTAGATATGGAAAAATTCCCACAGGTAAGTTTCTAAAATAAATGAATTCACAATTTTAAAAATCACAAAACCCAGAAGGAAATAAGCCACCCATAGCAAGATACAGCTTAAACATCAGTTAGCATATTCCAAACCACAGAGTTCAAACACAGGATCACTAGACATCTTTCTCTACTGTTTTATTTTATAGATGATTTACCTGGTCCTTTAATTGCCTGTAAGCAGGTGAATCTCAAATCTTTATCTCTAGCAGGGACCAATCTCCTGATCTCCAAACAAACATTCCTCCTAGAAATCCCAAATTTGCCATGTGTAAAACTGAATTCATCATCTTTCCTTAATATATATCCTATCTTGATGAAATGGTACAGCCTTTTCATCTAAGAATGGCTTTCAGGTTTCTAGCTTAACTCTTACCTTTTGTTAGAACAGAACACTTCTTTCCAACCCTTGGTATCTATGAGGAATGACTTCTCCAAACACTCCTGGCCTCTTAGCCTACTCCTCTCCAAAGAGTTAACTTGGTTAATGGGTAAGGCTAACTTAACAAAAGACCTGGCACCAAGGGATTTAGTCTCTTTTTCTTCCATCTCCATCCAGGATTCTATGAGGCAATGATCTGAATGTGTCTGCTCTGCTAATCCAAACATCCTCTACGATGAACTGTCCCATGGCAGGTGGGGATGAGGGGCTGTGAGAAGTTAGCCGACTCATTTGGCTCTTAAACCTAAGCCACATTCTACAATATCAGCTTTATGAAAAACAAAGGCAACTCCTTCAAAAGTTAAACAGTTACCAAAAAACCCAGCAATTTTACTTATAGGCATACATATCTCCAAGAGAATTTATATGTTCCTACAAAAACTTGCACACAAATGTTCATAGCAGTATTATTCATAATAACCAAAAGTGGAAACAATCCAAATGTCCATCAACTGATGAACGGATAAACAAAATGTGCTATATCTATGAGATATCCATATACTATATAATGTGGTATTATTCAGCCTTAAAAAGGAATGAAGTACTGTTCCGTGCTATAAAACATGGATGAACCTTGAAAGCTTTATACTAAGTGAAAAAGTCAGACACAGAAAGTCATATGTTGTATGATTCCATTTATACAAAATGTCCAGAAGAGTAAAATCTATAGAGATGGAAAGTAGATTGGCTGTTGCCAGGAGATGGGGAAAGTGAAAGATAGTAGATGGGTAGTAACTGCTAAGAGGTTTCTTTTTGGAGTGATGAAAATGTTCTGATAGTGGTGATGGTTGCACAATCTTGTGAATATATTAAAAACCACTGAATTGTACACTTTAAAGTGGTAAACTTTATGCTATGTGAATTTTATCTTAATAAAAGGCAATTTTCAAAAAGTTACTATCTTATTTCTTCAAATGTTGGTTCTTATTTTATTTCTCAGTCAGTTCTGAACTCAGACAAGGGAAAATGATCTCATATTATTGAGTTGCCCAAGTACCAACATTCTTATCAGAACCCCTATCAGTTACCATTTACTATCAATTTTAGCTCCTAGTTATCTTTCTAATCAGTGCTAGCCTCAATGCCTTAGTTCCAGTTTTCTCAATTTTTCATCTAAACTGCTCCTAAATGATATCCTGAACCCCAGGCTTTACTAACTGAAAGAACAAACAGATGTCAATCTTCTCCCTACCCAGGCAACTGACCAGCAACATGCAAATCTCACAAGAGACGGCTAAGGGTCACACTGAAGTCAAGAAATCTCAATGTGTCCGCCAACTTACAAACTCACATCTCTGTGGTGCAAACTATAATTGAACAATTATATTAACCATTCAATTACATCCATAATTTATATGGTTTAATTTGTTGCCAACAGCATCTAGCAGCATCTTCTCCAAATCCTTTGAAAACCAACATGCATCAAAAAAATCTGAGTAGAATAATACAACCAGAATATGGGTAGTATTAATAAAAGCCACTCATTCACTAATGAGAATGCGCCAATATAAGCTGTTTACTATATTATATTCCATTACCAACTGAAGAAGGTGGAATTCATTTTAATATAAGCAGTGTTCAAGTGTAGATTAACTCAGTTACAAATTATTCACAAATTATCATAATTATTATTACAAATTATTTAGGAGGCAGCTGTTATAACAAGCTAACATACATATAATAATGCATTATCTGGGGGCAGAGAGTGAAATGGGACCAAATATTTTGAAAAAGCTCCCAAGTAATTCCCATCAGCCCTCTTTCCTCTCCCACCTACACAGATATAGAATGCTGACAACATTTACGACCTTGAGTCTGCAGACCTAGACTGGAATCACAACTCTGATGGTTACTGTGTGACCTTGGATATATTAACTTCTCTGAGGCTTAATTTCCTCCTTTATTAAAAAAAGAAAAATTGATGCCTCAGGTACCATGACAGTAGCTTGAATGAAAGCATAACACAACACCAGATAAAGGTAAGAATTAAAAATGTGTTAATAAATGTTATAGCTCTAGACATCAAGAAGCTATTCCTTCTTCTTCTTCTTTTTTTTTTTACTTCTGAATTCAGCCCTATCTTTCAAAAAGAATTGAAAGTATAAAATTCACTAACATCCATTAAGGAACAACCTCTCTGATTCAGGTTACTTACCTGAGCAGTGTGAATTGTTATACTATTAGTCACAGGTAATTATTAAAGCAGTCATGGAAACAGCCTTGTCTTAATCAGCCCGAATAAGAGAAATGGAAGGAGTAAAGGGAAAAGAATCTTGCTGAGTGAGTAGCAATCAGCTGTTCATCCCAGTTCCTCTAGCTAAAACCGAAGGCAGCAGTGCAGCTTGAACTGAGAAGTCGCCTGCTTTCAGAAAGTGATTAAAATCATGAGGATTCTCAATTCACCACAAAGTATTACAGGAGAGTCCAAATAGATAATTAAGAAAAGAGAAACTAGTTTAAAAAAAAAACGTGAGAAAACTGTACTGCAGATAACAGCACGTGATTTAAGGGGGGAAAACACAACAGTGCTAACTGTAGATCAAAATGGACATAAGCTGAAAAGAGAATATTGGCTTTTAATAGAAGATAATTACTAATACTACAGAGAGTGGTTCTGTGGAATAGTGAGGGCAAAAATTAGAGTGCAAGGGGGTTAAAAATCAGGAGTCAGAGAAAAATAAAAGTTTAGCCAAAGTTGTATAAAGTAAAATTAAGTAGAAAGTGCAATAAAGTCAGGACGAAGAGATATAGATTAAGAATTCAGGAAAGGTGAAGAATATGTAAGAACTTTCATCACACTCTATTCTTTATAACTCTTGTCACTATCTGACATGATTTTTATTTACTGTCTGTTTCTCCCCTACTAGAATGTAAGCTCTATGAAAGCAGGAATTTTTATGTTTCATTCCCTGTTATATTCCCAAAACCTGTATATAGCCAGCACTCATATTTATTCAATGAAGGAATAAACCAGGCTCTTTAAGAGCTGGAAAAAGAAAAGAAACTTAAAATAAGATCTGACTGAAAACTCACCAGATCTTTACTTAATATAGTCTTTGTATCCATCACTTCTCTCCACCTCAAGAAATTTAGCACCAGTCCACAGTTAGAAGTGTAACGTAGGTATTCAGAATATATAAAGAACTGTTATAACTCAATAACCAAAAGACAATCCAATTAAAAAATGGGCAAGGATTTAAATAGACATTTCTACAAAGAAGATATATGAATGTGCAATAAACAATGAAAAAATGTTTGGCATCATTAGTCACTAGGGAAATGCAAATCGAAATGAGATACCACTTCACACCCACTAGGAGAGCTATAATCAAAAAGATGGATAACAACAAGTGTTGCAAAGATGTGGAGAAACTGAAACTCTCATAGATTGCTAGCAGAAATGTAAAATAATGCAGCTACTTTGGGAAACAGTCTGGCAGTTCATCAAAAAGTTAAACATAATAGTTACCATATGACCCAGCAATTCCACTCCTAGGGTATAATACCCAAGAAAGGAAAACATACATCCACAGAAAAATCTGTACAAGAATGTTCATAGCAGCATTAAATCACAATCACAAAAAAGTAGAAATAATCCAAATATCCATCAACTGATGAATGGATAAATGTGTTATATCCACACAATGGAATACTGCTCAACAATAAAAAGGAATGATATATGTTACAACATGTACAACCCTTGAAAACATGTTAAGTGAAAGAAACCAGTCACAAAAGACTACATATTGTATGATTCCATTTACATCAAACGTTCAAAATAGGAAAATTTATATTAGTAATTAGATTGTAGATGAACAATTAGATTAGATTAGTAGTTTCTAAGGGCTAGCAGTGGGAGAAGAGGTAAAAAAAGGGGGGAGGCAGGGACTGACTGCTAGTGGGTATGGAGTTTCCTTTAGAGGGGGAGGGAAATGTTCTAAAATTAGACTGTAGTAATGGTTGCACAACCCTCCGAATTTATTAAGAAACACTGAATTTTATACTTTAAATTGGTGAATTGTATGGTATGCAAATCGTATCTTAACAAAGTTGATAGGGAAAAAGAGAGCAAGTTCCGAACCATCACACACAAATGTTTTTACTCTATCATGTTCCTGCTTCTTTCTTCACTAGTGCCACAGGATTCATCCCCAACCCCCAAAGCTGGAACAGGAAAGGGAGGGTAAAAGTAATGACTTCACCAGAAAACAACGCTAGTAATAGCTATTATTTTCAAATCTATAACCTCTTGAACTATTCAGTCAAGTTTATTTTCTGGTTACCTCCACTATTTTCAAACTATACTGTTTATTCATTAAACATATTTAATGAAGATACATGTATGGCTCATTTAAAAGTTTCATACATCTGAAAAAAAAATCCTAAAAGGAAATCATTCTACTACTTTCTACAAATCAACTACTTAGGCTATAGTATAGCCACCTAAAACAAGATCAGGGCCAGGAAAAGACTAAAAGAAGATGAATAACGTATGCATATCAACAATCAGCTTCAACTTTTTAAGACTGTTTCAAGAGTAGGAAGTTTAAGTCTGAACTGCCTCTTTTCCCTCCATATTTTAGGACTACTATTGATAAAACAGGTGGTGAATATAGGGGAGGAGAGCTTCCTGGCCAAACATCACAGAGTTATAACTTCTTCCAAACCCCAAACCTTACTTCCTGCAATTTATGTAAACAGATCACAAGCCACCCTCTTCAAACTAAATCATAACCCAAGCAAATAGCACAAGATTCTATTTCTGGGTCTGTCATTAACTCACTGGATAATCCTGAAGCTTCAGTCTCTCTACTTTGCTCAATAACTTAACCACAATATCTGGCCCCAAAATCATATCATGTAGTCTAATAAAGAACTTTTTCCAATATATAGATTTATTTTCACAGAAAATCAGAGATATATGAAATTAAATCACATATTTAACCTTTATTGAATACACATGAAATATGAAAAATCCAAAAGATCATCCACTGCAAAAATGTTGAACTCTTTTATTTTAAACAACCTTTAAAGTATTCACTAAACAAAGATGGAATACGCTTTTGGAGGGCTGATGGGTTTTGAGGCTTTAAATTTGAGCTCAGTTATATTTAGAAAACCAAGATGCCACCTCACTGGATCCTGTATCTTGGGCATTCGATTCATGTGCTTTGCCTGGTGCAATTCAAAGCAAGAGATCCTACCATACTGCTGAAAAGTAAATTGAATCTATCAGAACTTACCGGCTGTCAGAGGAATGAAATACTGTACTGCAACTGAAAAGAGAGGAAGCTATAAAGTCTCCATTGCTAGAGGTGTTAAACAAATAAAAATTATCTGCCTGGTCCTCAAAGTCAGTCTACAAACCACTGCTAAGAATCATTTCTATCCTATTCCTGGAAATCCTGATTTAGAAGTCTAGAGTGAAACTCAGGAAATCTATTCATCAGAAATTCTCCCAGGTGATTCTGATACACAGTTTAATTCTGGAACTACTGATTTAGGACAAGGATAGCAGAAAGCTTTCCTACCAATTAATTGCCAATCATGCTCAACAGGTAATGGCTGCCTGAAGTGCTACAATGAGATGGTCAAGTCTAAATACAACCAGAAATCAGTCTGCCGTGGACACAGTGAATGGACTATTTTTAAGGAGACTTCTGAGGTAAGAGACTCAGATCTGGATTATTTAACTGGCAGAAGCTCCAGCTGATTCTAGGAGGGCAGTAGACAGGAAGAACAGGCCTGGACTCTACAAAAGTACTTATTAAGCTCTCAGTATTATAAAGAAAAAGAAAACATGATTTCTGCTCTCAAGATGTTTATAATCTTGTTGGAGAAATGAAAATTCTACATAATATAAACTTATTTTTATAAAAAAGATTTTTGTGCCTTGAGTAAGAGTTCCACTTTGGGTAAGGGTGGGAGCCAGTGGAAGAACTGAGTGACAGGCCAAAAACATTATATTGTTTGGATTGACTGAAGAGGAATCAACTGTGGGTTCCTGATCTGTACATGTTTAAAGTGATGTATTAAGAAGATTCCACTGACAGCATTTTCCAGGGGGAAAAAAAACGGGAGGCTATTATAATCAAGGCATGACCCACTAGAGGGCAAATAATCCACTTCATATTGTTTCTGTAACATCTGCCTCTATCACTGGAATGCTGGCTCCTAGTGAGCCAGACACATGTCAAATAAGCCTTTATATCTCCCACAATGCCTAGCACATGTTTTGTACATAATATTCCAAAATGCCTGTTGAATTGTTGTGAAGGAAGAAAAAATCTGATAGATATTTCAAAAGGAACAGTAACAGAATTTGGTACAGAAAGAGACATGAAGGTCCAAAGGAGCGGAAAGAGTCAAATTACGCCAACAAGGGGTGGGAGGCAGGATGGGGCTGTGGTAAGAGATTTAAGAAACATAACCAAATGCACTGTATGTACCCTGTCTGGATCTTGATTCAATCAAAAATCAACTATTTTTAAGCAATTAGGACATTTGATTATGAACTAGACATTAGTCAATATCTAAGAAATATTGTCAATTTTGTTAGATACAATGATGGCATGTGGTTTTTTCTTTAAAATACTTCAGCAAAAAAGATTATTTGAGGCAATGTGGCAACTATCTTAATTTGTTAAATCTCAATGATGGGTAAAGGAGGGTTCATTATATTTTACATACTTTTGAGTATATTCACAAGGGCAGTTGGATTAAACTCTTTTGGTGTTAGTTGCTCATCTCTAGAAATGTACAATTAATTCTTTTTCTTTTCTTTCTCAGATTTCAGGAAGCTAAGAATGACTAGTACTTCTGAGAAAACAGCCTAGACTCAATCAGAAGAAAATGGGCATTCATTTGTTAGCTCTAATTCTCTCTGAATCTACTCAAAGAACTTCTTATAAATTAACATGAGAACTGAATATGAGCCAAGAGAGTGACTCAGCTGCTAAAAAGAAACAAAATACAATCCTTAGGCTTCATTAGAAGAATAATATCCAGAAAAGGAGAGTAACAGTACCATGTACTCTTCACTGGTTAGTTCACAAATGGAGTATTGTGTCCTGTTTTGAGCACCACATTTTAAGGACACTCACAAGCTAGAATGCTTACAGGGAGGGTTATCAGACTGGTGAGGAGTACAGAAACCAAATTATCAAGTATAGAATGGCTGAAGAAACTTGGTGTGTTTCACTTGGAGAAGAAAACACTTCCCAGCCTTCCATCTCACCTCTACCATATAGACCCAGAGAAATATTTTCCAGAAAATTTCAAGAGTTAATGGTCATTCCACAAAGAAGTTTGAGATGGACTTATCAAAGTGTTCAATATCCTAAACTGTTTTGTAAATGTCCAAGAAAAGGATATCCAGTATTTCCCAAATGTGACAATTTGTTCATTCATTCAACAAATATTTACTGAACTCCAGTTATTTGCCAAACACTCCTCCAGGTGCTGGGAATACATGAGGATACAATAATGAACACTTTTAATATTCTGGACTCTGGAGGATAGTTTAGGAAACAACTAACCTGGGTCTCTTTCTATTCCTCTAACTTACATTGTGCTTCCTAATCTCTTTGATTATGCTCTCAGCCTAGAATGTCCCATCTCTATCTTAATTCAAACACTATTCTCTTCCATGAAGCTTTCTTGATTATAAGCAAAAACACTCTCTTTCTTCTCAGCAAACCCATGGCTCTTTATCTGTACCCATTTCTTGTGAACAGACTATGCCTATTAATGACCCCTACATCTTTCACAATGCCCAGAACAATGTCGTGCATGTGTTGGTACTCAAGAAATATTTGCCGAATAATCACCTTTAAATATTTGAAGGGTTATCTTGTGAAAGAAGAAAGACTAGGTCTCTAATGTTCCACAGGGAAGAACTAGGAAGAGATGAAGTTAGAAGCAAATTTTGCCTCAGCAAAATAATTACAGCTAACAATAAACAGGCTACCTTACAGCTTTATTAGTGATTAAAGATGTTCTAAAAGTAACCAAATGACTATATATCAAGTGTTTTAGTGGGATACTTCACTGGCCTGAATGATTAACTCTTAATATTCTAGGAAATATTATACATCTCATTATACTAGACAAAAGGTAATTTTTTATACAATCTATGTGTAGCAATATTAAAATTCTTAAAATTAAGTTTAAACATGAAAATGTCATTTCATTAATTAGTAGTCACGCATCGCTTAACAATGGAGATACTTTCTGAGAAATGCATCATTAGGCAATTTCATCATGTGAACATCATGGAGTGTATTTCTACAAGCCTAGAAGGTATAGCCTACTACACACCTAGGCTATATAGTACAGCCTATTCCTCCTAGGCTACAAACCTGTAAGGCATGTTACTGTACTGAATACTGTAGGCTGTTGTAACACAATGGTAAGTATCTGTGTATCTAAACATAGAAAAGGTACAGTAAAAATACTATGTAAAAGATAAAATTAGTATACCAGTATAGGGCACTTACCATGAATGGGGCTTATAGGACTGGAATAGGTGAGTCAGTGGTGAGTGAACATGAAAAACAGTACCTTAAAGAAGTATTAACAATTTGGTTTTTCCTAATAGAAACCTGTTAAGGAATGGAACCATTAAGTAGGACATTACTGTACATTGCTGTAGACTTTATAAACACTCTACCCTTATGCTACACTAAATTGATAAAAAATAAATAAAGTAATTGTGCTACAACATTATGATTGCCATGGTCACTAGGCAATAGGAATTTCCCAGCTCCATTATAATCCTATGGGACTACCCATTATAATTATGTGCCCCATAGTTGATTTAAACGTTGTTATGTGGCACATGACTGTATAATGAATATATAATGATATCTATTATGTCTCATATACAGTGTTAAGTATAAAGGATAAAAGAAAGAAAGATACTGTCTTCATCGTAGAACAGTCAATACAAGGTTTTTAAATTATGCTCCCAAAGCAAACCTGATATAAGTATGAATGCTTAGTTCATCTACCTCAATAAGAAATGTACCTTAGATAAAATTATCTTAGACAACAATGATTTTCAATATTTTGCAGGCAGAGAAAGAACTATGAAGCCATCAGCTCTTCTTAAAGCCATCTATCTGCACCCCTAAATACATTAAGTTCTTCAAACAAACAAGCTAATCATCTTGCCTTTCTAGTTAAAAACTAGAAAAAAGAAATGACAGGATACTTCTAGATGCTAAGGATATCTCTGTGATGTCTCTCCCAAACTAAAAGCTGTAGTCTTTATTGGCAGGGACTTCACCTTTTACATGTGTCCCCGGGATTTAGTATAGTGCCCAAGACATAGCAGATGGTGAATAAATGAGCAAGCAAATGAGTGAGAGAATGAATGAGTCCAATGTCCCTGGATGAAAAACAGTACCTTAAAGAGTGTTAACAATTTGGGGTTTTTTTTTTATTTTTTTTTTTATTTCAGCATATTATGGGGGTACAAATATTACGGTTATGTATATTGCCCACGCCCCCCTCCCCCCTCGAGGCAGAGCCTCAAGCATGACCATACCCCATACGTTGCACATCTTACTCATTATGTTTGTATATACCCATCCCCTCCTCCCCCCTCCCACCCGCCCAACACCCGACAAATGTTATTCCTACATGTCCACTTAGGTGTTGATCCGTTAATACCAATTTGGTTTTTATCAGAAACCTGTCAGGGAAAGGAAGTATATGAGGAAATACTTAAATCAATCTTCAGGATAAATTAGAGTGCTATTTCTAGATCATTTATTGATAAATAATTACTGTAAGTAAACTCAATGGATGATCTTGGAGAACCAAAATTAATTTCTTGATAAGCAGAGCTAAACTGACCAAATTCTAATGCAAAGAAAAATCCAAACCACTTAACACACTCACAACTTGACCCATAAGATTATAATCAAATAAGTTTTATCAAACTGATTTAACATAAATACTTAGAAAGCAAAACACTTTGATAGTATCAAGTGTTTAAACTGCTCTTCAAAAGTCTTAAGATCCACATTTTTCCAAATTTTCATTTGAACCATAAAAATGATATATTGTATGTTTTCTTTTTCTGACTATAAAAATGATATATGCTCACTGTAGAGAACTTAGAAAATACAGACAGGTTTAAAGGAGAAAATTAAAATTACCCATTGTGATGCATTCTCTCCCTGTCTTTTTTTCTATGCAGTTATAACTTCTTTATATACTATCACTCTTCCTACCAGGCAAGGGACAATAGATCTCCCACTGTGGTAGTAACCTAAGCACCCTCATGTTCCAGATATAATTTCTCAATGTCTAAATTTTATAGATGTGTACTCCCATAAAATAAGACCAAAACTGCTATTTAGTAATCCTTTACTTTCCCTCCCCTCCATACCTCCAGAATTCTACAAAGACAAAAATGGAGATTCAATTAAAAATGCTTTCAATGACTAGAAATGGACCTAAATTTAACAAAGGAAGAAGTTGCTTCCACTAGTTTTGTGTCCCTTAAGTCAATATCATCATACAATATGTTCTGTTCCAAGTAGCCAAGGTCCTTTGGGGTCTATAAGCTTGCGTTTTTACCTCAAAAATCCGAAGTATGGTCCTCATCAAAACATTGTCAGTTCTCTACTAAAAAGAGTACAAGACAAGAAGGAGAATGCAGGGTCTGGGTTTTACTGTCTGCTCCACTACTAAATAATTGAGTGACACTCTCTTGGCTTTTATCTTATTCTCCCCATTTGTCAACAGGAATATTACTTGTTCTACCTGTATCACGGGCTATTGTGAGGCTCCAAAATCCAACAGATCAGAAAAAATGCTTTTGAAAAATATAATATTCAACTGTAAGGTGGAAGTCTTTTAAAAATACACATCCCCTATAATAAACACTATAAAACATGACTTCCACTGATATCCAAAGGTGCCATTTCTGATGATGATTGCTACCCATGTATATATGGTGGGACTAAACCATCAAAAGCTCCTTACACAGGGTAAACAGGTAAAGTGTGTCATAGACTCACGGATCCAAACACAATAGCAGAAACCAGTGCTATATATCCTTCACCTCCTGCCTTCACGGTCTGCTCCATCTTCATTTAGATGAAGCACCTGCTCCTGATTGCTGCATATTTGACTGCTATGCCTATAATGAATTTCCCCATGTTCTACAGCCAAGCCATAGAAACTTTTTAAAGTTATTTTTAATAATTTAATAAGCACACATGTACCCACCAACCAAAATCCAGGATATTAACAATAACCTACTTTCATCATATTATACCATCTCTCATAAGCAAACAGAATTTGAAACTGTTATTAGTTAGTTCACGCAGTCTTTCTGTGTCCTCTCCCCATTCTCCTCACAAATTTATGTTTCGACACACTAATTATTAGAAACAAGGCCTATTAATGGTATCAAAGTAAGATCAGGTCTCAACCTTAGGAAAAACATGATTCCAACTTCCAAGGTTTTTAACAAGGTCACATTAGCACCATATTCTACCAATCAATCAGAAGATCAATCTGATTTCCTTGATAATCACTGAGACGGACTCTAGGCAGATTTCACGACAGCTTTGTGCTTTGTATTCCAGGTGAAAACTTTGGCTGTAATCAGTCTATTAGGTAAAGTCTCTTTCAGACACAGGGTCATCCTGGAATAGTTGGTCAATTCTTCAATGACCCTCTCTACATTGATTTGAAGATAATGAAAAACAGCCAATGTGCAATTTCTGGAGAGTCTCTCTAAAAATTCCCAATGAAGGACTCCCCTATCCCCAAATTGTTAGCATTAAACTCAGAAGAGAGTTCTCTAAGATTTCGTTCTAACAATAGTTCTTCTTATTGCACTCTGTAAGTTTGAGTCCCACTCTGTAAGTTTGAGTCCATTACAGACTACTTCATCCATTGATGACAGGATACAAGTCAGAGAGTGCAGTGTTAATATAGGTCTAATTATACCAAAATGAAATCACTTTAGATTTATGGTAAAATTCTTGGAGCAACCAAAGTGGCTTAGTTAGTATTAGAAACTAGGCCTCTAGTAATGGCATCAGGTTAAGAGTTCTTAAAAAATAGGGTTCTAATTATCTCATATCATATATTCACATTTACCCTAGATTTTACCTTGTTATAGTACTAAAGTTTGACACCATATGAGTCTCATTTCCTTTTTCTTTCATTTGTTTTGTCCTGATCCCACAGAAGAGCAATAACCATTTTGAAAAACATAACATTCTCAGGTTATCAGTTGATATATATGTCAAATAGAATAGCAACTAAAGGTACCTAACAACAAAAGGTTACTTAAAATAAGTAGAATGCCACTGTTTTATATATATATATATATATATATATATATGTATGTACAACATCTGGTTCCATATAACAAAGCTATTTCCATATCCCAACAGATGGCCCACAGTAATAATGCTCTGCTGATCTGGTTATAACAAATTCTATTAAATCAAAAATCCTGTACAGCAGATGCCTCTTCCAATTTCAGTATAAATCAATCTCTTTAACCAAAACACTGTGCTTTGGTTCTTATTTGTGCACTAAAATCCAGTTATGCCAATTAAGATGGTCAAATTTTTTGACAGTTGTTGTAAAATGTCACTGTGATGTTTTCTGAGTTTTGGGGTGGAGGAGGGAAAGATTATCTCCCTCTAAGACTGAAAGGCTAAGTGTTCAAAATGGAAAACAAAAAGTCACAGTTAAAGGGAGGCTGAAGAGAGAGGTAAAAGTGAGCTTTAGCTGTCTCAAGCCAAGGTTTCTGAACAGTGGCGATGTGGAAAGCTAAGTGACTAACAAAACCAACAATGAAAAGAAGTGAAAATGATGTAATTTCTGAATTGAGAGGCTACTAGCAGGCACAAACAAAAAAAAATGTACCTGAATGTCTAAACAACATGCACCTTTATACACTGTAGTGACAGGTCCATTTTTAAAAGAAATGTGGATGCAATGTCAAGTTAACTTTGCCGTTTAACTATATCCAAAATCTAATCTTCATATTCTAGTCATGCCCTTACTTGAAATATTATCCTCTATTAATTCATAACACAGTAAACAACAGTGTCATGATTAAGAGCTAGTAAGTTCTGAAAATAGACTGCAGGGGTTCAAATCCTGGCTCTTTTCATTCCTAGCAATGTACTCTTAGGCAAGTTACTTAACCTCTCTGTGCCTATTTCCTCATCTGTAAAACTAAGATAACAATAAAATCTGTAAAACTATGATAATAAAATAATAAAATCTTAGAGGTTGTTGTGAAGATTTGAATAATAAATGTAAAGTACTTATTTAGAACACTTTTAGACCCATAGTAAGGCCTCCAAAATTGTTAGCTATTATTATTATCACTACCATTATTATCATCCTATTAACGCCATTAAAGTTCTTAAAGAAAAGGCAGAAATATCAAATGACTTGTCTAAAACAGCAAACAAGTACCAGAATCTGGTGAGAAAAGTCTTCATTTTAAGTCTCGAAAATTAACCATTAAAAATCAGTGATTCCAGGCCAGGTGCGGTGGCTCACACCTGTAATCCTAGCACTCTGGGAGGCCGAGGCGGAAGGATCGCTCAAGGTCAGGAGTTCGAAACCAGCCTGAGTAAGAGCGAGACCCCGTCTCTACTAAAAATAAAAAGAAATTAATTGGCCAACTAAAAATATAGAGAGAAAAAATTAGCCGGGCATGGCGGTGCATGTCTGTAGTTCCAGCTACTCGGGAGGCTGAGGCAGAAGGATTGCTTGAGCGCAGGAGTCTGAGGTTGCTGTGAGCTAGGCTGACACCACAGCACTCTAGCCCAGGCAACAGAGTGAGACTCAATCTCAAAAAAAAAAAAAATCAGTGATTCCCCAAGTAAGTGGATTTCCCAGTCCCTCTAAGTCTCTAGGAATGAGCACAGAAATCCTTTAAGTTAGAATAACAGCACAGATTAGTGGCACTAGCACAAACACAAACTAAGAAGACCTATCTGCTCCACCACTGATCTAAGTGTGCAATCTTGGGCAAGTCACTTCAAATTGCTCATCTTAAAAGATGTTCTGCCTACATCACAGGGTTATTGTGAGATCAAATTAGATAATGTATGAGAAAATGTACATAAACCATTAAAACATTATATGAATGTTCAAGATGTCTTACTCATCTTTATATCCCTAATGCCTAGCAAAATACACAGTAGAGGTTATAATCTAAAAGAAAAGCCATGGGGGCAGAGGGGGAGGCAGAGTGAGGATTAGGTAAAGATGGGGAAAGGTTTAAAAGAGTTAAGAAACTCAAATTGCCTATCAATTGATGAATGGATAAAAATGTAGTATATCCATACAGTGGAATACTATTTGGCAATAAAAAGGAATGAAATACTGACACATGCTACAACATGGATGAGCCTTGAAACATAAGCTAAGTGAAAGAAATCAGACTAAAAAGACTATGTGTTGTATGAAATGTCCAAAATAGGCAAATCTATAGAGAAAGTAGGTACATAAGTGGTTGCCTAGGACTGGGTGAGAGCGGGAAATGGGGAGTGGCTACTAATGGGTACTAGGTTTCTTCTTGAAATGATGTTCTAAAAATGACTGTGGTGATGTTTGCACAACTCTGAATACACTAAAAAACACTGAATTGTACACTTTAAATGGGTGAATTGTATGGTATGTGAATTACATCTCAATAAAGCTGTTTTTTTTAAAAGAAGAAAAGTTTAAAGAGAAAACTGTTAAAGTATAAAATCACTAGCTTTAGAACACAAGTTTGTTTCTTTTTCAAAGAAAAAACAGTGAATTTTCCGATATCTGAGTAGATCCGACATGTGAACAAGACTGAAGGAAGCATTAAGAGAAAATATTAAGAATTACCACACCAGACCAGAATGTCTCTACAAATCCTATGAAAAACAAATCTGGCATCTGTTCTTATATTCCCTTTCAAAATTCTCTCTAAGGTTACAAATTACCTTCTCTGATCTAGTTCAATAGTCTTTTCATCATGGTCCTTGTTTCTGAACTTGGAGACTGTATGTGATACTGTCAACAATCCTACTTTGCAAAAAATCTTCCTATCCTTGGTTTCTGTGGTACCGCCACACTTCCTGGTTCTTCTCAGAATGCCTTCTTTACCTATTAGCCTATTATGTGACCCAAAGTTCCAAATCTCAAAGCTCTTTCCCCATTATACTACTTCCCTCCCAAAACACATGTACTAATATGTGTTTTACTACCACCTATAGCTCTGGTCAGTGCAAAATCTACATTTCATCTGACTATTCATTGTATATGAAAATGCATAAGGTTAAGTAACTTGCCAAAGTCCCTTCATGATTTTAAGACCTTCTTATGAAGATTCAATGAGTTAAACACATGTAAAGAGCTTAGAACAATGGTATACAGTAAGTATTCAATAAATATTAGCTATTATTTTACTCCCACAGCCACTCTTATGTCAGACCCTCATCATCTTAATCCTAAAATTCTTCAAAAGCATTCTAGTCAGTCTCCCCACTCCCAGCACACTCAGCTAATAGAAAAACCTTCCTCAGGAACAATATGAATCTCATTCTGTAGAACCCACTAGCGTACCCTATGAAACTAAAATTGCTATCCTTGAAAGATCCTCCACCAATACCCCTTCACCAATCTTAAACTCATTTATTATTCACCAGTACAAATTCAAGTGACTTGGTATCTTTTGTACACTGCCACTTCTCTGCCTTTGCGCATGCCCCTTCACTCTCCTGGAATACACCTCTTCTCCTTTGGAAATTCCTATCTTTCTCAAATGTCACTATACCTCTGAACTTGGTTGCACTGTTATCACAACCAGGAGTTTGATGTTGTTTGGTAATTACAAATGATGAACTTGTTTCTCCAACAGAAGAAACAACTTGTCTTCTTTCAACAGAAGTTAAAGCTTTCAAAGAGACCACATATTTTATTCCTTGTGTCTCTTCATACAGACTACTTCACACATAGCACGGAACTTTGCAGAAGTACACAAATGCTGACTGACTTACTAAGAAAACATGCCTTAGGATGTATCAGAACATTCTCTATTTTCCACTGCCCCACCTATATCTAGCATAATGAAAGCAGACAGAATATGTATTTAGATATTTTTATTCTACAAAGAAGGAAAGGAAGAATATACTAACAATTTTACCAGATAAAAGGGAAAAAACAATTTCAAAAATATACTCAAAAAAATGCATAATGTGGAAAACAAAGTTATAATGCTGGCCATTTGGGAATCTAAAAAGTGACTTCAAGACAGTAAAATTTTTTATTTCACCCAAACTAATGAACCAAAAAAGGGCCAAAATAAACGCGTCCTGGCCTTGCCCAAAAAATATCTCATAAAGACATGAGAAACTCCTCAGTAACTTCAGTAGCACAAAACCAAGAACAAGATTCACCCCAACTCCGAGATACAAAACCAAAGAGTAATCCTCGTATTTATCTAAGAAACTAAAAAATTCAAACACATCTATATATGCCACCCAGACAGAAAAATAGAGAGGAGTTTCTGCTTTTCTATAAATATTTGCTAGGCCTAGGAGGAATAAAAGGCTTCTCTCATTGCTACTGTGGCCTATTCCCTGCAAGGGAGCAATCTGTGGTCTCAAAAGAGCAAAACACAGGAAGATGGAAACCTTAACCTGGAAGAGACATTAGAGAAAGAAAAAAATACTCAAAACACATGTTTCAAAGCTAGTTTCAAAAAACACACAGTGAAAATATATTCCACAGAAAGAGAGGAAAAGTGAAATAAAAGAGCTTCCACAAAATAAGTAACTTACTAGGTGAAACTATCTAGGACTGCCTTGCAAGAAAACAGCTATGCATTTAACACTCCTAGGATATGCATGCTTTTTCACAAAATAGAAGGGAAAAAAAATAAAGACAAATAAATGATGTCGGTTAAAGACAAAAACAAAAAAAAAGATGCCCACCAATCTCTAACTCCCTGGCTCTAACTCATTCAGGAATCCAACTAGGAACAACACAGACGTGGACTCTGCCAACACAGAATAGAAAAACCTTCGCCAATCATACCACAAAAAGTAGAACAGAGAAATGAAAACTGTACACCTGAACACCTCAGTAGCAAATGCTTATTCTCTCTTTAGGATTAAGCAGTATAGAAAAGAACAAGAGAAGCTAATGGGAAAGGAGAAAAGATGTCAATGAAACTAAGTCCTGTTATGTCCCCTACTGGTCTCAATTTCAGAGTACAACTCTTGATTCTTCCACCTAACCAACAGCCAGCCTCGGCAAAACATCTGACCATAACACTTTCCACGCCACTAGGAGGAAATCACAGAGGAACAACCATCCCGTTAACCTCCCTCCTCACCAGCTGCAAAAATGGAGGTGGGGTGGGGGGGACACCCTACCACGTGGGCAGGATGCAACACACACAGGACAGCAACACGTACGCATGGAACGGCTGCCTTTGCCCTAATGCCAGCAAAGGACACAGCGACAGGATGGGCGGGAACGCAGGCCCCCTCGCACGGGCCTCGTCACCCCGAAGGGCACCCCCGAGGCGTGAGCTACAGCCTGCCTCGCCAGCCGAACAGCGCCCCCAAGCTTGAATGGAAGAAGCTGCATCGTGCCAGGGGGCTAGCCCAGGCCAGGGGGCAGGTCACGGAGGGAAAGAGTGTAGCTGTCCTCGGACTTGGAGCCCCCGGGATCCACGTCTGGTTCCCCGGGGCCCAGCCTGGGGGAGGGGCGGGAAGCGCCGAGGCGCGGAGCCGCTGCTTCCCGGCTGAGGGGCAGCAGCAGCTGAGGAGAAGCGCCGCGGGGGAGGGAGGGACCCAGCCCTCGCCGCCCGCCGGGCCCCAGGCTGGGCCGGGGCCTCCTGCCCCGCCCGCCGCCCACCCCGCAGCGCGGCTGCGGCTGAGAGAAGGGAGAGGGCGTCTCGCGGAGGGCAGCCCCTGCCTCTGTCCCGGGAGATGCCCCAGCCCCGCCTCCTCGCCCGCCGCCCCAGCCGCACCGCCTCGGCGCGGGAACTTACCTCAGGCTGCGCAGGCCGGGACGGCCCGGCCGAGCCCCCGGCCGCTGCGTGCGTCTCCGCCCCCCGAGAAAGATCCCAACGGCGCCTGGTGCGAGCGGCCGAGGCCCCGAGCAGCGCCGACAGCGGCGGCGGCAGAGGGAGCAGCCAACATCCGGGGCCGCGCACCCGGAACTACTTCCCGACCCGCTCCCCCTCCCGCCCTCGCCCCTACTGCCGCCGCCCCCGCCTCCTGCGACGTCGCTGCGCCACCGGCCCGGCGTCGGCGCCGTCACGGCTCCGCGGTCACGCCAGATTCGACGCGCGCGGGATCCCTCCGCTGGGACAAGTAGTGCCTCGGGACTCCCGGGAATCTGCCTGGGCTCAGCCGGTGTCAACTAGCGGCCGGCGGTTCCGAGGGACTTGAGGTCCCTGCTCCTCAGACTGGCTTCTGGGGAGCGAGGGAGCAGCGGAGACAGCCCCGCATTTGGGGACAGCAGGGATCGGTGGCCTTGGACCCTGCCCACGGATACCAGGGCCCCCATGCTCCGGAGGAGTGGTGCCCCGTGACCTCCCCGCCCCCCAACCTCCGCCATCTCACCGTAGTCACCGGCACTTTAGCCTCTCCAGGAAACCGGATCCCTTTTCGACCTGGCACACTGCGGATTCTAGAGGCCCCGACAAAGGCGCCTTAGACCTTCAGGACACCGTCTCAGAACTTCACGAGTCCCGAGTTCTAGACCCATCTCTGCCGAGGCCTTTCCCGTGCCGAGTCTTTCCTTCTCCTTAAAACAAAGGAGTTGGAACTCTACAAGCCCACTGATTGTCAGGGTAGCTGCCCAGGTTATGGTCCTGCTATCAATAGGTGGAGCGTTTAGAAGGGTAGTTTGGTGGACTAGTGAACTTTGGAATTTACTTCTACGTCAGTCTTCACTGATTTTTTCTCTAAACTATTAGCACTGATATCTGCCCTGTAATTTCACACTTAATTCCATTCCAACGTATTTGCTCTTGTTTCTTTCGCGCTATTCACATATTCCCCTGCAGCACCAAACACGTTTTTGAACTTGCATTAGGTGCTCAATATTTGGATCCTCGGATATCTTAGATGAATACTAGGTCGACTGGATTAAAGGAAAAGGAGTGGCATGAATGAATGGCCCTGAAATGTTTTTTGACGTAGCCACATCCTCTGATAAAGGTCTAAGCACCTAGTTCTTTCAACAAACATTGAATACCTGCTGTTTGCCAAGCATTTCTAGGCACTGGGGATGCAAAGTATCAAATGTTTTGTATCTAGATAAGGCTCTGAAGATTCATTCAACAAATATTTGCCAATCACTACTAAGGTTGCCAGACACTGTTTTAGTGCTTGAGAGGTATCAGTGAACAAAAGAAAGAGAGAACAAAAATTCTTTCTTGAAGCTTTCATTTTAGTATGGGGAGAAAGATAATAAACATAGTAAAAGAATTATGTTGTATGTTAGAAAGTATTGAGTGCTATGGAAAAAAAAGACCAGGGCAAGCAAGGGGTGTGAGGAAAAGTGGAGGAAGGAGGCTTGCAATTTTAAATAGAGCTATCAGGGTGAGTCCCCTTCAGACAATGAGTTTAATCAGAGACTTGAAAGAGGAGAGGGAGTGAGCCATGCATGCAGTTGTCTGGGGAAAAGTAACCCAGGCAGAGGGGACAGCTAGTGGAAAGGCCCTGAGGTGAAAGCATTCCTGGAAGTGTTAGAGATAGCGAGGAATCCAGGATGTTAGAGCAGGGTGAGCAAATGGCAGCGGAATAAGGAGAGGGGGTTAGGGTGTGCAATCTTGCCAGGAACTATAAGGATCTTGGCTGAAACAGAACCACTACAGGGCTTTGAACAGAGAAGTGATATGATCTTATTCATGCCTTCAAAGCATCACCCTGGGGCTGTGCTAAGAGTGGATGGTGAGAGGACAATGGTGAAAGTCAAAGGCTCTATTATCCAAGTATGGGATGATGGCTTGAACCAGGATGGTAGCAGTGAATAGGATAAATAAGACACAGTCACAGCTGGGCATGGTGGCATGCACCTGTAATCCCAGCTACTGGGGAGGCTGGGGTGGGAGAATCACTTGAGCCCAGGAGTTCAAGGCCAGACTAGGCAACATAGCAACATGCACATCCCACCCACCCCCAGCCCACATCTCTGAAAAAAATAAAAGACACAGTCTCTATACTTTAAGAACTTATAGATTACAGGGAAGCAAATAGGTTAGATAATTACAATATACTGTGATAAGGAAGACAGTATCCGGAAGAGGAGGGCAACCTTGCAAGCTTTCCTTAGAGAGGGTAGAAGTTCCCAGAGCTCCAAGTTGCCAAGGGAATTGGAAGTTCCTAATTCTTTGTTAGGCCACTGGGCAGATCCCTGATAACATAACTAACACTCTCTTCCCAGCCTTTCAGGGCTCAAAACCCACTATTGTCTGAGGGCAGCTATAGGCAGAAGGGTAGTAAAGAACAGTCTGGGTCATGCATTTAAGGAGATGGGCAAAGCTGATACTGTCCCCATTTGTGAGAGGAAGAAATTGGGACCAATAGCCACCAGGTTTTAACTTGAGACTGGAATCAAGGTCATAAAAGTCCCAAACCAGAAATTTCTCTGAGCCACTTGAGTGGAGTCAGCCAGATGGTGTAGTAAAAGAGTAGAAAGACTGTGGACTTAGCTCTAAGTCTGGAGATTTTCGGCTCCCATTCATCATCACCTCCTACAAGTCTTAGGCAGCTCCTAACCTTTCACTTGTCTGTCATTCTGAGGTGCTTCCTGAAAGTGCTTGCTCTGTGCTAGTTGAGGGTAGAGCTTTAGAGAGAACAGGGATGGAGAGCTGCCAGAATGGGGTGGGGAGGTGGAGATCAGCAGCCTTTGGGAAGGAAAGAAGCACAAAGCCCCAGGGTGTCAAAAGGTGGAGGAGCAATAAAATTATATTGTATGTGAGAGTCATGCTAAGTGAGTAGATTTTAGCTGCTCTTGACACAAAAACAAACAAAAAGGGGTAACTATGTGAGATGATGAGTAAATTAATTTGCTTACCTATGGTAAACTTTTTGCTACCTGTATATATCCCATAACATGTTGTATACCTTAAATATACAGGATAAAATTTATTTTTAAAATAATTTTTTGAGACAGGGTCTCGCTTTGTCACCCAGGCTGGAGTGCAGTGGTGTCATCTAGCTCACTGCAACCTCAAACTCCTGGACTCAAGTGATCCTGCTGCCTCTGCCTCCAGAGTAGCTTTGACCATAGGCACATGCCACCACACCTGGCTAATTTTTCTATTTTTTTCTAGAGACAAGGTCTTGCTCTTGCTCAGGCTAGTCTCGAACTCCTGGCAACAAGCGATACTCCCACCTCGGCCTCCCAAAGTGCTAGGATTACAGGTGTGAGCCACCACACCTGGCCTAAACATTTTTTAATTTAAAAAAAAGATGGAAGAGCATCCTCCCTCAAAAAAAGGGGGAGGGCTATAACAGCCATAGCAGCAGTGGAGATTTTGGTACCTTGTGAGGAAGAAAAGTATAAAGCCCAGATTGAGAAGGCAGAGCTGGGTTCAAATCTAATGTTCCATAGCTTGCTTCTTTGGTGCCTATATGAAGTTATTTAGTTTCTCTTAGTCTCTGTTTCCATGCATATAAGATGGAAAAATAATCAAAGCTACCTAGCAAAAGAGATTATGCACGGGCTGCCAAAAATAAAGGCCCCCAAAGACGGCTGTTGTTATTATTTACCAGGTCCAGTGTCAGCACAGAAAAAAGTATAGTAGTTCACTGACTTGGGAGATGGAGTGGGCTGGGAGGCCTCAAGGGTGCAGGGCAAGAAAGCCCTCAAAGAGGAAAAGCATCAAAGTCAGGGGACAGATCCTTAAACAATACAGATTGATCATAGCAATAAAATAGAGGCTTTATTGTTCTGTATCATTTGCAATCTTTTACCAAGTTCATCTGGATTATAAATTCCCTGACAGGAACACAGCCCAGAGCTGGGCTGCAATTGCCCTACAAAAACCCTGATTTGGCACTGGCAGTGCTTCAACAGCAGGGTGTTTAACACTTCACATGACCCACAGCCACTTAGACAAATAAGGCTTTACCTGATCCTTTTCTCCCTCTGTGTTTATTGTAAGAGGAAAGCAGAAAATGAGAAATGAATTTAAAATGAGCCAAGACCTGCAAGAGGGAAAGAGAAAAACATGAAAGAACCCCTCCTATCATTCCCACCCTGAAGAGCCTTCCAGATTCCATGAGTATTATATAATACTTTATAATTCATGTATTAGATGGGAGAAAAAAGGCTATACATAGGCCATTGGAAAGCTGTCAGCACCAGCACCACTGACTGCTATTTAATGACAACATTTGAGTATTTGTCACTATGCATACATAAACAACATTCAATAATTATTTATCAAGCACCTACTCTATACTGGGCACTGTGCTAAATACCAAGAAGTCGAAAGAAAATAAAAGAGAAGCAGACATGTAAACAATCCCAATGCAATTTGGTAGAAATTTATAGTTGTTTCATGGAAACAGAGAAGAAGCAAAGCTTTATTCTGTCAGATTGGATGGGGCAGGGAGGGAGTGTAGGCACAAGAGCCAATGAAAGCTTGATCCTTAAAAGATGAGGTTAAGGCTAAGTCTTAATAAATGAACAGGAATTTGCCATGTAGTGACAGAAGCAAGGCTGGGAATGGGAAGAAGATCTGGAGCAGAGGAGAACAGCTTATACAAAATCAAAGAGGTTGAGTGGGTATGAGAAAAGTAGAAGCCACGGAAGTTATAGCCTTCTAAGTGGTCATTAACTACTACCGGCTGATGGGACTAACTCATGGTGCTAGACTGCATCACTCTATGTAAATCATCCTTAAATTTTGTTCCTGCCCTCTGGGAGCTTAGTGTTAATTTCAACTCCAAGTTGGCAACATGTGATCCTTCCCAGTCTTTACTACTTAATCATTCTCAGTAGAAAGGAATAGCTTAGAATATTTTGCCCCAGCAGACAGTATTAACCTATAATATTTTTTTTCCTCAACTCATCCATGTTCTTGTAACCACCTGGCTCAAACCTTGGCTTCCCTCCACTCTCAGAATCAACTGAGCTAATTAAAACCATAATGAAAGACAAAAAAGCACCAAGACAGCTGAGCAAACATTAATCAATGGGTAGAGCAAATAAAGTATTTACATTATGTGTAAGCAATGGTGCAAGTGAAACTTGGGTGGCGCTGGAATAGTGAGTCAGAGGATGTTCAAATAGAGTGGGATCAGGAGAAATCTCTCTACCAGTTAGTTAGCAGTATCTTTTAAAATGATAGAATGAAAGGAACCTGGTTAGCAGGAAAAAGCAGCCAAGATTTGCAGCCCAAAGGAGCCTGAAACTGTGGGTGCAAACTTAGTAGTTAGGAAACAACTGTTTAATTTCAAGTTGTGAAGTTATTGGCTTCCCTTGTGCTAATGAGCTAAATAGGAACCTTCATGAAACCCCAATGCTGAAGGAAGATTGGGGGAGGAATAGCTAATATTTACTGAATGTTCCTTGTGTGCCAGGCAACATGATACCCTTTGCATTTGTTTTCATTTAATCCTTACACTAAAACTACAAGGTAATTATCTCCATTTTAAAGAAGAGGAAACAGCCTGGGCACAGTGATTCACACCTGTAATCCCAGCACTTTGGGAGACTGGGACAGGAGGATCACTTGAAGTAAGGAGTTCAAGACCAGCCTGGGCAACAGAGTGAGACACCATCTCTGCAAAAAATTTAGCCAGGAGTGATGGCATGCACCTGCAGTCCCAGCTGTTCTGGAGGATGAGGTGGGAGGATCACTTGAGCCAGGTGTTCAAGGTGAGCTATGATCATGCCACTAAACTCCAGCCTGGATGACAAAGCAAGACATGTCTCAAAGAGAGAGAGGGAGAGCGAGAGAGAGAGATTGAGGAAACAGAGGCTTAGTAGTTTGAGAGGGACAGAGCCAGGATCTGAACCCAGAACTGTCTAATTCTAATCCCTCTCAGTTCTGCCCACCTTCAAAGACTCTCTAAACCAGCAAGGGTTGATTACATTGATTTGAGGATTGTAATCTCCTGGGTGCTAGCCACTTCAAGAGGGTGTATTTACATTCAAGTACCACAAATAAAGAGACTCTGTGGAAGACTATATAATTGTTCCCAAACATTTACTTTGCCTCCCAGAATTGGATTGTACTTTCCCATTGACAGCAGGCTTGGCTGTGTGATTTGCATCAGCTAATGAAATGTGAGCGGCAGTATGAGCCACTTCCAGCTGGAAGCTTTCAGTCAATGTGCTGCACCATGTTTTCCTTTCCTGCTGCCCTGATGACCAGCAGTATTCAGGGATAGAGGCTAATCCATCAGCCTCAGTCCCAGAGTGAAGACAATGTGCAGCAAAGCCACAGCTGAGTGGGAAGGACACAGCATAAGTGAGAAAAACAGGCTTTGTTGATTGGGCCACTGAGATTTGGGGTTGCTGCCATGGCATAACAGAGCCTATACTGACTAATGCAGATACTATCTGAATCTTTCTCTTTGGTGATCCAGATTTCTCATATCATCCTCAGGTAGAAGTTGCTTGGGGCATATGAGAAGATACAAGGGAATGGGATGATTGGTGTAATGTAGTGAAAGGCTTTAAAATACAGGATTTGAAACTCAGTCTTGATGTGTGGGCTCAGACAAGCCTTTATAAGGTAGGTGCCATGGGCCACGTCATACCCAGGAACTGGAGAACTTACAAAGAAGGTTAAGATTTACCTTACTTACAAAGAACAGTGCCTGGTCTTGAGACAAGTACCATGCTCATTTATTTCCAAACCTAGCAACCCATCTCTGTACCTAGTACTCACCAGGGACTCGGTAAGTTTTAACAACTTTTTGTCAAACTAATGCTATAGAATAATCTAGAACTAAAGTCTCCTAACTCCCCACAAAAGCTCTTCCTATGTAGTATGCTGCCAACTTGGGTTAACGGATTATTATTAGCTATTTTTTATATAATACTTTACAGTTTATGTGCATCTCATTTACTTGAAATGCCACATAAATGAAAAATATCTGGAACATCAGCATCTACAGGGCCCGTAGCATAGTAGGCATTTAATAAAGGTACATAAACCTCCCTGAAGGAATCACAAAGAGTAGAAAACATCAGAGAGCCTAGAGGCAATGACAAATCTAGTGGCAATGACAAATCTAGTTTGAAGTGCATAGTGAATCAAGTTTTTAATGGGGCCAAGTTAAGATAGCATGTAGGTAAAGGTTAAACGCAGACAAACATAGGTGCAGGGTTGTGGGGCTTAACATTTTCCACGCATTTCCAAAGAGTACAGGATAGTAATTAAAAAACCTTCCATGGGATATCCTTCATGCAAGGATATTAGGACTTCCCAAATCTGTTGATTAGTCCTTTGAAACCAGGAATATATTCAACCTGTTATTACTACCATTCACCGAAAAAGTTAAGATACTGCAGGCTGGGCATGGTGGTTCATCCCTGTAATCCTAGCACTTTGGGAGGGCCAGATAGAGGATCTCTTGAGGTCAAGGGTTCAAGACCAGCCTGGGTGACAGAATGAGACCCTGTCTCAAAACAAACAAACAAAAACAACGACAACAAGAAGTCAAGATACTACAAATATGTCATCCATTTAATTCTGAAGTATAATAGTGTTGGACATAATTACAATATTTGAAAGGCTAAAGCAAAGCAGAAAAATTAAGAATGATCCAGTGAATTAAAGTTAACCCTAATCATTAAACTGAATAATGTGCACAAAATATTCTTTATTTTTTGGTCAGGAGATTACATTATGATTTCTTCTGGTAAAAAATAAATAAATAAATAACAGAGAGGCAAGAAGATTGCTTGAGCCCAGGAGTTTGCAGCAAGCTATGATGACACCACTGCACTCGTGCCTGGGAGACAGAGCAAGACTCTGTCTCAAAAATAAATAAATAAATAAATAACAGAAATCCTTGCAACTGGAGTATTTAAGATGAACCACAATGACGTCTTGGATTTGCTTCAAAATACCTCAGAAAAAAAATGTATGAGAGATGAAACAACATTGGTAAAATGTTAATGTCTATAGAAATTCAGAGGAGGCAATAATGGGTTCTGTCAGGAACAAGGAGTAGGAAAGTGAAGTAATATTTTACCTTAATAAATCCCCATAATGAGTCTAGAAGTTGGAAGTTATCTTCCCCATTTTACAGGCAAAGGATACTGAGGTCACTTTGCTAGTGGATGACAATATAAAGACTTGAGCCTCAATTCATGACTTTGAAATCCTTCCTTTTGCTAATACTCCACACAGACTATCTAAATATGTCTTCTCTTATTTTAGTAGAAATGGAGAAGAGTTGCTTTCCTATGTAATGGAAACTTATTTGTAATTCCTGTATTTTTCACCTTTCCTTAAAGTTTCTCACTTCCACCTTTTAGCAATAATTTTGAATACTTACTGACTCATGAATTTGTTTTAATTGCATTTAATCTGAATTCACGATTCACCTACGGCTTGCTCCCATTATTTAGAATGGTAGAATGAATGTGGATGTTTCTTTTTGTAATGATTCTCAAAACAAGAGATGCCAAAAGGCATGTATGCACACAGACACAAAGCTTCTGTTTAAGTACCTAAGTACAATATTTCCTTTTTTAACCACTTAGCAGTTATTAATTATTTATGGCCGACTATGCCTGCTGTCCCCATCCAATTTTTTTTTTCTGCCATGTTAAGTATATCCAAGTTTAACTCTTTTAGTGGGGCTTCTTGTTCCTTGCTACCGTGAAATATGCCACCTTTGTGTCTATAAATTGCATCTGGGTTTGATGTGTTTCTAAAATGAAATTTTCTAGAAATGCTGGTGAAATGAATATCCATTGATTGAGTAAACATTTATGAAATGCTAACTCTAGTCTAGGTACTGTGCTAAGAGTTGGAAGTACAAAGATAAAAGCAGTAGCTAGGGGGCAGTATAGCATAAAAGTGATTGAAGAGTATGGGTTCCCTTGCCTGGGTTTAAATCCCAGCCCTGCCACTCACTGGCTCAAGGACTTTAGTTGGGCAAATTGCTTAATCTCGTTGAGCCTCAGTTTTCTCATCTGTAAATGGGGATAATAATGACAAAGATAGTCCCCAACTTAAGATGGTTCGATTTACAATTTTGCAACTTTGTGATGGTGCAAAAATGATACATACTCAGTAAAAATTGTACTTTGAATTTTGATCTTTTCCCAGGCTAACAATATGTGGTACAATACTCTTACAAGAGATATTCAACACTTTATTATAAAATAGGCTTTGTGTTAGATGATGTTGCCCAATTGTAGGCTAATGTAATCACTCTGAGCATGTTAAAGCTGCAGTCCCCAACCCTCAGCCAAGGACTGGTACTGGTCCCTGGCATGTTAGGAACCAGGCCACACAGCAGAAGGTGAGCAGCTGGTGGGGCAGCCAGGGAAGCTTCATCTGTATTTACAGCTGCTCCCCATCGCTTGCATCACCACATAAGCTCTGCCTCCTGTCAGAGTCCTGTCAGATCAACTGCAGCCTTAGATTGTCACAGGAGTGCAAACCCTACTGTAAACTGTGTATGCAAGGTATCTAGGTTGTGCACTCCTTATGAGAACCTAATGCCTGATGACCTGAGGTGGAGCTGAGGCAGTGATGCTAGTGCTGGGGAGCGGCTGCAAAAGCAGATTATCATTAGCAGAGAGGTTTGACTGCACAATAAATGTAATTCACTTGAATCATCCCAAAACCATCCCCCTGACCCCAGTCTGTGGAAAAATTGTCTTCCATGAAACCAGTACCTGGTGCCAAAATGGTTGGGGACCACTGCATTAAAGGTAGGCGAGGCTAAGCTATGATATTCAGTAGGTTGAATGTTAAATACATTTTTGACTTAACAATATTTTCCAACTTATGATGGGTTTATTGGGACATCACCCCATTGTAAGTTGAAGAGCATCTGTACCTACTACATAGGTGTACTGTGAGTTAACTGAAACCATGCACGTGTACAGTGCTTAACACAGAAGAAATGCTATAAATGTTGGCTATTCCTCTTCCCCATGTAGGAAGGATAGTGGAGGAAGGAATTTGATCTGACTGGAAATGGATGTTTGAAGGAAGAGTTTGCAGGTACAGAAAGATTTGAACTCAGCCTTGAAAAATGAGTTCAAGGCAAGATAGGCAGGAGGGTGATTCCAAGTATAAAGTCCTGGCTCCATTCTTCAAGGCGGGACATATTTTTTTTTCCTCTGACATAAATTTGGATACAAAGTGTGACATATTTAGAGGGCACCTTCTGTCTCTCAAGATCCCTGGGGGGTGGGGGGATGGGATCAGATGAGATATGTATGGCAGCTGTGTTACAGTTCAACTCCTTCCTCTGTATATTCCTTTACTTCAATCCCCGACTAGGGTTGATCACAAAAGCACACCCCCCAAAAAGAAATCTTCCTGTCCACAAAACTCCCTCTCAGAGTCTGTTTTTCAAGGAATCTAACCTAAGACATTATGAATGATACTAAGTATAATTTGAAATAGAAAAATATCATTTGTGCATACAATGTAGAAACCTCACTATGAAGGACTAGCTAGGGGGAATATACATTAATTTATTCATTAAACCATCACAATGTATTTGTCCAACAACATACTAAGGAATAGTCTGTATTTCCTTACATCTAAGTCCTTATTGCGCATATGATCTTGGGTAGATACACTTAATGTTTTAAGTATATGATTCCTCAGCTGGGTGCAGTGGCTCATCCTATAATCCTGACACTTTGGGAAGCCAAGGCAGGAGGACTGTTTGAGGCCAGGAGTTTGAGACCAACCTGGGCAACATAGCAAAACCCTGTTTCTGCAATCAATCAATCCATGTATACATACATACATATATATGATTCCTTAATCTTTTTCAACTTTTTCAGTATGAAAAACTTCAAACATATGCAAATTATAGATAATATAATGAACCCTCATATACCTATCATCCAGCTTCAACAATTATTAAGTAGCAGCCAATTTGTTTCATCTAGATCCCTACCCTCACCCTCACATTGCCCCTTCTGTTACTTTGAAGCAAATTCCAGACATCATACTATATCAAAACACACATATTTTAAAAATATACCTCCAAAAGAGAAGAACTCTTATTTTAAGAAAACATAATCATGAAACTATTATCTAAAAATTAGAATTTCTGAAGTCGCATATTAAGATATGTCTTTGATCCATCCTGTCAGTGTTTAAATTTCCAGTTACTTCATGAATTTTTAAAAATTTTGTTTGAATCAAAACTCAAATAAGATCAAATGGAAATTCATAAGTCCCTTAAATCTTTTTTTACTTTATAAGATCCTTTTCCCTCTTTTTTTCTTGTAATGTGTTTGGCGAAGAAACCACACTATTTTTCCTGTAGTATTTTCAAATGGAGTTTGCTGATTGCATTCCTGTGGTGGTGTTTAACATGTGCCTCTACCCTCTGTGTTTTCTGTTAATAAGTAATGAGATCCATAGGCTGGATCAGGTTCATATATGATTATTTTTTTTTTTGGCATAACTACTTCATTGGTAGTATGTTCTTCCATCAAGGAGGCATGAAAAATCTTGTTGTCTCTCCTGTCATTTTCTTAATTAAATGCATAAAATTTTTTCCTCCCAAGAAGTTGCAATTAGCATAGCTTGGTTTGCAATTTAAGAATTGTATAGTTGTTTACTTCGTTACCTGATCAATGACAGAGCCTTCTGAGAACACTCCAAGACAGTATACAGTCCTGTAGTCTACTTGGAAATCTGTATAGATAACATTTCAAGAGTGATACCCTGTTGATTTTGACTGGATATTCATATAAACTTTTTAAAGAGATGAGTGACAGAGCTAACCCTTATCTGTAAGTTTTGAATCTATATTGTTTCATCCCAGGTAAAAAACCATTTTTTCCTACAGTTTGTTTTTGTTTTTTGCATGGGGGGGTTGTAAAGGAAAGCAGAATGTTTTATCACGGTTTTTGCTTCAGCGGCTTTAGGACAAATTAAAAGTCAGCTCTGGCTGCCAGACTCGTTACTTCCTAAAAAAATAAAAAATAAATAAGAATTGTATAGTTGGGCCACTATAGGACAACTTATCTTTAAGGAATACTAAAATTAATTCTAGTCCTACTGTTATCATGGTATCATTTCTCATCATTATCTTATTGTTCATCAGTCATTACTAAGTACTAATCATGGCATCCAGGACTAGGCTGGGAATCATGTTTTAATAACTGGAAGCATTTATTGAGTTCCTACTATATGTCAGCTACTTTATCTAGGTTACCCCTAATCATTATAACAACCCAACAGTACAAGTATCATTACCCTCTTTTTTACTGATGAAAACTAAATTTCAAGAAGATGAAATGATTTTCCTAAGGCCACACAATTGGCAAATGACAGAAGCAGAGGCTGTATGTAACCCAGATTTGTCTGGCTCCCAAGGGTCTGCCTTTTTCCACTAGCTCCTAGTCTTTTGAAAACACAACTGAATTATAAGAATAATCCCTGCCTTCAATGGGATTACACTGTTCAGGAAAAAAAGATAAATTATTAAAACAATTAAAGAATATCAGATAAGAAAACACTTATGTAGAACATGAACAATGAAAATGTGTGCATTTTGCATGTGATGACTGCTAAAAATGAACAGTAAGGAGGAGGGGAGACATTAATGTTGATTGAAGTTCCTGGGGATTGGGGGAAGGCTTCATCAAGAAATGAAGAAATCATTGCAAATATAAAACCTTTACCAATGAGCAAGGGGTCCTTTGCACAAGCATTCTCTCCCTTGGGATCCATGTCACACTGACAGAAAGATTTTGTCACCATGGCAACTGGTCATTGGACCAATGAAATAATCAGTTGTCATGGTAACATGATCTCCATCTTACTCCCACCAGGCACCTGTTCTAAATCATCATATCCTCCAACAGCCTCGTACCACCTCAATGCTTCTTTCTTCTTTCCTTTAGTCACCCTATGTTATCCCCAGCCACCTATGTGGGAGCCCCTAAATTTATGTTGAGATGGACATATGAGACTGTTAAAGCCAGAACAAATGAAAGTGACTTTGTAGGGTAGAGCCGCACGGCAGACAGGGGGAAAACCTCTCAAACATAGGAGTTGAATGAGCCAGAGCACTGAAGAAAGAGAGCCTTTGATATTCCCCCCTTCATTTCCCTAAGTAAAATTCCTTTGGATTTTGAGACATTGCACTATCCTGACTGGATAATCCTATCTCTGTCTATTCCTTCACTGGCTTAGTTTCCTCTTCCTGTCTCCTAAATGCAGGTGTCTCTCAAAGCTGTACCCTTTGTGTCTGCTCTTTCTCTAAACTGCACTGTCCAATACAGTAGCCACTAACCACATGATAGCTACTGGGCCCTGCAAATTAATTGTAGATGTGCTGAACTGAGATGTGTTGTAAGTGTAAAAGGCATACTGGATTTTAAAGACTTTGTACAAGAAAAATGTAAAACATCTTATTAATAATTTTTATATTGATTACATGTTGGAATAATAATTTACATATGTTTAGTACAATAAAATATATAATTAAAATTTAATGTCACGTGTTTCTTTTCTTATGTTTTTAAGGTTTGCTGAAAAATTTAAATTGCATATGTGGCTTGCATTCATGGCTTGTGTTTTATTTTTATTGTACAGCACTACTCTAATCATTTTCCCCAAAGCCATCTCACTCATGCTATACATGTCAGGTATACCCTCTATGAAATGATTCTATGGTCCCAAATCCCAACTTCTTTTCCGAGATTCAAACCCACATTTCCAATGGCCTACTGGCCTTTCACAGATAACCATCAACTCTTCAGCTCAACATGAACAAAACTATGAGCTTTCCCTCAAAACCTGTTTTGTTTTGTTTTAGAAATAGGGTCTTGTTCTGTTGCCTAGGATGGGTTGCAGTGGTGTGATCATAGCTCACTGCAGCCTTGAACTCCTAGGCCCAAGAGATCCTCCCACCTCAGCCTTCTGAGTAGCTGAAACTACAGGTATGAGCCACTGCACTGGGACCAAAACATCCTGATTGGCTTTATTTAAACCTCTATATTAGTTCTTATTGCTGCTGTAACAAATTACCACAAAATTCATCGCTTAAAATAACACAAATATATTACCTTATAGTTCTGGAGGTCGGAAGTCTGAAACAGGTCCCACTGGACTAAAAACAAGGTGTTGTAGGGCTGCATTCCTTTGGCGGTTCTAAGAGATAATCTGTTTCCTTGACTTTTCCAACTTCTGGAGGCTGCCAGAGTTCTTTGGCTCATGGCCCCGTTCTATCTTCAAAGCCAGCAAAAGTCTCATCTTTCTCATGCTGCATCACTCTGACACTGCCTCTCCTGCCTCCCTCTTTCAATTCTAAGGACCACTGTGATTGCACTGGCCCATCCCGATGATCCAGGGTAATCTCCTCATCTCAAGATCAGCAACCCTGACTTCATCTCTAATTTTAATTCTCCCTTGCCATGTAACATAACATAGTCACAGATACCAGGGATTCGAGTGTGGACATCTCATCTGAAAGGGCTGGGCAGAGAGGGAGAATCTATATGCAAGGCCAACAAGAAAAGAAATGATAATCACAGCAGATTAGAGGGTAGCTCTCATTGCTTTCAAAGTGGATTGCTGGCAGGGAGCAGTCAAAAGAGCTGGCTGGTATGAACATCACTGGTCTAAACTTCTTCATAGTTCACTGCAAAATCTACCTTCTCTAAGACTCCTTTCCTGACTACCCTTCTCCCTGAGTTATACTTTCCCTCCATAATCTATAATAACGTTTGTATTTCCTTGGACATCTGTCTTACTCTGTTTTGTGTTATGATTAGATATTTAAGCACTCGGTCTTACCCCCTCTACTAGGATGGAAAATATTTTGTAGATACAAATAGTTTGCTTCACCTTAGTGTTTAGCCATGATGCCTAACATGGTACTTAACATATAGTATAATAATTTCTCAATAACTATTTCTTGAATTTAGTAGAAATGGAGGCAACTCATGTTAACATAGAGTGTGCTTTTGACAACCCCTAATTTCTTTAAACAGTGGACACTTTTTTAGTTGACTTCCTTTTAACTGATACTTTGCCTTCTCTCTTAAAATAACTATCAGTGAAGACTTGTAGGTAATGAGCTTTTGTGTACTTGCATTTTATGCTTATCCAGAGTCATATTTGTATTTGTATTTTATTTTATAAACTATTGATGCCATGTATAGTTGAAGTTATAATTATCTAATTTAATTTAGTTATATAAATCAATAATGTAATATAAATATCAAAAGAATGAAAGTTGTTTCTACAAACACAGAGTTGATTATCCTAAAAATGCAAGGAAGTACAATATCCTAAAATTTACTGATATGGTATACCGCTTTAATAGATTAAAGGAGAAAAACTATGATCATTTCAATAAATATAGAAAAGACAACAACAAAACTTAACACTCATTCATGATTTTTAAAAGTCTTTAAAACTTGGATTAGACGGCCATATAATTGTCCTTATATATAGATAAGATGATTGTTTATATACAAAATCCCAAAATAATCTATAGATCTATTTTATCTGCTATTAAAGCTAATAAGGAAGTTAAGAAAATTTGCCATATTCAAGACCAATATGAAGAAATCAGTAGCCTTTCAATATCAGTAAATAATTGGAATTTATAATAGGAATGAAGATCCCATTCACAATAGTGATGAAAATAATAAGATTACTAGGAATCAATCCAACAAAAAGTGTGTAAGATCATTGTGAGGAAAATTACAAAACTGAAGAACAGAATACTTGAATAAATGTAGAGATCTGTCAGGTTCGTGAGTTGGAAGGTTCAATATCATAAAATGTAAATTCTTTCCAAATTTTTCCATAAATTCAATATAATTCTAAATAAAATCCACATATGAATTTTTATGGAACTGAACAATCTGATCTTAGAATTCATTTGGAAGTAGAAAAGGACAAGACAATTTTGGAGATGTAGAACAAAATAGAAAGACTCTAACACCAGACATCAGCTGATGTGAAAGTTATAGGATTTAAGATGGTATGGCATTAGCTTAGGGATAGATAAATTGGTGAACAGTATAGAAAAGAGTACCTAGATGAACTGGTGAGTAATATAGAAAGAGACCCATGAGTATAAGCAGACTTGATAATTTCAAAGGTGGCATTACAAATGTAGAGGGAAACAGCCAGGTGCGGTTACTCATGCCTATAATCCCAGCAACTCAGGAGGCTAAGGCCGGAGGATCACTTGAGGCCAGAAGTTAGAGACCAGCCTGAGTAACATAGTGAGACCTCCATCTCTAAAAAAAATAAAAATAAAAAAATTAGCTGGGTGTGGTGGCACATGTCTATAGTCCCAGCTACTCAAGAGGCTGAGGCAGGAGGACCACTTGAACCCAGGAGTTCAAGGATGCAGTGATCTCTGATCTGGCCACTGCACTCCAGCCTGGGTGACAGAGTAAGACCCTGTCTCCACCTCCCCCCACAAAAAAAAATGTAGAGGGAAAGAACAAATTAATCAATAACTGAGAAAACTGGTTATTGTAAAGGATCCAAATAATACACCTGTCCCCTGGGGATCCCCAGTGGCTACTGACATTCTTTCATCTCCTAACACTTCTCAGTCTCCCCATAGAGTAAGAGCCTAGCTTTGGCATGAGCTCCATTGCTCTCAATACAGCAAGAAATGATGACTCTGATTCCCAGGTCCCACCTACCAGACTCGCAGAGGCTCTTCCCATCACTGTCAGGCTCAGATAAAGCATTGAGCACCATATAACAGCACTGGAGACTGGTCTGACTACCCAGAGAAGCTGTGTAACACAACCCAGAAGTGAATTAGTTCCCCACAGAACAAACTTCAACCAAGAACAGAGAGAAAGGGAGCCTGTAAATTTAATTAAATAAATTTGCCCTTCCTCTTCTGTCTGATGGACTATTATGAGGTGTGGTGCTTCCACAAAACCTGTCCAGAAGATGTCCTGGGTGGCCAAACCACAGGTTGGATTTTCCTGGGAAGCTGTGGCCAGCTTGGTAACACAGAGTCCTGTATTTGCTTTCTTTTCTTCCATGCCTCACTTCCCTTTTTCCCTCACTCTTGCTGCCCTGGGATTACACTCCTTAATACTTTAGTATGTAGGTGGTGCCTCAGGCTCTGTTTTTCAGAGGACCTGGGTAACATAGTTGTATATATAGTAAAAAAGAAAGTTAGGTCTCTACCCCACACTGCACCCAAAAACATATCTAAGAGGAATAAAAACCTAAATATTAAATTTAAGCTTTGAAACATTTTGAAAAGAATGTAAAAGAGAACCCTTCTCACAGAATAAGGAAGGGTTTCTTAAAACACAAAAAGCACAAACCATGAAAGAAAAGACTGATATATGTGATTAGCTATAATTTAAAAACTTTAATTTAACAACAGAAGACAATGAGCAAAGATAAATTACAAGCTGCACTTTGAGATGAGATATTTGCAATTCACTTAATTGACAAGGATGGGTATGCAGAATTTATAACAAAATTACTACAAATCAAGAATACAAGATAAACAGCAGAAAAATGGGCAAAGAACAGAAACAGGCAATTCCTAGAAGAGGACTTCTGGATGGCCAGTAAACATATGAAGAGACGGTGAACCTCACTACTGATTAGGCAAATCAAAATACAACCACTCGGGATACCATTTCACACCCATCTAACTGGAAAATTTTTTGAAGAATGATAACATGACTGTTAGACATGGAGCAAATAAACTCTTAAACACTTCTGGTGAGAATGTAAATTGTTACAACCATATTAGAAAATAATTTGATGGTATACTTGTGAGGGTAAAGGTGTGCATGCCCTTTGACTCAGAAATTCCACTTCTTGTTATATTTACTAGGCTAGAGAAGCCCTCCCATATTGCATATAATGAGACAAATGCAAGAATAATCACTGCAGTGCTGTTTGTAATAGAAAAAAATTGGAAACAAATCAGATGTTTAACAAGAAAAATTATAAAAAAAAATAAGTTTTAGTATATTCACAAAATAGAATATTCTGCAGCAGTTCAAATGAATTAACTAGAGCTACGTATATCAGCAAGGATAAATCTCAAACACATAATGATGAAAGAAAAAATAGTTGCAGAGTAAGGCATACAGCATAATACCATTTATATAAAGATTTAAAATACATAAAATAAAGCCTTATATTCGTGACACACATAAGTAATAAGTATAAAAATACATTTGAGAAAACTAAACACTGGATAATTGTTATGGAAAGGAGAAAGAAATCAAAATGAAATCAGCATGGAGTGTGCAGGAGATTTTGCCTCTATCTGTAATGTTTACTTCTTTTTGAAAAATCTGAAGCAAGTGTGGCAAAATCTATATAGCTGAGTGTGGGAACAGGTGTCCATTCTGTTTTTCTCTTTACATGTTTGCAACATTTCATTTATTTTTTTTTAACTAAGTGGAATGCTTCGGAAAGACTCAGTGAAGGCTGAATTACTAAAAAACAAAACAAAACAAAACAAAAAACCAAGAACAAAAACTACTGTTGAAATAAATGTGGGCAAAACAACTATAAAAATGTGGGTAAATAATTTTAAGTAATTTAAAGTCCTACACACAGATTTCTTTGCAGGTATGTTTAAGTTCTTGCTCCACTTTAAAGAAAATCAAATTGAGGAATCATAAAAATGCATATAGTGAGTGCGGTTTGATCAACAAAGACAATGTAGAGTTCCAATCAGTGGATCATTCTCAAAGAAACAACCTTGCTTTCCATCAGAAGATCTGTGAATGGATATATATAAATATATTTGAAGTTAAACTACAATATTTAAAATAAGTATAGATCACATTTTATGATTCCCTGCTTTAATGGAATTATTCCACTTCTGATCCTGATCACATTGGATCAGAAGGTTTCTGCTGTAGTCATTCCAAGATCCCTTAACACATATTAAAGGGCTCCTTGCTATGCATTGGACTAGGTGCAGATGGTTCTCTGAAGGACTGACGGAACCAAAGAGGTGGAGTGTTAGCATCCCGGGCAGAGGAAGAAATGTGAGCAAACTCGACAAAACATGGACAGGAAATAGACCACAAATTTCTTCTACTGGAGGGTACAGGAAGAGGGGAAAGATAAGATTGAGAAGATAGGTTATGGTAAGACTGAAAAAAAGAGGTACTTGAATTTAGTTTTATCTCAATTTTTACATCCTGGCTCTCTCAGATTTGGGAGGGAGTGAAGTAAGAAATTTTTCTCAGGTTTAGGAAACTCTCTTGTTAAATAATTTCAAGCTCTGTGGGATTGGCAGATATTCAAAGCTGACTATTTCTCTCTTGGAGCACGTTTGTGGGTTCTGCAGAAGCCCCCAGTAGGACCATTCTCTTGTACTTTCTATAATGCAGGTGATACCATTTCCCTTTCATTGGCTGCTCTCATCTCAACCTCTGGTTTTTGGTGGTCCCTTCTAAACTGGGGCATTCTGTTGGGAATCCGTTCCAGGCAGTCCTCTTGGGCAAGATTTAAAAGACTTCAAGCTAGCTCTCCTTCCAAAGAAACTTCCACCCTGACAGGCTGTTGGAGTGCAGGCCACTTGGTATAATCATCCCACCTTCACTCCTGCAGTTGGAGCAGCTAGCCAGTCCATCTCTGCCTTTCACATGTTCTAGGCATGAGTCAGACAATGGTCCACTGTGTCCCCTTACCTGGGGGAGTTACATGTCAAGGGGTCCAGATGGTCCCACTGAAACAGTTCCCTCTTGACTGGAGGAGAATGGGATAGCACCTCCCACCCCTGCTTATTGGAAGAGAAGTAGCACTCACAGCATAGCTCTCTCCAGAAAAGCCCTCTTCACAAACAACCCTTCACATCCCTAATGACGAGGGAGTTGAGAATTGGGCATCTGGTTTTTGATTGTTTACTTTGAAACTCCTACAGAATAGTCTGCTGATAACATTGTTAACAAGTATCTACTGCCTTAGGGTTTCTGGCTGAAATTTCCCATTTGAAATCCTATTACACTTGCATTTATGGGCTAAATGATACTTGGATGTGATGTGTTATTCTTTTGCTATTCTAATGGATTAAATTTGACAATGTTTTATTTAATATCTCGGAATCTATGTTCATAAATGAAATTGACCTATACATGTGCTTTTTTTGTACAGATCTTCTAAGTGTCATGTAGCTGGATAGAAATTTGCATACTATGACTCAGATGTGCAAAAGGATGTAACATTTGTTACCTTCTGTAACGAATTCTATCTTGTAATGAATTCTATCTTAGACTCAAGCCTCTATTCATGCTAATAGCGGGAAATTTTTAAATTGCGTTTAAGTCTCTATGAGTTTAAATTGAATTTAGTCAATTCAACATTCACACTCCCTGCCGGCTGTTTTCCTCCCTCATGAAAGCAGGGGGAAGAACACTGCACTGTTCCATGGCCTTCCCCGAGGTGTCCCTTGTCTCTACCTTATCTCTTGGGTTATCATTCTCATGCCCACTACTGAGATGTACCATCCCTGCGTTCTGTGCACTCCTCATGCAACCCAAGACCTTCTGCAGCCAAGTGGTTCCCCTTAGCACTTAGCATGTCTGTCCCCAGAGGAATCCAAGGAAGTCTTGACTGCTTTCTCCTCAACATGGTGTGGTAGTGGGATTCTAGGAGGCTCCTCTCAGACCTCTCCCTCAGCCACTGCCAACTCTCTCAGAATGAACATGGCACCAAACACAATACAGGGATGTTCCAAGGGGTCTGCAACTTCCCAGACAAAATCTGGGACGTGGGCACCATCCATGGTTTGGGATTTTACTAAATCTATTCCCCCAAATCACTTGCTCCTTGCCTCCCACTCTCCTGTCTCACATATACTCTCTCTCCTCCCACATTAACAGACTAACTTTCTACTTTCCTTCCTGTCTCTCAGGAATTCCTTTGCCACATACCCTTTTCCTTCCTAGATGGCGTTTTCTCTCCCCTACTTTGAGTCAACAACAGTGCGGGCAAGGGAGCAGCAGGGAAATAACCCAAAGTCTTAGAAGAAAATGCATCAGGAGGTATTTTCTGTAATACAAACACTTTAACTAGCTCACTTAAATTTAAATCCAAGACATTTATTGTTCTTATGCTTTTGCTACTAAATCAAGGATCCAATCACATATAATATTCCTCTATAATACTGGTTAAGAAAGATGCTACCTATTTCCTCCAAGTGGTTAGTATAGGTTTGAAACCTATGCTAATAACTATTACATATACTAGCCATGGCCTAGATGCCTTACTTATTTCTAATTCTTGCAACAGCCCAGTTGAGTGCATAATTCCATTGTCATTTTACAGAAAAATAAATTGAGGCACAGAAATTGGCTGTATTCATATACAGGCTAAGTTACTATAACAAGGGGATACCAAAGTACAGTGACTTGAACAAGGTGGAGGTTTACTCTCCTACAGAATACAGCAGAGGCAGGCAGAAATCCAGGATGGCAGGTGGTTCTACCTCACATAGTTATCTAGGGACACAGCACCTTCTGTCTGGTCACTCCACCATCGTCCAAGGTGTTGTTCTCATCTATGTACAAAAAGCTGACTCACCACCACACATCCATGCCCCAGCCTGTGGGAGGAAGAAGAGGATGGAGGATAGGCAGTTTCCTTTTTAACGAAATTGCACACAAATGCTTCAGTTCCCATCCTGTTGCCCAGAAAGAACACACTCACATGGCCACAACTGACTGCAAGGCAGGCTGAAAAATGCAGCCTCTAACTCAATGGCCATGTGTCAAGGTTAAGACTGGTGGTGGACAGAGGTGGAGGTGATTCTATTACTAAAAGAAGGAAATTATGGATATTGGGGATGGTTTAAGCATTTCTGCCACAGACTCCAACATCATTCTCTCCTCCCAAATTCTGAGCAATGTGCCCAGATATAAAAACTACATTTCCCATTTCCCTTGCAGATAGGAGCAGCCAATTACATGTAAGCGGAAGTCACTTCTTGGAAAGCCGGAAGGGAGTAGGGCTTCCTGGAAAGCTTTAGGGGCCCTTCTTCCCTTCATCCTTCCTGCTGCTTGGAAGGCAGATGAGGCGGCTAGAACTTCAAAAGCCCTATCAGACCATGAGTGACCTCGAATGTGGAGGCGTGTGCCACAGATGGTGGAGTACACAGAAAGGAGGAACCTGGATTCTTAATGATCAAGGTGCCACCATACCAATCCTGAACTGCTTACCTCTGCCCCTCCTTATTTTGGGGAGAAATAAGCCTCTTTCACATTTAAATTGCTTTAACTCTGACCTTTTACAAACAACTAAATGTAATTCCTTACAAATTATTCAGTTAAGTGATATACACAACTAGTAAGATGTTCATACTCAAATTTACCTACCTCCAAAACCCAAATTCTTGCCCTTCCAGGAGTAAATTTGTCTTTTATTAGTGGAGATAGTATCTTTTTATAAAATATCTCCAATACAATGAAGAAATAGTAATTGGCTCCACCATATTTAGGGAAAGATATTTGTTACATCTAGAATTGTTTATGTGATAAAGCATTTTGGCTAGCAAAATATTTCCCTATTAGATATATGCAACATAAAATTACAGAAAAACACCATGAGCTATCAAACTAGGTATGATTTGTTATTTCCTGTCTCTGACATTTTCTATTAATACTAATGGGCTTATTGTTTAGTTCTTTTGTTGCCAGCTAGCATGCACTGAAAGAAAAGCAGAAGGAAGTACCAATGTTGAGGAAAATTAATGGGGAATATTTTTGAAATTTAAAACATTCTATTTATTAATGTAACTTTTTTTCCATTTGGCAAAAATCTACCATTACTTAACTTTACATCTAATATTTTGGGTCCGTCTATGGGACACGTAGCTCGAGTTCTCTAATCTACATGATTGCCTGATGAGGCCTAATACTCTTAGGATGGAAAAGACTTAGAAGACAGTAATAGGCTTTGAGAGTCATCAGGATCCTATGAGCCTGGATAAAGGTTTTAGCTTTTCAAGTTTAGAAATCATCTGACTAGAGTAGGAAATCAATGACATGTAGTATTTAACCTAAGTGTTCTAAATTGCTACCGGGAAAAATATCACTAGAATAAGTGATGAAAATTGTGATACTTTTTTGGCAAAATATCAAAAAGCAACATAAGTTTTTTAGGAGGGGCTTATTATTAATAAATAATACTATTATTATTACCTCCTTTTGGGAAAAGGAGAAATGACTGTCTGAGGCTGTTGAGCATGCTTAGATTTAGAATGTCCTATGTGACATAAAGGAAGTAAATAAGACTGTGATTTATCAGCAGATGCTACTTTCTGGTTTTAGGGTTCTGTGGCAGATGTTATAGAATGATCACTCTTCCCCTAGCCCCTCGCAAGATGAACACATTTAAATCCCCAGAACCTGTGACTATGTTACCTTATGTGGCAAAGGGCATTTTGCAGATGTCATTAAGTTAAAGGTTTTAAAATAGGGATATTATTTTGGATAATCTGAGTAGTCCCAATGTGATAATAAGGGTCCTTAAAAGATAGAAAAAGGAAGCTGAAGAGAGAGAAAGGAGATGTGACTATAAAGGCAGAGGTCAGAGTGATGTCATTGTTGGAAGGGGCCATGAACCAAGGAATGCAGATAGCCTTCAGAAGTTGAAAAAGGCAAGGAACAGATTCTGCCCTAGAGCCTCCAGAAGGAACACAGCCAACACTTGATTTTAGCCCCAAAAGACCCACTTCCAGGCTTCTGACCTGCAGAATTATAAGATAAGAAATTTGTGTTGTTTTAAGCCATGAAGTTTGTGGTTGTTTGCTATAGCAACAATAGAAAATGAATACACGTTTCAAACTTTCATTTGGTCAAGCAAGGTAAAACAATTGAATCAATAGGAAGTGTGGTGGAGTGGGCTTGGTTGAGGGGGATATTCCATCCATTCTATTTCCAGCCTCCCCCACCACTTTCTAATGTGTTTGCTTTAGATGCAAATATGCAAATCAAGGAATGAACCCTGGTCCTTGGAGAAATGGCTGGTCCTAGAATTAGGATAGAAAATATACACGATGAATCTGAAGCATCCTATAGTGCCAGAAAGTAAGGACATGCTGTAAAACAAAATAAATAAAATAAGAAAAGCCCACAATAGCTTAATGATGGGGATATGTCAAAGGGAAACAGGGACCAACTAAAAGAGCTCCCAATGGCCAAAGCAGGAACAATTTGAACAACAAAATAAGCAAATTGGATTATACAGTGCGATAACCCAATGTATAAAATAAATGTCCATGAGAATCCAATGGGATTCTCTGCTTCCAAATTCTAAACAATATGCCCAGATGAAAAACTACATTTCCCACTTCTCTGGCAGATAGGAGCAGGCAATTGGATGGAAGCAGAAGTCGCAGAGTGAAACAAATAAATGATTAAATAATAGGTAAATAGGGGGAAAGAGAGAAATCTCCTATGCAAAATAATTTAAAATAATTTATGTAGATACTCTTCCCTGAGCAGGTAGGAATAACTCCTCCATAGTTAGTGTGGGCTGTGCATTGACTTTCTTCCAAAGAGTACAAAATAGAAAAGAGGAAAAAGAGTAACTTTAGAATGAAGAAACTTGATAGGTACTCTCTTAGGTGATCAAGGTCAGTATCAGTAGTGATAAGTCATGTTGATAGTATATACCCCAGACATGATATTATAAAAATGGCTCTTTACCTCTCTGGTCTTCCTTCCAAAAGCCCTAACCCCAGCCTAATGATAAGGAAAACATCACACAAATCCAGTTAAGGAATATCCTACAAAATACCTGATAATTTTCCTCAAAACTATCAAAGTCACCAAAAACAAGGTAAGTCTGAGAAAGTGTCACAGCTGAAAGGAGCCCAATAAAACATGGCAAGTATATGTAATGTGGTATCCTGGATGAGATCCTGGAACAGCAAAAACACATTTGGTAAAAACTAAGGAAATCTGAATAGGATATAGGCTTTAGTTAATCATAATGTATCAATATTAGCTCATTAATTATAACAAATGTATCTTACTAGTATAAGATAGTAATAGAGAAAACTGAGTGTGAGGTGTTTGGGAACTTTCTTTAATATCTTTGCAAAACCTAAATTTTTCTGTAAATCTAAAACTGTTCCAAAATATAATTTTTTTAAAAGAATGAATTGGCTGGGTGCAGTGGCTCACACTTGTAATCCTAGCACTTTGGGAGGCCAAGGCAAGAGATCAGGAGTTGGAGACCAGCTTGGGCAACATAGCCAAACCCCATCTCCACAAAAATTTTTTTTAAAAAATTAGGGAGGTGTGGTGGCACATGCCTATAGTCCCAGCTACTTGGAGGCTGAAGCAGGAAGATCCCTTGAGCCCAGGAGTTTGAGGTTACAGTGACCCTTGGTCAGGCCACTGTGTTTCTCCAGCTGAGCAACACAGAATGAGACCTTGTCTCAAAAAAAAAAGAAGAATGAATCTGGTTTCTGATGTAGCATTCATGGGGAGAATGGACCAACAAGAAGCAAGTCCTTAATTTTATATTTCAATTTTCCTTAAATTCCATATTTTTGGATGGTGTCCTAAGAACTCACTCTACTCTTTGGTTTTCCTTAGAACAAAATCCCTAGGATATGAGCACTTTGGGAGGCTGAGGTGAGAGGATTGCTTGAGGCCAGGAGTTTGAGACTAGCCTGAGCAAGAGCAAGACCCGTCTCTACAAAAAAGAAAAAAAAAAAGAAAAGAAAAGAAAAGAAAAAGAAAAATTAGTCAGTCATGGTGGCTGATGCCTGTAGTCCTAGCTACTCTGGAGGCTGAGGCAGGAGGATCGCTTGAACCCAGGAGTTTGAGGTTGCAGTGAGCTATGATGATGCCACTGCACTCTAGCCAGGGCAACAGAGTGAAACCTTGTCTCAAAAAAAAAAAAAAAAATCCCTAGGATATGAATCCAGCAGCAGCCAAATAACTATTCAATAAGGGTTACCATCACCATACCCTTTGCCAGCCCTGGTCATCCCAAGGAAGGAAGGTACTCTGGGACTCAGAGTTGGAAAAAGGCAAGATGAGCACACTATTTCCTTCTTTGTCCACTGCACTTCTAACAGACAGGTTTCTGCCTAGAATTATAAATGCTTAATTTGTTTTCTCCCAAGGAGTGGGTTAGAAAAAGGAGAAATGTGCTGCTTCACTGCTGAAACTTCAGGCCTCGCTATGAGCCTAGGAAAAGGTCTAGCACTTTGTTAATGGGTAAGGGTGCCTGGGTGGGGCAATGTATCCTCTCACTGAAAAGCTCCCTTCCGTTTGGCAGAGCAGTGTTATTGACACACTGCTGGGGATGTGCAATGACTTATCTGATTGGTAGGTTTGGAAAGAGAAGCTGGGCGTGCACAGCAGAGCCCCTCCTATCTCCTTCCTTTTGGGAGTGGGTCTGCCCGCAGTCAGCAGGCTCTCTGCTCTGATACTCCATGCAGTGTGTTCTATAAACGTCCTTCCTTCCTTTATGAAGGCACCTTACAGAAATTCAGTGCTTTTCCTGATCAAGTGGTAAGTCCATCTAACTCTGAGGTTCAGAATTAAGAAAACAATTTGAATCTCACATCTAAGCCATGTTCTCTAATATGATGGAAATGAATATGTTATTTTGGAGTCCTCTATCCGTGACACTTTCTCAGACTTACCTTGTTTTTGGTGACTGATAGGATGACCTTGTTAATAAACTATCTAACAGAGAAAAATAAACTATCTAACTCACTATCTCTAAGATTTAACTGTAGGGGCCTTAATTCGCTCTCTTTAAGATTAATCACATGGATCTCCACTCACTGTCTTTGAAAATTAACCACCTGTGGAGACTGTTTTTACAGCATTTGAAAAGAACTGAACAGACAGAAAGGAAGTGTAAATCCTCCTCTTTTACCTTTACCAGACCAGTTGGGCCAGACCACATTCCAGGGAAAACTGATAAGCCAGTCTCCAGGAGAAGAAAAAAAGGGAAAAAATGAACACTCTAATATCTCACAGCTGTCCCCTGCTAATCAGTCTACAGCAATAAATTTTTCTTTATCCCTTTATAAGCCCACAGTAAAAAGCTCAAACCACTTGGCCTCGGAGCCAGGGCTTCTTTCTTGCACTTGCCTGCTGTGCCCTGTCCCCTTTTTCTCTTGGGAAAAGTAAAATAAATATCTTACTTCTTTCTATCCTAATCTTTGTGTTGAGAATTCTTTCTCCACCTGCATCATGAGCTCCGGACCCTAACAGTGACTTTGGTAGTTTTGAGGAAAACTGTCAGGTATTTTGTAGGATATGCTTCAACTGGATTTGTCTGAAGTTTTCCTCATCATTAGAGTGGGGTTAGGGCCTTTGGAAGGAAGACCAGAGAGGTAAAGAGCCATTTTCATTACATCCTATCAAGGGGTATATCATCCTATCAACATGACTTACTACTACTGATGTTGAACATGATCACCTGGCTGACAGCTTTTGTCTTGTTTATCAATTGGTTCAGAACCTGAATGGAAAAGAGAAGTGTTATCAATCACCCCAGAATGCTTAAGCTTTGGGGTAATTTTCCTCAAGGAAGCCAAGACCATGGTATACTGAGCTCAACGGAAAGCAAATTATTGCAGTAGGATACCTCAACTCCCAGATTCTGTTATTGGGACATAAATCTTGGTGTGTAGAGAGGGACTATGTCTTGGAAATAGTGGTATTTGGAAAGACTTCCTAAGTTTCTCATATGACTTGTCTGAAATCTCTGGAGATGTGATGTATATTGCTCAGACCTATAGTGAGCCTTATCTCCTGTAAGCCAGGGCCCTCTCTCCTATGCTTGAAGACAACTAATGGGGCATCTGGAATCTAAGCTATGCCATCAACAAAGTGTACATGATATCTTATGAAAATGAACAATATCGTAGATCAAACAAGGCCAGGAGGTAGCCGGTAACCTTTGGGCCATATTTTAGAACTATCCAGAATAGCTACAATAACATAATTCTTTATGCTAGTGTTACCACTGGTCTGTTATGTTGTGCACAGCCTCTATAGGCACCACAGAGAACTTTACTGTGTAAGTAGGTCATTTGGGGTGGGATATTTTTCCCTAAAGATATGATAAGCACTCCTACCCCTCCCCCACAAAAAGTCACAGAGAATGCTTAGAAGTATCTCAACCCCAGATTGAAAGGAACATTTAGTGAACCCATGTTTAAATTATCTTCCCAGCACTCTCTGTCATTGCCCCTGTGCCCAGCCACCACACACCTTCCTGTAAAACGAGTGTACACACCTCTGGCTTTCACCAGCTTGGGCTTGTTTCCTCTTGGTATTTGGCTCCATTCAGCTGATTTGCTCTTGGCTTCTGGTGTTTGTCTATGAGTTTCTTGAACAGCCTAGTGACACTTCCAATGAGACTATGGAATTTTAGAGCTGGCCTTAGAGGTTTATCTAATTTAAAATCTTTCATTTTTGTAGATAAGGCTAATGAGGTCTCCTAGTTCAGTGGGTTTTTTTCCTACTACCCATGCTGCCTCCTGTGCATTATACTTAATCTATTCTCTATACAGTGCACTCCGTTTTACTAAACATAACTAAATTATCTGATGTGTTTGAATAACAATCATTCCTAGGAACCTTCAGCTGGCTTTGGGATTAAAAAATTAAAATCTGAAGTCTTCAGCAAGACATGACGAAATAAATACTACATACTGATTGTAGGTTGTCAGCTTCCAAGGCAAGAAGGGACAGAGCCAATTACTATTAATTTTTCCAAGTAATAGGTGTGAGTCATCTAACTTTTGCTTTTCACCAAGGGTTTAGATACAGTAGGTGCAGGACTGACTCTCAGTTGGCAGATCAATGCAAAAGTCAATTATTCAAAGTAGTTTTACATTGTGGAAACTATATATATACACATTTTAGGGACAGGGTCTCAGGCTGGAGTTACCTAGCCCGATGTTCAGTGGTGTGATCACAGGTGTGATCATAACACACTACAGCCTCACAGTCCTAGGCTCAAGCAACCGTCCTGCCTCAGCCTCCCAAGTAGCTGGGACTATCAGTGCTTGCCACCACGCCCAGTTTATAATTACCTTCTCTTTACAATTTTCTATTTTCTTTCATCTGAGTGGTCAGATATAAGCGCCTGTGGTTAGGGCTATCTACCTCAATGTCCTTACACTGTCTGTAGATTAGGTTCTGTGAATCCTCTTTGACATGTTCAGTAACCACCTCAGGGCACCTCCCCTCCACACCTTCCTATCCGTGTCCAGTCCTTGGCTGGAGCCCCATCTGATCCAGTCTTATTGAGGATGACATAAGAGGAGAACAAGGGAATGTCTTTCAAAGGCAGATTACGAAACCCTCCTACTTCTTCAATTTCACAGAAAAATAAAGTCATAGGATAGCAATATAAGAGACACAGACTGAGAAATGTGCACACATGCTTGGGCACCTTTGACTTCCCCGAGTCACCATTCTAGAGGACACATCAGGTGACAATAGTGACCACATTCCCTTCTATTCCTATAGAAGGGAATCTCCACTGGGATGAAACTGGGGTTTGGAGATTGCTGGGGCATAGTGTGATGGCACCTCTTCCATATTTCTATTGCCCCCTCTGTTTTGTCTGACCGTTGAGGAGCCTTCTAGGAAAAGAACTCAAACCATACCCACAATCCATAGATAGATATATCTGAGGACCTGGGGATAAGCAGGCAGAGGGAGGGCTGACAGAGGCAACTTGCAGGGCAGGACTCCAGATTCTATGACAGTGTTCTGGGTGTGGTGCCAAACCCAGCACCAGGGCTGGAGGACTGGTGACCCTGGGGCCAACACGGTAACTTATTACCTAAACCTGCCCAGACTCAGCTGCTCCGTGTGGGTGTCTTGTACCTGTTTGGAGGAGGAGAGAGGAGCAGGTTTAGGCTGCATGCAATACTGAAAGGCCCACCTTTGATACACCTAAGAGCCATCACAGCCCCACTGTGTGATTACACGTGAACGTAGGATACTTGGATTTGGTAATGGGAGGCATCTCCATGAGATAGTTCTCATCATTTTTCTTAGCTTTTACTTTCCACCGTCATTAAAAATTTGCCGACTTCAGAAAACGTAAAGCCCAACTTGCTTTATAATCTGCATGGCTGATTTTTGTGTGCTTTGAACAGTTCTGTTGCATTTGTGACAGTTTTATTATTTTTGCTCTGACATATTGGAAGGGCTTATGAAGGTGCTGTACTTGGATGATGGGGTGGTCCTATGGTCTGAATGTTTATGTCTCCCCAGAATTCATATGCTGAAACTAATCACCGATGTGATAGTATTAGGAAGCCGGGCCTTTGAGAGGTGATTAGGTCAGAGCCCTCAGGAATGGGATTAGTAACTTTATAAAAGAGACTGCGTCTTCCAGCTTGTGAGGGCAAGTGAAAAAGTGCCATAAATGAACCAGGAAATAGTCCCTCATAAGACATCAAATATGGACTTTTCAGCCTTCAGAACTGTGATAAATTTCTGCTGTTCATAAGCCATTCAGTTTATGACATTTTATTATAGTGGCCTGAACAAAGTAAGATGGGTGGGGTGGGCTTGTGCCCCCAGCTGCTCTCTCAGTGTCTGTGGTAGTAGCATCCCCCTGATGCAATGGCACGCAGAAGAGAGAGAGCTGTCCCTATTCTTTCAGAGGAAACAGCAAGACCTCTGTTGCTGCCAGCCCACAGGGAACCTTTGTCTGAATTTTTAAAAGTCATCTCCTGGAGGCAGTCACAGCTCCTGGCGCATGGCTTGGTACCTTTGTGCTAATAGAAAACGTGTGTCTCTGTAATCCTAGCACTCTGGGAGGCTGAGGCGGAAGGATCACTCAAGGTCAGGAGTTTGAAACCAGCCTAAGCAAGAGCGAGACCCCATCTCTACTAAAAAATAGAAAGAAATTAATTGGCCAACTAAAAATGTATAGAAAAAATTAGCCAGGCTTGATGGTGCATGCCTGTAGTCCCAGCTACTCGGGACACTGAGGCAGAAGGATTGCTTGAGCCCAGGAGTTTGAGGTTGCTGTGAACTAGGCTGACACCACGGCACTCTAGTCCAGGCAACAAAGTGAGACTCTGTCTTAAAAAAAAAAAAGAAAAGAAAATGGGTGTCTTCTTCCTGGAGAACACATGAGGGTGGGTGTATAGTTTAGTGAGCTGGATTTCATACTAGACCTCAGTCTCCATGTGTGCTCTCATGGGAGGCCCTTATGCCCTGAACAACCTATACGACTGTTCATAATTACACAACCATATGCACTAGTCCCTGTCAGAGAATCTGGGAAGCTCACAGGCACTTTTCCAAATAGACTACTGGGAGAAGGCCCAGGAAAGGAAGTCAGCACAAGCAGTGGCCTGAGCAGCAAAGTGGCCAACAGTGGTCCAGCTAAGTGATTCTAGTGTTAAGTGGCAGAGAAAGGGAACCACCAAGCAGGGCTCTCTACAGAAAGCAAGCAGTAGTCAGTATGGAACATTAAAAGTAGAAACAAGCTGAAGTATGAAGTGAAGCCTGGGCTGTCTGGTGGGAACATATGAGATATTTACTGGAGAGTCTCAGGCATTAGAAAGGAGGATATCTCCTGTTTTGTCTGCCCAGGTCCTCTCAAATCATGAGAGTCTGGTGAGGCTGCTAATTATACCACCGCACTCCCCAGCACAGGGCCCAGCCAATCATACCTTGTATTTTTTACTACAATGACTAGTACAGGGACGGAATGTGACTTGAGCCAGGCCAATCAAAGTCCTTCCTGGAAATGTTTTCATTTGGAGGTAGAATAATAGTCCCCTGGCCTTCCAGATAAAGAATATTTAGGGTGTGAATGGGGGCTGTCTTCCCTGCCTTGTGGAGGAAGGTAGCTTCTATAGAAGAGAATGCGATGAAAGACAAGCAAGAGGGGTGGGATTGGGGGGGAGGGATTGAAAGAGTGAGAAAGACCAATTTAGAAAATGTATCCTAGTCATTAGACCTAGCTGGGACTGAAGTTCATTCCTAGCCTTCCACGAATTGTGAGCCAGTGTACTCCCTTTTTGCTTATGCTAGTTTAAATTGAATTTCTGTCTTTTGTAAATTAATGACTCCTCACTAATATGGGCAGGGAAACTTGGAAGGGTTCTGGACACTTGAGCCACCCAAGTGGAACCTATCTACAACTCCTGTGTGAACTTTTGGAACTGAGACTCTTCCATTCATTACAAATTGCCCTATACCTTCAGCTCATCCAGAATGCTGGAGTTATCTGCCTCTTAGTTTCCTGGATATTGCTAAGTTCTTTTGACGATCTGACTAAACTCTTGACCTTTTAAGGTTAAATCTCCTTGTTCTGACCCATGGCTTTGACATACAAAAGAACAGATTATGTGGCTGCCCAATCATCCATCTCACCCGGGAATTCTGCCTCAATGAACAATTACTAAAGTTATACCAATAGAGATAGAAATTCATTCCTAAGACCTTACTAGTAAATGCTTTCATAAAATAAAGAATATTTTCAATATGAGTAACCTCAATATACTGGTTTTCATATTCAAATATTCATATTTTAAGCACATTATATATTCAACCAAAGAAAGTCTACACAAATTACATTTTGTGCCAGTGATATGTCACAAAGCTGAGAATCCATTCCCATCATGGTCCAGTTAGGTTCAAATTGAAGGTACCAATAATAGTTATTAATCCTAAAATGGGGCTAGGTACGGTGGCTCATGCCTGTAATCCCAGCACTTTGGGAGGCCAAGACAGGAGGATTGCTTGAGTGAAGGAGCTTGAGATCAGCCTGGGCAACATAGCGAGACTCCATCTCTACCAAAAAAGAAAAAAATTAGCCAGGCATGGTGGTACATACCTGTAGTCCCAGCTACTTGGAAGGCTGTGGGGAGAAGATCACTTGAAGCCAGGGGTTCAAGATCACAGCAGTGAGCTGTGATCACACCACTGTACCCCAGGCTGGCAACAGAGAGACTTCGTCTCTTAAAAAAATAAAAATACTAAAATGGGCAAATGTATTCACAGGTCAATCATGATAGAGTCTTAGCTGTGACAGGTGGGAAATGGCCAGAGCCCACTAGAGAGAGAACTGAGAGGACATAACCTAGTTAAAGGGATACTTTAATGTCCAAAGACAAGGCATAAGCCAGGAGTGAGTTCCAGCAGGTCAGTGTTAGTATTAGGGAGATGCCATAGCAGGTGAAGCCTAGCAGCAGGAGTTTCCAAGGTCAAAGGCAATAAATGGCAGTCATGCCCTTGTTTTTTTTTGAGACAGAGTCTCACTCTGTTGCCCGGGCTAAAGTGCCATGGCGTCAGCCTATCTCACAGCAACTTCAAACTCCTGGACTCAAGCGATCCTCCTGCCTCAGCCTCCCGAGTAGCTGGGATTACAGGCATGTGCCACCATGCCCAGCTAATTTTTTCTATATATTTTTAGTTGGCCAGTTAATTTCTTTCTATTTTTAGTAGAGATGGGGTCTCGCTCTTACTCAGGCTGGTTTCGAACTCCTGACCTTGAGCAATCCTCCTGCTTCGGCCTCCCAGAGTGCTAGGATTATGGGTGTGAGCCACCACATCCGGCCGGCAGTCATGCCCTTTAGCAGCCAGCCCTAGGGAGGAACAAAAGCAAGGCTTAGGCCCCTGAAAGAGGGAGTTCACAAGGGCTGGTGAGAGGAGCAGCAGTCTCAGGCTAGGGCTTCTCCCAAGCATGGGAAGAAGAATGCCCACTAATACAGCCTGACCACTACCGGTGAAAGCTACAACTCAGTGAAGATGCAAAGGCTCAGGCAATGGTGCGGCTTCTGTCACCAACTGGTGGGCAAAAGCAACACAGCTTAAATTAGGTTCTAAAGGTACAAATATGCCTAAAACATAGCATACTTGCTCTCAAGGAGCCTACAATCTCGATGGAGACAGAGTTATAAAGAGATGATTTGAAACTTGTGCAGGTAGTTGGGGAATTTGACAAGTGCCAAAGGAGAGGAATGCATGGTGTGCTATGAGAACACAAAGACAGATTGCTTACCCCAAACTGAGGTTTAGGAAGACTGAAGAAGATGCTACTTGAACTGATTTCAGCAGGCAAAGAAAGGAGAGAACGATCTATCATGAACAGTCATGGAGGGGAGACACAGCAAAGCATGTTCGGGGCATTTCAAGTAATTGGATATAACTAAAGTGGAAAACCAAAGGTCCCATAGGGTCTCTTGTGCCATGCTAAGGAGTTTATTCCACCAGCCATAGGGAGGTACAGTGGAAACTGCTTATCATCCCCATTACCATTTCTCCTCTTCCTTTTAGTAACAGAAGCCCTTCTCTCCTCCATTAAATTTTAGCTGAGCATGTATCTGTCCAATTGGGAAATATGTTCTCGAGCCTCCCTTGCAGTAGATGTGACCATGTGACCAAGTTCCAGCCAATGGGACGGGAACGGAAGTTGGGAGTACAGCTTTTGTGTTACAGCATTGAAAGGAAGCCACTTGCTCTCCACTTTCTCTTTCTTCTCTTTCTCCTTCCCGAGGTCTGGAACACAGAAGTGGCCAAGTGAGCCAGGCTCACCCATGCAAGCAGTGACCACACCCTGGAGTAGGTGGCACGCCAAGATGAAAGGAACCTGACCCAGATGAACAAGGGGAGCAGAGCTGTCCCTACACCCCAGACATCCACTTTACTGGACTATTGAGTGAGAGAGAGATGAACTCCTTGTGGAGTCACTGTCTTTTGGGGGGTCTCTGTTATAGCAGCATAGGCCGTATGCTAACGTGGGATGGAAGGAAAGATGATGCTGAGGCTTCTGATACAATTCCTGACTTGGTCAGAAGTGGACAAGGACCTAAGAAAGGCTGAGACAACAAACGTCCACCTTTAATGAGTATAGTTGAGTGAGGCTAGGGCTGACAGACAGCAAGATAAGCAGTTATGCAGCCTTGTCTCAAGAAAGGCAGGGAAAGCCCCTTGGAAACTATAAACTGGTTCTAGGAGCCAAGTTCACCCAGAGCAGGATTGAAGCCAGCAACCACCTGAACTCCTTCCTTGCACTCCACTCTGCAAAGCTATGTCCATTGCCACCTTCAAAAGCTGACTCCAACAAGCCTGCTAGTGAAGACTTCATTGGCCAACCCCTCCTCGTCATTCTGTGTTTATCATATTTGCAGAAAGGAAAATTTATTTATAATCTTGCTCTGTTTCCTGAAGAGGATGATCCTCTATCTGGAAGACCTTCTGTTTTGCTGAACACAGAAATGAATTCCTCTGAGTAATGAAAGGTTGAGGAATCTGCCAGGGGCTCTGGGAAGGAGAGTGAAGAGCATAGTGGTGGAGAGGAGTAGAAAGAACCCTCCTAGCAGCAGAATCAGAGAAGAGAAAGTACTCTGGAAAAGAGACTGGGTGGGAGGGTGGATTTCCAAGTGAATTGTTGCAAGCTATATGATGTAAATTGTGTCTCCCTTTCAGTAAATTCTGCCCTGGTATGAGAGGGGATGGGTTGTGTGAGCTTGAATAAGAGGATGAGGCTGACATCTGGATTACATATAGCATCTGAAGACAGAAAAAACTAGAGCAAGAAAAGTCAGAGACAGTGGCAGTGATTAAAAGTTCTATTAACAGAATTTCAGATACCTTCCTTTATTTATTAATTCTATAATTTAAAAATTATGTATAGTACATTGCCATAATCTAAGAATTATCATTCACCCAATAAATAATTATTGAGTGCCCATTACTGGAATCATTGCTTGCAGTTATTAATTGCTTATGAAAATTCAGAAATGGAGCCTTTTCTTGCAGCTGGAGGAGGGGTGGATTTTAGGAAAGGCAACATGGGAGATGTTGTATTTGAGCTGGGTCTTGAAGAGTGGATAGGCATTGGTTATGCAAAGGCTTTTCAGCGGAAGGGAATGGCATGGAAGATCTGATTAAAGTCAAACATACTTTTTTCAATAAATGTGTATCAATATCCACCATGTGCCAAGCACTGTGCTAGGTCCCAGGGATGAAAGTTAATTTGGCCTCCCAGGCTTCTGTTAGTATAGTCCCCAATTTTTCTGTGCATTCCGTTATGGGTTTGCCACATCTGTCTGTTCTTTCCTGGCCACATTTCTGTGTGACCAGTTCTTCTCTTGAATTCTATGTGTATGTGATGCATCTTTTGTTCCTTAATTATACTATTATACTTTCCATTGATTCTAGTGCCTTTTAATCTGCTATTGATGACCATTTCATTAATTTATTGAGGTCAATTGAATTTTTATTTTCTATACACTTGGAAAATCCATCTGCTTGGGGTCATATGTAATATTTATAGAGACTCACTTTCTTTCCACTGTCCAGACCCACATCTCAATACTCTTCTATGCCAATATCTAATGAAGGTTGAAAATGAGACAAAAACTATGGCCCCAGAATCCCAGGTTACAAAAACCTAGTATTTCTGTATTGGCCACTGTTTTGTTAACCAAAATTGCAATGATGTCTCTTAAATGACAGTCATAGTTGTTATCAACAGATATCTGAGTACCCACCACACGTAAAAGCAGTATGCATGATGCATTGGTCCCTGTTCTTTTTATTTCTTCCTTTCTTTCTTTCTTTTAAAAATTGAATCTTTGTGGCAAAAAAAAATTTTTTTTTTTTTTTTTGAGACAGGGTCTCACTCTGTCACCTGGGCTAGAGTGCCGTGGTGTGATTATTGCTCACTGCAACCTCAAACTCCTGGGTTCAAGTAATCTTCTTGCATTAATCCTTGGCCCTCATTCTTGAGAGGTTTGGTTTAGATGGGGAAGCAAATAGACAATGTACATACATTTGTTTGGTAGGGGACTTTTCCACCCATCTTCCCAAAGGATTAAGAGAAAACAAAATGTGGGAACATAGAAAGGTATTCTTTCCTCCTCTGCCCTGTTCTTTTTTACTGGTTATCTTCAGAAGGAAGGAGTTATTAATCTGATTGGTCAAAGCCCAGGTAAAAGGGAAAAAAATCTTTTTCTATGCTCACACAACGCTTCTGACATGAAATGTGTGGGGTCTCTAATGCATCAAGCAATTCTCCAATTTTCTGCAGATACCAATTAGGCATCCTACAGTTCAATTAAATTCTGACACTATCTACCCGTTGTTAGTGTCAGATCCCACAAGTTAAGGGCTCAGTCCCACAAGACTGTCCTCACTTCAGATGCCAGTCAAAAGTCAGGTCTTCTTGTACTTCGGACTGACTGGCTATAAATTGGGGGTTTCCATAACTCCCTGTTTAGGTTCAATAATTTGCTAGAATGGCTCACAGAATTCAGGGAAACACCTTACTTATGTTTACTGGTTTAATATAAAGAATACAATTTAGGAACAACCAAATGGAAGAGATGAATAGGGCGAAGTATGGAGTGAGGGACATGAAACTTCCATACCCTCTCCAGGTGCACCACTGCCCCAGTACCTTGATGTAGTTGAAACTGCCTGTTATAAAATTGATATAGGGTCATAAGGTGGGAACTGTGATAGGGTTCTGAACTCTGAAAAGGTATAAGCATAGTTAAAAAAAAATAACCCGCCATTGTTCCCTAACTTGCTTTCCTGTAATTGTTTACTACTCAGGAGCCATGTAACTGATGGTCATAAGATTGGTAGCTTTCTTAAGCACTTCTATAGATAATATCACTATTGTAAAACCTAAGACTGATCTTTGAGATATTTTCCAGACTCTGCATTTAAGTGGACCAACTGACACCAACCAGGCCAGTTGCAATACTTAGGAACTGACTCAACAGGTCCTGCAAACCTCTACCTGTCTTCTACTCAGTACAAGAGGACAATTTCTGCTTCCCAACCCTATGAGGTCATCCCTAGACAATTAGCAAACCCAATTCCCTATCCCTTTGTCTGCCAAACTATCTTTAAAAACCCTGGCCCCCAATTCTCAAGAATATGGATTTGAGAAATTCCTCCTTTCTCCTTGCTTGGAGCCCTGCTGCGATATTAAACTCTTTCTCTGCTGCATCTCCTGCTGTCTTGTGTGTTGGCTTCCTTCTGTGCAGCAGGCAATATAACCTAGTTGGGTGGTAACATAGTCACCAACCCAGAAGCCCTCTGAACCTTGTCCTTTAGGGTTTTTATGCAGGCTTCTTTAAGTAGGCATGATTGATTACATCGTTGGTCACTTGTGATCAACTCGATCTACAACACTTTTCCTCTCCCCAGAGGGTGGGATGGGTGGGGCTGAAATCTCCAACCCTCTAATCACTTGGTTTGTTTCTCTGGTAACCAGCCCCCATTCTTACAGGCTTTCCAAAAGTCACCTCCTTAGCATAAGCTCAGATGTGGTTGAAAAGGACTTGTTGTGAACAACAAAAGATGCTCCTTTCACCTTTATCACTCTTGAGCTGTTGCGGGATCCAGGGACCAAACCAAATATTATAACAAAAGATGCTCCTGTGGCCCCTGTCACTTAAGAAATTACAAAGGTTTTAGGAGTTGTAGCCAGGAGGTGGGGACAAAGATAAATATGTATATTTCTTATATCATAATATCACATTGGGATATTAATTAGTCCACATTTTTTCTAGTGGTTGAGGCTACTTTTTACTAAAAGGTCATTCCCTATTCCCTGCTGGGTAGGCCCAGCCCAGTCTCCATTTAGCACACACTTAGAAGGGTAAAGCTTATGTGCTTTGCAGACCTAATCGTCTCTCTTTTGGCAGGCATGCCCAGGCAAACCCAAATTCACAGGGGTAAAGGAGGAACAGGAAATTAGAAAGCTTCACTTCAACCTTAAACATGTGTCATGTGATTCGACTCCATCTTTTTTGGCAGAGCTCTGCTCTAGAAGTTATTGGCTGCTACCTCAGCTACGAATAAAATGATCCTTTGGTTTCTGTTCTAATTTCTTTTTTGTGTATGTGAACCAAAATAAAATTTTAAGCCCCTTAGCTGACTGAATGGACCCTCTCTTGGCCAAGGGGACTCCAGAAAACCTAAAGCTGAGTTGCTGGCCATGAGAAAGGAGGTCAGACACACCTCATCACGCCCCCCCCCCTTTTTGGAGATTTACTTTGTAACAATGAGATGGTAAATCATTAGCTGCCCTCAGGCTATACAAGACAATGCTTAAACCACACCTGCAGGCTGTCAATTTACTTAACAGATCTCTTGAGTTTCAGTAAATGTCCAGTGGCTTGACTCTGATTAACAGATATCCTTAAGTTAAAATATCCCAAGCCTTTAGACTAAGCTTAATTTCTTTAATCAATTATAAATTAAAGAATCTTTAAACCCACCTATAGCTTATACCCTCACCCCTTTTGAGATGTCCTACCTTTTCGGGCCAAACCAATGTACAGCCCTCCATGTTATTGACTTAGGGTCTTAGGTGTAATTCCTGTCCCCATGAATGTATAAAACAATGTATGACCAGCCCAGAGCACATGGCCACAAGAGGTCCTGAGAAAACGTGCCCTCGGTAGCTGGTCATACACACAGGGCGAGAATAAACCTCTTTATTTTACAGAGTTTGGGTCTTCTTCCATTAATGTGTATAATTCCCTTGGGCACCCAAAGGAGAGGAGAGATGATTAGCAGAACAGGATTTGGCTATTTCTTGTCTTCAGTTGTAGTCAGACTGTATTTTAGGTCACAAATTTTTGCTGCCCTTCCCAGGGAAGAAGTATACTATACTTCCTATACTGCCTGACCCCATTGACATCAGTTTGGTCAGGTGAACTTTTCTGGCCAAGAAAATCTGAGTAGATCTAACATGTGTAAGTCCCAAGCAGAAAAGTATTAAGAGCCAGTGTATGTTCACCATAATCTCTTTTTTTCTTCCATGACAGACCAACATTGTTCCAGATAAAGATTGTTCTATCAGCCTGAGTCCTGACATGAAGACAACCTAGAGGCTAACCAAGTTGTCCTGCCATGGACATGTGTGATATTTTGAGAAATAAGACTTTGTTGTTGTAAGCTACCTTGGGATCACTTGTTATCACAGCCTAACTTAGCTTACCCTGACCGATACATTTACCATATTGTCATCTGTATCAAACACCATTGTTTGCTCTCCCAACATCTATTCTCCTTTTATTCCTCCTATGATAACTACAATTTTGCCTAGGTATTCACCTACCTCTATGTGGTCATGTGTTTTGGGGAGTGGAGTCCAACTTCCAGCCACAGGGAATTATTTATAATTCACTTAAGCCATTCATGGTAGTTTCCTTCTCCTTGCTGGTGATGGGCTTAGATGTGGGCATGAGAGACTAGGAAGTATGCTTGAGGACTTCTCTCAGAAAGGTTTTCCTTGATTACAAAAAGAGACACATGGGAAGAAACAGTCTCTCTACTTCTGCTAGATGTCGTGTGCATGTGTCAGCTGGAATTATGGCAGCCATTTGCGTAGCTGTGAGGGGCACTAGCCTAAGGACGTCAGAGTGAAAAACGGAATGAATCTGGGTCCTTGATGATGTCATTGAGCTGTTAAAAAAAACTAACCCTAGAGTTAACCTACCCCTAGTGTTTTTGTTACATGAGATAATATATTTTCCTTTTTGTTTTTAAGATAGTTGAATCTGGAATGAAGGGGAAAAGAATGAGTTTAGCTTTAGGGTGATGGCAGGACAGCATCCTTCTATATTGCTGAAGCTCAGGAGACATCAGAGTTAAATTTGAATTTGGGAGTCATCTACAGAGAAATATCACATAAAGTAATGTATCTTAGAAAATAGTCCTATACCTGTGGAAGCTACCTCTGTGCTTGAGGAATTTTGGTGATATAAGAAAACATTACAACCTTAACATGTGTACCCCCATAATATGCTGAAATAAAAATAAATAAATAAATAAAGTATGCAAAGAAAGAAAGAAGGAAAGAAAGAAAGAAAGAAAACATCACACCTAAACAAGTGTAGTCACTTTCTAACTGGATAGGCTACTTGTCCCAGGTCCTCAATTATGACCAATTCTAGAAAAGGGGAGATCTCAGAGGTGGTAGCAACCTCCTGGTGAGGAAGAGCAAAGACAGTGAGGAAGGGAGCGATTATAATATCTAGATCCTTAGACCCTCCTCTCCTCAAGCCTAGGTTTTGTGGACCTTGGTAGCCACTTGCAATTGACTTAAACATTCTAGTTTAGCATAGATCGCTTTGAAAACAGGTCATAAGAAATTTCAAATTCACTGACTCATATATCTTTTAGCAAATTATTGTTCCAGAAAGCCATGCTTCTAATCATCCTGTAGATGTCTAATGGATGATACTGTAGGAGTCCTGTAGGAAGCATCAGAGTCAACACATACTATGGGATATCAAGGTAATGGCCAATGTAGAAGATAGAGCTTCCAGTGCCCAAGCTGACTGGTGGTCAGAAGTGTTAAATAAAAATTATGGGAGGTGAGCTGGGCACAGTGTCTTGTGCCTGTAATCTCAGCTCTCAGGAGACTGAGGCAGCAGGATGCTTTAGTCCAGGAGTTTGAGACTAGCCTGGGCAACAGAGAGAGATCCCATCTCTAAAAAAAAAGAAAAAAATTAGCTAGGCATGGTGGCATATGGCTGCAGTGAACTATGATTGCGCCACTATACTCCAGCCTGGGTGACAGAGATCCCTGTCTTTGGAAAAAAAAAAAAAAAAAATTACCGGAGGCCATTGCTTCACACTGAGCTCTTGCACTAGGCCACAACAGATTAGACTAAACCAAAATGGAGTCATACCTCCTAAATGCCACGTTTGGCTAACTGCCACATAATCAAACTGAAACTTGAAGGAACAAGATACATCCCCAAACAAACCAGTTTTTCCTGACAACAGGAGATTCCAGTCTACCTGAGTCAGCATAATAAGGGAGTCCCCTCTGTTTTAACCCTTACCAAAAATGTAAGCTGAAGTACCTGGTGTTAACCAACCAGCTTTTTTCCTACTGTTCTGCTTTCTTACAGAACATCTTACAAAACCCACTGTTCTGTTGTTATCTAGTGGGAGCTCTCATTCTATTTTGTAGAATGGAGACTGCCCTGATTCACGAATCTGGAATAAAAGCCAATTAGATCTATAACTAAATATGTTGTAATTTTGTCCTTTGTCAGAAGATCGTTTTGAAAGTTACTAATCCATAGGACACTAGGTTACTGTTACTTTAAGAAAATATATTCCTGGGGTTGGGGGAGGGAGATATTTTGCTACACAAAAGGATTTACTTAAGATTGCTTAAAAAATTTTTTTTGAAATTCAGCTTGTACTGAACTTTTCTAAAGACACATCTCAGTGAGTAAAAGCACACACTTGCATAATATTTAGAGTGAAACCTATATCTTCCCTGAGACATCTTACCCCATTTCTAAGTTGTCATTGCTGAGCCTACCTTGAAATATTTGTGTTTCCCTAAGCCAGAAAAAAAGACATATTTTAATTAGCTGGAAGAGCAAATGCAATCTCCAAAGATGGCTAACTTCAATCCTGCAGTTATTTAGAAAGGAAAATCTGGTTTCAAACACTGTTGTTTGCAGGCAAGATTCCTAATTGGCTAGGACCAAGGACAGTGTTTAAAGATGACTCAGTTGTATATAGCCTGGGGAGAGTGGGAGGGGGAAGGGAGACCAGCCAGTGGCCCTACTAACTAAAGTGGGCCTTAGATCCGTTTTAATGACCTCAAGGTTGTGAAGATCCAGAACTGCTGCAACCTAGGAAGGGTATCCAGGGTAAGAAAATCTGAGCCCCTGAGAAATGCACCTTCAACTGATCTGAACGGGAGGCGGCTAAAACTCTACTTCCCCCCACCTCTCTCTCCCCGGCTTCACGCCAGGATTTGGGCAGAGAAATCTCTCTCCTTCCAAGCTTTTAGGGTTCAAAGGGGAGCCCAGCCGTGTATCATTCGCCAGGCCTCGGAATCTCCTTTAGGACGTCCCTGAGGCCCTGCCCGGGGCTCAGCAGGCAGCCGTCTGCGACCCCAGCCCGCGAGCGCTCCAGAGCGCCTTTGGGCGCATCCGCTGCCCGCGGCACATCCTTAGTCGGTCGGCGCCGACACCCTCCCAGCCCCACCGGCCGCCGCCCCGGCCCCTCCCGCTCCGGCCGCCCCACCCCAGCCGGCAGCGCCACGCCCACTGGGGGGCTCTGAGACAGGCCGGGGGTGCCCTCCCCCAGCCTCGCCGTCGCCCGCCTGCGGCTCCCGTGCTCCCCGGGACGCCGAGCCCCGCCCGGCTCCCCTCCCCCGGCCGCCGCAGGCCCCCGGCCCGCCGCCCCTCCCGGGCGCCGCCCGCCGGGGCCGCCTCTGCAGCTGGCCGTGCTGCCGGCCCGCGCCCGCCGCCGCGCGCTGATTGGCTGGCCGCGGCCGGCGGCGGCGCTGAGTGGCCGGGAGGATTCGCTGGGTCAGGGCTGCAGAGGCGCTGGCGCACCGGCGGGAGCGGAGCCGCGGCGCGCTCGCCGGGGACGCGGCCGCCCGCCCGCCCTTGTGAGCGAGCGGCCCCGGGCGTCGAGGGGTCCGCGCCGCGCAGGGCGCCGCCGCCCTGGCCGCCATGTGCTCCCAGCTCTGGTTCCTGACGGACCGGCGCATCCGCGAGGACTACCCGCAGGTGCAGATCCTGCGCGCCCTCCGGCAGCGCTGCTCCGAGCAGGACGTGCGCTTCCGGGCGGTGCTCATGGACCAGATCGCCGTCACCATCGTCGGCGGCCACCTCGGTGAGCGAGGCGGGCCCCAGGAGGGCGGGGGGCGCGCCGGGGTCCCCGACAGTCCGACGGTGTGCGCGCTCACCCGGGCCTCCCCTGGATGGGTCTCTTTAGGGCCCCACAAACCAGCGGCTCTCCCCCTGCGACACCTCTTGGGGTTGGAGAAAGCCCCTAACCTTGATAGCTTCTTTGAGCCACCATCTGCCCTGAGGCCAAGATTTGAGAACGTGATTTAATTTACTTGGGGGACTTTGTTTTTTGAGGAACCCAAATTCGCCTGAAGCCGCCCGGGTGGTCTGAGGAAAATCAAGCTGCTAAACTCTAAATTTGCAAATTCTGTTTGCACCGATACCCTGTCAGTTTGGACTCTGAGATTTCTAGAAACCCACACGAAATTTACACAATTGCGATTAAGATGAATGTTTTAGAAAGTTTTCTGGGAGTGTGTAAGCATCAGTAATGCACTGTATATAGAATATTATTCCCCAACAAGGAATCTACTGTGGGGGAAATCTGAGAAAGATTAGAGTCGCCTCTTGAGTGTAAAGTGGGATAGTAAACCTTTGATAGGTTTCTTTAACTCATCCTCCTCTCTAGAAGTGTTGGATTCTGATTCTAGAAAAGCCAAGGTTTCAGGTACAGACCATTCTGACTTCATTGAGCACTACTGCTGTGTCCAAGAGACTTGGGTAAGCCATGGTTATCATCTGTGACCCTGACCTCAAAGGTTAAATGTGTTTTTAGATACTCTTAATTATCCTTAATACAAGCTCTCTCTGATTTAGGAATCCATGATTTATTAGCCTTCTGCTGGCTTGCTGTTTGAGTGTCTCCAGTGCTTCACTTGAGATATCCAGCCATTTCTGGGGGTCCAGTACTCAAAGGGGTTTGGACCCAGTTCAGGGTGCTTCTTGGGGTACTATTCATATTATTTCAACTCTACCTACTTAAATAGCCTCATCATTTGTTACTTTTCTTTGGGAGGTAAAGGAATTCCAAATTCTGAACAGCCTACTTAGAAGCCAGATTTTGAATATGACCTGTTTCTAAGTGGAATATATTTGTTATAGATCTTGCATCCATAAGTTTAAGGCCCTCATATGTAATTTCAGGTTGTATATCCTGTTGAAGAAATATAGTATAAACATTAGGTCCCTTAAATTTAAACTAAAACAGTGTCTTTTAGACATAAAGGGTACCCTCTCTTTATCCTTGATTTGCTAAAACTCTTACAGTTAGTTAATGCAGAACTAGATTCCTGAACAGGGACTCTGCAGACCCGTAGTCTTGTGACAGCTTTGCTGTTTACAAGTATCTTGGCTTTGCTTTGGGCAAGTCACTTTATGTCTTTGAATCTTAAGTTTCTCATTTATAAAACTAAAAGTTAAAGTTCCTTAACCACCTTTAAATTTCTATGTTTCAGTACCATCTATAAATTGGATAATCTGTTATATTTTACTGATCTAGATTAAGTACTTAATATATACATCTTTTCATCCCCAGGATGAATTTTTTTGCTTATTTATTTTACAGTTAGTAAAGATGTCTTTTTAGAGATACAGTAACCGAAATTCCACATCATGTTCTTATTATAGACCCATCACAAATTCTGTAAAAAAGTAGGAAAATGCGCTCTTTATCTACAACATATTTATGTAATTTTTAAAATTATTTATTTATTTAGAGACAGGCTCTCTCGTCCAGGCTGAGTGTAGTGGCACGATCATAGCTCACTGCAGCCTAGAACTCCTGGCCTTAAGGACAATCCTCCAGCCTCAGCCTCCCCGGTAGGTGGGACTACAGGTATGCACCACTATGCACACAGCTAATTAAAAAGAAAAAAAGGTTTTTTGTAGAGACAGGGTCTTACTATGTTGCCTAGGCTGGTCTCAAACTACTGGCTGCAAGTGAACCTCCTACCTTCTCCTCCCAAAGGGCTAGGATTACAGATGTGAGCCACCCCACTCAGCCCCATTTTCAAGAGTCGGTCCTAGGAAAAGAGAAAATTAAATTCTAATGCTACAGGAAACATTTAAACCCTTTTGTTTAGTGTCTTAAATTTTAATGGAATTCGTGTGAAAATACCTCAATCTATTCAGAAACCAGGAGTTACTACTTTTTAACTATAAGAAAATTTAGGCTGGGCGAGGTGGCTCATGCCTGTAATCCTAGCACTCTGGGAGGCCGAGGCGGGAAGATCGCTCAAGGTCAGAGTTCAAAACCAGCCTGAGCAAGAGCGAGACGCTGTCTCTACTAAACAAATAGAAAGAAATTAATTGGCCAACTAAAAATATATATAGAAAAAAAGTTAGCTGGGCATGGTGGTGCATGCCTGTAGTCCCAGCTACTCAGAAGGCTGAGGCAGAAGGATTGCTTGAGCCCAGGAGTTTGACGTTGCTGTGAGCTGCTAGGCTGACGCCACGGCACTCTACCCTGGGCAAAAAGAGTGAGACTCTGTCTCAAAAAAAGAAAAGAAAAGAAAAGAAAATCTACATAGCTATTTGCCTGGTTGCTGGAAAAGTTGAAGACAGGTATTTTTTATGCAGTTTTAATTTTTGTTAATTTAGAGGTAGTCACACACAAATCACAACACACAGAACAAACCCATTAGATCACCATTTATGTTGTCCAAAACTGTCAAAAGATTTTTTTGTGTGTGGAAGTAGATTAATTAAAGCACAAGAAAGTGAGTTCCATGAGAAGAGTGACCTCATTTGCTGTGTTTAGTGCTGTAATAGTGACTACAACAGTGTCTTGCACATAGCACTCAATAAATATTTTTGAATAAAGAAATGAGCTCTATTTCCCACTTTCTTCTATAGTCAAATTGTAGAAAACTCTTGGAAATTTGCTGAGCCCAACTCATCTTCTGAAAATAATTCCAGAATTCACTTGCTTTGAAATACAGAGATATGTAGTTACAATGAACAGTATTGGTGTTATTTCCCATTTGAGAATTACAGAATGTGACAGCTGGAAAGGACTTTGAGATCATCCGTTCTGACTCCTTCATCTTACAAAGAAGAACCTGGGCTCAAAGAGATGAAATGAGTCCCTTAGTGTCATCCAGCTGGTTAGCAGCAAACCCACAGTAAAAAAACCCTGATCTCCTAATTTCCAGCCCAGTGATAATGGAATAAGTCTGCTTTAGGACATCTGCAACCTATAGTTCATTTCTCAATAGATGTGGAATTGAACTGAATTGAATTAAGTTGAGGCCAGACAGTGACTTTGCAAAGTAATTTTATAGTTTAGGAAATTCAGGTACCACCTTTATAAAGCCTTGGTGTCTTTACTCCTTTCCATTGCTTCTTTAGGTTAGTGTAGGGATATGACGAAGGAGATGATTTGGCGCAGTGCCTCGGCCAATTGCTTAAATTCATTTCTGAGCTTTTCTCTCTGGAGGCTAGTCGGAGCCCAAAGGCAAGGATTAAAATTTCAGGTTCTATCTGGACATAGGTTTCGACAAGAGATTAAAAGTGCTGAATTTAAAGATTCCAATGATTGTATTTTAAACAAGATTATACATCTAAACAGAAAATGGTATATACATGCAAGGCTTTATGAATATTATTTTTAATCTAGTTATCTACCCTATCCAGCATAGATTTGGGTGGGGAGACTACTAGGGAGAGGGGAGTGACCTTCAGGTGACTGAAGCAAGCCTGAAGAAAACATCCTCCCCCTTCACTTTCTCCAGTAGCATTATGAAAATCATGTCTATGTCCATTTCTTTTTTAGAAACTGTAAGTTATTCATTCATTCCACAAATACTTATTAATTATTCTTAACCCTAGGGATAAAGTGGTTAATGTGCCACCAAAATGCACATAGTCATAGCAAAGTATATATGTTACTTATGATGTGCCAGGCATGGGTTTAGGTCTTTTTATGTATTAGCTCTTATAAATGCCAGTAAGGGTATTTGGGCCCATAGTCCTGGCTGGGAGTTAGGACCAATAGTTAATAGTTCTGGTCTAAATACTTTGTCTCCTCTCTTCTACTCTACTGCATCTATTGGTCTACACTGATTTCACCCAGCCCCTCTGTGACTTCAGGCCTTGCGCTAAAATTCCCTCTGCCTCAGATGCCCATCTGGTGCCTCCCACATGGTGAACTTTTATTCATCCTTCAAATCCAGTATAAGTCATTCATCTCTATAGAATCTGTCTTGAGCTCCTTTTCCTGTCCCTTTCCTGTCCCCAAGTAGTCACTCTCTTCCATCTGCTGCCAAATAGCATTGTCCATACTTTTTAAAATAGCACTCATCATATTTGATTATAATTTATCTGTAAGGTTTATCTCCCCTCTCCCCCTGAATGACTTGGAATTCCTCAAATGTATGCCCCATAACTGGTACATAGTAGGACTTCAGTTAATGTTACTTGGATGTGCTCACTTTGGAAGCACATATACTAAAATTGGAACGGTACAGAGAAGATTAGCATGGCCTCTCCACAAGAATGACATGCAAATCCGTGAAGCATTCTATGTTTTTTAAAAGGATAAAAAGTTGTAAAAAAAAAAAAAATACGTTAGTTGGATGACTGAATAAAGTGCCTTAAAGGCTAATTTGAAGTATGTGAGACTATTACTGTAATTAGCTTCTGGGTTTGGGAGATCATAATTGGATGTGGAAATGTTTTTGTGATGAGCCATTATATGAGGACAGATTCACTAGTAAGAATTGGGTTATTTGACCACCTGCAGGTCTATATGATTAGCTGGCTCAAGAAACAAGTATAGTTGCAAACTCAGGGACAGATACCAAAACAGATAAAATGAGTCTGACCTGGAAATGAGGTTATGTTACAGTTTGTCTCTTAGGAGCAGGATGATTCAGCATTCCTTCCCTTACTTTCAGAGCTAAAACCTTGTTGGCTATATGGCAATTTCTAGGTCAGGTTCTTTAAATCAAGATGTTCTGGGATCCTTTCACTTGGTTCTTTGTAGTGATCATGTGAGTCAGATTTAAAAGGGTGGGAAGGGGGGTCCCAACTAAATTTGTATAAGGAAATAGTAGCCTGTAGAAGGCAACAGAAGGCTCAGAAAGAAAGAATGGACTCCCATCACTGTGCAAGAAGACATTAGCAGGAAAGCGTACCATGCTAACTTTCTTGCAGAGAGCTTGATCATTAACCCCAGTTCCTGCTAAAGGCTCAATCCTGACACTTGTTATATGAATGATGCCACTATGCAACACTAGTGGAAAGAAAAGTCAGAGAATGCATGTGGGAGCGCCTACCATATGATATTTCCAAATTGTTGTAAGTGCTACTTGGTTCTGCTTTACCCCATAAGTCCACGTTTATATCCTTGGGCTGACCTCAAGGGCTGAGGCTGGGTTCGGATGTTTAGTTTCTAATAGTCTTTTTTAGGGACACTTCATGAACTGTGTTAGGAAGAGTTCTAGAACCAGTAGATTGGGATCCTTCATGGATCTCAGAGCCCTATTCCTAGATTTCTGAACCACCTGGTGCTGCTACCAGAACACTCCCACCAAATATTTTAGGCCTGCATGGTGGAGGGGGGCACAGCCTTCACTCAGAGATGTCCGTGCATCCACATCCATCCATGCCTCATTGTCACTCCCCTTACTAGCAGGGAGTACACTGAATCCAGGTACATCAGTGCCAGCCCCACCTCACTCCAGCCACTTCCCTGGCCCTTACCCACTGCCCTGAGAGACTTCACCTCATAAGCAGTTTATATTGTTTTAACACAAACCTACAACATGACCTGAAATTCTCTATTTATTTCTATTTGCTCCTTTACTATTAAAATGTAACTCAAGACTCCACTGTGAGAAAACTGTAAGATTAAATTACTTTGTGTTGAGGAACTAACAGGAATAATGATTCCTCATTCCTGTAACTCTGTTGTTAATAGTTTAATATCTTTTATATATCTTAATCTTCTCAACGATCCTATTCATTCATTCCATTAATTTATTTCATTCAACAAATACTTATTGAGTTTCCACTTGTGCCAGGCACTGTGCTAGGCACTAGAGACATAATGGAGAGTAAGAACAGATGTGGTCTCTACCTTCATTATTATTATTTCATTCATTCATTCTGCCAACTAATATCTGTTGACTGCCTACTGTGTGTAAGATACTGTTCTAGGCACCAGAATAAAACAGACCGAAATCTCTGCCTCTCAAGAATATTATGTTCTAGATGGGAGAGAGAGAATATAAACAAGGTAAGCAAAAAGTATAGTATTTTGGTGAAAGGGGCTAAGGAAGGATAGCACTTTTCTGGAGATGAGGGAGGGGATTGCAATTTTGGATAGGGTGGCTGCGTGGTCCTCACCCAGAAGATTATGTTTGAGTAAAGGCCTAAAGGCGATGAGGAAGCAAGCTGTTTAGATATCTGGGAGTAGAGTGGTTCAGGCATGAGAGAATGGCAAGGAGGCCAGTCTGGCAGAGTGAGCCAAGGGGTGGGCACTAGGAGGGGAGGTCAGACAGGTGGGTGGGGAGGGAACAGATACCTAGGGCCGAGGGGGCCATTGAAGGACTTCGGGCTTTACTCTGGATGAGCTAGAAATCCACTGAGTAGGGCAGTGGCATGAGCTGCCTGTGGTTCACAGGGTCTTTCTGGCTACCATGTTGAGAATAGATTGGTGGCAGCAAGGGCAGAGGCAGGGATGTCACTTAGAAAGTCACTGATACCATTCAGGTGAGAGGTGATGGTTGGGTTAGAATGATTTCAGGGAAGGAGGTGAAAAGCGACTTGGATTTGGGCATATTTTGAAGACAGAGTTGCCAGGATTTGCCTGCTGGATCAGATGTTGAATGTGCAGGAAAGACTAGTAAAGGATGACTCCAGAGTTTTTTGCCTGAGCTTCTAGAAGAATAAATATGCCATTTACTCACATGGAAAGATGAGAGAGGAGTAGGTTTGGGCAGGTGATGAATATCAGGACTCAGTCTGAGATGCCTGTTAAACATCCAGATGGAAATGTCAAGTAGGCAGTTTATGATAGAGATTGGGCTTCAGGAGAAAGGCCTGGCCTGGAGATATCACAGTAGGAGCATGTCAATATACCTATCAAGAAAGTGACTAGAGATAGAAAAGAGAAGGGTCTAGGGACTAAGCTCTAGGGCCCCCCAGTACTCAGTGGTCAGGGAGAGGAGGAGGAACCAGCATAGAATCAGAGTGAAAGAACTGAAGAAATCCAAGAGATTGTGGTGTTCTAGAAGCCAAATGGAGAAAATAGTTCAGGAAGGAAGATGTGATCAGACCTTCAGGAAGGAAGATGTGATCAGACCATGTCCAGTGTTGCTGGTAGATGAAGTAAGATGAGGAATGAAAACTGATTTAGCAATGTGGATTTAGTATTAGCGGCCCTAGTAAGAGCAGTTTCAGTGAAGTGATAGAACACGGTAAATATACAGTATTGGGAGTTTTGTTGTAAAGGAGAGGTGAAAAATAGGATGATAGCTCAAAGGGGAGAGTTGAGAGGCTTTTCTTAAAGGAGGGAGAAATAACAGCATTCAGTGCTGGCGCGAATGATCCAATAGAGAGGGAGAAATTGGTGATATAGGAGGGACAGGCAAATGGCAGGAGCAGCCTTATGTGGATGAGAGGGTTGGTCTAAGCTAGGAGTGAGGACAGTTCAGGTATTATAAGAACAGAGAAAGTAACTTATATGTCACAGGTGCAGGTAGGTGAGTAGATGTGACAGTGGGCGCTTATACAAAAGTACTTTTCTGATTATTTTAATTTCTTGCATTGAAACAGGGAGAATGAGAGGATGGGAGGAAGTAGTGAAGGTTTGAGATGAGAAGAGAAAGTGTGAAACAGGGTTGAGGTTGAGTTATGGACTAGGGAAATACAGTGATTACCAGGCAGCATTAAGGGTGCCCTCAAGACAAGTCAGCAGGTTTGTGTATTTCTCCCCAGGTATGTTCCATTGCAAAGAAGAGTACATGTGTAGATAGAGTTGGATTGGTCTGACCAGAGTTCTGGTTTAGCTAAGTAAGAAATAGGTGCAAGGATTTGAGGGTCTCGCAGGGAGTGAGTATGGTGCTTGACTATGGAGTTTAAATAGGGTAAGAAGGGAAGTGAGGGTGTGAAGGGGGTGGGGGACCATGAAAAGATAGGGGGATTCATGGATTGTAGTTCCTGGTGAGGTCAGAGTAAGTTAAAGTTGGGGTACTAGAGGAAGTAAGTTGGAAAGATAGGAGATGGTGGTTAGAGATTGGAATTGTGATGATCGCGTAAAGTCTAGAATGTAACCAGGAGTGGTGGCTGACGTGGAGTGGTGGACAAGATCCTTGGAGGAAAGGAGGTCAAGAAACTGAGAGGCCTGGGCATTGGAAGGATCCCCCATAGGGACATTGAAATCAGCAATATTTATGAGCAAGTGGCAGTGAGTCAGGAGCTAAAGAGGGGATGTGGCCCAGGGTCTGTAGATGACTTGCACAAGGAGGGGTGCCATGTGTTGTGTAGTCTGATGAGGGTCAGGCTGGATGTTTTAGGGAGGAGAGAAGGAGAATGGTCTGGAAGCCACAATGAGGAGGAAGGAGGACATCAGTGCTACCGCTATGCCCAGTAATCTGAGGTGAGAGGGAGAGAAAACAGCCATAGCTTGTGAGGGCCGTTGGGGAAGCAGTGACGCTGGAGATGGGGTTCAGCTGAACTCAGAAAAAGAAGGAGGATGAAGGGAACATTTGCTGGAAAGGTTGGGGATAAGGGAATTTGCGTTCATTGAGTTCCAGAGGGCACAGTGGAGGTGGAAGGAGGGAAGGTGGGATTAGAAAAGGCAACCTCAGAGCCATGTGGGGCCCAGAGTCCAGGGAAATGATAGGGCCTTGGAGACGGAGTCTTGGGTGACTGATCTGAACAGGGGTAAAGGACTTGCTGGTCGAAGAAAGACTGTGTTGGTGAGGTGGTGGGGGAGGTGAGGGAGAAAGGCTTGCCAAGTTCTGGGGCTCTTCCATTTGACAGAGAGGAAACTGAGACCCAGAGAGATTTTTGTGTCTTGCCAAACTAAATGACAGTAAGGAATTAAATCAGGTTTCTGACTTGAGGCCTAATACTTTATCGACTTTGCCATAATTGCCTTTCTTCTCATGTTGTTTTAACTTCTTGAAATACCTTTCCAGGTACTTACTTTAGCCCTGAGATATTCCTGACCTCAGTGCTTATAAGATGCCATGCCTTTACTATCATTTTGTTTCCCAGACGTAGATGAGTTTATTCATTTTATACATTTCTTCAGAGCCCAGAAGCACCATGAGTAAACATCTCCTTTCCGAAACTTTCCTTGATTCTCTCTCCCCAGGCAGGGATAATCATCTTAACTGCTCCCTCCTCCTTTGCTGACATTGTACCCTGACATATAGGACAGGCCTGTTAGAGCACTTGGCACATTCTGTTATAGTCAGTCAGCTCCTCTCCCCAGCCCCTGCCCAACAAGACTGATATTTCTTCTTACTACCTAGGTGCTCTGCATAGAGCATTAATGGCATTAGTAACAGTTGTGTGTTGTCTTTCTTCTTAACCACTTTGGTACCACGCTCACCGGCCGCGAAACCTGGCCCACAGCCGGCACTCGTAGTCCGCACGATAGCTTGTGCTGTGCATTGACGATGAATTCGTTTTGCTCTTGTGTGATGAGGAAAGCTTTAAAACACTGAAAGCTTGTTTTACTTTACAGGCAGCTTTACTTGTAATGTAAATCAGAACAGGTAACATATACATATATGTTTTCATCACGTTATTTTTAAATGTTCACAATTTTATTTTGATGAATGAAAAATTAGAAAAGTCATATCACGGCTGTCGGCTAAAGTCGACGCTCGGCTGTGCGCCTTCATATCACGGCTGTTGGCTAAAGTGGCTGTGCGCGTTCATCTGTGGCTGTCGACTATAGTCGACATGGGCTGTGTGCCTTCATCTGTGGCTGTCGACTATAGTCGATGCTGGTACCGAAGTGGTTAAATCCCAGGGATAATGTTTGTTTCACTCACAACTCTCAACCTCCATGCCTAGCCCGAAGGAGACGGTGCCTGTTCCTTAGCTGTCAATGGCCCACCCAAGTCCCTTTGGTTTTTTACTATTTGACTGCATGGGGGCCCCCCACTTTTAACCACCAGCACCCACATCTCTGTCTAGGGTTCTCCCTGGTCATTGGTGCTTACTTTGCCCACCCATGCATGGCAAGCCAGAAGGGTCAGGGAATTAGCACCATGCTCTCGGAGCGGCCTTAACCAAAGACTGAGTAGATATATAAAAATTCTTAATTGCCTGCTCCCTCACCCCTTGGGTGGAGTAGCTGAGGTGTGTGCACTGGTGATCTAGTAAGCCATTTTCTGGAGCTCCTCCATAGGATTCAGCTCTGGTTGCTGCGGGTGGTGACTCACGTGGTAATACACCCTTTATTGGCCACATTCCCTTGTCTACTCCCCTACCAGTGTTTCCTGAATTTACTACCCAAATGGAGCATTTGCACTTAAATCCTTGTCTCAGAGTGTGCTTCTGGGGAAACCCAAACTAACACTGGGTTTGGCTCAAAGTAGGTGCTAAATATTCACTGAAGGAATACCTGAAACAATAAAATGTGTTTTATGAGTGAGTGAATGCATGAATGAATGAATATTTAAGTTGTATCTCTCCATAAGGAAACTATAAGTTCCTGGTAGGCAGGGAGCACCTGGTTCATCTTTGTATTCATGTTTAATAGTGTTTCTGACTCATACCAACAGTTCAATAAAGGTTGGATTGAATTAAATGACCTCAAAATAGCAGTTGGTGGAAAGAGAAAATGGTCACATAAATGACTGTGGGTTTTAATGAGGTGGAGGTGAGACTTCTATGGACGTTGTAACAAGTACTTTAAAAGTGAAAGAGTGGAAATAGCATCTACTCATTAAGAATAAAAATAACTGGCTAGGCGTGGTGGCTCATGCCTTAATCTCAGCACTTTGGAAGGCCAAGGTGGGAGGATTGCTTGAGACTAGGAGTTTGAGAGCAGCCTGGGTAACATAGCAAGACCCCATCTCTACAAAAAAATTTAAAAAATAGCTGGGTGTAGTGGCAAGCTCCTGTAGTCCCAGCTACTAGGGAGGCTAAGGTGGGAGGATTGCTTGAGCCCAGGGGTTTGAGGCTGCAGTGAGCTATGATCGTGACACTGCAGTCCAGTCTGGGCAACAGAGTGAGACCCCACCTCTAAACAAAAAAGAGTAAAAATAATTTCCTTATGAGAAAATTCTGGGGGTGTTGTAGAAAGAAATGAGGGAAAAGCCAGAGAATGATGGAGATGAGCCAGATCATGCTTGGATGACACATCTTCCTCATAACAAGATCATCTGAAGTGCTAAGTGGATTATCCACTTTATTGTTGATTCCCTTTTGGCAACTTTTAGAGTTTTACTATCAGCCACTGTTACATGATCCTGCTAAAAAAAATGATTCTAAAAGTTGCCATAAGTCAGATGCTTGTTTGCTCTCATGCTAAAATATCCTGCTGTTTTCTTATTTCTACAGCGTGTTTTGTACATGAAGGTTTCTCTGGCATACTGGAATCCAGTTTAGTGTCAAAACTTACTTTTGTGAATCCAAAGATGTATGTATGTGCACAGGTTGGGAGGGTGGTGACTCATCATGCATCAGTTTGTGTAAATAACAAAGACATTTACAGTCAAGTCTATTCCAAGGATCTGTATTATAAGATGTCTTTATTTTAAATGAGATAATATATGTGAAAGTTCATAACAAAGAACCAAAAACACAACAGATGCTCAATAAAAATGTTAGCTGAATTCAAATCTGAATTATAGCACCTTTTATTATTCATGCTTCTCCTTCTCTCCATTGATATGAATGATTGAGAATGGTTTTTAAGTTTTAGAACTCTATTTTCCAATAATTATTTGCTCATTTCTAAAGCTATTTTTCTTTATTATAAAGTACATTTCTTTGCTATTGCACATACAATTGCAAAAGTCTAGTTTTGTAGAATTTAACTTAATTTAACCCAATATATGGGTTAGAAAAAACAGACTCAATTCTTTGGGAAAAGTTAGCCCAGTTTTCTTTCTTTCTTTTTTTTTTTTTTAAGACAGAGTCTTGCTCTGTTGCCTGGGCTACAGTGCCATGGCGTCAGCCTAGCTCACCGCAACCTCAAACTCCTGGGTTCAAGCAATCCTGCCTCAGCCTCCCGGGTAGCTGGGACTACAGGCATGCGCCACCATGCCCGGATAATTTTTTCTATATATATTTTTAGTTTTCCAGCTAATTTCTTTCTGTTTTCAGTAGAGACAGGGTCTCACTCTTGCTCAGGCTGGTCTTGTACTCCTGAGCTCAAACAATCCTCCCACCTCGGCCTCCCAGAGTGCTAGGATTACAGGCGTGAGCCACCATGCCCAATCCCAGTTTTCTATTTTGTTTTTAATGCATTAAAATATTTCCAAATAGTTCAAAAAGAAATCAGAACACAATTACCCATGAAAGTAGATTATTCTTTTTAATATGGAGAAAGTATTGTTTGGGTTTCAAAAAGTTGATTTAGACTAGGGTGGCAATTGGTCACTGTACTAACTAGTTTGGGGTCTGTTCTTTTTTCTACTACTTGGTTTGGGATCTGTTCTTTTTTCCACTACTATCTTATTGACCTGTTTGAGGACAGAGTGATCATTTAAGTTTTTAAAAAAGTGGTTTGAGGCTAAACACAGTAAATCTCAAGTCCAGCGAGGGAGTCTGGGAGACATCCTAGAGGTAACTCAGCTGCTTCCCCAAGTTAAGGTGACACCCAAGAGTACTAGGGCACTTAATCACATGGAATCCCTTGTTATTGGAGGGCAAGAGCCTCTCATCGTGAAGGACATTCCTTCCATTTCCTGGCAGCCAAGCAAAGCCCTGTCCTCCTTGGTGTCCTACATCAGCTCCTCATGCCCTTGACATGAGGCCTGTAGATTACAGTGGAAATGTTAAGGATCCTGGGGAAGGTGACACATTAAGCTCCGTCCTGTGTTAGGTTTATCAGGTCCTTTCCTGAGAGGCGATGTTAATGCGGAGAGGGAGCAGAGATTACTTAAGTGGTTAAAGGTGTCAGAGTTCACAGACAGGTCTGCCAAGGGCCAGCCTTAAACCAAACCTTGGCCATGGCTGTGTGGAACTGCTATTCCTGCTGAAGCCACCATGAGCAGCAGCCCCACATCTACTACTTCTAGAAATGTGACGGGGAAGGCATTCAGAATGAGCAGGGGGCAAGTGAAATTGCCCACAGCAAGAATGTCGGAGCTGTGTCCATGGGCAAAGATGTAATTAGTTTTGCAGCTGCATCCCTACACGTGTTATGGCCTTCTTGGCACAGGGCCAGACAGCCAGTTCAGAGTCAGACACCAGACCTGTCTAGCTGCTTGGTAGAGTCTTTTGGGCTACACTTTAACCCATTCCATTCTTCATTTATTAAAGGACTCAGTTGGAATGAGCCAGGCCCAAAATTTACCTTTGGAGAAGAGAGATGAAGTCCTGGTAAGACTTCCTAGGTCTATGTGAATCTGCTTGTTGAGGCTGAGCTGTCTCTGTCCACTTGTGGTTGGTATTTCCAGAAATGACTGAATTCTTCTCATTCAGAAGTTTAACTGTTTGTCTGTGGTCTCATGTTGGGATTTGAAAGCCAGATGTTTTTGCTGCTTTTCATTTTTCTAGGTCACTTTTCTGTTGCAAAGCCATTTTTCTCATCAGGTGGTTAAAATCTCCATAAATTGTCCTACCTTGCTTAGTAGAATGTCTGTGTAATAACAATTCCAGTGCCTTACATATGTATAGTATTTTATAGTTTTCAAAGCATTTTTACATATATTATCTCACTATGTAATGTTGTCCTGGGTGTTCTGTATTAACTCACCATTTTCACCAACTTGAATACTTTTCTTTCTTTCTTCTACCACTTTTGAGGATACTACACAAGGTTTACTTCCCCCACCCTTTCATATTACTTTCCCCTTTCATATTACTTTCCCAGGGGCTATAAGTAGCAAAAGAAGTTTTCAAAGAACAATAAAAGCATATATAAATGGTACTGTTTTGTGATGGCGAAGTAAAGACTGGATGCTCTTCATGACTCATCCCTGAGAATTATGTTCCAGTTCCTTGGGTTCACACTATCAGCAGAAGTACTGAAAACAATTTATTGTAATGACTACACCAATCCTTACCCTACCTTTTTAAATCCGTAAAACATCTAGAATAAGGGGAAAGTGTGCAAATTAGAGCCATGTAGTAGTTTTGTGGGTGTTTTGTTTTTCATTTTTGTGTTTAGAGCATTTATATTGATATTATTCATCATCTAATGGAGAAATTGTAACTTCACTAGCACCATTTATTTTCTTGGAATTATATGGTTATGCAGTATAATATCAGTTATGAAATCGAAGATGCTTTAGGTTAAATCCTATAAGGTGGTTCTGTAAATTGTTTTCAAGGTTTTCTTTAGAGCATTTTAGAGACCCCTTTAAGGTTCATAAGGCAAACCAAGTCATTCCTTGAACTTACTTCTCACTGCCCTACTCTTCCCATTTCCTGTCTCCATCATTCCCTCCCCAGATGCCAGATGTCTACACTGTAGACACCTAGGTAAGTACTTAGAGTAATACAAGCCATAGGATGTCAGGGCTGAAAGGGACCAAGTGAGTTGCTGCTAGCCCTTCTGACTTTTGCATTCCTTTTGTACCATCCTTGAGTGACCAGTGAGCCTCAGCCCATTACATCCTAAGGGAATGGAAAAGTATCCCTTTTGTTGAGCCCAAATCTGTCTCCCCATAGCTTTCATCCAATTCAACAAACAAAGAATGGCTACAATGCACCAGGCACTAATCTAGGGCCTGAGTTTACAGCAGTGAACAGAGATAAAATAATGCTTTTATGGATAGGTCTATCTCTTAGAGTCATAGAAGACAAAACAATTAAGTCTTCTGCACTGAAGCCTTTAAGAAATTTGAAGACTGTGCTCATGTTCTTCTGAGTCTTCACTTTAATACTCCCAGCGAACCCAGTGTAATACAGCTTCAGGTCCTTTCGCTACATAAATGCATGCTAGTTTTGTTTAATATTGAGTTGATGTTTTAGTAGATTGATTTTTTTAAGTTTTTTTGTTATAAAGTTAATATGTATTTGGAGAACTTTCAGAAAATATAGATAAGTATAAAATATAAAGACGAAATTACCTGTATTCCCATTACCCACTGTTAAAATGTTGGTATATTTCCTTCAGCCATTTTCAACTTGTGTCTGTTTACATAGTTAAGACCATAATGCATTATTTATAATTTTCTATCTTTTTTGTATCTTGTTTTTTGACTTCACATTGACATTTGTGCTTTTATTATATTGATAGAAATCACTTAAATGGTTGTATGATGTTCCAGTGAGATAAACTATTAAAGGTTAAGTCATAAAAGAATGGAAGGGATTCCTAAAATGGGCTACACTGTTTCCTTTTCATTAAGCCTTGGGCCTCCGAAGGCACTTGAATAGTACTAGTCTTAATAGAGGGAAAGTGCTAGATTCCATATCTCCTATGGATTCTTCTAACTTGGATTATTCTTGATATGCTGCTTTTTTCCTGTTCATTCCTTTGTGTTTCCTCATGATCATGCTCTGCCCATTTGTTCGGAGTGTAGGGTTGCCTGTAGAGTTTTCTTGTTACACCAGGATGTCCAGATGGTTGTTTTTGAGGCTCCGTTCCTGCTAGGTTCAGTCTTGAGGAGTCTGTTGGAAGCAGTTCTGCTGGTGGACTAACGATGGCAAGCACAGCACTCAGCTTTGTCCTTGGGTTGCAGGCCTCCAGCTGAACCAGAAGGCCCTCACCACCTTCCCGGACGTGGTGCTCGTGCGGGTGCCCACACCCTCAGTGCAATCGGACAGCGACATCACTGTCCTGAGACATCTGGAGAAGCTGGGCTGCCGCTTGGTCAACCGCCCACAAAGCATCTTAAATTGCATCAACAAATTCTGGACATTCCAAGAACTGGCTGGACATGGGGTCCCCATGCCAGACACCTTCTCTTATGGTGAGTCTCCTTGAAATACAGTTGGAATTTATCTTCTTAAACCACCTGCATCTCTCTATTTTCTTTCCCCAGAAACCTTCTAGTATCTCGTGTTGCTTTTCAGTGGGAGTGTGTTGCAAAAAATTGAGTCTTTATCCTGGCCGTTCTTTCTGTATGAAATGCCTTTGCTTCTTTCTTTCTGTAAGTCATTCATTAAATATGTATCTGGTACATACTATGTACCAGCCACCATGCTAGGCATTGGGATACAGCAGTAAGGGAATCTTGCCCTCAAGGCATTCCTAGTTCATGAGAGGCAGAGGACAACAACTAAACAGGCAGTTTTAGTGCAGTGTAATAGTGTCTGCATAAGAGTTAGTGCCAGGTGGTGCAGGAATACGTAGGAGAGCTCCTAATGGAGTTTAGACATTGAGGAAGACTTCTTAAAAGAGGTAACATCTACCTAATCTGAAGTTATCCAGCTAAATGAAGGGGGTGGGGGAGTAATCTAAGCAAAGAGCAGAATATAAAGGTAAGAGACAACATGACCTGTTGGTGGTGTCATGAGTAATTCCTCCAATGGTAAGGGAGAGAGAGTTGAGATATAAGGCTGGAAAGATAAGGAGGCGGCATATATAGCATGTGAACGAGATCAGGGTTCATCCTGAGATTAACAGGAAGTTATGGGAGGGCTTTAATCAGGGAGCGTGGCCTGATCAGAGTTATAATTCAGAAGATCACTTTGGCCCCACTGTGGAGAAGGAATTGGACAGGGGTAGAAATGGAATCAGTAGGGGTAGGTGCTTAAATTAATCCAAATGAGCAATGATTGGCTAAATTAATAGTAAGAATGAAGATAGATAAATAAATTAACCAAAAGGACCTCTGAGCAGGCCAAATATATGTCACAAACCCCATTCACTGAACAAATGGGAAAGCTCTTCAGACTCCTATCTGGTACCAAATTTCCCTTGTGCTAGAACAATCATCTCACAAGTTGTTTTGTTCTTTCTAAGCCCATTGCAGAGATAAGCAGAAAGAGAGGCTTCTACTCTATACCGACAGCAAATGTCAGTTGGCATCTGACAGCAAGGAATGTGATAAACCTTTAGAAACAACTAGGAAGTACACTAGTTTGGTGCCACTAAATAAAGGGCATTTGTGGTCTCCAAAGGTTTTATGGTACAGTCATTAATGTCCATGGCATTGACTCTAAGTAATAAAGAAAAGGCTATGTTCAATAGTATATATAAGGAATCAAGGAAGTTTGTAAAACAATTTAGAAAGTTTTTTTTTTTTTTTTTTTCTGGAGACAGGATCTTACTCTGTTGCCTGGGGTGGAGTGCAGTGGTGTGCTCATCATAGCTCACTGCAGCCTTGAATTCCCGGCCTCAAGCAATCCTCCTGCCTCAGCCTCCTGAATAGCTGGGACTATTGATGCATGCCTCCATACTTGGCTAATTTTTCTATTTTTTTGTAGAGATAGGACCTTGCCATTGCCCAGGCTTGTTTTGAGCTCCTGGGCTCAAGCAGTCCTCCCATCTCAGCCTCCCAAAGTACTACAGTTACAAGGATGAGCCACTGCACTTGGCAATTTAGAAAGATTTTCATGCACGTTATTATTCATATTTTTAAAATTAAGGCTTAAAGACATATATAGTGAAGTCAGTGCAGGCTTTAGAGTCCTTACTTAACTTTGGGTGAGACAAATCCCTAGGCTTGGTTTCTTGGAGTATTGGTTTTCTATTTTTGCATAACAAACTACTAAAAACTGAGCAGCTTGATTATCTCACGCTTTCTATAGGTCAGCAGTTCAGCCACAGCATAGTGAGTTCTCTGTTTAGGTCTTACAAGGTTGAAATCAAGGTGTCAGCTGGGGATGTGGTCTCATTTGAGATTTGAGGTCATCTTCTATGCCTGCTGGTTGTTGGCATTCAGTTCCTTGCAGTTGTAGGTCTGAGGTCCCCACTTCCTTGCTGACCATCACCGGGGGCCATTCTCAGTTCCTAGAGGCTGCCCTCTGTTCTCTGCCATGCGGCCTTCTCCACAATGTGGCTATTTGCTCCTTCAAAGCCAGCAGAAGAGCCTCTCTGACACTTCACCTTTTTTAAAGGGCTCACCTGACAGATCAGGCCCACCAAGGATCATCTTCCTTTTGATTAACTCAGTCAACTGATTAGTGACCTAATCAAAGGAATGATATCCCATCATATTCACTGGTCCCTTCCACACTCAAGAGAGGGGATTATAGAAGTTGTGTATACCAGAAGGTAGGAATCTTGGGAACCATCTTAGAATTCTGCCTACTGCGACCATTGTAATGGGAAAGGTACCTACCTATGCAACTGTTATGAGGACTACATGAACTAGAGCATGCAAAGTCTTTGCCACATAGAAGGTACTTGATAAATGTTGGTTTTCTTACCTTTTTGCTCCTACCTCTTACATTACAAGTGCATGATGCATGTCTGTTGGATTGAATGGGTCTTTAATCAGAGAAACATGAGCCCTTGCAAGAATTCCCATGGCGGGGCAGGGTGCAGTGCTGGGGTGACCACTGTCTGACCATCAGCCTTACTGACTTTCACCTTTTCTTGGCAGGTGGACATGAAGACTTCTCTAAAATGATTGATGAAGCTGAGCCTTTGGGCTACCCGGTTGTGGTGAAGAGCACACGAGGCCACCGGGGTCAGTGCTACCAGGGCTTCCTGGTTGTCAGTTCACCCTGGGCTGCAGCTCTGCTGGGACAGGGCACTCCTCAAGTGCTACTTGAGAAGATGGAGCTCCCCCTTGAGGAGCCTGCAGTGTAGTTCTTCTCTCTGTCCCCTCCTGTTTGTCCCCACGGTCCTGCTTATCTCTTCCTTGGACTCTGGCAACAGACTCCTGACTTGACTCTGATTGGTTTCCCTAACTCCACTGCCAGGGCATCCTCTGTTGTGTTTTTGAAATAATTCTTCGGAAACTTAGATCTATTCTTGTCACTCCCTTGCCAAAAAACCCTCCCAAGACCTTGTGTTGCCTATTAGACAAAGTCCATTTTCCTCATTATGACACCAAGGGCCCCGTACAAACAGCCTCAACCATCTCTTGCAGCCTTCTCTGGCCACATGACCCCTTCATCATAATTCATTCCAGATTACTTCTCATTCGCCAAATAGACCACGCATCTTCCCATCTTTAACCGTCTACTCTTCCCTTTGCTGGGAATGCCGTCTTCCTCTGCCTACCTGGTGAAAACGTCTCCTCCTCCTTTCAGGCCAGCTCCAAATTGTCATTTCTTTTCTACCCACATCCCTGATCTCCCTGTGTTCCATACAGAATTAACTGCTCTTCCCTTTTTGTTCCCGTAGCACTTTGTACATGCCTCTGGCATAGTGCTGCACTTTAGAACAGTTATAAGTTTATGTGCCTGCTCCCTTTATTAGACTGCGAGCTGCTTGGCAGTGGGGACCAGGTCCTGAGAATCTCTGTCTCTGTAAGGCTTACTGCAGTGCTCGATGCATGACAGGGACTCGGTAGTGACATTGGCAGCAGAAAGCAGTCCTCCTGCAGAATGTGAGCAGGCACCTCATCATGACACCCAGATGGCCTGCTTAAATGCCCAGGGCATCTGGAGCAAGAGGAGGTAACCCTAAACAGACACATGATGATCAATTACTGTGATGTAGGGACTGTGAAATAGAAATGAACTAGACGCAGTCGCTGCTCTCAAGGGGCTCAAAGGTGTAGATAGTAGAGACAGTTGCACTGCGGGAGATCACTACTGTAGCAGGCACCCCCGGGGCCTGTTTGAGCCTGAAGGAGGGGGGGGCCAAGTCTACTGTGAAGGCTTCACTGGAAGTAAAGAGAGACTTAAGTCGAAGTGCAGAGTTTGAACTGGAGGAAATGAGTGAGCAATGTGCAGAAGCAGGTGTAGGCAAAGCAGCCGTGAGTCGAGGGGTCCTGCTGAGGAGCGAGAGAGACGAGTCTGCGTGGCAAGGGGGGACTCTTAGTACTACTCAGATATACTGCTGTGCTAAACTTCAGTCTTTCAACTAGTTATTTTATTGTGGTAAAGTATATATAACATAAAATTGATCTAATATTTACTGAGTGTCCACAGAGTGCCAGGCACTATTCTAGGATCTGGGGTTACAGATAAATTCCTGCCCTCAAGAATTCCTGCCCTTCTATGTTGTAGAAGGTAAGACAGTAAACAGAAATTAAATATAGTACATAATTTGTTTTAAGTTTTTAAAATTAAGATATGAATCACATAAAACATTTATCATTGCAAAGTATAAAATTCAGTGGATTTTAGTAAATTCACTGGTTTACAACCATTACCATTATCTGATTTCAGAACATTTCCCCCACCCACAAAATTAACTCCTTACTAGCCGGGCGCGGTGGCTCACGCCTGTAATCCTAGCACTCTGGGAGGCCGAGGCGGGCACATCGCTCAAGGTCAGGAGTTTGAAACCAGCCTGAGCAAGAGCGAGACCCCATCTCTACTAAAAACAAAATTAGAAAGAAATTCATTGGCCAACTAAAAATATACATAAAAATTAGCTGGGCATGGTGGTGCATGCCTGTAGTCTCAGCTACTCAGGAGGCTGAGGCAGGAGGATCGCTTGAGCCCAGGAGTTTGAGGTTGCTGTGAGCTAGGCTGATGCCACGGCACTCTGGCCCGGGCAACAGAGTGAGACTCTATCTCAGAAAAAAGAAACTCCCTACTTATTAGAAGTTAGTTCCAATTGCTTCTCCCTCAGTCCCTGGCAACCACTTATCTACTTTCTGTTTCTATAGATTTGCCTATTTTAGCCATTATATATAAATAGATTTATATAATATGTGGGCTTTTTGTGTCTGGCTTCTTTCAGTTAGCATGATGTGTTTTTCAAATGTCATCGATGTTGCAGCGAGTAACATTACTCTATCCCTTTTCTATTGTATGGATATACCACATTTTGTTTACCTGTTCATCAGTTGGTGGACATTTGGGTTTTTTCCACTTTGTGACTATTATGTATAATGTTGCTCTAAACATTTGTGTACAAATTTTTATGTGGACTTACACTTTCATTTCTCCTGGGTGTATACCTACGCCTACGAGTGGAATTGCTAGGTTATATGGTAATTCGTTTTGTGTTTTGTTTTTGAGACAAGGTCTCACTCTGTTGCCCCAGCTAGAGTGCAGTGGTGTCATCATAGCTCACTGCAACCTCAAACTCCTGGGTTCAAGTAATCCTCCTTCAGCCTCCCAAGTGGCTGGGACATCAGGCATGTGCCACTATACCAGGGTAATTTTTCTACTTTTTGTAGAGATGAGCTCTGGCTGTTGCTCAGGTTGGTCTTGAACTCCTGGGCTCAAGCAATCCTTCTGCTTCAGTCTCCCAAAGTGATAGGATTACAGACATGAGCCACTGTGCTCGGCCTCATGTGATAATTCTATCTTTAACTTTTAGAAGACTGCTAGACTGTTTTCCACAATGGTTATGCCATTTTACCTTCCTACCAGCAATATATGATGGTTCCCATTTCTCTTTGTTCTCACCAACACTTAATTATTTTTTGTTTATTTTTTATATTCCTGGCTTGTCTTCAGCAAGAACACTTGTTATTTTTTATGTATATATGTTGATTATAGCCATCCTAGTGAGTGTAAAGTGGTATATCTGTGGTTTTGATTTGCCTTTCTGTAATGACAAATGATGTTGAACATACTTTCATGTGCTTATTGGCTATTTGTATATGTTCTTTGAAGGAATTTTTATTCAGATTCTTTGCCCATTTTTTTACTTGGGTCTTTTGTCTTTTTATTGTTGAGTTTTAAGGGCTCTTTTTATAATGTGGATGCTAGATCCTTATTAGATATATAATTTGAACATGTTTTTTCCCATTCTGTAGGTTGCCTTTTCATTTCTTAATAATGTCTTTGATGCATAGAAGTTTTTAATTTTGATGAAGTCTATTTTGTCTGTTTTTTCCTTTGGTTCGTGTACTTTGATGTCATTTTGTGTTTGCCTACTCCAGGGTCATACATATTTACATATATGTTGCCTTCTAAGAGTTTTATAGTTTTAGCCCTTACATTCAGGTCTTTGATCTATTTTGAGATAATTTTTATATATGGTATGAGATGGGGGGCCAACTTCATTCTTTCACATGTGGATATCCAGTTTTCCCAACACCATTTGTTGAAGAGACTGTTCTTTCCTCATTGAATATTCCTGGAACCCTTGTCAAAAATCAGTTGACCATATGTGTGAAGGTTTATATCTGGGCTTTCAATTATGTTCCATTGATACATAGTTCTAGTTCTATGCCAGGCTACATAGTCTCTATTACTGTGACTTTGTGGTAGGTTTTGAAATTAAGAAGTGTGAGTCCTCTAACTTTGTCCTTCTTTTTCAAGATTATTTTAGCTATTTGGAGTCCTTTGCATGTCCATATGAATTTTAGGATCAGCTTGTCAATTTCTGCAAAAAAGGAAGTTGGAATTTTGATAGGGGTTACATTAAATCTATAGATCAGTTTGAGGAGTATTGCCAGGATAACAGTTTATGAACATGGGATGTCTTTCCACTTATTTAGATCTTTAATTTCTTTCAACAGTGTTTTATAGTTTTCAGAATATGCCTTATACTTCTTTGGTTAAATTTATTTCTAAATATTTTATTCCTTTTGATGCTATGGTAAATGGAATTGTGTTCTTAATTTCATTTTCAGATTGTTCATTGCTAGTGTAATACATAGTATTTCAGCAGGGAAAATGGATAGGAAGTAAACAGTTACAGTAGTTAAGTTAGACTTTAGCAAGGCAGTGAGTACACAGGCTGTACCCTTGAGAAAAGACCCTTTTCTTCCTTATCAATAAAATAGGAATAACCATCCTTGTCATAATAGTTCCTAGGGCTAGTGTGAAGTGTAAATGAAATAATAAAAAAACCAAACTGCTTGGCACTTAGATGATTAACTAATCTTTGTGCCCTTCCTCCCCTTTTTTCTCCTTGCCTTAAAACTGTAACTCTTTTATTAACTTTAGATTAAGCCCCATATTAGAACCTCTGTACCAGGAAACAAGGAATCTAGTTCCTAACTCTAGCCCCCATCTCTGCTGAAAATCCTACCTAATGTCCAGAGAACCCCAGTGCCTGTAACTGAATCCCAGACATCTGTTGCAAGGTTGTCAGATCCTGGTGTCAGACATCTAACTACTTGTACCTCTGCCCATTGATTGAGACTTGGAACACTGATGTTGCATTGTGCCCACCTGCTGGGGCCTCTCTTTTCCTGCTGGGCCCTCTGCAACTTCCCCGACACTAACTGCCCACTAAACTGCACGCCCTGCTATCACCTGCCACTTGGACATCTTCACATCACTTGGCCCCACTCCTCCAGCTCTGTCAGGTGTTTAGGGTCCAGTCATCTCAGGAATGATTGAGTCCTGGTTATGATATGTTCTAGAGGCTAGTTTTCAGTCTTATGTGCCACTTGCCTGTCACTCTTGTTGTTAAGACTTCAGAAGGGTTCCACTCCTTTTAAGATGATGACACAAAACTTAGGAAAACATCTCTTTGTAGGAACCCAGATCTGTTAACTAATCTGTTAACTAACTCAGATCTGTTAACTAATATACAAATGGAAAAGTAGATGCTAAGTAATTACAAAAGCATAGGTGATTCAAGCAGAAAATAAAGAATTTAGAATCAAGAAGGAATGCTTTTCCCACTTCTGAGCAACAGAAGTATAGGTCATTCCATTTGGAATTAAATGGGTATAGCCACATAATGACTTTTTTATGTTCGAAAGGATGAAGGACGTCTGCCAGTGGCTCCCCCTCTGAGCTCCCACCGTGTTTTGCACAGACCTCTCAGTGTCATGTCATGCTGTGTTGTGGTTACCTTTTTTTGATCTCTCTCAGTCCAGACTTGGAATTTCTGTAAAGTATGTCTAATTAATTTTGTTCTGTAAACATTAATTGACATCTGCCCTGTGCATCGAGCCCAGTGTGGGGTTTGGGAGGACAAAAAAGTAAGTGAGACGTGGATACTGCCTAATCAGCATCCTGGGGTGACAGGAGATGCTAATTAACTATTTTTGGAACTGAATTGATTAGATCCTTAGGATTTTATTTTGGCCCCTTCTCTGTGTTTCTGGAATACATCATTATATCATTTTGAAAAGAGTGGTGGTCGAGAGAGGCTCAAAAGTATTAGGACCTAAGGTTCAATGGCCGTTTAAGGAGAAACAAGACTCTAGTCAGAGAAACAGAAGGGGCCAAATGTGGGTGAGTTCAGAGAGAACTGATGATGGTGTGGGACAAGGAGGCAGGATGTCAAGGACAGAGTCCGGAGGCTTCTCCAACCACTTCTCTTGCTCTGTCTTTCTTCTTAAAGGGAAAGCTGTTTTTCTGGCAAGAGATAAACATCACCTCTCAGACATCTGCCATCTGATCCGCCATGATGTGCCCTACCTGTTCCAGAAGTATGTGAAGGAGTCTCACGGAAAGGACATCCGGGTCGTGGTGGTAGGGGGCCAGGTGATAGGCTCAATGCTTCGCTGCTCCACAGACGGACGGATGCAAAGCAACTGCTCTCTAGGTAAGGTATAAAGGCGCAGAGCCAGTCTGTTGTCATGGAAGGCCACCAGGATTTTTCACTGGGGTGTTTGGGCCTATTTAGTAACTGTGTATTTATGCCTACTATCTTGTTAGACCCTCTGCTAGCCACCAGGATCTCACAGAGAAGAATGAGAAATGAGCCCATTCCTCTCTCAGCAAGCATTCCAGCAGGGGAACAGATGAGTGTAAGTGCTATGACAGAGGTCAGGGTAGGGGTGTCAGGAAACAGAGGTTTGAACTCTCTCTTGTAGGTGTTAGGACTTGTCAGGTTTTAAAAAGGGATCAGTGTTTGAGAAAAACTCCATCTGGGTAAAGGACGGATTGAAGGCATAAGATAGGAGGCAGGGAGATAAGTTTCGAGGCTATTGCAACAGCTCAGACAAGAAATAATAAGAGTCTAAGCTAAAGCAATGGCAGGAGATAAAGATCATATTTTTCTTTTACATTTAATATAACTAAAAATTGTTTTCCTTTTATGTCTGATGCTATTAGAAAGCTGCAGTTTATGCTTTGGTCGAATGCACGAACCCATCCATAAACCTATTGATAAAGTTTGTTTTCTGTTGTGGTGAATGGAAACATTCCAGGGGGGATGTAAGTTCTTGTCCCCATCACCAAAAGCTATTGTCAACCTCATTGAATGAATGTGTGTATTGGTAATATGAAAAAAAAACACCTATAGTTATTTTTTCCTAAATCACCAGATGGAGACCAAGTCCAGTGACTAATAAAGAGGCATAGACACTGATTTGGTTCTTCTTTCATTAATATTCATTGAGCATGTCCACAAGCAGACTCTGGTGGACATTGGGAGTGTAGAAATTATAAGAGAGCCTTGCCCTCAGGTAGCATGTGGTCCAGTAAAGAAGACACATAAACAAGATAGCTGTAAGGTACTGTGATGAAGTGATGCGATACAGTCAACTGCTAGATTCAGGAGGGCACAGGACTAAGTACCTTCCATGTTATCTCATTTCCTTTTCATTATAATCATGTGTAGTGCCACAGTATTGAACCTTGTCTATTATCATTTTGTCTTTTTAGTGACTTTACAGAATCCATTCTTTAGTAACCACACAATTTTATAGATGTTATTTATAGATGTTGTTTTTCTTCCTTTCTTTCTGTTTTTT
>VBSM01000529.1:28402793-28417328 GCA_008086735.1 Cheirogaleus medius
CCGCCTCGGCCTCCCAGAGTGCTAGCATTACAGGCGTGAGCCACCGCGCCTGGCTGGAGTTTTCCATTTCTGTTTATATGAAGTATGATTGAAGATGAGCAAAGCTACCTTTTAACCAAATACACTAGAACATATGCACTCAAGAGTTACTATAATTGAAATTACTTCCTTGGGAGACCATACTCTTGAGCTGTGATGTTGCATGTGCCAAGAACACTTAGAAATCTTCTTTGGAAATACCTTTGAAGCCATGCAAGGAAAGAGGCCTCACAACTTTATAGTTAGATCTCGTTTTTTCCCCCTTGCCACCCACCAAGGTAGTCCCGAGCTCCATTACCCATTTTATTTATCAGACTTATTTTCTAATGCTCTTTGGCTGTGGGAAAAAAAAATCATTCTTCCAAAAATAGATCTATCCTTAAAGGACAAAGATTTACCAACATTGAGGAAGCTTACAAGTTGACAGTTTCCCAAGAGGGTTCTAGAAATGTTCTGAGTAAGGTCAGCTTTATTGAAATAAGCATACATTTTCCCAAGGTGACTACTTTGAAGGCAACGCCACCCATTAGGGTGCATAAATTCCTGTACTTATTCTGCCGTAAATGTAAAATGTGTATAAAGTTAAACTCCTACATTTTTCCACAACACATTTAAATAGGAATTGGCCTTTAAAATATTGTAGTTAAAAGCAGAGCTCACCAAGGAACAGTTGTACAGTTAACAAACGTTTGGTGCCATGTAATGGAGATGTCACACTACACAGTTGTAGTTTAAATGCAGTCCAACATAGGGTGCATGCCACTGAACTGTAACCCTAGTAATGTGTCTTGTACATTTGAAAAATGATAGTACTTCACCTTTATATAGGTTAAGACATGTACCTTATCTTTACCACTCAGGGTGGCTTTAAAAGAAGGATGGTTTTAGGTTTGTTCTCGCTGAAATCGGTCAGATGCTTTCTGTGTAAACGTCTGAACCAAGTGATGACCTTCTGGAAGCTGCATTCACCGATTTCTACTGTTTAGTGCAAGTCTAATCTTCCCACTTTATCTAAAAGGATGCTAGCAGGGTCCCTTCCTGAGCAGAGCAGCTAGGGAGTGCTTCCAAATTCCTTTGCCAAAGGAGGCCCATTTTCCAGCTGTTAGTGACATCTGTAGTCATTGGCATCATTGCCTGGAACCAGCCCTGTCTAGCAGCAGAGGAAGCTGGACCACAGTTGGGCCATAGCCAGTCCCTCCAGGAGTTCCCACACCACAGCTGGCCATGGGCTCTGAGCCTCAGCCAGGTGGCCAGGCTGCACTGTCACCGTTGCCCACAAGGCCTGCTGGAAAGAACACAGAGTACAAAGCCAGGGCTGATTCTGGCTCTCCCTTTAAACAACAGATTGACCTTATGCAATCACAGAAACTCTGTACCTCCATTTTTTCATTCTTCACATAGGGGAAAATACCTATTCTGTTTGTCTCTTGGAGTGCTTTGAGGTTAAAGTGAGTTAATAAATGAGACTGTGCGTGATGTGGAAGGTGGTAGTATAACACCTCCCCCATCTGGTTTTATAACAGTTTCTCATCACTCCTCTAAGGAAGTTAAAAAAAAAAAAAAAGGCCATTAATTCTTGGCATTAGCACACTAAACAGTGAAAGGGGCCCTGAAAAAGAAATGCAGCGTTGCAGAGGCCTTACTTCCAGCGAGGTAAACTTAAGACCCAAAAGGAGTAAAGTTCTCAGTGTATTCAAACAGCCTTCTGGATGTATCATATATAACCTGAAACCCTCAACTCTTGTATAGCAACTAACGAAGTCTTCCTTTGTAACATAGATTGCAGTGTCTGTATATGGTCTTCCCATTATATGATAGTAGCATCTTGAAACTGGTCAAAACTTGAATGCCAATAGCTCAGTCACTCAGAATACACATGATTCTGCACTTGGGAAAAATGTCTTCATGCTATCTGTCTGATTGGATATGGGATTGCCAGAATGAGGATTTGGGGCTTTAGGTCTTTAGGATCTGAGAAGCAATATAAGTGGATCATAAGCCCTCAGTGTCACAATTGCAGCTCACTGCTTCCAGATAAGAGGAGATTCCATGACAGTGGGGACTGGGAGAGAAGGAAAGGGAAGGAGAAAGATCTGGGATACTTTTGAGAAAGAAATAAAAAATTGGTATCATTTGGAATTCTAGTGGGGAGGAGGAAAGAGTGGCTCTCCTGTGGGATGTTTTAATGAAAGAATCATGAACATGTATTGATTAGAGGTAGATGTCTTTGAAGCTATTCTGGAAGGCAGCTATGCTCACCACTATACCACCAACGCTCTTTGAAGCTATTCTGTATAAAGATAATGAGTTGCATGGATTACCATCCACCCTGGAGAAGTTGGAGAGAGGTGCCTCATCCCTTCTTTAAATCCTGAGGACTGCTGGTCTTGAGAACATTCTGAATGTAATCTTAGGGAGATCTAAGCAGCTAGCTGGGGGGGTTCCAAAACCACCCAGGTAAAAGCTGACCCTCCCAGAAGTTAATGGACAGAACACTCTGCGTGTGCAAAGCCCAGAGCCACAGGATTATGAGGTGAGTTTAGGGAGTCAGGTGAATCCAGCATCAGTCAAACAAATCACTTCAGCGTAATATTTTCCTTTGCACCTGGAAGTGAGGCTTCTGTTTTTAGCCTGCAGATGTCATGGGAAGGGCCCTGACAAGCCACCTTTGTCATTGTCCCTGTTCTTACATGTTACGTGTAAGTTTATGTTCTTACATCTGGGACTGTAGCCTAATAGAAAACCTGGTGCTGTTTTTGACTCTGCCTCTGAGACTCAAGATCAGTACAGATTGTTGCTCTAAAGTGTTACCCGGAAAGCCATCCTTCTCAGGGATATATTGTTTCTCTTTTCCTAAAACTAGATTAAGCCTCCATTCTAACCATACGTGGGGAACCTGCGGTCTCAAGGCCATGTGTAGCCTCCAGATCCCCAAGTGTGGCCCCTCGGCAGAATCCAGACTTCACAGGAAAAAGTCCCTTTATTGAAAGGATTTGTTCTGTAAAATTTGGGTTTAGTCAAAAGGCCACACTCAAGGATCCAGAAGGCCATCTGTGGCCCCAAGGCTGCAGGTTCCCCACCCCTACCTGAGTTCCTTTAAGCCTTTCAATTTCTTTCCCCGGGTGCCATTCCTGGGCCAACGTGCGGTATCCCGAGCCCTGTGCTGGCCTTCCAGCCCTGCGCGGTAACTTCACTCTGAGGTCATGTTATGTGGGGCTCTGAGGCAACACTAAAAAAGTTACCTATAGAGACAGATTTGAGGCCAGAGGAATAACAGCACTTTGGAGACCAGTCCTCCCCCGCACACCGTTTTATGAATAATTTTATAAATGAGTGGGGAATCTGAGTTTCAGAGGCCACAGTCACGTAGCTGGTCACTTGCAAGGCTGGATCCAGGCACTCTGACTCCCCACCCGGGTCAGCATGGCTCCCCTCCACAGCATCCAGCGCTGGCTGCCATCCTGGGCCCACCCTCTGCCGTTCCTCTTCTGATGAGCCTCTGTTCTGGATCAATATGGTGTTGATGTGCCAGCTGTCAGGGGTCCAGCACTTGGATGGCTTCTGGTGAGGGCCCCAATGGCACGGATGAGATTTCCATGATGCAAGCTGGCTCATGGCCGCACCATCTTTACACCAGCCAAGACCATTGAACCACCCCACCCGCTCGGTGGTGGGAGGTGAGGGAGAAGGCCGTGCCAAGTGACTGGAGGCCTCTTTGGCCCCAGTTTGGCTGATGTTCCCTCCCTGCGAATGTCCTGAAGGCCGAGGGTTTGCAGTCCCTGAACCTCTCGCATCAGGCACACCTGAAGAGGAATCCTATTTGAGCACGTGCTCCAGTTGTGATCAACACCAAGGTCAAAAATTTCCTCCCACTTTCTTTTCCACAGTGTGTCCCCCTTGCAGCCAGCAGGAGGCACAGATCCTCCCTTGTTGTAGCCCAAATGTCTGCCGAGGACTTCCCGCCCCTTGAGATCCAGACAGGTCTGATAGCTCTGGCCTCCAGGTCTGAGCCTCTGGATTTCTGTGATTTCTAAGGGACTTACGTTTTTGCAGCCACTGCAGACTCCAGACTTCTGCTACCTCATTTTAAGCAACAATGTTGTCTCATCCCTGCACTGCATCAGCTGAGACGTGGAGCTCAGTTCCCTCCCCTAGTCCCACATACAGCAAAATTCAGATGAGCGAGTGTGTGCACGTGTGTGTGGGTCTCAGTGACGTGGGAGGGAATGGCAGCTGCTGCAGCAACGCAGGCTCGCGTCCCATTCATAGAATGTTCTTATGTACTGTTGAGTAACCCCCACTCACCTTCCACTCCACGTGGTCCCTGCCTCCCTTTCTTGGGGCAAAACAAATGCACTTATATTCTCATGTACAGCATCAGTATAGCTATTCTTTTTCTTAGTTTGATTCCTGCCAACACCCTTACCTTCACGATTTCACCTTTTACCGTGGGTGGCCTATTAAAGGCATTTTCCCCTCCTAAAGGGGGACTCTGGTGCCATCTCTTAAAGTGATACATTTTTCATTCCCTCCACACGAGTCGGGCACCACGACAACCACATTCACCACTCGCTGTCAGGGGCACGCCTTATGGAAGGCAACATGGACTAAGGCAAATGGCGCCAGTTTGAGTCAGATCCTGCTCAAATCCTGACTGAGGTAACTTAAAGCTTGTGTGACCTAGGGACAGTCACTTCCTCTTGCTAAACCTTAGTTTTGTCACCTATCAATATAATAAATACAAGCTTGAACACATAGCACTTAGCCACATGCCTGGCATTCCGCAGGTCCCTTTCCTCCTGCTTCCCCTGACTGTGAGCAATCACAGGCAGCGCCTTCCTGTGACCATGGCTCGGTGCCAAGGGATAAAAGCCAGCAGACAGCAGCTTTACAGCTGGGAAAGAGATGCTGGGGGCAGGGCTGGCGGCGGCTCAAGCATGCTGAGGTTCAGACTTAATGACTGGAAAGTCCCCTCCATCCTTGGGATTCTGTGATGCTATAGTGCAAGATACAGCGGATGTATTTGGCTTAGAAAAATCCTGGAGGAAAGGCTGCCTTGGACAAATGGGAGGCTGGAAAGCTTACAAGCGGTCTGACCTTGGATGATTTAGCACCTGGGTTTTTTGGCTCTTCTCGTATTAGGTTTGCTGGCTGTGCATCAGATGGAAGGAGGAGGTGCCAGGGACTTGAATTAAACCTGTCAAACAGAGGATGAGGGGAGTGCAGAAGGCTGGGGGGAAGGGCGCTGCGTGGGGAACTCTGAAAGTCCGACAGCACCATCTGGACTTGGCAGGGATGACAGCCCTGAGAGAGGTGGAACTAACCAATAAAGCAGCTAAAATTCTGCTGTCCTGGGCCTGTCCCGAGTGGGACTCCTGGAACACTGATCTCCTACAAGCCTGGGCCCTGAATCACTCTCCAGAGCTAATAAAGGTCTCTGTGTAGGCAGGACTAAGCAGGTGCCTGGTTGGTTTCATCCTACCTCGAGCTCCAGTGGTGTGCTGGAGCCGGCATGTACCAGCCCATGAGAATGGATTGTTAAATTTTCAGGAATTTTGTGAGCTGGTTGTTAAATACAGCCACTGTGATCATTATAGATTAAATTATATAAAACCACAATTAACTAAAGTGAATTAAAAACAGGTAAAAATATGCACAACTCATCACTTGCTAATTATTTTACTATTATCTATGTTCTTGAGGCTACTGACATCTATTGTATTTATATGCTGGAATTATTATAGAATGGTGTGCATCTCTTCCCAAACCCACCATGCAGTGACATTACATTCTCTTCCCAAACCCACCATGCAGTGACATTACATTCAAAGCCTGGAATCAGACGCGGTAGGAGTATACACACCAGAGATGGACAAACACTCCATATCAAGTCACCTCCAACACACACCAGGTGGTGGTTAAACATTTCTCAGCACGCCACTGCCACTGGGTGATAGACAAAAGAAATTGATACACATAAGCATTGAAACATCTCAGTTCCAGGGAGGTAGCATTTGCCATATATTTCTCAGAAGCAAGTATCCTAGTATAGCATGCACAACTGACTTGGAGTAAAAGAAAAACACTCAAAAGCACTGTTTCTCTGCTTGTTTTATCTTGCCTTTGTGTTTTTCACATGCGAGAAATCTGTTTACTTCGCCCCTAAACTGATGGAGTGATTTGTGAGGTTCAGTCTCACCTGTGGGCAGTAGTTCAGCTAAGTTCCCTCCAGGAAAGTGAATTGTAGTTTTTCCTGCCTAACTGGCAAAATGAAAATGTGCTGAAAAGAATATATCTTAACTAGGCACCGAAATAGCTCATTTCCAAGTGGTTTATACAGCAATAACAATGTTAACTTCTCCAACAGAGAGGGAAACATTTATAAATGATTGTTTTGCTCTTTTTGCTTTTTATTAAAATTATTACTGTGGAACAGAATGCTTTGTTTGCCTTTGTCCTCAAAACTCTGTGCCTTTTGGTTGTTCTTTTAAAGTAAGAATCACATGCTGAATCTACATTTTATTATTTTCATATCATAAAATGAGGAAAAGTCTCCATAGAAACTTCCCCCTATTCGCTTGCACACCAGCTGCATTCTGAAAAACCATAATTTTCCTTTCAAACGCAGAGTGCTGTCTGAATTGTAATATTGCCAACTCTCAACTGTCAAGATGATGGAGGAAAATACTAATGCAGATGGCGTGAGCTTGTCACGGGCCTGCTCAGCGTGCTCTCCTGGGCTGACATTTGAATTAGGATTCAAATAGCAAGTGAGAGCTGAAAGCTGTTAAAAGTGGCTGTATGGTGCAGTAGGGGGTCCCAGGGGATTAGAAGAATCTGTGTTCCCACTTGAAGAACTCTGGAGGCCAGGCGAGGCCCTCAGGACTTGTGTTTGCCTGACATTTCAAGAGGCTTCCTGGGAGAAAGAGTGGTAAGACCTTGGGGAACTAACTTATGATCAGCACAAGGCCCAGTGCCTTTGAACCAAGGCTGTTCCCCACCTTGTGAAGTCAGTGAGCCCAGCCTGAGGTGAGACGGTCACAGGGATGATGCTTGATGGCTGCAGCCAGGGAGGATTTGGGGTATGACGCTATGTCGTACCACTCATACTGTCCTTCAATCCAAACACTGGGAATGTGACCTGTATTTCTTTCTTCTTCTTTAATATGAAAATCTCCAAACTACACAAAAGTAGAGAGAATACTTTGGTAAACTCCCCAGAAAAAAGACATTTCCTTATGCCTTTACCACATGTAACAAAATTAGCAATAGTCCCTTGATACCATCTAATTGCCAGTCCGTATTCAAATTCCCTCAGCTGTCTCAAATAGAACTGCATTTAGCTCCGTTGCAGACCAGCGCATTTGGTGGAACAGGAAGTAGTTTGAAGACGGTGGTGATTTCTTCTGCTCTGGCAGACACCGTGCTGAAGGGGCACCAGTGTGTTCTCTAGGCTGGTGACAGACATCTTCACAAGTTGTTCTATCTTGGCATTTCCTCTTCTCAAAGAATAAGCCTAGGAAACGTCCCCTTCTATTTCCCAGTGTCCCATAGTCTTCCTCCGGGATTCTCCCGGCTTCAAGCCGCTGGCACCCGCCTGCTAGCTGCTGCTTTCACTGGAGGGATTTCCTAACTCAGGGAAGAGGCTTCTCTCAAGGATTACTGCTCCTCCACCAGCTTAGGTCTACTGTACTCAGTGAATCAGCTCCCAGAGGGCCTTAGCATCTTCTCTTTTTCTTTTCTTTTTTTTTAGAGACAAGGTCTCGCTCTGTCATGCAGGCTGGGGTGCAGTGGTGAGATCACAGCTCACTGCAACCTTGAACTCCTGGCCTCAAGCGATCCTCCCTCCTCAACCTCCTGATGTGCTGGGATTACAAGTGTGAGCCACCGTGCCAGGCCAGCATCTTTTATTAGAAAATTTTGGCTGAAATTCTCTTAAGTCAGAGAACATTTGAGTAGCAGCGATTGTGTCGCAGCTAAAGGCACTCCTCTAACTAAAGAGATGCAGCCACTGAATGCTCAGGCATTTTCTTTTGCTATACAGGATGTTATTAAGACAATTGGTGCCAAGGCAGGGGATCTGAAGGAAAAAAAAAAGACAATTGGTGAAATCTGATATGGTCTGTACTGTATTGTCTGATAGTATCATATCAATGTTAATTTCCTGATTTTGGTGATTTTACCGATGAGAATACTTAAAGTGTCCTTGGTTTTGGAAAATACACATTAGATGTTGAGGGATGAAGAGATATCATGTCTGCAACTTACTTTCAAATGGTAAGATAGAATGGAAAATAATTTTAAAATGGAAAATAATAGAGAGAAAATATATATAGAGAGAAAATATATAGAGAAAATAATAAAGCAAATGTGGCAAAATGTTAACATTTGGGGAATCTGAGTGAAAGGTATTATGGGAATTCTTTGTATGAGTAGTCTGAGTAAGTCTGAAATTTTGTCAGCCTCCTGTGCTGGGCTGCCTCTTCATGAAACGTTCAGTCTCCGCAGGCATTTCCTTAGGCTCTCTTCTCTTCCTTATCTATATTTCATCCCTACGTGATCTCTATTTCCATGGTATTAATTACCATCTACGTGATACTCTCAAATTTATCTCTGAACCCAGGCGTCTCTTCTTAATGTCAGATTGCATATCCAGTTGCCTACCTTTCATCTCGCTTCGAATGTCTAAGTTTCTCAAGCTCACCATGTTCCAAACCAAATCTACAGTCTTATCTCTCCCCGACAAACCTGCCCCTCTTCCAGGGCCTCCTCAATTGAGTGCACAATGCCAACCACTTGCCCAAACCAGAAAAAAATATAAACCAAAATTCCACGAGTCATCTGTGGCTGCTTTCCTCCTCAACCCCCAGATCCAATTTTGTTTCTTGTAATAAAACTTGACTTATGAAATATGAACCATCTTTTTTTATTGAAAAAAATTTTTTTTGCCATGTTCATTAAAATGTTTTGGGAGATCTACAGTCCTAACAAAGGTTTGTAAGCAAGGGACAATGCTTATAATATATAATCCCCGGTTTACATCCTGGTCTCAATAGTAATCTTATTCATATGCTTTTAAACCCTGCTACTGCTTATTTAAATATTTACTAGCTATTGAAACTGAATGTTTGTGTATGCATATACAGGGAATAAAATATATATCTCTCTCACATTGCCATTGATCTTGATGAATATTAGGAAAGACATACTTATTCTGTTAAGTGAAAGGATGGCATGGTTCTGTCATCCAAGTAATGCTTCACTATCTTTTCTGAAGCATTTTCTTTCCCAAATGTTTGTTTCGTGTGACTTATTGTGTTGGAGAGATGCTGTACTTCAGAGAGTCATTGTAATAAAGAGACAGCTCATTTGCGCAATGTGTATCTGTAGTGGGATATGGTGAGACTTCCTGGTGGTAGAGAAATTTGGTTCTAATCTTGGTCATCCCATGGCATAGCACAGGACTCCAGTGTGCAACGATAAACTGCTACATAGGGAGAATGCAGAGCAACTACTCAAAGTGAATTTTTTTAAATAAAGGTTCATAGACAATATGATATAATTTACAACAGTGCATATACACTTGCTAGTAGAAAAATTTAATCAGGTCTTTCAGAGATGATCCTTCAGCTCCACCCCTGCAAATTCTGCTGAAGATGCTTAGGAAAGATGTGATCACCTGGTGGGAAGGTAAAGACACTCTGTGGGGGACCCATGGCATCACCAGAAATCCTTTTCTCTTCAACTTGCTTATACCCTTTGGGGTCAAGTAAACCACATTTTGCAGAGCTCTTTAGAACTGAGATTATTTCCACATCAGTATATCATATGTGAAAATGAAATACATTTTCCTTGAGAAGTCAAAAAAATAAGGGAAAAAAACCCATTTTCAGCTTAATGAAAGAAAGAAAATCTGATAATTTACCATTAGTAGACCCCCATTGTAGGAAATACTAAAAGATTTATTAGAAATTTGAGTCCAGATGGAAGATGTGAAAAGTAAGAAGGAATATGATGACTTTATAATAAGAGTTATGACTTAACGAGATTAAGATAGATTTGAAATAAATCACAGTAATAATACATAAGTTTGGGGGAAGTAAATGTAGTTAAAACATTCTAAAGACCTTGTATTGTCCAGGATGAGGGTTTTGTGAATAACTTTAAATTTCGTTAAGTTAGGAATGAGTGCTTGAATTTCTGGGGCAATCATTAACAGAATAGAAACACAGGATAGAACCTACAAACTAGCAAAGGGTGGGAAAAATGGAAGAAGAAAAAATATTTAATCAATCCAAAAGAAATAAAAGGAAAAATTAGAACATGTAGAATAAATAGAAGGCACAAAATGAGATCATAGATTAATCCAAATGATTTTTAAGAACCAAATAATTTAGTGTATAAACAAAATGTAAATGGACTAAATGATTCTTTAAGAATTGCAGATATAAAAATAATTATATTATTTTTACAAGAGATGCATCTAAAACATAAGGATACAGATTGAAAGTAAAAGCTTACAAGAAGAAATATCAAGGGTTACAGTCAGGCTTAAATCAGGAAAACAGAAACCTCTCTAGGCATTCTGAATAAAGAGATTTATTTTATTTTATTTTATTTTTTATTTTTCGAGACAGAATCTCACTCTGTGGCCTGAGTTAGAGTGCTGTGGCATCAGCCTAGCTCACAGCAACCTCAAACTCCTGGGCTCAAGCAATCCTCCTGCCTCAGCCTCCCGAGTAGCTGGGACTACAGGCATGCGCCACCATACCTGGCTAATTTTTCCTATATATTTTTAGTTGGCCAATTAATTTCTTTCTATTTTTAGTAGAGACGGGGTCTCGCTGTTGCTCAGGCTGGTTTCAAACTCTTGACCTTGAGCGATCCTCCCGTCTTGGCCCCCCAAAGTGCTAGGATTACAGGCGTGAGCCACCGCGCCCGGCCAAGAGATTTATTTAATATAAGGGACTAAAGGCTTACACAATCTTTGAAACAGCTGGATGATAAAGATCAGGGAGCAAAGAGCGGCAAGCTGCTTTCACAGGAAATCTACTTTCAAGAAAACAACAGTGGATGATTCTCAGGATGTTTAATGGTTGCTCCTTATGTAGCTTCCAAATCTAGTGCAGTTGGCCCTTATTGGCAGAATCTTATCCAGAATCATACAAGGAGAGGGATACTTGGAACTATAGTTCTAAGGTTCCCCTTCAAGGAGAGGTAAAGGATGACGGGAATGGTGATGATGCCTAGTTGATAAAAAGAATCCAGCCCCAAAGGAAATGGGTGTAGCTATATTAATATCAGACCAAAATAGACACTAAGGTCAAAAGCATTACTAGAGATAAAGAGAATAACTTCATAATACAACAAGAAAAAATTCTATTTACCAGGAAAATATAATATTTAATTTTTTGCATGCCTAATAACAAAACCTCAAAATAGCAAAAATTGACAAGACTATAAGGAGAAACGGATAAATTTACAATGATATTAGATGGATTTTGTATATCTCTTTGGGAAATAAATAAAAATTTGGCAAAGATATACAAGAATTGAAAATTTTATAAACAAACTTGCCTTAATGGGAACATACAGGACACTGCTCTCAATAACTCCATTCTTTTCTAACACACACAGAACATTTACAAATATTGACCATATCTCGGGCCATAAAGCAAATCTTAACCAATTTCTAAAAATCAAAATTGTACCCAGCATATTCTATGATCTTAATAAGATTAAGCTAGAAATCAACAAAAGAGCAGTAAAATCACCTTATTTTAGAAATTAAGAATCATACTTCCCAATGACTTATGAGTCATAAAAAATTAAGAAATATTTAAAACCAAAATAAAATACCATATCTCAAAATATATAGGATCAGCTAATGCAGCATATAGAGGAAAATTTATAGCCTTCAATATACATGTTAGAAAAGAAGAAAAACTTTAAATTACTAGACATGAAACAACCAGAAAATTATGGCCTACAACCAAGAAGAAAATCAGCCAATAGAAATAATAAAACAATTTAAACAATAACTTTATAAACATATTCAATGCAGAAAGATTAATGAGTAAGAATTCAGAGATGGGGAGAACAGAGAATAGATGGGGGGGGGTGAAGAGAAAAGGGCCAATGAATTTGGTGAAAAAAACAGAGTTAAGAGTTTAATTAAATGGACTTTTAATGATATTTTTATAATAGAGAAGTTCTAATATTTTCCTTTATATTATCTGCTGAAGAGTTGTTGATCCTTACCCCTCCAATCTTCATTAAGAGTCTACTTGAAAGAGCTGGCTCATGTTCAGAGTTAGAGGGTGAGAATCAAGAAGAAGGGCCCATGTCCCTAAAAAGAAGAAACAGGTACACAATGCAAACTGGAGCGTGAGTTCAACTGAAGATGAAAACTGGATCAAAAGATGGCTCAAAGACAATGACCTCATAGCCCCTGGGACTTCATAGGCATCTTGGAGAAAGGTAAGAATGTCCAAAGGTATGGAATGGGGGTTCTGGCTGATTTTACCTTGAGGGGCAGGATGACCCATCTGACATACTTTTATTACATGTGTCCAAATGAATTAACTTACAACAAGGAACATAAAACTCTCTGACAGGTTCTTGAGCTGCATATCCTCTCCCTGGATGCAGATCTACCCAGGAAGCAAAGCGCAGCTTGGCAAGTCTGGAGAGAAACTAAGGGAGAAAAAAAGGATATTCTTAATTACCTGAGTCATCAAGATGGGACAAGCTGATACAGCTGTGGCCACATCTGGGCCATTTACAATAATGAATGAGGCTCTTGGGAGATCAAGGCCACAAAGCAATTATGTGAGAGAGCTGGAGTTTGAACTCAGGCATGTCTGAGTCCAAGGCCTTCACTCTGCCCTCTGCATCACAGGGGGCCTTTCAGAGTGCCTGTCCCTTAGACAGTACAGATGGCTCACATCTGCTTCAACTTATTGCCTGAGATAAGAACGACACCAACCTGGAATGCTGTCTCAGCCGGTCCATACTGAAACTCCTTGAAAAGCAGGCCCAGGGGTGTTTTCTGGCATATGAAGACCTTATGTATGATTTATGTCTGCATTTTGCTGTTTGTTTCCTATATGTCTCATGTCCCTTTTGTTCCTCTATTCCTCCTTTACTGCCACCTTTTGCTTTAAGTGGATATTTTCTAGTATACCGTTTTAATCCCTTTGATGATTTTTAACTATTTTTTATTTTCTTAGTGATTGCTCTAGGAATTACAATGGAAATTTTTATCACATTCTACCTCAGATTAATGCTAACTTAATTCCATTATAGTATTAAGAATAGAGAAATTCGGCTGCCAATATAGCTCTATTCCCTACCCCCTCCTTTGGCAAAGAGCTATGAAACATACATTGTCATTGAGAAACTTCTGGGAACTATGACAAACTATTTGTAGTTTAATTACAATGACCATATTAGTGATCGACCACACATTACTCAGTCATACAAAGTAATGATACAGCAAGGACAAAGGTCATGATAAGGAACAGTTTTACTGATTTCTGTGCCTAAAGCTCTATATTCCTTCACATACACTGTGTAAGAACAAAATCGCAGCTATGTGTGCAATCCCAGGGGAAGAGGGTGGAAACTTCAGCAAGCCAGAGTACCTCAAAGCGATTGTGCAAGGCTGATATATTAGACACTCAATATCCCCTGATGCAGAGCTCAAGGGTCACTAAGTAATGTGATGATCTTCAGCTGAGATGAGGCGTAGTAACTCTTGAATGGCGTTTTGCTCATGGACATCAAGCTGTTGTTCTTCGGCTAGATTGAGGGCTCTCATGGCATATTCCTGTGCCTGAAACAGAATTGCAGTGACAAAAGGGAGTTGTCACAGGAAAGCATAATGTTGGGAAGCCCCATCTGTGCTCAACTCTAGAAGCATGGGACAGAACTCATCACCTTCTCACACCAGCCACTGAGCTCTTGTTGATAAACCTGTGAAAACCACTGGGCCCTTACAGCTAGCCACCCATGTGCTGGGTGAAGCAGGGGCACTAGAAAAACCCACCTGATCTGACAAACTAAGTACAAACTAAGTACACTGTCTTAGCAAAGTGAGATCTTTGTAGGATCTTAATCAGGGCCCCATGGGCCAACATGGGGAGGCATAGAGGAGACAGGTACTACAAATGAGTTACCATCCCAGGGCAATCCTGGGGGCCATACAGCCCAAGTTTTGACTTGGACAGAAGCTCCCCTGCCTCCTTTCCTTCCATCCTATAAATATTTATTGAATGGCTACTATGTTCCAGGTACTATGACTATAGCAGACATGCCTGTCCTCATGGAACTTACAATACAGTAGGGGAGAGAAACAATAAACAAGACAAATCAGCAAAGCACGATAGTTTCTTAAACAGTGAGAAATGCTAAGGAAAGAAAGCAAGCAAGAAAGGTGGGCAGGGTGCGGTGGCTCACACCTGTAATCCTAGCACTCTGGGAGGCTGAGGTGGG
>VBSM01000529.1:28417428-28434779 GCA_008086735.1 Cheirogaleus medius
GCCTCCCAGAGTGCTAGGATTACAGGCGTGAGCCACCGCGCCCGGCCCCCATTTCATTTTTCTTCATAGCATTTTCCACTTTCTGAAATTATATTACACATTTATATGTTTCCTTCCCCTCCTCCAAAAAACACAAGTTCCATGGAGACAGGGAACATGTCTGGTTAGTCACCACTGTAGCCACCGTCCCTGGAATAGTGCCTTGCAAGTGGTAGATGCTCAATAAATATCTGAATGAGTGAATCAGTCCATCAGTCAATCCATAAACCTGAGATGTGCCACTTATTACGTCGTGTAAGACATTCAGCAAATACTGGACCCTCTCAGTGCCTCAGTTTCCTCATCTGTACAGTGGCAATAATAAAACCCCTACCTCATAAGATTGGTGTGAGCACTAAATATGATAATTATGAAGAGGGCTTAGATCAGTGGCTGGCATGTAATGAGTACTCAAAACAGCTACCTTTTAAGTCATTTCATGACAATTCATTTCTGCCTGAATGCCTGCAGCAATAAGGAATTCAGTAACTGAGGATAGTTAGTGCTGCTGCCTCGTTCCTCCAAGGTTTCCCAGCCTCAGTTTACCTATGCAACCCTGGGAAAGCCTCCTTGAGGGAAAAAGACAATCCAGTTTCCATTATGCAGGCTAGACTCAACAAATGAAAAATGTTATGAGCGTCTGAACTTTTTTAACACATTCACTGCCATGTGAGTTGTCTTTAACTCACGCTAGTTTTGAGCCCGGGGCTTCATTAAGTATATATAACTCACACGTCTCTTTACCTTGGGAGCTGTGTGAACTATTTTTCAAGTTGCATATAACTCACGCACAGAAAACCATAAAAAATAACACATTTGTCATTAAATTAGAAACGATACTTTGTTTTTGAAGTTTTTGTTTTATTTTTGTAATAAAACACCATGGCCCCAAGAAAAAAAATTTTTTTTCTAGTGTGCAGTCAATGTGTTAAAGTGAGGGCTTGCTCCGAGGGTAAACGCTAGTGGAATTGGGCAAAACACAGCTGAATTCAACTAGATAAACTTCTCTCATTTTAGACATGTTGCTTTTGTAGGGAAACTTGCCTTTGAATAATTCATCATCAGGTAGCAAAGCATGACCAGGGTTTTCAGAACAAAGATAGTTTTTTGGGGGGCTTTGTCAGATGTAGATTCTCGAATGCTCAAGATTGAAGTCAGGGTCCGAATAGCTTCTGCTTCCTGGGCTTCGTCTGCATTGGAAGGAGAAGAAAGAAAAAACAGGCCATTGGCAGCCCAGTCTGACACCATCATAAGCACTCAGCTATCAGGGGCCTGGTCTGCTAACACCTCCTCACAAGGGCACTGGCGGAAACAAGACAAATCTTGGCAAGTTCTTCAAAATGAGGACTGCTACCACAAGCAGAGCAGGACGCAGGACAGTTTCAGGCCGTTCTTCAGCTTTGCTTAGCATGTCATGATCAGAGTGGTCTCAAACCATGCTCACACCCACAGGTGCCAAAGTTGCTAAGGTTTCTCTCTTTTAGACCGGGCGTGGTGGCTCACGCCTGTAATCCTAGCACTCTGGGAGGCTGAGGCAGGAGGATCGCTTGAGCTCAGGAGTTCAAGACCAGCCTGAGCAAGAGTGAGACCCTGTCTGTACCATAAATAGAAAGAAATTAATTGGCTAACTAAAAATATATAGAAAAAATTAGCCGGGCATGGTGGCGCGTGCCTGTAGTCCCAGCTACTCGGGAGGCTGAGGCAGGAGGATCGCTTGAGCCCAGGAGTTTGAGGTTGCTGTGAGCTAGGCTGATACCACGGCACTCTAGCCCAGGCAACAGGGTGAGACTCTGTCTCAAAAAAAAAAAAGGATTTCTCGCTTTCAGATTCCTGAACTCTGTACCTCTTGGGTTCCCAAATGCAGGGAATTTCGTCACAGCTGGATTCTTAGGGTCCAGTGCAGCTTCCACTCCATGGCTGAGAGGAGGGAGCTGGGGCAGAAGGGCTTCTTGCAGCTGCGGCAGCTTCATCCTTCTCCCCTAGTCCAAAGAAGGGTAAGCAATAGCCTTTCTGCTTCCTCGTGTGAGTCTGTTTACTATTTTCCCCAGCAGTTTTTCGTCCTACTTTAGACACTATTTACTGAGCAGTTACTGAGGGCCAGGTACTTAAAAGCACTTATACTTTAATGTACTAAGCTTAGAAGAAAAAGACAAAAAGGACATACACCATAACGTGAAGGTTGGCTATCTTTGGATATCTGATTTCCAAGTTTTCTGTTGTAACATGAACCACTTTCATAATGAGAGAAAACCTAATAAAGTTATTAATTACTCTTTTAAACTTTAGCTCAAAACCACTTCTCTGAAAAACCTTCCTTCTTCAACACCACCCAACTGTTCTCACCTCTTCATTCTGGGACTCATCTTGTAATATAATTCATACTCACAGAAATGTTCTTTTGTTGTTGCTTATGGGTTCTATATCACCAACTGCACTGTCTGTCTCCTGTGAGCAGATACCAACTCCTCTGGCTCTTTTTATTATCTCAGAGGGCACAGTGTTGTGCAGCGCTACTCAACACTCAGCCCTTGCTGAGCCTGGGAATAGAGATGAATCCAGTTTGGCCCTGCCACTGAGAAGCTCACTGCTAGTAAAGGAGGAGGATACAGTGCCAGAACAAATCAGCGATGCAACTTCTGTGTACAGTCTACCTTGGCTTATGTGCCCTGAAGGGATAACATAAGAAATGGATGCTCTGCAGAAATCACAGGGGGCTCTGATGGGGTCTTCTTTTCCTCCAAATCTGTCCCTTAGTAACCCCCCTGAAAGGCTGTGTGGTTAGAGGGATCTGAATTCTTCCCAGCACTGGTAAAATCTCTTTGATCCTCATGTCCCTGTTTTCTCCATCAGCAAAATGGGGAAGATGGCACTGATGTGCTCCAGGACAGGGACAGCTGCTTTCCCTCTTAGGGACAAGGCCTGTGTATTAGGTGGGATGAAGTGACTGCTCTGCCTTCTAGGGAAAACTGACACTTACCCAAGCCAGTGTCATTCTCAAATCGTTTGCCCAGTAAATCCATTTGTTGGATGCGAGCCTGTAAGAGGCCTTGATAGTGATCGTTCAGATATTTATGCCAGATCTCAGAGACCTGTCAGGAAAGGAGAAGGCAATCAGACAAGCAGACCATCTCTGGCCACTGGACCAGCAGTGTGGAGAGCAGAGCATCTGGCCAGGTTTCCTGAAGTCTGGAGGCTCCTTCTCTTACTGTGCCCGGGGGCAGAGGGAGCCCTAGGAGCCCCAACAGGCCTGGCCATAGTGAGGGTGACAGGAGAGGAGCTACAAAGGGCATGTGGCAGGCCCACCCAGGGGCAGCCGTGGTGGGGTCTAACAACAATGGCTATCACTCGTGGAGGGCACACAACACTAAACCTTTATACCCTCACAACATCCCAGTTGAGGTAATATTCTTATTATTCCCATTTTACATGTCAATAAACTGAGGCTCAGAGAAGTTAGATCACACTTGACTTCTGGTAAGGGCTGTTAAGTGGCACAGCCAGGATTTAAACCCAGGTCTGACTCCAAAGCTCATTGCTTTTCAGCTACAGCAAAATGCTTCTTCCTAAGAAGTGAGTCTAAAATATGAATCAACAGTCACAGCATGACAGCCTGTATCACACACAGAAATGGTTGTTTGCTAAGTGAGGTGTTACTAAGTGAACATAACAGACAGTTCGAAATCATTGACATGTACAGCTGAAAATTTTAAAGTGTTCTCGTGTTCTTTGATCCCTCTATAGGACCTCGCAGCAATAGATTTCCGTTGAAAACCTCTTCTCTGTCACACACTGCAATATGCCCACATTAGCTTGTTCTTTTGGGTAGGACGGAGTATGGGGCAGTCTGTTTGGAGAGGTTTGGCTCTTACAGACCATTGTTCATTACTTGTTAATCACCCCATGGATGCTAAGGATTAGTCTCTTTGGCTAGTAGAGAAACAGGAAGAAAGGAAATGCAGTATATCATGTATCAGGCTGTGCAACCTTGGGCAAGTCACTTCATCTCTCTGTGCCTCTCTTTATGGTGTGTTTCTCACGGATGGTTTGACATCAGTTGTAAGATACCAAGCCTCAGTGTCAAGGCTCAGTTCCCACATGCCCCAGCTCACCTTGGTGTACAATGAGTCTGCCACGTCCAGCTTTTTAAGGTTATAGAATATATTAGCCAGGTGGAAGTAGCCTCCTGAGGTCCCGATGTCCTGTGTTCCAAATGCACAACTGGCAAAATAAATCTATAGCAGGAGGCAGAAAGAGAGCGCTTGAGTTCCCTTTGCAAATCATGTATCTGATAAAGGACTTGTACCCAGAATACACATAAAAAAAAAAAAAAACCTTTGACAACAGCCCAATTTAAAATGCCTATTCTGACATTTCTCCAAATGTCATTTCTCCATTTCTGCAAATGGCTAATAAGCACATGAAAAAATGCTTGACATTGTTAGTCATTAGGGAAATGCAAAATGAAACCACAAGGAGATACCACTTCATACCCACTAGGATAGCTAGAGTCAAAAAGATAGAAAATAACAAGTGTTGGCAATGACGTGGAGAAAATCCTCATACATTACTGGTGGGAATGTAAAATGGTGTAGCCTCTGTGGAAACAGTTTGGCAGTTCCTCAAAAAAGTAAACATAGGCTCACGCCTGTAATCCTAGCACTCTGGGAGGCTGAGGCGGGAGGATTGCTTGAGCTCAGGAGTTTGAGACCAGCCTGAGCAAGAGTGAGACCCCATCTCTACTAATAAATATAAAGAAATTAGCCAAACAACTAAAAGTAGAAAAAATTAGCCAGGCACAGTGGCACATGCCTGTAGTCCCAGCTACCCGGGAGGCTGAGGCAGGAGGGAGGATAGCTTGAGCCCAGGAGTTTGAGGTTGCTGTGAGCCAGGCTGACACCATGGCACTCTAGCCCAGGCAACAGAGTGAGACTCTGTCTCAAAAAAAGAAAAAAGGTAAACATAGAGTTACTATATGACCCAGCAATTCCTCTTCTAGGAATAAAAACATGTCCACACAAAGACTTGTACACAAATGTTCATAGCAATATTATTCAAAATAGATAAAAAGTGGAAACAACTGAAATGTCATCAATTGAGGAATGGATAGACAAATTGTAGCATATCCAGATGATGGACTACTATTCAGCAATAAAAGGAATGAACTATTGACACATTTGACAACATGGATGAATCTCAAAATAACTATGCCAGGTGAAAGAGGTCAGATGCAAAAGACCACATATGATTCTGTTTATATAAAATGCCCAGAGAAGGCAAATCTATAGGGACAGAAAGTGGTTGTCTGGGACTGGGGAAAGACTACAAACGAATATGACGGATCTCTTTGGGGACATAGAAACGTTCTAAAATGTGATTGTGCTGATGGTTGCACAACTTTGTAAGTTCACTAAAAATAATTGACTTGTACACTTAAAATGGGTCAATTTTATGGTATGTATTAATAAATTAGTATTTCAAACGTATTTAGATTCCTAGACTAAGGAATCTGAGTTTGAGCTAATTCTTACTCAGCTCAAGACACACGCGCCTCTGTTTAATGTGTTGGAGGATATAGAGAGGAAACACGAATGAAGAATTGTATTAGTCAGAGTCCCAAGTGGAAATACATGGCACCCTCAAAAAGATTACCTGACAGTAGTTTAATGGAAATATTATTTGACATGTGGAAGGGTTAAGGAACCAACAAAGGCTAGTCAAACACTAGAGACTACCAACAGCAAAAAAACTATGACCATCCCTACACCTGAAAAAGCAGGGGAGAAAACAGGGTTACCAGGGCCCAGCAAGAGCCAGTGCTGCGGAGGAAGGCCACCTGCCAGGAGCGGGCACTCCTGCGAGGAACACTGCCTCTGCCAGATCGGGGTCGGGGCAGAAAGGCAGCAGAGAGAATAAATGCCCCAACCTCTCTCTCCCCGCATCCTCCACTACCCTGCTGTGCCTCCCACTCTCCAACCCCAACCAAGGCCAGACAGGAATGGAGTCCCGGTTACACAGCCCATAGGGGTCAGGCTCCCAGGGCATAGAGTAGGGCTGACAATGGATTTGAGGTAGGGGGAAATAGGGAATAACCAACATAAGAATGAATTTATGGGCACTGTGCAGTGGCTGGCAACCCAAAGGAGGGTTGCCCAGTGGAGAGACCAGTGGAGAGGCTGAAGAGAGAACCAACCTGCATGGAGACTGCAGCCTGACCCTACCTTGACCCAGATTTCAGGCTCAAAAATTCTCCTCTCTTTTTCCAATACTGAAATCCTGATAGATTTCAGGAAACCTCATAAATTTGGGGAGAATAGCTCAATTATCATCTTTATCAGTCTATCTAGTATTTGTATAGAGTTTTATAGTTCATAAGTGTTTTTTTATACATCTAGCTCATTTAAATTTAATAACTACCTCTGAAGTGGAGACATTGATGTTAATTTAAAAAGTAACAGCCAAAATACTACACATACATTGTCTTATTATTAATCTTTGCAATGAGGCACAGACTATTGTATGATTTCAGTCTTACATGATGAAAGAGGTTAAATAGTTTGTCCAAGACTATGTGGCTGTGAAACAACAGAGCTGGGACTAGAAGCAAAGCCCTTCTCTTAAACCAGCATGCTGTTCTGCCTCCCTTTCCTAGCTTCAGAGGAACTGAGGCTTGAGGAAGATATGACCTGGCCAAGGTTGCATAGCCAGGAAGCAGAAATGCTTGAACGCAGGTGGTTACAATTGTGTTTTTGCTAATATCCCATCAAATGGTCAGTTGTAAACAGAAAGTTTTAGAGAAATGCTCAGTTAAAAGAAAACACAACAAACAAACTAAAAGAGCTGTTTTCAAAAATACCCAAGTGTTATAATTTAGCTTGTTTACATCATTGGCCAGATGATAACGGGCTTCCTCGTAGTTTTTCTTAGCCATATAGAGAAGTCCCAGGTTCCGATGCAGCAGAGAGTGGGTGGCATTACAACAGTCAGTTGATTTGAGGACAGTCCACTGGGCTTGGAATAGATATTCTTCAGCCTGAACTATCCGGCCCAGACCTGCTCAAGAGCAGTAGAGAAGGTTAGAATTCATACCCTGTCCAAGAACACATGATGAAATATAAGTCATCACCCATTCACTCATTTATTCATTGACTCAAGTATTTATTGACACACAAAAACTTGTACATGAATGTTCATAGCAGCCTATTCATAAGAGCCAAAAAATAGAAACAACTTAAATGTCCATAAACTGATGAGTGGATAAACAAAATGTGGTATATCTATATCCATGAGTGGAATATTATTCAGTCATAAAAAGGAATGAAGTACTGAGACATACTACATCATGGATGAACCCTGAAAACATGATACTAAACAAAAGAAGTCAGACACCAAAGGCCACATAGTGTATGATTCCATTTATATGAAATGTCTAGAATAGGCAAATCCATAGAGACAGAAAGTAGAGTAGTGGTGGCCAGGGGCCTGTGGCACGGCGGGGGTGGTTAACTGGGAGTAAATGCTGGGAGTAAAAGCTAATGGTTATAGGGTTTTTTTTAGGTGTGATGAAATGTTGTGGAATTAGATAGTAGCAATGGTTGCACAACCTTGTGAATATGCTAAAACCACTACATTGTCCTTTAAAAGGGTGAATTTTATGGTATGTAAATTATATCTCATTTAAAATATAGGCTGGGCACAGTGGCTCACACCTGTAATCCTAGCACTTTGGGAGGCCCAGGTGGGAGGATTGCTTGAGGCCAGGAATTTGAGGCCAGCTTGGGCAATAGTGAGAGACACCATCTCTACAAAAAATAGAAAAATTAGCTGGGTGTGGTGGCACATGCCTGTAGTCCCAGCTACTTGGAAGGCTGAGGAAGGAAGATCACCTGAGCCCAGGAATTTGAGGTTACAGTGAGCTATGATGACACCACTGCAGACTAGCCAGGGTAACAGAGTGAGACCTTGTCTCAAAAAAAAAATATATATATATATATATACATATATATATATACATATATATGTGTGTGTGTGTGTGTGTGTATATGGGGAGAGAGAGAGAGATGCATATTTAATACCTTTTAAGTGTCAAAGAGTATTTGAATATTAGGAATATAGATGACTTCTTTTCTCTTGTCTTCTATATCACTTAGTAACCAAGTGTTGTCCACTCTACCTTTTAAGAACCAGACTTGATTCTGGGTCTTATCAGTGCTTGATTCACAAGATGAATCAAAGTGAAACATGAAAACAAGTACATTTATAATACAGTATAAGTGCGATGACAGAAACAAGGTTTGGAAGCGACAGAGAACAGGAAATGTTTAATTCTATACGGATGGGGTGGAGAGGGACAATGAAGTGGGCAGCAGAGTCTGAGCTGGGTTTTGAAGATGAATAGGAGTTTTCCAGATAAATAAGGGCATCCCAGGCAGAGGTAAGAGCATATAACAATATCATGGAGATATGAAATAGTGTGCTATGTTTGGAGGACTATATACAGTCGTCCCTCAGTATCCACAGGGGACTGATTCTGGGAACTCTCAAGGATACCAAAATCTGAGAATGTTCAAGTCCCTGATATAAAATGGCATAGCATTTGCATGTAACTTATGCATATCCTCTATATACTTTAAATCATCTCTAGATTGCTTGTAATACCTAATACAATGAAACAATGCAAACGCTATATAAATAGTTGTTATACTGTATTGTTTTTTGTTTGTATTTTTTTATTGTTGTGTTATTTTTTGCTTTTGTTTTTATTATTTTTGAACTGTGGTTGGTTTTATCCACAAATGCAAAAGCTGCAGACGGAAGGCTACTGCACTGATCTGTAATGCCAGAGCACACAGTGTGCAAGACAGAGTGGCAGAACATGAGGCAAAAGAGGTGGGCAGGGGGAAGGTCATGGAGGGTTTAGTAAGTCACACCAAGGAACTCGATGCATATGGATAAAAATTAGAGGATTTTCAAAAAGGGAGAGAGAATTAGATTTAGATTTAGAAAGATCCTCTGGAGCCAATGTGGAGGAGAAAGAAGAGGGCAGGAAGAAAGGCAGAAGACTCACTAGAACACTTTTGAAATGGTTCAGGCAAGCGCTAATAAGAGCCAGCACCAAGACAGTGAATGGAGCTGGAGAAGGTTTGAGAGAGGCATGTAGGAGGCAGGATGGATAACACATGAACAACAACTAAGTGACGCAGAAGGCAAGAGGAAAGAAAGTCACCTTTATTTCTAATATTCAGATACTCTCGACACTTAAAACTTTGTCTATAAAGATAGGTAACAGCCACCTGCCGACCTGCTTGCCTCCCAGGGAGGTTGTCGGAACTGACTAGAAAACCACCGTGCAGCGTGCAGCAGAGCAGGAGGCACGCTCTGGGGTGAAGCATTTGTGTGATGGATGCTGCCGCAAAAAGGGCACCAATGAAGGGTCAGGAGATGAGGACTAGACCCCACATAAATCAATCTTTGCTCTTCTCCGTCCTTCCTCTCAGCCCTAGTTCATGTGAAAGCATTCTTTTATTCTAGTGGTAATCCTACATCACTGAATTAAAGGAGGTCAGATGAAGAGGAAGTAGTCTACAAGAAGCAAGTAACTTGACTTGACCGAAGGTCAAAGTACAAACAAAATGGGAAGATACTCAATTAGAAGGAAGAGGCTTCTCTCAAATCCTGGCTCGTGTGAACGTGGCAAGTTGCACCCAGGCTTTGTCTGTAAAGTAGGAGGTTTAGACTGAAGTCCTCTCAGATTTGAAGAAGCAAATGACTTTTAGCTAAGATTGTTTAGATGGGGGAAAAAATGGTAGAGGGCATTGCCAAATATTGGAAAGTTAAGTTTTTCACCATCTCTTTCTCACTTGAGGAGGCAGTGCCATGGAAGGAAGGCCCCAAGGCCAAGCAGAACCAGCATCTAAATAAGCATCAGTCCCAAAAGGAAAGGTCTTCTTAGGAGGATAAACTACAAAGCTGCAAATTCAGAGCAGGATGAGGTAAGGTGAGAAGAATGGGCTGCTACTAGCCCATTAGTTCTCAAGCAGAACTAAGACTGTGCCCAGCGAGTGGGTAAGCTGAGGCCTGCCGCTTGCACAGAGCCTGCCTGCAGGGGCCTGTGGACGAAGTGGAGGTAGCGGAGACATGAAGTTGCCGAACGAAGGGAGGCAATGCCTTAGGGTGACTTTAATAGTATATGGAATGGAGAAAAGACAGCCACTTAAGGACCAGGGGCACTTGTCTGAAGGGTGAAGTGACAGGCTTACACTGGGCTAGTGGCAGATCCGAGAGACATTACAGGGGGAGATTTTGTGGCAGTTGGTGATGAAAGTAAAGGAACACAGAATAACAGCAGTCACGGCTGAGTCAAGGGCTGTGGCTGTGAGGCGCCCAAAGGAAGAAGAGGGAATCAGCATTTCCTGACGGCCTGCTGTTGGCCATGTCCTGTGTTACTCTATTTGCAACAGTAATTTAAAAATCTCCTGGCAGCCCTGTCAAATAATTATCAGATGGTGAATTTGCAGAGCAGGAAACTTCATCCATTCTTTCAACCACATGTGTACCTAACTGAGTCTCTATCACCGTGCTAGATGCGCAGTGCACACTGAGACGTGATTCCTGACCTCAGGGAGCTTATGATCAAGCAAGGTAGGTATACAATAAATAGAAAAGCATGAAGAGCTTAAAGGAAATGAACAGAACACAAGGACCAAGAAAAAGTGGGAAAAAAACCCACTTTGGATGATTAGGGAAGGTGACATTTAAGCAGGCACCTGAAGTCTGAACAAAAGCCAGCCATGTGTGAGGGAGAAAAGAGCATTCCAGGCAGAAGGAACAGTATGTGTGAGAGCCCTGAGGTAAGGAAGAGCTTAGCGCATAGGATAACCTAACCAGTAAAGAAAGAGCTGGGAAACTTGAACCCAGGTTTTCTTGCTTCCAAAGCCCTGCCAACAGTGGGGGAAATGAGTAGGGTGGCTCCCCCTTGAAGTGTTACTGAAAATGTCATTTCTAATTGATTAAAATTCTAAAGTTTTGGGCTGGGTGCAGTGGCTCACTCCTGCTATCCTCGCACTCTGGGAGGCTGAGGCGAGAGGATCTCTTGAGCTCAGGAATTCAAGACAAGCCTGAGCAAAAGTGAGACCCTGTCTCTACAAAAAACAGAAAAATTAGCCAGTGTTGTGGTCCACCCTTGTAGTTTCAGCTACTTGGGGGGCTGAGGCTACTCGGGGAGCTGAGGCAGGAGGATGGCTTGAGCCTAGGAGTTTGAGGTTGCTGTGAGCTATTATAAGGCCACTGTACACTAGCCAGGGCAACAGAGCAAGACTCTGTCTCAAAAGAAAAAAAAAAAAGGAAAAAATTCTAAAGTTTTACTTAAAAAAAAGAAAAAAGAAAAGGCTGAGTATCTGATATTTTTCCACTCTAGTCTGCAGGAATCTCTAAGATAGGAAAGAAGCAAGTGCACAAGGGATGTGATTTATTTAGACTTTCAAGAAGGCTGGAAACATTTTAAATCAATGACAGTGGAGGTATAGTGAAATCTTCCATTTAGACAGCACTTTCCGGCTTTCAAAGCACTTTCACGTTCACGACACGTGAACTCATGAAGTCCTCAAAACAATCCTGTGAAGAGGACAAATTCAACAAATGCTTACATAGTGCTTCTTAGGCGTCAGGGACTGTGAGATTATTTTTTGAGTGCCTTCTCTGTGCTAAGTACTGTGCTGGGTGTGAAAGCATCTGTGATGAGTAAGAATAGGCGCACATCCGTGCTCCCTGAGCTTACAGTCTAGTGGAGGAAAGACACATTAATCAAATAATCTCATCAATGAGTATGTAATTATTAATGGAGTAAGTGCTCAGAACAAAGGAAGTGGTTTCTAAGTGAGTGCATAAAAAAAGAGACCCTACCTGATTGGAGGGCTCGGAAAAGGCTTCTAGACCAGGGAGTAGTAACCCCTGAGCTGAGGCCTGAAGGATGACTAGGAGTTAATTAGGTGAAGGGGAGGAGAAGTGGAGACAATGGCTAGGGAAAAGCCTTCCAGAACAAAGAAGCATCATCATGGTTTTGAGGAGTTGAGAGAAGGCTGGTGTAAATGGAAGGGAGAGCAAAAAGAATTCTAGAGAGACAAGCAGATAGAATTGAGGCGAGAGAATTTGCTAAGGGCTAGAACAAGCAAGGCTTCATAGGTTGCTTTAGGAATTTGGTCTTTATTTAGGAGGGTGATTTTTTTTTTTTTTTTTTTTTGGAGGTAGGGTAGATAGAGTCTTGCTCTGTTGCCTGGGCTAGCATGCAGTGGAATCATCATAGCTCATTGCAACCTCAAACTCCTGGGCTCTAGTGATTCTCCTGCCTCATCCTCCCAATTATCTGGGACTACAGGTGCTTGCCACCACGCCTGGCTAATTTTTCTACTTTTTGTAGAGACGGGGTCTCACTCTTGCTCAGGATGGTCTTAAATCCCTGGCCTCAAGTGATCCTCCTGCCTTGGCCCCGCAGAGTGCTAGGATTACAGTGTGAGCCACCACGCCTGGCCTAGGAGAGTGATTTGGTCATATTTTTGTGTGGAGACCAGATTAGAGGGAAGCCAGAAAAGATATGGGGAGACCAGTTAGCTGGTGGTGGTCCTGCTGAAAGATGATGGGACTTAGACTAGGTTGACTTTTCCAAAATCTCATAGCTAGTCAGCGTCAGAGATAAACAGAACCTGGGCTGTATTTCCTTGTCCAGTGCTCTTCCCGCTAGTTTGAAATGGGATGTCAGAACTCAGTGGAATGAGCAAGGCATTCCTGCAGGTAAATGGTCTGGTGAGAGCCCAGACAAGTGAGGAGAGATCCCCACAGAAGAGGCAGCCCAGAATGGGGAGTCAGGGCCCATGGAGGGAGAGGAGGCATCTGCAAGGGGGAAAGGATAGGGATGGAGATGGGGATTGGTTCATACAGGGTAACTGATTAAATATGTAAATATATGAATAAAAATGGAAAATAAATTAATGTCAGAGAAGGGAGCTACAAATATGGAATGGGTGAAGATTAGATTGAATGCTGTGGTGTTGTACTGGATTTGGATAAACCTTTATAAACTCATGGTCATACATGTATATATCTGTATATATATATGTGGCTATAGAAATCAACATGGACGTGATGTGTGCGCATACATACGTGCATTATTATATTTACACTTATTCCCTAATTCTGTTCACTGAGAGGGCCTGGAAGCAGCAATTCCCCAACAGCAATGAGTACATCTAGTGCACAGTTCCCAGCTTCTGAATTTCCTTTTTCACTGAAAGAAATCAGGGCTTCTTGGAGGTATGTTCCAGAAAGCAGGAAAGTGACCAAAGAGTAATGGGGTTATGTCAAGGAGATACAGAAGCCAGCATGAGTCAGGGCTGCCACTGGCCAAATCAGGGATAGTTTGAGCATCAAATTAATCATAAAAGATTTAAACTTATTGAATAAAATAGGAAACCAAGAGTCTATATTGATATAAATAAATAAATACATTGAAAATGTGATGAAGAATAGGATATTTCAAATCACCTCCCTATGAAATTAAAATTAAAATTATTAATTGCAGAGGGAAGAAACAGTAACATTACAGAGAAGAAGCCTGGCATATACCACCTTAAGAAAGTAACTAAAATGAACATCATCAGTAATGGAAAAAATTGAAAACATGTGCCAACTTATAGAACGGGATGAGAACACAGCATCACCTCTATACTATTCCTGCCAAAAATTCATAACCTGAGTCTAGTCGTGAGAAAACATCAGTCAAACCCAAATTGAAAGATGTTTTATAAAATAATTGGCCTGTAATCTTGAAAAGCATCAAGGTCATAAAAGTCAAGGAAAAATTGAGAAACTATTCCAGAATGAAGACTAAAAACACATGACAATGAAAGAAAAAGTGTGATTCTGATATTGGTTTGCTATAATGATGTTATTGGGAAAATTGGAGAAACTTGAATGGGGTCTTCTTAGTAGATGAGCTTGTATTGTGGTAATGAAGAGAATGTCTTTGGAGGAACCACGCACTGAAGTAGTCCAGGGATAGGGCATCAGGTAAGCAGCCTACTCCCAGGGGGCTCAGGGTAAAAAAGTTCTTTTTAAAAGTTTTGTTTTTGTTTTTTTGTTTTAAAATGGTGGCTATTAAGATGTATAAAGTGGTAGTATAGTGCCTAAAACACCACAGATGCTTAAAAAGGCTAATTCCTCTCAAAATGCTAATTTTCCTTTTGTAGTAGCCACTGTGTGAGGTATCTGCTAAGCCTGTGCTACCCTCAGAAATACCTTCCCCGTCTACGGCCATACCACCTTGAACACGCCCAATCTCGTCTGATCTCGGAAGCTAAGCAGGGTCGGGCCTGGTTAGTACGTGGATGGGAGAAAAACCTCTCCCATCTATAGGAGTGGGTTCTATTAATATGTCTCTGAACTATGTGACTTTGACCCCAAGGAACAAAGGTAGACACCACACTCAAGCTGGGTCAACAAAATTCTGTCTTCTAGAAATTTGTAGTTGGAAATCAGATGCTAATTAGTTTCTACTACCTTGAGCCTAGAGGACACGTACATTTAAGAACTGCATCTGACCAGTCTTCTGCAGTGAGCACAGGGAGAAAAATCTGGTCTGTAGAAAGGGGAAATGAAGCAGATCCCCAAAGAGAAGCAGGGATAAGGGACAGGCCCAAGATAGAAAAACTGAGAGCTCCAGCCGCAGTTCCTTACAGTATTCTAATTCTAGTCCCTTAATGAAGCCTCAACCCCTTTAGGATACTCCAGCACCCTAAAAAATGTCCTCCTTTTGTGTAGGTCAGCTTGAGTAGATTTCTGTCCATTGTAGACAAAAGCCTGTGATATCTCATCCCCCACCTTATTCCAAATTTAATAGCAACTCTGCTCTTCCAAACGAAGTATCTTGATGCCACTGTTAAGGCTGGACCCTTTGGTCATTAGTATGACCCAACATAGCACTTTTCAAAGGTTCCGGGAAGTCTTAAGTCAGTTTCACTCACCAAGGCTAGCCTCAGCCAACAGCAAGTACGCAGGCACAAGCTCTACTGAACTCAGGCCGTGCACGTTTATGCGGAAGCGAAGGGAATGCAAAGCTGCCGGGACAGCATCTTCATGCTTTCCTTCAAAGAGATATTTCTGGGCTACAGTGTAGCAGAATTCAATCAAATGCTTCTGTGGAAGAGAGAAATAGACCATCTGAGACAGTCTAAAGGTAAAAGGCAAAGGTACATCTGGAGATAAGGCCAACACCTACATAGTGAGGCTGCCTGTATGAAGATAGACAAGAGACTCCCAAAATAGGTGACATAAAAAGGCAGACTCTAGACTGTGAGTTCCTCAAGGTCCAGGAACATATGTCTTTTCATCTTAGTTCAGTGCTTGACATATCTGAATGCTTAATATAAAGTTACTAGATGAATAAATGAGCATTATTCCTAGAGTTCTAATAAAACTTTAGTTTAGCAAAGCTATCATGTCTCAGGATGATCTAAAACTTTCTGCCTTTCTGTTTGAATTAATTTTGAGAGAAACATCTCATTTTTCCTTTTGGAATTAATTCTGCTTAGCTAATATCGGAAACAACTTTAACTCTGCATTGTTCTAAGGCACTTTCAAAGTTTCATAACAATAAAATTGATAAATTTGGTGTTTTGAGATTTATGGCTTGGAAGGGACACATTTTTTAGATTAATTGAGATGCTATTAATACCATAATAATTGGGCTACTTTTGTTAATCTCCTTTATTTATTAACTAGCATATTCATGAATCTTTTTTTTTTTTTTTTTTGAGACAGAGTCTTACTCTGTTGCCCGGGATAGAGTGCGTCAGCCTAGCTCACAGCAACCTAAAATTTCTGGGCTCAAGCAATCCTCCTGCCTCAGCCTCCCGAGTAGCTAGGACTACAGGCATGCGCCACCATGCCCGGCTAATGTCTATATATATATATATTTTTTTTTTTTTTAGTTGGTCAATTAATTTCTTTTCTATTTTTAGTAGAAATGGGGTCTCGCTCTTGCTCAGGCTGGTCTTGAACTCCTGAGTTCAAACAATCCGCCCACCTCGGCCTCCCAGAGAGCTAGGATTATAGGCGTGAGCCACCGCGCCTGGCCTTCAGGAATCATTTTTAAACCTCCTATTATGTGGCCAGACTTTTATTACAGCAGTTGGCATATGTGGATGTTATGGGCTGAATTGTGTCCCCTGCCAAATTGATGTGTTGAAGCCCTAGTCTCCAGTCCCTCAGAATGTCACTGTATTTGGAGACAGGGCCTTTAAGGAGGTGATTAAATTAAAACGAGGCCATTAGGGTGGACCTTAACCTGATGTGACTGGTGTCTTTATAAGAAGAGGAAACTGGACACACAGGAGATCCCAGGGATGTGCGCACACAGGGGACCACGTGAGGACACAGCAAGAAGGCAGACATCTGCAAGCCAGGAAGAGAGGCCCCAAAAGAAACCAAACCAGTTGACCCCTTGATCTGGGACTTTCCAGCCTCCAGGATTGTGAGGAAATAACTTTCTGTTGTTTGAGCCACCCAGTGTGTTATATTTTGTTATGGCAGTCCTAGCAAACTAATACAGTGAGCATTCAGTAAATATGTGAAAACAACTGACAGAATGGTTATCAAGGACATAAAGACATAAAACAAAGTCTCTGCTCTCAACAAGGTTACAATTTAGTGATCTCAACACAGTTCAACCCTTGTTCTGGGTAGTTTCACTGCACCCATGGTGAACTCCGGAACAGTCCGGTAGGCCTCACCTGCCGCTGCTGCAGCTGCTGCAGGCCATGCTGCCGTTCTTCCTCCGAATTGTAGAAGGGCATGGAAGTGCGCAGGGGAATCAGGAGCTGGCATATCTTCTCATGGATGCTGCCCCAGTCAGCTCTTTGATGCACCACACCACTGACAATGAAAACATGAACCTCGTTATCTTTATCTTTGGCCTGACCTAAGATTCTATTAACCCTCCTACTGGCCTAGCCCTAGACTTTTTCCAGCAAAGTAAGCCAAACACAAACCAGGCAGGGAGCCCAAAGCCATTTCTCAGACTCAAACCTCTTCTTTCATGTGGTTATTTGATGGTGTAAAAACCGTGTTGGGGTTGGGGAGGGGTGGTGGGAGGACGGCATTACTGCAGGCGCATGTTCACTTTCCAAAGTCACACAGGGATGCTGTGGCTTAATTGATAACAACCAAGACAACTGCAACTACATTGTTCTAAGATCATTTTCAAGATGTCTGACGCCTGTAATCCTAGCTCTCTGGGAGGCCGAGGCGGGCGGATAGCTCGAGCT
>VBSM01000529.1:28449124-28469147 GCA_008086735.1 Cheirogaleus medius
AAGATCAAATATTTGTTGAGTGCCTACTATGTGCCAGGTCCTATGCTGAGCTATAAGGATTAAAACAATGAATAAACATGTGTTGTTTGGGAAATGGATGTATAAAAAAATACAATAAAGTGTGTACCCAAAAGCTGCCACAATGGAAAGGATGTTGGGTTTTTTTTTTGGAAATTTATCAAAGACAGGAGTAGGAGAGAAGGACACCTCCCTGAAGATAGATTGTGGAAAGGTGAGCTTCCTACTCGTTTACTTTTGGATTCTTTTTCTAGATTCACTCCATATTTGAGTAACAGTTTATCTTTCAAATATTTTAGGACTGCTCTTCAGGTAAACTTAACATGGCTTTCCACCTGGCACCAGGCAGGGGACATTTGATGACCTCTGAGGGAGGCATTATAGTGTGGTAAGGAGTATGGGCTTTGGAGTCAACTTAGCCATCTGTGGCACCTATTAGCTTTATGAATTTAGGTTATGTGACTTAATCTCAGTTTCCTCATCTATAAAATGGGGATAATAAGTCTCTTTGCAAATTAATGCCATTCATTATGAGGATTAAATAAAACAGTAAACATACAGTATTAGTGTGGTGCCTGGCATGTAATTCACACTCAGTGAATGTATGCAATTGTTCTCACTTAGCAAGGCAGTGCTATGCCAGTGCCCTGCTTGATCTTAGAATCTTTGAGAAACTTTCAAAGCTCCTCTAACCATCCTGAGTTTTGGGTTGGGAGTACACAGTAAGTATCGTAAAAAATTTAAAATATAATTCATGATATTTGATGGAGTGAGTTGGGAAGGGTAGTGCAATGTGTCTGACTGTTAATAGAGTTACAATAAACTTTAGTTGAGAAGATTTGAACAGAACTGCCAAGATACACTGAAATACTTCATTAAATCAGAAAGTGTGACCTTGAGCAGAGGAAAAATAACTGCAGTAGTCCCTTTGAACAGAGATTTTATATGAACTTCAGGTCCAATGTGTGAAACCTCAAAAGCAGCATGTTGTCAGCAGTGGCTGCAGTACTGATGGTGCAGGAAGTAAAAGATTAATTTTCTTCCCTACATTCCATAGCTTAAGTGGATGATGACTGTCATCAGTACAATGATAATGTACAATGGTGATAAGTGGAGTCAAAACTAGCAGTGATCTTAATGTTCGTTTTTACCATAATTATTCCTTAGGAACCATTTCATATCCTTTTTTGTTAGTGATTAAAAGCAGCAACCACTACTTTACATGAATTATTTAAAGTGTTTTCCACTAAATGGAAATTTAATTTCTATGTAGAGCACTTAAGAATATTTAGACAAGTAAAATTCCAAGGGTTTGTGTGTATTGAAAGCAAATGGAAGTGTGGAAAGAAAGAAAAGGAATGTGAGTTGAGAGTAAGAAGGAACCTGATCTAGATTGGAGGACCAAGGGATGTTTCCTTGGATAGGCTATGCTGACAAATAGGAGTTAAGTGGGCTGCAGGTAGTGGTGGTGCATATTTTAGATTAAAAGAAGAGAAAAGAAACACCTGCAAGAGGTCTGGTGCTGTGGGTAGGGTGGGGTGGGGAGAAGTTGAAGCACTTGTAGAAAGTAAAGGGTAAGATCTATCTAGATAATGCATGTAAAACCAGCAAAAGTTTGGAAAGTATCCTCTTGGGGAACTAGAATAAGATCAAGAAATGTTAAGTAGTGTTTGGGAGCAAAGCAAGGGCTCCCCAAAGATAAGTAAAATAGAGTTTTGATAACTAGGATCTTGCAATAAGAGCATCTAAAAAAGGTGATAAAAATTGAGCCTAAGTAAAATTTTGTGTCATTTAGAAAAAAAATGTTTTAGGCAGGGTCTTGCCCTCTTTTCCAGGCTGGAGTGCAGCGACATGATCATAGCTTACTGTATCCTTGAACTCCTGGGCTCAAGTGACCTCCGCCTCAGCCTCCTGAGTAGCTGAGACTACAGGCCCGTGCCACCAGGCTAAGCTAATTATTTATTTTTTGTAGAGTTAGGGGGGTCTCACTGTGTTACTCAGGCTGGTCTCGAACTCCTGACCTTTACAGATCCTACTGCTTTGGCCTCCCAAGTGCTAGGATTACAGGCGTGAGCCACTGCACCCAGCCTAGAAATTTTTACTTTGCATTACATATGGCTCAACTAAATCAGATTTTCAGTGCTTACGACTCTAAAGGGCTTCAGCCTTAAGGATAATTCTGGCCAAGCCCAGTTTCTTCATTTTTCAATAAGCCGGGTGGTTCCAAAAGTGATGTGATTTATCTTAAGTGCCCCATGTGGTTAGTGACAGATCTAGGCTTAAAATTCAGAACTCCTGATCTAGCACCCGCACCACTTTAAGAATGAAGTAACTTCTAGAAAAATACAAGCATAGTGGGCCAAGGCTCTAGATAAGGCCTGGCAGGAAGCGCTTTGAGAACGAGACGGCCCTGTGACAAGATGCGGCTTCTAAGTTGCAAACGCTTGCCTTACCGTTACCATGGCTACCGCCATCTCCAAAGCCAATGGAATGAGCCGTACGATCAATACTACCGAAACAACTCCGCCCCACCCCCCAAAGGCCAATGGTATGAGCCGTAACAATTGTCTCCAAAGGAAGAACAGTCCCTGGCGCCAATGGCGTGCGTCGTATCTATGGTTCCGGCCGGAAGGACGCCGTGCGTCTCTGCGTCGAGCGCGGTTGCTATGACGCCCGGGTCTCGGTAGGCACCTGTCGTTCCTAGCACAGCGGCTAGGAGCGGAGCGATCTTGGGACCCTCGCCGCACCCTCCAAAAGAAGATTTCCAGCCTGGTCCCTAAGGTTTCTGCCTCAGCCCCGAGGAGGAAAGCACCCATTCTTTCTTCTTTTCCGCATTCCAGGTCTCTTCCTCTTCTCTCCACAGTATGGCCCGAAACTACAGGAGGAGAGCCCCTCCTGGCCTGGCCTTTCTGGTCCCCGGCTGGAGTGATTCTGCCTGAAGAAGGATTCGCCCGTTTCCTCCGGACCCAGCTGCCGCAGACCTTTAGTATTAGGGTGCTGCTCTTATTTAGAGTGAGCTTGGAACACCTTCAGTGAGTTGGCTAGGCGTTCCTTTTCTAACTTTACAGGTGAGGAGACGCACCCCTGGACAGACTGCCCCAGGTCCAGGACACTACAAAGTCCACGGAGGCACAGCTTTGGCCTGCTTGTAGACTCGCGAACAAAGAACTGCCGTTTTCTGCTTTTTTGGCTGATGTTCGTCATGCATAACCTTGAATTCCGGTGAAGCTTTGGAGGCCTTTTGTTTCACGACATCAGAGATCATCAAGTCAGTTACCTTCTGCCTTTCAAGCTATAACCTCATCCACTTCTGTCATCACTCTGAGCACCAGTTTGTTCCAAAGCCATTTTCACCCTTCGCTGTCCACGCTGCACGTTATTGAATGTCCATTAGTCTCTACCACCTCTGTTATCTGTAGACCATCTCCTGCTTTCCTGCTGCAATGCTTTGTGTAGCTAAGTATCTTGCATTCTCCAGCCCTACAATCATTGGGAAAATTTTCTCTGTTTCTCTGCACTATGGAAAGCTTTCTGTCTTAGGTAAACTAGAGACTAGAATGGAGAAGTGCACCTTGGTAAATGTAAACATAAAATGACTGCAAGCCTAGTGTGTTTTGAAAATGGAGGAGAAAAATTGCAATTTGGGGCCCATTTCATGGCCATATAATGAAAGAAGGTTGTTCCTTGTTTAAGTGAATACTATGTGAGGCATAAATTTTAGTGATGTGTTTATACATATGAAAAGGTCATTCAAAATGATTGTGTAAGAGAGAATTTCAACTTGAAGCCCATATGAACCCAACACCCAGGGATACGATAGAATTTTCTGGAGAGGAGATCCTTGAAATAGTTCTTGTGCTTTTTTTTTTCACATTAGTTTCTGAATCAGAAGACATTCTGTGTTATGTGAGCCAAGAAACAAAAACAATAGGGAGGATTGATAGAAAATAAATATTTTTGGCAAGGGAACAGGCATAATAGCCCTAAAAAGACTGGAACAGAGGGCCTTAAATACAGAATAAGATTAATTTAGATCCAGTGCAATTTCATTTTAGCTTGGACAGCTTGATTTAATTTGTCTTAAAATATGTGTTACTTGTTGAGTCTTACTATTTCTTTTTCAGTATTCAGGTTTAAATATAAACCTATTTTGAGAACACACAAAATGTAGTTTTATTATAACAGGTACTTTGGGGGATTTAATGATTTGGATATTTTTATTTCTCAGGCCAACTGAAGCAGTTATTTGTGATGTCTCATGCTTAGAGCCAGGTCAAGTTTCCAAATAATAAGAAATTCAGCTTTCTTTTCTATAATATTAATAGATTGGAAAAGAAAAGTACTGCAGCTTTTTCAGTTTTGTGCATTAAATGGGAACTGAACAGATTCTAACTCTTTAAAAAAGAGGCTGTTAGATGCTACATTGGAATAGCAAGGTTGATAGAAACTTAAAAAACATTTCCCCCTTATTCTAGCACTGTTCTAACCTAGGGGGGCAATTTTGCCCCCTAAGAGACATTTGGCAATGTATGGAAACATTTATAGTTGTCACAACTGGGGATGTGCTACTGGTATCTAGTTGGAAGAGGCCAGAGATGCTGCTATGCATCCACCCCCACAACAGTTATCCAGCCCAAAATGTCAACAGTGTCAAGGTTGAGAAACTGTCTTAACATAGCAACAGGTCATTTTTCTGTTCTATGTCAGTCAGTCCTTGATCATGTGTACATTTTTACATAGTTACAGTGTACATTTGCCTTTCTTTTTCATTTAATTGTATATTTTAAACATTTTCAACTTCTTTAAAAGGTATATTTTTCATTTTATTTGGGAATTGAAAAGGAAGAAACTGTGCATAATATGTATTGTATTTAAGATGTCTGTAAGTTTTAAATTATATTTGTGTAGATGGAAGAAAGAAGTGTGAAAAGTCATGTGATTGGATATTTCAGTTTCTGTGGCCATGCTATTTACTTTGTTCCCTAGCGTCACTCAAAGACCATGGGATCCAAAACTTATCATTTTCTCAGAGCTAGGAGATGTGCTGTGGCATGAGGTATGGTCCTGACCACTATGCTGTAAGTCAGAGGGCACCTGCTAGCAGAAAAAAGAGCAAGTAGAAATGGTTGCATCCATTCTCCTTGCCCTCTTCCTGTTTAAAATTCTTTTTTTTTTTTTTGAGACAGAGTCTCACTCTGTTGCCCAGGCTAGAGTGAGTGCCGTGGCGTCAGCCTAGCTCACAGCAACCTCAATCTCCTGGGTTCAAGCGATCCTTCTGCCTCAGCCTCCCAAGTAGCTGGGACTACAGGCATGCACCACCATGCCCGGCTAATTTTTTTCCATATATTTTTAGTTGGCCAATTAATTTCTTTCTGTTTTTAGTAGAGACGGGGTCTCGCTCTTGGTCAGGCTGGTTTTGAACTCCTAACCTTGAGCTATCCACCCGCCTCAGCCTCCCAGAAGGCTAGGATTACAGGCGTGAGCCACCGCGCCCGGCTCTGTTTAAAATTCTTTATCTCTGTCTCAGTTTGTTTTGACAGCTTTACCACCTTATTCTTTACATCCAGAAGTTTTTGGAGGCCTAAAAACACTAGAGGATGCACTTCATTCCACAGAATGGATTTTTAAGATATTTAATGAACATTTATTCACTATCTACTTTGGAGAGAATAGTATTCTTGTATACTTTGCTATGGGGCAATTATAGGTACAGTTTAGATGTCAGAGCACGTATAATTCAAAGAACAGACTTATATTACCTCAAGATCTGCTTTATTAGAATTTTCCAGTTCCTCAACCATTAGGTCTCAATAAATCCACCAGAAAAATGTTCTGTCATCTGGGCATGATGGCACATGCCTGTAGTCCCAGCTACTTGGAAGCCGAGGCAGGAGGATTGCTTGGGCCCAGCCCAGGAATTTGAGGCTGCAGTGAGCAATGATGACACCACTGCACACTAGCCCAACCAACAGAGTGAGACTGTATCTCAAAAAAAAAAAAAAAAATTGTTCTAGGATGTCATGGCACCATTCCAGGCAGAGGGACCTGACTGTTGAAAGTCATAGAAATATATATAAGCAGCATCATGGGGATCAGTAAGTATACTGACATGAAGGGCTAATGTCAAGGAGTAGCAGAAGATAAGGCTAGAGAGACTGGCAGGAACCAGACCGTGAAGAATCTCTGGTGCCAGCTAAGGAGCTTGAATTCTGCCTGAAAGCAGTAAGAATGTTAAGCAGCAAGTGATTTGCATTCAGGAGGATCAGTCTGGAGCTTTGCTCAGCACAGATTGGATGGGGGCCAGCCTGGCAGCAGGAACATCAGTTAAGGATGCTATTACACTAAACTGAGCAAATAGTGAGGAGAGCCTAAATAAAGCAGCAACTGTAGACATGGAGAGGATGAATTAGAAAATGATAAAAGAGGTACTACAAATTCAGTGACTGGTTGTGTATGAGAGTGGGATGAATAAGATAGAGGGGTCAAGGATGGCTCCTAGATTTCTGGCTTGAGAAACTATATTGATGGTGATTTTAACTGTGAATACAGGAGGAGGAGGGAAAGACAAATGGATTGTTCAAGCAGAGTTGTTCACTAGACAGTTGGACATGCACTGGTCTTAAATAGAAACTCATATTACCCTCCTATTCTATAGCCTCTTCTCTGGAACTTGCATGTCTCCACCAATCTTTGCTTAAAGAGTAGGCCTCAGTGGCCATACTTACACACCTACCTCCAACCCATTTCATGTACAACTGACTGAATGAGGAATATACATAACTAACTTCAGAGAGGGGGCACAACCTATTGGGTAAGCAACAAATAATGGTTTCTCTTTCAAAAATTTGAATGAAGAGATACAAAGAAATGGCTTAATCCAAAAAGTCACATAGGCTTAGGACTTGAATGGCTGTTTTCAGCCTTGCTGATGAGTAAGGCAGAAAAGGTCCATCTCTGTAGAGAAACCAGAGGAGCAGATTCACAGGGAAACCCAGAGACAAAAGACTCCATGGGTCAGGAGAGACAGTGATGGCTGTCTAGTTCCATATCCAATTCCTATGTAGCCACATTAGTTTCCAGCATATATCCTTGTATCCTATCTATTCAATAACCCTCCTGTAGTAGTTGGGATTGGCTGGCTGTGAGGGACAGAAAGCTTAATAATAGTTTGAAAAAGAAAGAAATTTATTTCTCTCACAGAAAAGTCAAGAAGAAGGCAATCTATAACTGGTAGGATAGCATCTTGAAATTGTCAGGGATCCAGGTTTCTTCTCTTCTGATGTTATATCATCTACACATGTTTTTTCCACCATAGGGTGTCCAGGGTGGCTGCTCAAACTTCAGCTATATTGTCTGAATTCTAGCCAGTAGGAAGGAGGAAGGAAGGGGACACCCTGTTCCTTTAAGGACACTTTCCAGGAGCAGCATACAATTCCAGGTACATCCCATTGGTTAGAACTTAGTCACCTAACAGTAAGGAAAGCAGCCTTGTATTGTGATCAGTCAAAAAACTAAATATCTTGTTTCTGTGGAAGAAGGACAGAATAAGTATTAAAGGACAATTGACAGTCTCTGCCACACTCACCTGTATTTGTTCCAACTTCAATGTGTTTCTGTTTCATGCCACTTTTATAGGTAGATCTGGAGCATAGCAGAGATGGATTATTATTTAATCCTCCTAACAACCCAATGAAATAGGCATAACTATTACCTCTGTTTTATAGAGGGGGGAATGAAAATTTTAAGCAGTTACGTGACTTGTCTAAGTCACATAGCTGCAAAGTGGTGAAGCCAGAGTTTGAACTGAAGTATGTCAGACTCCTATGGCCAAGCTGTTAATCACCATGGTAGTGAGAAGGGCAGAGAGCCAAAGGCAAATAGCAGCATTTGAAAGGCCTGCAGAAGAGGAGGAGCCCAGAAAGAACACTGAGAAGGAAAGGCTAGAGAAGAGTCAAAACAGGAGAAAGTGACATCACAGAACAGAAAGGAAACATTTTCAGGAAAAGAGTGAACAGGTTCTGCAGAGAGATCATGTGTAAAAAGAACAGAAATAGGGCCAGTTGGAGGTGGCATTTTGAGTTCATTGTTGACTGATATTTGAGTACAGTGTTCAGAGCAGGAGCCAAAATGCAGTAAGTGTGGTAGACAGATTGTCCAAAAGAGGACGATTGCTAGAGAGGGATATGGTGGGGCCAAGGGAGGTTGTTTTTGTAGCTTTATTTTTAAGATCAGAGACATCTTGAGCTTGAGGGCAAGAAACCAGCAGAGAGGGAGATAATAAACATACAAAAAAGCAAATGCTTCCGTGAGGAAGCAGTATGGGATGGGACCTAGAACACAGGTAAAAGGATTAGCCTTGATCAGGAGAGTGGAAAGCTCTTCCACTGAGAATGGAATGAGGACAGGATGTGTAAAGATGAAGGCTGATACATTGGTAGTAGGGGAAGAAGCTGACAGAATTTTATGACCCTAGTTTTATTAGTGTTGTGAGAGACAAGTTCATCTGCCAAGAGTGAGGGGAGAAGTGAGATTTGCAGTTTGATGAGAGTGGTGAAAGTTTTGAATAGTTGCTGAGTGAAATGGTGGCAGAAGCTGGCAACTCATAAATGACCCAGCAGTTGAGAAACTTGGCTCAGGCTGGAGACCATGCATTTGTAGTGTTTCTAGTCTGCATACTTGTTTGCTTTTTCTCTACCAGAACTCAGCAACCTAAAATAGGTAGAGAATAGTTAAATGGTTGAACTTTTCCTGGGCTGAGATTTGCAAGAAAGGTGGGACGAGGGGTAAGATAACTGGGGACATTGGTGAGGGATTGTTTGAAATGATCAACAGTTGGGTCTAGGCTTGAGCAGGAAACAAATGAAGCCAAAGAGTGTCTTGCAGTTTGAAGGGGATGTAATGATCCAAAGACTGGAGGTCTCACTGTAATTGTTGAATAAGTACAGTTGAAGAGAGCAATCACTTCACACTCATTAGGATGGCTATTTAAAAAAAAGAAACAAAAATAGTAAGTGTTGGCAAGGATGTGGAGAAATTGGAACCCTTCTGCATTGCTGGTGGGAATGTAAAATGGTACAGCTGCGGTGGAAGATAGTATGACCATTCCTCAAAAGTTAAATGTAGAATTATATATGTAGCAATCCTACTCCTAGATATATACTCCAAACAGTTGAAAGCAGGGACTCAAACAGATACTTGTATAGCAGTGTTCATAGCAGCATCATTCATAATCATCAAAAGGTGGAAACAGTAGAATGTCCATCAACAGATAAATGTATGAACAAAATGTGGTGTATAAATAAGATGGAATTTTATTCAGCCTTGAAAAGAAATGAAATTCTGATACATGCTACAACATGGATGAACCTTGAAGACATTATGCTAAGTGAAATAAGCCAAAGGACAATATTGTATTATTCCACTTACATGAGTTACCAAAAATAGGCAGATTTATAGAGACAAAAAGTAGAGGTTACCAGGGGCTGGGGAATAGGGAAATAGGAAGTTATTGTTTAATAGGTACAGAGTTTCTGTTTGGGATAATGAAAAAGTTCAGGAAATGGATAGTGGTAATGGTTGGACAGTGTTGTGATTGTACTTAATGCCACTGAACTGTATACTTAAAAACGGTTAAAATAGTAAATTTTAGGATATGTATATTTTACAACAATTAAGAAAAAAGAAGGGGCAGGAAGCATAGAAGGTGGTGGTCAGAGAGGGACATTGGAATTTATGGTTGCAGGGTTTCAACATTAGTTTGGGTTATGATAAGGGGTCAGGTGTAGCCATGGGGTGGGTGGCTAAATAGAGTGCAGACTAAAGATCACTGGCTTTGGGAGGAGGGTGATCAAGTGGAGGAGCTTGGATGAGTTGTGCACTTAGATAGTGACCTGAAACCTGCACTGTCCTGAGCAGCAAGCCCCCTCTTCCTACATCCCAGCTTACCCTCTGCTACCCCAAATCTCCCAGAAGCCAAGGGAGCCAAAGGTATTTTGGCTTTGGAGCCAAGGGTCCAAAGGTATTTTCAATATTCTCCATCCTTTTTTCCTAAGGATCCATCCTCCAACCTAAGACTCTCCCACTCCACCCTTGCAGCATGGGGATTATGCTGTTCTGTGGGAGCAAACAACCCACATTACAGGACTTATAAATATTAATTAACTTAAAATAAATTAAGCATTTATTTTCTAATCACTCACAATCTTATCAGTTTATCACAACTTTTAAAGTATGCTTTTTAACACTATAATGCATTTGCTTCCAGTCTTTGTCCATTTGGTTTTCACATAGTTATACTTTTGCATTCTACTTTTTCTCTTGTGATTATAACATAAGCATTTTCCCATATTGCCAAGTAGTCCTTGTAGGATGCTATGTATTTTTAGTGTCTTGGGTTCTCTGCTACCCAGGACTAAAGCCACAAGTAACTTGGCCCGGCATGGTGGCTCACATCCTAGCACTATGGGAGGTTGAGGAGGGAGGATTCCTTCAGGAGTTTGAGATCAGTCTGAGCAAGAGCCAGACCGAGTCTCCACAAAAAAATAGAAAAATTAGCCAGGCATTGTGGCAAGTGCCTGTAGTCCCAGCTACTCAGGAGGCTGAGGCAGGAGGATCACTTGAGCCCAAGAGTTGGAGGTTGCAGTGAGCTATGATAACGCCACTATACTCTAGCCAGGGCAACCAAGCAAGACTCTGTTTCGAAACAAAACAAAACAAAACAAAAACTAAAAAACAACCCCCACCCCCCAAAAAATCCACAAGTTTTTTTGTATGATGCTCAGAGTCCTTGTGGGGAGGGGGATATGAGTGGGGACCAGATGATGGGGGCTGGGGGAGAAGATTTTTAGTTATAAGTCACAAGGAGGACCCATGGGAATGCAAGGATTCAAACCTGGATCCTTTTCCATCAGTATGAATATCAGATGATAATTAAAACTTTATATATTGTCCACAAAAACTGTTGATGTGAGAATGGTTAGACTCTGGAAAACTTAGCAATCAGAGGAAAAAAATAATAAAAATATGGTTTTGCTTTTAAAGAAGTAAAACTGCATATTTTATGTGGATTCTCTGCAGTACAATAACAATTTTGTCTATCACTATAATTTGGGTCAGATTAACTTGATTAAAAGTTGTGTTTGATTATAACAGCAAGTCCCATTACTAGTGGTTCTAGTAACACAGATACCACTTCAATCAGCAGATAATTATCTTTCACATACTGTCATAGTGCAAGCTGTTATAGTACATGATTGATTACTTGCAACCTAAGAAAATTAAACATAATATTGATGGCAATCTTAGATCAAGAAGTTTTGGAAGACAGCTGAATGACTTAGAAGTCAACATAAATTATAATACATTTTGCAAGTAAAATCATTTGTTGTTAGTTCAGAATTGGGGGCTTTCCAACTCCCAGAGGAGTCCTTTTATTTCTAAATTTTCAATAAGAGGAACAAAGCCTTCTTTGGATTTTATTTAAAAAAAAAGATTCCTTTGTGAGATTTTCAGATTATTAAGTTGCAAACTTCAGAACGCATAGACAGAAAGGCTTGTATTTTTTTCCCAACACTCTGTTATACAGAATTTGCACTAAATATATCATGTTGTCATTTGTTATTTTAGAAGATATCATAAAGTTATTCAAAGCTTTAAATTTGTTGATACTGTCAGCTGTTTAAGTGCTCATTATAACTGGATAACAGCAATTAATAGGAAAACTACAATATACTTTATGGAGAGTCTAACTCTAGGCATATACACATATTACATTTCTTGTTTCCTCAGTTGTATGTGTACATACACGTGCTTATCTCTTCTATCAAGGGAAAAGTTCATTTAGAAGACATACTTCGCCATCTTGAGAAAGAAGGCATCGAACCTGGCAACTACAGAAGAACAACTCCATTTGTCTGGTACTTATTCTAGCACAGTGAAGACAGGCTAAGGACTGCTACCAGATATGTAGAAGAGCTTACAAGGAAGCACATGGAAGAAACAAGAGAAGTAAGAGCTAATAACAAAGTTCTAAAGATGCCTGTGGTTTTGTTCATTGTCCTTCATTAAACTGACACATTAAAAAGTAACATTTGAATATCACTGTTGTATAGTTTGCAAAGTACCCATATGTATGGTTTTTTTTTAAAAAAAATGAAACATGGCAACAGTCTGTATTGGTTTCCAGTAGAGTGTATGTACAGGATGTTGCCCACAGATGACTGATTGAACATCCAAACAGGTCTGCTCAAAGTAGCTTTCATTATCTTGGTAAAGTCATCCTTGTCTCAGGAGCTGACCTTCCAAGTGACTCTTTGAAGACTTAGAAACCTAATCAGTCAGCATACTGTCAGAGGATCTCCTCAAAGATGGGCTTGTGTTTACCAAACTCATAGAGATGTTTGTAGAAAAACAGACAACCACTTATTCATTGACAAAAAGAAATAAAATTGCCAGAAGAACCAGATACATGTTTCTTATGGCTGATGCAGTCTCTTACAGGTACTTTACATAGGAAGCCAAATTTTAATCAGATGGTTATTTGGTGAACAAATGATTCTAAATTTTTATAGCACTGAGATAGCCAGATTTCTGTAATAGGGCTATCTATACCTACCTTCATCTCTGGACCTCTTATGTCCTAGGACTAGGGCACCTAGAGCTTGGATGGGTAAATAATGCCATTTTTGTACTCTGTTATCTCTTTTTGATGTTTCCAATACTGATCAACTTACTTTCTGGCATACTCTTTCTTTACATGAGCTAATGAATTCTCTCAGGTTGCCTGGAAATCACTCTGCTGTGTTTCCACATGTTAGCTCATGCAGGTAACTTACTGATTTTTAAATTTAGTTCTTAAAGGGCAATCCAATTTCCAAATTCTTGAAGAATGCAGCTCCTTTAGAACAAAAAGCAGTATAGCATAATAAAGCATAAATTTTAACATTAGGCAGATGGGATGAAAAAATTGCCTTTAGCATTGTCTTTCTGTGTAACATTGGGCAAGTTACTCCACTTCTTTGAGCTCAAAATTCCTATCTGTAAGATGGAGATGTGAATAACTTCTTCAAAGGGATTTGTGAGGTTTATACAAGTTAATGTGCATAAAACATTGCACACAGGTCCTTGGCACCTAGCAAGTATTCAACAAATTGTAGCTGTTGTTATTACAAATGGATGTTGTTCCTGCCATTTTTAAACAGAAGGAAACTGAAGCTTACCAGGGAGTGATAAAGTTGGACTGCAATTCTTGTGTTCCTTCTATTATACTATTCAGATTTTTGTACGTATTTTGAGGAGTTTCCCAATAGTCTTCCAGACAATTCAGCAAAATGCATTTCAGTTATTTTGATGGTTTACTTCCAAGCCATTTGACATAGTAAGAGCTCAGTCTCTGGTTTTGGTTCACCTGACTGTGGATTCTAGCTCTTCCCTTATTCCTTGTGTGACAAGGCAAGTCTCTTAACCTCTCAAAGCCTGCTTCCTTATCTGTAAAGTGGAAGAATAATAGTCCCATATGGTTGTGGTAATAGTTAAATATTTGATGTCCTTAATACAGTCCCTGGAGTATATGGTTAGCTTTCCATGTATTATTAATATTAGCCGTATAAAAGTACCTTTGTGAAGCTATCATATTCACTAGAAACTATTTTTAAAGAATACCCAACAATTTATTTTAATGTAATCTCCTATTAACATTTATGACATCTTAATCATCAGTTTTAGCAAAGCAGTATATACCTAATTATTATGTAGATTTTTCTCTGTTCATTGGTATTATGACCATACTTCCTAAACCACAGATAAGGAGACTTGATTTGAAACATGTTATGTTGATAGAAAAAGATATTAGCAATTGGGATTGTCCCAGAAATTTGTGATTGTGTGTCATCATACTAACAGGAAACATGGTGTGTGATAACATGAGACAGCTGGAAGAAGGTTTAGAGAGAGAGACTCATACTTAAGGAAAGCTGAGTTTTCTGTTTATTTCTCAGATTATAGTCATGTTAGAATGGTGATCTCTTAATGGCTCTTTCATTTACTGCGCTTTTAATATGGATTCAAATATGAGCCATAGACTAAGAGTAAGAAAATGTATTATTTTCTTTTTAGGTGGAAAATTATGCAAACCATGTCTGTAACTTAACAGAGGGAAGAGAAGCATTTTCTCATGGTTATGACAAGGAAAATGAACAGCTTAGACATGAGTTTAAAGCGCTCCGACTCAAACAGGGTAATCTTTCCTTTTGTGAAAATGTAAATTTTTCCTAATTCTAAAAATTAATATGTGACAATTATAGAAAATTTGGGAAATGTATAAAAGTAGAAGGAAGAGGAAAAAACTACTGTATATATATTCCACCCCAAGAAAAGTACTTCTGATGTCTTAGGTGTATTTTCTGCCTATCTTTTTTAAAGTATATGTTCTGAAATAGTCTGAAATGTGTGTGTGAGAGAGCGCAGAGTGGTTGTTTTTCAGTGTCTATTACAGCATTTACCACACTGTATCATAATTACCTGTGTCAGCTCCTCTGGAGCAGAGATCATGTCGTTGTTTTAGTGGCTCTGTGTCCCCCATAGCACCTAACTTGTAAAGTACCTAGAGTAAGGGAGGCAAAACTTTCTCTCTTCCCTTTCAGGGTTTTTTTCCAGCTGGGTCTGAGAAGTAAATTGATATGAGACAGATTAACAGGAGAAAAGCATACAGATTTATTTAATATAAGTTTTAAGTGACTCAGGAAACTTCATAAGGAAATGAAGACCCAAAGAAGTAGAGTCAATCACTCATATACTGAATTGGAAAAGAACAGTAAGTTGTGAAAAAGAAACTAAATGTATGGAGAGACTTATAAGATGAGAGTTATTTTAGCAAGGTCTGTTTAGAATTCTCTCACTCTCAGCTTCCTGTCTTTGATGGGAAGAATGTTACTTTTCTTGTAGTATAAGGAGGGCATCTTTCAATATGGGAATTTCATCTACTTTTAAGGAACAGAAAGAAGGAAGGTCAGAATGATCTGGCACCTGCTATTTTTCAAGTGCCTTTAACTTAAAATAGTCAATATGCTAGAGTGGTATATTTTTAACTCCTCACTAGTATAATAAGAACTCAGAAAATATTTGCACTTCAAAGTTACAAGGGAAAATACAGATATTAATTACCCTTTTAGAATATTCTACCTTTGTTTAACTCCACAAATTAGATGTTATTATCATATGGTCAGTGATTATATTTACCACATGTTTATTATTTTATTTACTCAGTATTTTTTTCTTGCAACTCAGATATTCCATTTGGGATCATTTCCCTTTTTTTTTTTCCTTTTAGAACTTCCTTTTTCAAGGATCTGTTAATGGAAAAGTTTTTTCTTTATTTTGAACCTCAGGTACAGAGAAAGTTGAGTTAATCATAGGACATATTTCACATGTACTTTACTCTCACTTTTTTTTCCCTTTCTTGCCTTCCATTGAATACGTTGAGTTTTCTTCTGATGATTTGAAAGTTCACCTTCTATTTTTGTTCACTTGGTGGTTGTATTTTAAGAGTTTTCTTTAATTTCTTCCAGTATTTTTGGTTATTCTAAGTAAGAGGGTTATTCCAAGGCTCTAATCTGCCATACTGCATGAAACAGAAGATACTGTATGTTTTGCGGCCAACATGTGTTTTTACAAGATAATTTAGCTCATGAGGGATTGGTAAATGGGGGGATTATGTCATTATAATGTGGAAGTTTATATACAAATTTTCCCAGCACGTGAATGATTTGGACTACCAGCAAGCCTCAGAGTTTGTCCATGAATCCTATTCATCCCATGTTCTTCCTCTGGGCTCAATTCGGCCACATGTACTACTTTGGAAGTGCTTTGGTACTGCTTTGCGCAGATATCCTCAATCTTGTGCATTTTGCGTTTGTTTCCATAACTCTTCAATTTCAACTCCTTTTTTTAAAAAAATTAAATCTCCTATTTACTTCAGAATTCCTTTATTTTTTAGGAATTTGACATAGCTCTTTAAATGTACCAGTATAATTATTGGGATTGTCAATGTTTTTTATAGCACAACTGCAGTTACACAATGACAAAGGCTTTGAGTGGCTTATCTCAATATGTTTTTTCAATAAGCCGTTTTATTTTTAGTGAGCAATTTTGCAAAATACGTGTTTGGGGTTTTTTTTTTCTTTTAGGATGTCTACCACAGCAGAAATACCAATATAATCAAAGGATATATTTTGAAAGTAGAGCTAATACAATTTGATAGTTGATTTAATGTTGGGTGGGAGTAAGGGAGAGAAGTCATTATTGACACACACTTTTTTGGCCTGAGCAGTTAGAATATTGGAGTTTCCAACTGCTCAGAGGGAGAAGATTATAGGAGACCGAATTCGGGAGAGACAGTAAAGGGTTTGCTTTTGGACATGTAAATTTTGAGGTATATATTAGACAGCCAAGTGGAAAAGTCAAGTAGGCAATTGTGTGTATGTCTGAAATGCAATGCATGATGGAGATAGAAATTTGTGAGTCATCAGCATATAGCTAATACTTAAAGCCTTGGGGCCAGGCGTGATGGCTCACACCTGTAATCCTAGCACTCTGGGAGGCCGAGGCGGGTGGATCATTTGAGCTCAGGAGTTCGAGACCAGCCTGAGCAAGAGCGAGACACCGTCTGTACTAAAAATAGAAAGAAATTAGCTGGACAACTAAAAATATATAGAAAAAATTAGCTGGGCATGCTGGCGCGTGCCTGTAGTCCCAGCTACTCAGCAGAAGGATTGCTTGAGCCTAGGAGTTTGAGGTTGCTGTGAGCTAGGCTGACGCCATGGCACTCTAGCCTGGGCAACAGAGTGAGACTCTATCTCAAAAAAACCTTGGGACTATTGGAGATAACCTAGAGAGTGACTACAGATGGAGAAAAGAAGAGGTCCAGGCTGGACCCTGGGCATTCCAGTGGTTAGACATTGGCAAGGTTAGAGATCAGCAAAGGAATCTCAGAAGTGGTGGCAGGCAAGGTAGGAGAAAAACCAGCAGAGTGTGGTGTCCCAGAAGAGAGATGATGAAAGTGTTTTAAGAAAAGGATGTGAACAACTGGGTCAAATGCCACATAAAGTCTGTGTGGAATGAGGACTGATAAGTGACCATTGGATTCTGCCACACAGACATCATTAGTAACCTGGCAAGAGCTGTTTCTGTGGAGTGGTGGATATGAAAGCCCGATTAGAGTGAATTCAGGAAAGTAGAGGGAGGGGAAGAGGAAACACAGGTATGATTTATCCTTTCTTAAAACTTTGCTGTAAAGGGGAGTGAAGAAATAATGTAGAAGCTGGAGGGGGACATGAGGTTAAAGGAAGGTGTTTTTTGTTTGTTTTTTAAAATGGGAGTTATTATAGCATGTCTCTAAGATGATTATAATGCTTAGCTGGGAAGAAAGTTTGATGAGTCAATAGAGAGAGGAGTCAGCTGCAAGAGTGTTGTCTTTGACATAAGAAATGGGATCCAATGCCCAAAGGGAGGGAAAGGTTGGCCTGGTCTTAGGAGAAAAGATAGTTTGTTAGTTCTCAAAAGAGGGAAGAATATGCAGAAATTGGCAGATTGGTAAAGCGAGCTTGTGGAAGTTCTCTTTGGAGAACTTCTCTTTTCTCAATGAATAAGAAACTGGGTAATCAGCTGAGAGTGAGGATGGGAAGGAAGTGTTGGAGACTTGAGGAGGGGGAGGGAATGAAATAATGGTCTAGGTCTATAAAGAATGAGAGAAAGAGCGGTAACTAGGGACAGGTAGGAGGACTGCTGGGCAGCAGTAAGGGCTTACTTGGGCTTAGTGGATATGAATTTAAAGTGAAACCAAACAGCACTGGTTATGCAGTTTTCTCCAGCCCTGTTCAGCTCCTGGAGTGAGGTGTAGAAGAGATGTAGAGCTGGATTTAAATAGGTTGGAGTTTTGTCAGGCAAGTGTAATGGAAGGAAAGAAGGGCAAGGGAGTTGTGAATGTTTTTAAGGGAGGGATTATAATGATGGACCCTAGAATCTAAGCTGAGTGAAAAAGCAAATGAGAACAGGAACAGGATAAAGAACTTTAAAAAGTTTTTAAGATCAATTGTTATAGTTTCCAGTATGCTCAAAACTTGTTGAAATTGAACTAGTAGAAGTACATAGGAAGGAATGATTAGAGAATAAGATGGTTGAAATTGAGACCAGGGAGAGGCCAGTTGAGACCAGTTATTGGTAATGACAAGGTCTAGGGAATTATTAATACTATAGAATGGGTGGCTGAAGTGGGGTAGAGGACTAGATCTTTGGAAGTTAGCTTGTGAAAGGACTGAGAAGCCAAAGCACTGGAATAATCATCCACCTGCACATCAAAATTGCCAATAATTTTGGCAGGATTAGTTGAGTGACCTTGGTCTTGATGCCTCAGTCCTCATCTGTCCTGGAATAGGGATAACAATGGCTCCTGCCTCATTGGGTTGTTGCAAGAATTAAGTGACATAAATGTATCATACTTAGTACAATACTTGTCACATTATAAGTGCTCAGTAAAACAACAACAATGATATAGCCCTATATAACTCAAATTTGGGTCCCTAATAAAATTTTCAAAAAAAGATGTCCTTACCCTTTGAAATAAAAATCAAAATTTGAAATAAAAATTTAAAAGTTACACAACAATGAGAATGTCTACTGCTTTCAAGAACCTTTTCTCACTTGTTTTTTGTTATTATTTCTGAAAATTTGCAAACACCCTGGAGAGATGGGTGAGAAGAGTGGTAGTATCCGTATGAATTATTTTTAATTAATTTTTTATCTAGTTAAGAACTCATTCAGTATCTTATAACAATAGTTATTTGCCTACATTTCTTTTAATAGTTTTGTTTCTGTTATTTCTTTCTAACAGAAGCCCAAAGAAAGGAAGTTGAAGAAATGTTGTATCAAGAAGGTTTGTCCAAAATAGCTCTGAGCAGCCCCAGTGAACAGATTGCATACTTACTGGTAGAGAGAAGTACACTCTTAAGGAAATCGGAACTTGTGGACTCCAAGCCAGAGTCACAAAGATGTATGAGCATTAACCTACAGAAAGAAATTTCCCAGGTATTCCAAAATTAACTAGATAATTGAATAAGAGGCAGGCCAGTTTTAAAATGCATGCATTCATTTAATTATGCATTCATTACAATATTAGGAAGCCAGTTTGCTTGTGCTTAAGAATACATGTTTGGGATTTAGATGAACTTCCTCTGCCACTTGTTAACAGCATGACCTTGAACAAGTTACTTAACTTTAGTGAGCCTTGATTTCCTCATCTGTAAAAATCTGGGATCAACTCAATTGCTCTACAAGTTGATCATAAAAATGAAATAACTTAATATATATAAAGCTCTAGAATAGTACCTCACACTTACTAATTAGCATTATTGTTATTATTTATTCAGAACTTACCAAATGCCAGTCTTTGTGCTAGTAGATGTAGAAACAATGTCAAATTAGACATATCTGGACTTGCAAGGAACTTACAAACTAATGGAGGAAAGGGGTAAGCCAGTGGTTGTTGTTCAGTGTGGCTAGTCCTATGTTAAAGGAAGGTACAGAAGACTAGGAAACTCAGGGGGGAGGGATGAGTCAGACAGGTTGGGTAGGGTGACCAAGAAAGGCTTCCAGAGGAGGTGATATTGAGTAGTGTTTTGAAAGTTGAATATGTGTTAGCTAGATAAAGAAGCTGGGAAAGGAATTCCTAGAAGAGGGAACAGAATGGATAGAACATGCTCATTCGTGTGAGTGAATGCTGAGAAATGTGGCTGGAGATATTTTCAGGAACCACATCAAAGTGAGGCTCACATGCTAAGCTAAAGTGTTTGGACTTAGCACCTGAACCATGCTAGATGTTCCTAGACCATACTAGAGGCATAAACATACTTTTGAGTGTACAAAAGATTGACTTTGTTATAAAGGTATAAAGAATCACTAAATAGGCTGGGCATGGTGGCTCATGCCTGTAATCCTAGCACTCTGGGAGGCCGAG
>VBSM01000529.1:28482826-28495839 GCA_008086735.1 Cheirogaleus medius
CAATCCTCCCACCTTGGTCTCCCAGAGTGCTAGGATTACAGGCGTGAGCCACCAGTCCTGGCCTAAAAAATTTTTTGAAAGATAGTAACAAGCTAAAATGTGGATTTGAAAGACTGAGGTTGCACCTAGACAATAAAACAAAAAGTGTCAAAGTGAAATGTCAGAGCGATCAACTGTTAAACTTAGTACTTAAAGAAATCGGACATTTCATGCTTAATAACTTAATATATACATATCTATATATATCTATTTTATTTTGCACTATTTTGGTCTTTTTATAAATGGAATCACACCATGTTTTTGGCAACTTTTAAAAAGTTCAATATTACATTGAACTATAGCAATATCTGTAGTTCATTCATTTTCACTGCTGTAGCCTATTGTGCAAATATATATTTACTTATTCCATCTTGTATCAGGGGACATTTGGGTTGTTTCTAGTTTTCTGCATTTTGGAACAATGTTACCATGAACATGATTGTATTCCTGTCTCCTGTTACATATTTCATTATAATAGTTTTTCTAGTTTTATGCCTAGAAGTATTAAGTAGTATGATATATACATCTTTAACTTAACTAAATAATGACAAATTGCTTTCTAAAACATTTATACTGATAAGTTCTTCCAATTGAAGTCAGTATATAAGAGTTCCTGTTGCACCAAATCCTCACCAATATTTAGTACTGTCTAAATTTTAAAATTTGCCAATTTTTATCAATTTTACCAATTAAAAAATTATGGAGTGATAACATACATATGGTGAAGTAACATACATACATATGGTAAATAACATACATATCTTAAGTGTACTCAATAAAGTTTTACTTTAAAAAATATAAAAAATATTTGCTTATTTTTAATTTTTATTCTTAGAGATGTGTTGCTCTGTTGCCCATGCTGGTCTTGAACTCCTGGCTTCAAGCGATCGTCCTGCCTCAACCTCCCAAGTAGCTGGAATTACAGACACAAGCCACCATGCTGCTTAAGTTTTACTTTTATACTACTTCCCAGACCAAGATATAGAATATTTTCAGCACCACAGAAGATTCCCTTATGCCCCCTCCCAGTGAATATTCCTCACAAAGATAACCACTATCCCTGTCTCCATAGCTTACTTAGTTTTATCTATTCTTGAACTTTATATAAATAGAATCATAGAGTATGAACTCTTTTGTATTGGTTTCCTTAACTCAACATTAGATATTTTAGTTTAATTCAGATTACTGTCATCTACTTTTGATGTTTGCTTTATATTTATATGGTTTGATGAAATGATTTATTTTTTATCTAAGATTTGACTCTCAAACTTGCGCATCAAAAATTTGTAACTGTTACATACTACTGCCACCTGGTGTTAGGCAATCTAAAATGCAGGGGCAATATTTCAAAATGGTTCGTTTCACAACACAAATCCCTCTACAAAATAGAAATGATGTAAACAGCAAAACCAAATGAGTAAAGAATAAGTCCTTTAAAACTTGAACGTATAAAACAAAAATCATATGGGTTCATTCAGTTCTTTAACTTCATGTTATAGCTTTAATGAAACTTATCTTTTGCAGTTTTATTAATAAAAAATAAGATTTACTGGAATTGTAGGAGGAGATGAAATCAAAAGAGAAGACGACATGGGGAAAATAAAGAAAAAAATTTGTCATTCTATCAAGTTTGCATCATATCTATTGCTAATTTTTTTTGTTTGTTTGTTTTGAGACAGAGTCTTACTCTGTTGCCCGGGCTAGAAAGCCATGGTGTCAGCCTGGCTCACAGCAACCTCAAACTCCTGAGCTCAAGTAATCGTATTGCCTCAGCCTCCTGAGTAGTTGGGACTACAGGCATGCGCCACCATGCCCGGCTAATTTTTTCTCTATATTTTTAGTTGCCCAGCTAATTTCTTTCTATTTTTAGTAGAGACAGGGTCTCGCTCTTGCTCAGGCTGGTTTCAAACTCCTGAGCTCAAACGATCCACCCACCTCAGCCTCCCAGAGTGCTAGGATTACAGGCGTGAGCCACCGCGCCCGGTCATCATATCTATTTCTTAAAATCCTCAGGGAAACAAGATTTCAGTAGTAGTATTCAGTGCATTCTATTTATTAAGCGTGAGGATAATTACCTTTTCCTCTGCATCAGCAACTTTAGATTTCTCCTGAGCCAGCTTTTCCTGCAGGTTGTTCTGTGATTTAATGCTCTGAGTCTGTTTAAGTACTTCCAGCTCCAGTTCCTTGATTTTCTGCTGACTGTGCTTCCACTCTGCCGTGAGTGAAGAGCACATCTTTGCACTGTCTAATAACTTTTGCTGGGCGTGCTTTAGTTCAATTTTTATCTAGAGGTGGAGAATAAACAAAAGTGATAAAAATAAGCATGGAACGAATGTGAGCCAGAATAAGCAGCTTTCAAAGGAATGCAGTCCCCCCAAACCTGACAAATACCAATGTCACATGGCTGATTACCTCTCTGGAGTTACCGTGTGTTAGTAAGGTTTGCCAAAATTTATTTAGACAGATGGCAGCTGTATAAGGAAATTTCTAAAAGCTTCTATATATGTGAGTTAAACATTTTCTATGCTTTCTTCAATCTACTCCGAGCTGGCTTTCATCCCCACTACTCCAATGAAACTGAAACTGTTTTTGCCAAGGGCACCACTGACCTCTCCATTGCCAAAATAAACCCAATGGACAATTGACCTCTCAGTGGCATTTACTCCTTCCATCTCAGAAGTTCTCCTCTCGTGAAGTCTGTGATACCAAACTCTGCTGGTTTTCACTTACGTCTCTGCTGTTCATTCTTGGTTTCCTTTGTAGATTCTTCTAATGCTACCCAACCTCTAAATATTATTGGACTCCTTCCGGCCTAGAGAGATGATAATTCTCTCCCTAGGTTCATTCCTATGATTTGAAATGCCATTTTATGTCAATAACCAATAATGAAACTCCTTGATTCTGCCTGTATCTCCTAAATCCTTTTTCTCTATCTTCCTGATTTCAGTAAATGATGTCACCACCCATCCTTTTGTGCAGGCCAGTAACCTGAAAGTCATCCTTGAGTCTTTTCTTTTCTGTCATGAGCCAATTCCAATCATTTAACACATGCTGTCACTCTACCTCCACGGCATATCTTGCATCAATCCATTTGTGTCATTTTTTGCCACCACCCTGGTCTAGGTCACCTTCTCTAGCCTGGGCTGTAGGAATAGCTTCTGCACTGGTCCTACCACTTCCATTTTCGCTCCCTTCTTATCTATTCTCTGTGCTGTAGCCATAGAGAATAGTATTGTTTTAAAAACACAAATTGAACCACTTGAATCCCTTTCTTAAAATCTTTCAGTGGCTTCCCATCACTCTGGGAACAAATCCCAGCAGCTTGTTGGCCTTGTATAATCTGGCCCTTGCCCACCTCTTTAAAACCATCTTGCTATTTCCCCTTCTCCCACTAAATTCCTTTCACACCGGTTTCTATTTAGAGTTTCCACACTTCTCTCTGCCAAGAACGCTTTCCCTTTCCCCTCCTCATTATATGGTTACCTGCCTGTTCTTCAGGTCTTAACTTAAATGTCACTTTTCAGGAGAAAATTTTCAGGATCATTTAACATTTAATCGGAAGAGGTATCCATACTCATCACATCACTCTTCCACATAGATGTCCTTCATTAAACTTATCACAATTTATAATTAAGCATGCATTTATCTACTTATTATCATTCTTCCCCACTTTAAATTTCAAGAAAGCAGAGACCAGGTTTTTTATTCACTTCTCAATACCCAAGGCCTATCAATGTCCCCGAGAATAGTAATCAATATTTACTAAGCAAGTAAATGAATGATATTCTAAGGAATATCAGCACCTGGTCAATGTATGTACTAGGCAGGAAAGGCTCACAGAGAAAAAATGTGAGAGAATTTACATTATCCTCATGGAAAACAAAATTCCTTGGTCCCAAAGTTTTTCAACTGAATTAATGAGGATTATAACATTAATATAATATCCTCTATCTGTGATGTCTGTGTGTTAACCAATCAGATTATATCAAGCGAATCTAAAAGTTAATCGTGTTCAATCTTTTTGAGTGTCATTTTCTTTTCTTTTTTTTTTTTTTTGAGACAGTCTGTTGCCCAGGCTAGAGTGCCGTGGAGTCAGCCTAGCTCATAGCAACCTCAAACTCCTGGGTTCAAGGGATCCTCCTGCCTCAGCCTCCCTAGTAGCTGGGACTACAGACATGTGCCACGATGCCTGGCTAATTTTTTCTATTTTTAGTAGAGATGGAGTTTCACTCTTGCTCAGGCTGGTTTCGAACTCCTGAGCTCAATCAATCCTCCCTCCTTGGCCTCCCTGAGTGCTAGGATTACAGGCATGAGCCACCATGTCCAGCCTTCATTTGTAATATGGGGAATATAATAACTACTTACTCGCAGGTTGGTTCTGAGGCTGCATTAAATAAGATAAAGCAATTAAAACATCAAGAATAGAGCCAGACACATAGGAAACATTTAATAAAAGTTAACTGTCATAATTCAGGAATCACTTATAGAATACCTACTGTATTTGAAGTATAAAACTGAGGCATATGCTATTAATAATATTACTATTAATATTTTACATTTGTTAGGCTTTTACATCCATGAAGTGGGATGAGTATATTACCCCCTTTTAGAGATGAAAAAACCTAATCTCAAATAGAGTTTGCAAATGATAGAGCCAAGGTCTGAATACAGATTTTTTTATTCTAATCCAGTATTCCATATTATATTAACTCTAAACTGTGAAATACATGTATTTATTATTTCTCTAAAAAGAATACAATAGAGTGGATCAACAAAGCTAACTTTAGTGCTTTCAAAAGTCTAATAAAATAAATAAATTTCTAGTGAGATTGTTCAAGGAGAAAGCAATAAAACACAGATAACTAATACCATGAAAGTAGAATGACCATCAATATATTTTCTTGAAAATGAAAACATAATGAATAATTTCTGTAAAATTTTTAAAAATTTAAATGAAATGGAAATTTTTCTTAAAAATTAAAATACATCAAAGTTGATATAAGAAGGAATAAAAAGAACTTTCACTTCTTATAACTATTAAAGAAACAGAACCAGCAGTTGGAAACCTTCCCAAGAGAAAATTCTAGAATATGAAGGTTAAAGGGATGGGATGAGTTCCTGTAATTATTTAAGAAGAAATCATTGTGATTGTACATAAACTCTTCCAGACAATGGAAAAAGAGGGTGCATTACCCCTCTTATTTTAAGAGGCTATTTTAAGGATAACCTTGATACCAAATTCTGACCACGGCATTAGAAGAAAGGAAAGTGGTAGGCTAGTCTCACTCATGAAGAAAGATGCAAAAATCCCCAAGAAATATTAGCAAGTCAAATCCAGCAACTTAGGAAAATGATGATAATTTATGACAAAGTTGGGTTTATCCCAGGAATACAAAGTTGGATAAACATTAGAAAATTGGTCAATGTATAATAATTCAGCATATTAACAGATTAAAAATATTTTTAATTTTCTCTAAATATTCAGAAAAAAATTTGATAAAATTCAACATGTGGCTGGGTACAGTGGCTCATGCTTTATAATCCCAGAACTTTGGGAGGCCAAAGCAGGAGGATTGCTTGAGGCCAGGAGTTCGAGACCAGCCTGAGCAACATGGTGAGACCCCATCTCTACAGTATTTTTTTTGTTGTTTTGAGACAGAGTCTCACTCTGTTGCCCGGGCTACAGTGTCATGGTGTCAGCCTAGCTCACAGCAACCTCAAACTCCTGGGCTCAAGCAATCCTTCTGCCTCAGCCTCCCGAGTAGCTTCAATAAAGGATGTGCCCACAAGAGTTACCTTAATGTTTTCTTCCTGAAGTAAGCTATTATGTTGCTTTAAGTCCAAGTTCTTTCCTCGCTCATATCGAAGCTCTTTTTCAGCGGAGCTGCATAGAACCTGGAGCCGGTGCAAATTCTGGCGAAGTTGTTGAACTTCCTCTTTCTGCTTGTCTTTTAGTTTTTCTCCAGATGCTGGATACTAAAGCAAACATTTTCAAAGAAAAACCATGGACAATTTGAAAGAATATTAGTAAAACAGGTTCAAGCTGTCAGAACCAGAATCATCAGAATGTGATTATTGACATGTCAATGTTTTTAGAGTTAGCTTACCTACAAAAAATTACTCTTTTACATTTATGGCTAGTTGGTACATGTTCATATAATTTAACTCTTGTTATGTTAGAGTGAAAATACCGGGAAAATTATGTGAACAAAAGCAGTTAGGCACAGACCACTAACCTTCTTATTTTTCACATCAACGAAGGGCAACAGAAACACGGACAATTTTAGAGTAAAACACATTTAATATGGGAAGTTCAAAGAATCAGTATGTGAAGAAGTAGAGTATGCGTGTGTGTGTGTGTGTGTGTGGTCTCGGCTGGCAAGAAGAAAAAAAGAGAAAACTTAGTAAGAGACTTTAAGTTCCTAACCTTCCTCATCACTTTCCTTTTACTACCTGCTGATGCTTCTCCAATACTAATCCACAATGATACTCTCTTTTAAGGCTGAACAGTATTGCATTGTGTGGAACACACTTCATCTTTATCCTTTCATCCACTGATGGACATTTAGGATAATTCTATAACTTGGTTTTTGTAAATAATGCTGCAATAATATGGGAGTACAGATATCTCTTCAAAATACTTATTTCAAATCCCTTGGATTTATACATAGAAGTGGAATTGCTGGATCATATGGTAGTTCTTTTCTTTTCTCTTTTTTTCCCACTCTCACCTCCTATTTTTAATTTTTTGAGGAACCTCCATTCTGTTTTCCATAATGGCTGTACTAATTTACATCCCCACTCACAGTGTACAGTGTTCCATTTTCTTCATATCCGTCTCAACATTTATCTTTTGTCTTTTTGATAATAGCTATTCTAATAGGTGTGAGGTGATATCTCATTATAGTTTTAAGTTGAATTTCCCTAATAATTAGCAATATTAAATATTTTTTCATATACTTGTTGGGCCTTTTTTGTATCCTCTTTTTTTTTTTTTGAGACAGAGTCTCGCTCTGTTGTCCCAGCTAGAGTGCCATGGCGTCAGCCTAGCTCACAGCAACCTCAAACTCCTGGGCTCAAGCAATCCTCCTGCCTCAGCCTCCCGAGTAGCTGGGACTACAGGCATGCACCACCATGCCCGGCTAATTTTTAATATATATATATTTTTAGTTGTCCAGATAATTTCTTTCTATTTTTAGTAGAGATGGGGTCTCGCTTTTGCTCAGGCCAGTCTTGAATGTATCTTCTTTTGAGAAATGTCTATTCAGGTCATTTGCTTATTTTTAAATTGGGTTGTTTCCTTGCTGTTAAGTTGTTTGAGTTCCTTATGTATTTTGGAAATTAACTCCTTATCAGACATATGGTTTACAAATGTTTTTCCCCATTTCATAGGTTGTCTCTTTATTCTGTTAATTGTTTGCTGTACAGAAGCTTTTTAGTTTGATGCAATCTCATTTGTCTATTTTTGCTTTTGTTGCTTGTACTTTTGGGGTCATATCCAAAAAATCTTTACCAAGACCAATGTCAAACTTTTTCCCTAAGTGTCAATCAACATATAAATGGATATAGAAAATATGGTACACAAGAACACACACAGGAATACTGTTCAGCCTTAGAAAGAAATCCTGTCATTTGCAACAACATAGATGAACTTTTACTTTACTTGGTAGAATGGGCTAGAAAAGAGAAAAAAAAAACATGGGTGAACTTGGGGGATATCATGCTAAGTGAAATAAGCAAGGTACGGGAAGACAAATACTGCATGATCTCACTTATATATAGAATCTAAAAAAGTTGAACTCATAGAAGCAGAGAGTAGAATGATGGTTGCCAGGGACTAGGGAGGAGGGGACATGGAATGGGAAGATGTTAGTCAAAGGGTGCAAAGTTCAGATAGGATGAATAAGTCCTGGAGATCTATTGTATAGCATGGTGAATGTAGTTAATAATAATGATGTATCGTATACTTGAAAATTGCTAAAAGAGTAGATTTTTTTTTTTTTTGGAGACAGAGTCTCACTCTACTGCCCAGGATAGAGTGCCGTGGCATCAGCCTAGCTACAGCAACCTCAAACTCCTGGGCTCAAGCAATCCTACTGTCTCAGCTTCCCAAGTAGCTGGGACTACAGGCATGTGTCACCATGCCCGGCTAATTTTTTCTATATATTTTTAGTTGTCCAATTAATTTCTTTCTATTTTTAGTAGAGACAGGGTCTTGCTCTTGCTCAGGCTGGTTTCGAACTCCTGACCTTGAGCGATCCTCCCACCTAGGCTTCCCAGAGTGCGAGGATTACAGGCGTAAGCCACTGCGCCCGGCCAAGAGTAGATCTTAAATGTTCTCACCACAAAAAAGTATGTGAGGTGATGGATATGTCACTTAGATTGATTTAATCATTTCACCATGTATACATATATCAAAACATCACATATACCATAAATATATACATTTATTTATCAATTATGCCTTAATAAAGCAGAAAAATAGAGGCACATGTATGAAATAACAGCAAAACACTCTACTATCTGGCCTCTCCAGTGTAATAAGAGTAGTGATTTGGATTTTCTACAAAAGGTAGGTATGCACAGGTGTGCTGAGGAGATAAAGAATTCAATCTTATACAATTCAATAGATAAGATATATTTAGAATTTCCTTAGTCCTGGTCCAGTATGCTTTCTGTCTACAACTTTCTGAAAATCCTAGGTCATTATGTTAGTTTTATTTAGCTTATGTTCCTGAAGCAACATAGAACTCCCCAGATCCTGTTAATCCTTCAATTCCTATTTTGGTTTAGTTAGAAAGGCAAATCTAAATCCAATTTGCTTCTCTTAGAGTTGCAAGACTCTAAGATCCCTTAGAGGATTAAAGAGAACATTCTTTAATGGATTATAATGTAATTATTAAGAACCCCAGCTTTGGAATTAGATGCACCTGGGCTTCAACCCTGAATCTACCATCTTGGAAAGATTACTTCATCTCTCTACATTTCAGTTTCCTTGTCTTAAAATGTGGATAACAATGATAACTGCTGGATGCAGTGAATGGTAAGTAAGGTAACATGCAGACACTCAGCACAATGCCTGGCACTTAATAACTATTCAGTAACATTACCATTACTCTTGGTGCTACAACAGTACTTTAACTGCCTTCATCTTCCACCTGCAAACAACCTTGAATACCTTGATTACCACTCTACCTTCTTGTTTAACCATATTACAACAGCTTTTTAACAATTAATCAGCAGCCTATAGAACCATTTAACATACCCAAACAGAGATACCGTGTATAAGAGAAGTACCCCACTTATACCAATGGGACAAAGGCACAGAACTTTAAGCCTGTTCTGAAGACGGGGAAAGCCAGAACAGTAGTTCTTCCTGTCTACATTTTCCAGTCCATTTGCTTTGCCAGCATAGAAATGCAAATTATTTTTCAAGGAAGTCAACTGTTTAAGCAGCTAGCTGCTACCTGACAGCCAGTCAAGCAGTCAATGTAAAGAGTCTCTATTTTTCCCACCATATAAATTACTTTGCTGGTAGAAAGTTATTGCAGAGGCATATATACTCAGTTAGGCTACTAGGAACCATGTAAGAGTGAAAAGTAAGTATAAAAGGGTCTTTTTAAAATCAATCAATAGATTTATTAAGCCAATTACCCTTTCTGAGTCTTATTTATCTACAGATTAAAGGCATAAGACTCTCTAGCCCACAGACCAAACAGCATGGATACCATAAAGTCTGGAAAGTGACCTAGAATCCACATGTGTAGTCAAGGCTCAGGTCATGTGACTCCCAACTGTCCAATCAAAGTGGCTCCATGGTGACCTCTAAACCACAAGGGCACTATAAAATAAGACGCAGATCATAGCCAATCTCTCTTTCCCCTTCCTTTCACTCTCCCTTTACTATGAAAATGGGTCTGGTTGTCATCTGTGGCATATGTATTATGCTCTGTAAACCTATATCTTGCTCTTGCCCTATAATCTTATCTTTTTTTCCCCTCAATAAATCTCATTTTCATACTTGCCTAAAAAAAGAGAATCTTTTTACAAGTATATTTTGACTTCCTTTACTGTTACTCTTTCTTTTTTCTAAATGTATACTAGAATCATTTTTCAAATGTGTATTATAAATATCAGTCTTCTGAAGTTAGTTTACTTAGAAGTACGAAAGCCTCCCTGTTTGGATCTCAAAATAATTTCTAGAAAGGTATATATAGGAAAATCTTAATTTATACAAGAAAGAACCTATAAAATTGAGTTATAAGAACCGAAGTGTAGCTAGTCATCACTCCCTTTATTTCTCCTACAGGCAGGTCTCTAGCAAATAGCAAAATCCATATTTAAAATCATTCCACATCTGTTGACTTTTCCCCACTAAAATTAAGTACTTTGTCCATTAAGCTACATACTAGAAATAGAAAATGTGGCACATCCTGCCATCCCCAATTCCATCTGGCTATGGCAAACATCAACAATTAATCAGTATTTTTTACTGCTGAGCATAGATGGAGCTTAAGATCCCTTTACAATAAAGTGCCTCAACTGATGGGCTTAGCTCAGATTTTAGTTGCTATTTTGTTACTATTCAGGCCATGGTTATATTGTTTAACAAATATATATGAATGATGATATGAAAAATGATGCTTATATCCACAGCCAATCAGAAGGAATGGACCCAGTCAGGCCATGAGTTTATAGCACCTACCTGGGCACTACTGTCATCTGAACTATCCTCAGAACTCTGAAACCGAAGGAGACTCTGATTTATACGGTTAAGCTCTTCTCTAAGCCTCACAACTTCCTCAGGCTTCATGGTCAACTGCTGTTCTTCATTTTTCACATCTTGATTCTGCTGTGAATCCTCCTTCTTCTTCCCCTCTCTTGGACAACTTCCCTCCTTTACTGAATCCTCTGGAATTTCCTTCTGCTTACTCTCTCCTAATTCCAGACTTGGTGCAAACATAACAATAAAAATCTATCAAAAAGCTGATTATAGTAGTAGAATAGGGAGGAAAAAACCTACAAGTCAAGAAAGTTCCGCAAGCAAGATTTTCAACTTGAATTCTATAGCAGAGCAGTAATCTTAGTCTTATAAATAAACTTTAAAAACAAATGAGTCATGCTTTTTACTAACATTCAGGGAGATGAACCATCATAGATTTTTTTTTCGAGACAGAGTCTTGCTCTGTCGCCCCGGCAAGAGGAAGGGATGCACCTTCAATGGCTACAGAGTGTGGATGAAAATGAGAAAGAATACAAACATGCTGATTTTGTTTTTATTCTCTCAATCTTAAATTTTGTTCAGGTACCTTGAAGCCTAGCACAGCATGCTTCACAGTTTATAGTTAGTGGCCAAATTCTTTAAGAAGGCAGTTTGGCAATATAGACAATAAGCCATAAAAATGTTCAGACTCCTTGACTAATTGCATACCAATGAATTTGCTGCAATAAAATAATTCATAAGAAGAAAAAAGTTGAATGTACAATAATGCTCATAGAATATTATTTTAAATAGTAACTAAATGGAGACAGGAAAATGGCTAAAAGGATTAAAGATAATTCGGCTTGAAAGTGATATAAAGACTATTCGCCTACATGAAATATACTTACCAAAGTAAAATTGTGAAACAAAAGGACAATATATATGCATGTGTGTATACACATACCTACTACAGGAAGGTATATATTTAGAAAAATCTGGGAAAAAATGGAGAAAAATTGTGTCTGAAGAGTGTTTTTTCCTTCTAAAATTCCTCTAACACTATATAGAAAAAATTAAATATTTTATTTTGAATTCAGCAGTTTTTAAAAGGTAACACATTCAAATGATACAAAACAGTATGAAATAACATGTGGAAGCCAAACACATGTTAAGATCGGGAAAATGCAAACATATACCTCATAATTTTTAGAATGGACTTTTTCTTCCATGAAGATGAAGTAGACATACTTCCCTCTATTTTTCCCACTAAGTACAACTAAAACCTCTGAAAATTATATATAAAACAAATATAAAAACACTCTGAAAAGTAGAGAGAGGAAGGCAGACCAGCTAGGGAGCTCAGGACCCGAGGAATGACACAGCCATGAGTTTCCTGGGTGTTCTTTGTGCCTCATACATCCCAGATTTGGAGCTGAAGAAGACAGCAACCCAGACAATGCCAACAAGGACAGACAAAAACAAACAACAAAAAAGCCCCAGTGAAAGCCTGCTATCTTTAGCCAAAGCACCAGGAAAAGGATAGCCAAGCAAGGAATAAAACTTTTGGATAACATCACAAACTCCAGCAGAACACCCAGAAATAGCTATGGCCCCACCGCCACCCATGCCAGCAAAGGCCGAATTGGGAGCCTAGATTTCCACCCTTACCAGGCTGTAATCAGGGATCCCAACTCTCCTGTTGGGGTGGTGTCAGAGAAGGCCAAGTAGGGAGCAGGGACTTTTACCCCTGCCAGGCAGTAGCAAGCTCCCCTACCCCGCAGTGAGTGTCTGGCGAGACTGCCTATGTGGTGAGTCTAGAATTCTACTCCCACCTAGCAGTGAGGCAGCACCCTTCTCCCTTTTCATTGGGGTGGTGTCAGAGGAGGCCCAGCGGACAGTCAGGACTTTCACCAGCACCCAGCACAACGAGACCACCCTCCACCTTGTGGTATCAGTGGAGGCCAAGTGGGGAGCAGTAACAAGGTACTCCTCCCCCTCTCAGCCAGGTGCCATAAGCGGAGGCCTAGTGGAGAGTAGGACCTCTATTTCACCAGCCAGTATAAGGAGCCCTTACTTCCTTGGGTGTCCATGGAGGTTGAGTGGGGAACCTGGACTTCTATCCCACCTGGCAGAAATAAAGCAGCACCCCCACCCAACACTTCCCCTGCTGGAGAAGTATCAGAAGCAGTCGGCTAAGCAGAAGAGTTAAAAAAGATCTAGTGGCCAGGCGCAGTGGCTCACGCCTGTAATCCTAGCACTCTGGGAGGCCGAG
>VBSM01000529.1:28521883-28534818 GCA_008086735.1 Cheirogaleus medius
GCTCAGGCTGGTCTCAAACTCCTGAGCTCAAGTGATCCTCCCGCCTCAGCCTCCAAGAGTGCTAGGATTACAGTTGTGAGCCACTTTGCCTGGCCTGGAGAAATTCCTAAAAACAAAACCTACCAGGACTAGATTGCAAAGAAATAGAAAATTTGAATAGACTATTAAGGAGATTGAATCAAAATCTCCCAACAAAGAAAAGCCCTGATGGTTTCACTAATGAATTCTACCAAACATTTAAAGAAGAATTAACACCATTCCTTCTTAACTTTTTGAAAAATATTAAGCCTAAGGAATACTTCCTAACATCTTCTAAGAGGCCAGCATTATCCTAATAGCAAAGCCAGATAAAGACACCACAAGAAAAGTAAACTATGGATCAATATCCTTTATGAACACTGATAAAAAAAAGTCCTTAACATACTAGCAAACTGAATTCAGCAGCATATTAAAAGGATTATATATCATGACCAAGTGGGATTCATTCCTGGAATGCAAGGATGTTTCAACACATGAAAATTGATTGATGCAATATATTAGTATATTGGTATTAATTGTATTGATGTAATATGTTAATACCATATTAATAGAATGAACAAAAAGAAATGATCATCTTGATTGATACAGAAGGAGTATTTGACAAAATTTGTGGCATATATCTTTCATGACAAAAACATTTAACAATCCTGGAATAGACAGAAGTTGCCTCAACATGATAAAATTTATATATGAAAAACTGACAGCAAACGTTACATTCAAGGGTGAAAGACTGAAAGCTTTTCCTCTAAGATCAGTCAAGGATGCATGCATTTGCCATTTCTATTCAATGTAGTACTGGAAGTCTTAGCCAGAGCAATCAGATAAGAAAAAGTAATAAAAGGCATCCAAATTGGAAAAAAAGAAGTAAAATTACAGTCATGTGTTGCATAACAATGGGGACATACTCTGAGGAATATGTCAGTTGGTGATTTTGTTGTTGTGTAAACATCATGGAGTATACTTACACAAACATAGATGGTATAGCCTACTACACACCTAGGTTGTATGGTGTATCCTATTGCTCATAGGCTAGTAACCTGTATAGCATGTTACTGTACTGAATACTATAGGCAATTGTAAGTATTGGTATTGGTAAGTATTGGCAATGGTAAGTATTTGTGTATCTAAACATATCTAAATATAGAAAAGGTAACATAAAAATACAGTATCATAATCTTATGGGACCACTGTTGTAAATGCAGTCCATTATGTGTCAGGCACATGATTGTATCTCTGTTTGCAGATGATATGCTCTGATAAGTAAAACCCTAAAGATTTCACCAAAACAACAACAACAACAACAAAAAAACTCCAGTAGAGCTAATAAACAAGTTCAGCAAAGTAGCAGGACACAAAGTCAAAACATAGAAATCAGTTGCATTTCTGTACACTGACAATGAAAATATGAAAAGGAAATTAAGAAAGCAATTCTATTTACAATAATATACAAGATAATAAAATACTTAGAAATGAATGATAGAGGCAACAGACTTGTACAATGAAAGCTACAAAACATTGCTGAAAAAAATTAAAGAAGATGAAAATAAATGGAAGGATAGCTCATGTTCATGATCAGAAAACTTAATATTGTTAGGATGTCAATACTACTCAAAGCTATCTTTAGATTCAACATAATCCCTACCAAAATCCCAACATTATTTTTTGCAGAAATAGAAAAATCTGTCCTAAAATTCATATTAAACCTCAAGGAACCCTGAATAGACAAAACAATCTTGAAAAAGAAGAACAAAGTTGGAGAACTCATACTTCCTAATTTCAAAACTTACTGCAAAGTAACAGCAATCAGAACAGTGTGGTATTGGCATAAAAACATATATATAGAACAACAGAATAGAATAGACAGCCCAGAAATAAACCCTTGCATATATGGTCAAATACTTTCCAACAAGAGTGCCAAGACCATTCAATATGTAAAGGGTGCTGGGAAAGTGGACCATTTGCATGATAAAAATTAAGTTGGATCCTTACATTACATGATACATAAAAATTAACTCAAAATGGATAAAAAAGACACAAAAGCTAAAACCATAAAATTCTTTAGAAGAACACTTAGGAGAAAATCTTCATAACAATGGATTTGGCAATGATTTCTTTGACACCAAAGACACAAGCAACAAAAAAATAAAAAATAAAAATTGAACTTTATGAAAATTAAAATCTTTGAGCATCAAAATAACAATATCAACAGTAAAATGGGAACCTACAAAAAAGAAGGAAATATTTGCAAATCATATATCTAGAATATATAGAGAACTCCTAAAACTTATAACAACAAAAACCCTGATTCAATAATGGGAAAAGGACTTGAACAGACATTTCTCCAAAGAAGATATACAAATGGTCACTAAATACCTGAAAAAATGTTAACATCACTGATTATTAGGGAAATTCAAAGCAAAATTACAATGAGATACTACCTGCCTTAGTCCATTTTATGTTGCTATAACAGAATACCTGAGGCTGGGTAATTTATAAAGAAAAGAGGTTTATTTTGCCTATGATTCTGGTGGCTGGCAATTTCAGGATTAGGTAGCTGCATCTGGTGAGGGCCTCATGCTTCAACTAATGGTGAAAAATGGAAGGGGAGCAGGCATGTGCAAAGAGATCACATGGCAAGAAAGGAAGCAAGATAGAGAGAAACTGAGAAGTCAGATTTCTTTTTAACAACCCACTCTCAAGGGAATTAACTGAGTCTTTTGAAAGCAAGAACTCACTCACCCCTGTGGGAGGGCATTAATCTATATGTGAAGGATCACCTCTATTACCCAAACACCTCCCACTAGGCCACACCTCCCAATACTACCACATTGAGGATCAAATTTCAAAATGAGTTTTGACAGGGACAAATCACATCCAAACCATACTACCACCTCACACACTCAGGATGGCTACTATCAAAAAACAAAACAAAACAAAACAAAAAAAAACAACCAGAATACAAAGAAATGTTGGTGATGATGTGGAGAAACTGGTACCCTTCTGCATGATTGGTAGAAATGTAAAATGATATAACTCTTGTGGAGAACAGTATGGCAGTTCCTAAAAAAAATAAACATAGAATTATCATAAGATCTGACAGTTCTACTTCTGGATATATATATCCAAAAGAATTGAAAGCAGTGACTTAAACATATATTTGTATAGTCATTATTCACACTAGGTAAAATGTGAAAGCAACTCAGTGTCCACTGAATTCCACAGAGAGTTGCAGGAGCTTTTTAATGTATTTTGTATATTAGTCTTTATTATGGGTTGAATTGAATGGATAAGAAAATTATGGTATATACATGCAACAGAATAATACTCTGCCTTAAAAAGGAAGGAAATCTTGACACATGCTATCAACACAGATGAACCTTGAAGACATTATTCTAAATGAAATAAGCCAGTCACAAAAAGATAAATAGTTCATGATTCCACTTACATGAAGTACCTAGAGCAGTCAAAATCATAAAAGCACAAAGTAGAATGGTGGTTGCCAGAAACTGGGGGCAGGGGGTATCTTGGTCTATTTGTGCTGCTATTATAAAATACCATAGACTGGATAATGTATAAACTATAGAAATTTATTTCTCATGGTTCTAGAAGCTTGGAAGTTCAAGATCAAGGTGCCAGCAGCTTTGATGTCCGGTGAGAGCTTTTCTCTACTCTCAAGATGACACTTTTTTTGATGCAGCCTCCAGGGGGGACAAAGGGTGTGTGCTCACATAGTCTCTCTTCTACGTTAAGCCCGTTTTTTGATTTTTTTTTTTTGAGATAGAGCCTCACTTTGTTGCCCTGGCTAGAGTGCCGTGGCGTCAGCCTAGCTCACAGCAACCTCAAACTCCTGGGCTCAAGCGATCCTTCTGCCTCAGCCTCCCAAGTAGCTGGGACTACAGGCATGTGCCACCATGCCCGGCTAATTTTTTCAATATATGTTTAGCTGTCCGATTAACTTCTTACTATTTTTGGTAGAGACGGGGTCTCGCTCTTGCTCAGGCTGGTCTTGAACTCCTGAGCTCAAATGATCCCCAGCTCGCCTTGGCCTCCCAGAGTGCTAGGATTACAGGCGTGAGCCACCACACCGGCCAACATTAAGCCCTTTTATAAGGGTGCTAATCCCATTCATGAGGGCAAAGTCCTCATGACTTAATCATCTCCCAAAGGCCACATCTCTTAATACTGTTGCACTGGGGATTAAGTTTCAACATGAATTTTGGAGGAAACGCCATTCAAACCATAGCATTCAGCCTTTGGCCCTCCAAAATTTCATATTTCTACCAACAATCTCTTCAAAGCAATCTAGGAATTTTATATCAAGTGCCTCAAAATTCTTCTAGCCTCTATACATTATCCAATTTCAAAGTCATTTCCACATTTTTAGATATTTTTTACATAAGCAACCTGCTTTCTTTTTTTATTTTAATTTTATTTTTTTATTTCAGGAAAATATGAGAGTACAAACATTTTAGTTACATTTTGTATCTTTGCCTCTCCCTAGCAAGGGTTAGAGGTATGCCCCTCCCCTCCACAATGCTCAACGCATCCCTCAGTTGTGAGTCTACTCCCCCAACCCCCTAATCCCTAGAGAATACCACCACCATTTGAGCACCTTAGTGTTTATCAGTCAGTACCAATTTGATGGCGAGTACATGTGGAGCCCATTCTTCCGATCTTGTGTCACACCTTGCTTTGGATAATGGGCTCAAGCTAAGCAGGGTCTGTCCTGGTTAGTACTTGGATGGGAGTACCCTATTTTCTTAACAAAATCTGTATTAGTTTTCGAGGGTAACCCTAAGAAAGTCCCACAAACTTGGTGGCTTTAAACAACAAAAATTTGTTTTCACACAAGTTCTGAAACCTAGAAATCTGAAATCAAGGTGTTAGCAGGGTCATGTTCCCTCTGAGACTATGGGCAGAATCCTTTTTTGCTTCTACCTAGCTTCTGTTGGTAGCTTTCGATCCTTGGTGTTCCTTAGTTTGTAGTTGTATCACTCCAGTCACCGCCTCTGTCATCACATGGCATTCTCTCTGTGTCTGTCTTCACATGGCATTTCTTCTTGTCATAATTGCACCTTGTCATAATTGTACCAGTCATATTGGATTAGGGCACCCTCTAATGACCTTATCTTAACTTGATTACATTGGAAAAGACCCTATTTCCAAATAATGTCATACTCACAGGCCCTGGGGGTTAGAACTTCAACATATTTGGGGGGGAGGCACAATTCAACCCGTAATAAAGACTAATATACAAAATACATCAAGAGCTCCTGCAACTCAACAATAAAAGGGCAGATACCTACATTAAAAATTGGCAAACTCAAATGTCCATCAATTGATAGATGGAAAAACAAAATATGGTATATCCACTCAGTGACATATTATTTGGCAATTAAAAGGAATGTAGTACTGATACATGCTATAACATGGATGAACCTTGAAGATGTTATGCTAAGGGAAAGAGGCCAAACACAAAAGACTGCTTATTGTATGATTCCAATTATATGAAATATCCAGAATAAGCAAATCCATAGAGACAGCAAGTAGATTAGTGGTTGCCTAGGACTGCAGTAGGGTTTGAGAGAGAAATGGGAATGCTTGTTAATGGGGTGATAAGATGTATTAAAATTGATGGTGTTAATGGTTGCACAACTCTGTGAATATACTAAAAACCACTGATTAAACACTTTAGTAGGTATTTGAATTATATCTCAATAAAGCTGTGATTAGAAAACAAAAAAACAATGGCAAAGGATTTGAATGAACATTTTCCAAAGAAGATATATAAATGGCCAATAAGCAAATGAAAAGACAGATGCTCAATATCATTAGTCACTCAAAAAATGCAAATCAAAACCACATTGAGATACCAGTTCACACCCACTAGGATGGCTATAATAAAAAAGACAGAAATAACAAGTGTTGGTCATGATTTGTAAGGAAATTGCAACCGTTATACACTGCTGTTCGGAATGTAAAATGGTACCTCTGTATTGGAAAACAGTCTGGCAGTTCCTCAAAAGGTTAAATGTAGAGTTAACATATGATCCTGTACTTCCACTCTTATGTACATTCCCCAGAGAAATGAAAACATGTCCACACAACTTGTACATGAATATTCCATGGAAGCATTATTCATAATAGCCACAAAATGGAAACTACCAAATGTCCAATTGATGAATAAATAAACAAAATATAATATATATCCATACAATAAAACTATTCAGCCATAGAAAAGGATAAAGTACTGATTCATACTACAATATGGATGAACTTTGAAAACATTATACTAATTGAAAGATGCTAGACACAAAAGGCCACATATTGTATGGTTCCGTTTATTGCCTATCCTGTAAAATGTACAGGATAGGCAAATTCATAGAGACAAAAGTATTTAGTGGCTGCCAGGGGGTTGGGGGAGAGGGAAATGGAGAATGAATACTAATGAATATAGAGTTTCTTTTTGGAAAGATGAAAATATTCTGTAATTAGTGGTGATAATTACATAACATTGTGAATATACTAAAAACCACTGAATTGTACACTTTAAAAGGGTATGTAAATTTTATGGTACATAAATCATATTTTGATTTTTAAAAAGAACAAATTTAATTAAATATGTATAATATCTGTACACTAAAAGATACAAAACATTGCTGAGATAAATTAAAGAAGACCCAAATAAATAGAAAGACGTACCATGTTCATGAATTAGAGAGCTCAATATTGTTAAAATGTAAATTCTCCCTAAATTGATCTGCAGATTCTATGCCATCCCAATCAAAAACCTAGCAGGCATTTATATCAAAATTGACAAGCTGATTCTAAAATGTATATGTAAATGCAAAGGACCTAGAATAGCCAAAACAACTTTGAAAGAAAAAAACCTACAAAGTTGGAGGTGTTATACTTTCTGATTTCAAGACTTATAACAAAGCCATAGCATAGATAGTCTTACGAACAAACATACAGATTAATGGAAAGTCCAGAAGTAGACCCACATAACTGATTTTTAATAAAGGTGCCAACATAATTCAGTAAGGAAATAACTCTTTTCAACAAATGGTTCTGGAATAACTGGATATATACTTGGAAATGAATGAACTTCAACCCTTACCTCATAGAATATATGAAAATTATCTGTAATAGATCATAAACCTAAATATAGAAGCTAAAACTATAAAATCTTTAGAAGAAAGAATAAGAAACATATTTCATAATCTTAGGGTAGACAAAGATTTGTTAGATAGGCATTTTGTGTTCTATCACAAAATTATAAAAGAAAACATTGATGAATTGGCCTCCATAAAAATTTTAAAACCTCTATTCTTTATAAAATACTGTTAAGAAAATGAAAAAACATGGCATAGATGATAATAAAATATTTATAATACATATAAATAATAAATGACTAGTATTAAAAATATATAAAGAACTCTACTTAATATAAAGAATACATACCATCCAATTAAAAATAAGCAAAAGTTTTGAATAGATGCTTCACAAAAAAACATATAAAAATGGCCAATGAGCACATCAAAACATATTCACTGTCATTAGACACCATCAAAGGCAAATTAAACCACAATGAGATACCACCACTATATAGTAGATATACATTGGCATTTGCATCAGTCTGTCTTGGGTTTGATTGCTTTGCTCACTACTTCAGAGGCTGATCATGCTGATGATACTAGATACTGAACACACTGGAGCCTACACTTTATTAGTTCTCTATGATATTTTATTACATTTAGCATGGTTCCAACTACCCATCCCAATACCACTGGCTGATTCTATAAATCAACTCTATTTGATGATTTAAAATGCTTAAATTGCTTATATCTTTGTAATTCTTTTTCTTCAAAGAAACAATCTACTATATTCTTCAAATTAATTTTTTCTGTGGGAAAGAACAGAAACGTCCTCTGTACCTCAATTTCTTCTTCCACTTTAATTGGCTGAGCAATAGAAAATGCCCAATAAGAAGAGAATAGCAAATGATTAGCACCGACCATTCTAGTATACTCTGTAAAATGCAATTCCCTTAAAAATTAGAAATCAGAAGAACAGAACTTTAAAGTACCTGTACTCTTTGTTCAGCATCCACAGTTCTTCCAGGAGAGTGGTTTCCAAGTTGCTTATTCTCTTGAGATTCACGCATCTCTCCTTTAAGTCTTTCAACCTTAAATACAAAAGTAAGCATCTTGTAGACTTCTCCATTTTTCTTTAGCTACATTATTGCTTTCATTAAAAATTTTTTTTTTTTTTAGAGAAAGTGTCTCCCTCTGTTACCCAGGATGGACTGCAGTGGTACAATCACAGCTCACGGCAACCTCAAACTCCTGGGCTCAAGCAATCCTTTAGCCTCCCGAGTAGCTAACGCTGCAGGGACACACCACCATGCCCAGCTATTTTATTTTATTTTTTTTTTTTGCAGAGATGGGGGTCTCACTATGTTGTCCAGGCTGGTCTTTGAACACCTGGCTTCAAGTGATCCTCCCACCTCGACCTCCCACAGTGCTGGGATTACAGCCATGAGCCATCACATCTGGCCTGTTTTTTAAATATACAAGCAAATATGTGAATACATTCTCCTTGTAAAACTTTAACAACGCATAGGTATATAAAGTAAAAAGTGATATTTTCCTTCTTTTCACAATCCTTCTTCCCTTTCTAGAAATAACACTGCTTGTGATGTGCCCTAAACTTTTTCACACATACATGCATTAAATAAAACATATAAAGGTATTTGATACATAAATTTACAAAGACTAAAACAACTTGAACAATCTTCATTTGTTCATTCTTTTTTTGATTGGATTTTTACTGTGGTAAAATAGAATAACACAAAATTTAAATGTACAGTTCAGTGGCATTAAGCATCATTCAGCACATTATTGTACTACCTTCACCACCATCCATCTCCAGAACTCTTTTCATCTTGCACTGAAACTCTATACCTATTAAACAATAACTCCCATTACTTTCTCCCTCAGCTCCTGGCAACCACTGTTTGACTTTCTGTCTCATGATTTTGACTATTCTAGGTACCTCATATAAGTGGAATCATATACTATTAGTCCTTTTTTGACTGGCTTATTTCATTTAGAATAATGTCTTCAAGGTTTATCCATGTTGTAACGTGTAAAAATTTCCTTCCTTTTTAAGGCTGAATAATATTCCATAGTATGTATATACCACATTTTGTTTATTCATTCATCTGTCAATGGACACTTGAGTTGCTTTTGGCTATTATGAATAATGCTGCTATGAACATGGGTGTACAAATGTACATTTGAGTCCCTGCTTTCAATTCTTTGGGATACATACCCAGAAATGGAATTGTCAGATCATAGGGTAATTCTATATTTAATTTTTTGAGGAACTGCTATACTGATTTCCACAGTGGCTGCACTATCTTAAATTCCCACCAGCAATGCACAAGGGTTCCAATATTTCCACACCCTCATTAACATTTTGTTATTTTCTATTATTTTGACAGTAGCCATCCTAATGGTTCATCATGGCAAAAAAATTTCTTGTGCACCTAGTATTATGCCAGGCATTTTATTGGACACTAGAGATATGACTGTTCAATGAATATAAACTAAAATTGAAGAGACATATACCCAAAACTTGGAAGTATGTATTTAAAAAATCAATAAATTGCTAAGAAGAAATGGTTTAAAAATAGAACACAACTAAAGGTTTAGTATTAATAATCTCAAACTTATCCAATATAATAGAGTAATATTTTCTATTTGGTAAATGTGTTAACTGTAAACTATTATCTAAATCCTTATTGAAAATAAAAGATTCTAGATTTACACAATAGCAACAATACTGTTTGGTATAGGTAAAATGTGTAAAATAAGTACTGACAGAATGCATCTAGGTCAAAGTAAAGCATCTACCTGAGATGTTACAGTCACCAATCCTCACTAATGACTAACTTAGGTGATGAATATCTATGTTGCTCAAGCTGCAACATAGGTTGCATGTAACATGGTTGTTATTGCATACATATTTAAATAAATTCTAAGGACAAACTAAATTAAACTTACCATTTCGCCAAGCACCTTTTTTTCTGAGTCAAGCGATCGAACCCGATTTCTTAAAGCCAGAATTTCCTCATCCAGTCTCTGATTATGTTCCTTTGCTTTCTGTAGGTCAATTGCATCTAAAACAGAAAAACACAGTTTATGCAAATGGATCAAAGTTTTAGTTTTGGGGGCACTAACTCTAAAACTAAGGAAGTACGATTCCCCATCCTACCATGTCTCTGCATATGTGGCTCTCTGCATAGGACAACCATTAGACTCTCAAGTCCAGTCCTAGAATATTCTACCAATCTAATGAAACAGAACAGAAAGTTCTATATTTCTCATACCAGAACAATGAGTTGGGCTTTTTTTTTTTTTTTGAGACAGAGTCTCATTCTGTTGCCCAGGCTACAGTGACGTGGCGTCAGCCTCACTCACAGTAACCTCAAACTCCTGGGCTCAAGCAATCCTTCTGCCTCAGCCTCCCAAGTAGCTGGGACTACAGGCATGCGCCACCACGCCCGGCTAATTTTTTAAATATATTTTTAGTTGGCCAATTAATTTCTTTCTATTTTTAGTCTCACTCTTGCTCAGGCTGGTTTTGAACTCCTGACCTTGAGCAATCTGCCTGCCTCGGCCTCCCAGAGTGTAAAATATTATTTAATATATATTATTTTTAATGTGTTATTAATAATTATATATACTAGAATGACTTACTATTTTCTTTCACCTTTATTAAATTTTCTTTCAATTTCTCAATTTCTAGTTGAGCCTTCTCAAGTGCAGAATCTAAAAAAGAAAATATTTGTGTAAGAAGCAAATAATTAGTATAATAATCAAATTTCAAATGACTCTGTTTAGAACATTTTCTTCCATTTGGGTAACTGTCCTTTGAGTTTCTGCATCAATGCCAGCTCCTCCAGGAAGTTTTTCTAGACTTCCCTCTTAGTGTTCCTACCATGTCCTATATTCATTCCTATCTGTGGTCATCTGATCTTGTAATTGTCTTTCCCTGTTTCTCCTATCAGATTCCATGATGAAGAGTTTGGACCATTATAAACAGTAGGAATAGCTAGAAGTTTTTAAAGCATGGCACTACAAGTTTAGTAAAAAGAAATTACACTCAGAAAAAATTAAAAATAATTCCTGCAATCAATAATATTTAGAATTTTGGCACTCTAGCCCATGCAAGAGAGCGAGACTCTGTCTCAAAAAAAAAAAAAAAGAAAGAATTTTGCTGATAGCTGCTAGAAATATCAAAATAACAAAAGTTCAGGAAATAGCTTTTGGTACTATCCAAGAAATGTATGAGGATGGCAGAATGATATTTAGGAAGACATGGAACATTAGAGTTGATTGGACTTGGGTTCTGTAATCCATGTTTTATCTCTTTGCTTCCTGTGGCCTTCTCCTCATCACCAGTGATATTACTGGTAGGTCTCTTATATTGTCAGAATGAAGAACCTCCTAGAAGTAAGACTAAGATGAATTTTATAAAAGATCATTCCTAATCACGGAGTTAGTACATCAGCACAACTGTGCATGTTTTATTATTATGTCCATAACATTCAGTTCTATGGAGTAAATCCCAGTATAACCTATTAGAGTCACCTAAAACTGTATTCCTAACTATAGCAATATTAATACTGTTACCAGCGGCAGCGGCTACTAGTAGCAGATATATTAATCATCATAACAAATCTGCAAAATAGGTATTAATATTCCCAATTTATAGATTATATAAGCGAGTCTCCAAAAAGTTAAGTAACTTGCTCAATGTCACACAAGTAGTAACTGGTATGGTTGTGATGTGAACCTAGGTCTGTTTACATTGTGCCAGAGATATGAGAATAGCTTCTGTTTTACTAAAAGAACAGTTTTCCAATGTATTCCTCTATTGTAGAAGGAGAAATAGTAAAGTCACAGCAGGTGGAAAGGATTTCCCAGAAAGAGGGAATAGCATGAATAAAAGAGAAGAGGAAGGACAGAACAAAGGAGAGGAAGTAGCAGAGAACCCTGCGTGTTCTTGGCACTACATGTAGTCTCATACTGCTTAGGTCTACAGCGCAAAGAATTAGGGAACGTGTGGGATATGAGCTGGATAGATAGACAGGAGCCCAACCAAAAAGGCCTTGTTTGCTACACAAGAAAGTTCAGAATTTATGATGTAAGCCAGGGACTTTCTAACTGTATTCTATGAACTTTAAAGTTCTGAGGAGGTACTTCAGGTGTTCTGAAAACATTTGATTTAATTTCCACTTTTTTTAAAAAAAAACTATTTTTAGAATAACACATATAACCAAATATATTATATGTCAAATTTAAACAATATCACAGACCACTAAATTTATTAACTTGTACTGCCAGGTTAGTTTCTTCCACGTTCATGAAGATATTTGATAATTGTAGCTTTCCATTATTCCTCTTAAACTAATAACATTTCTAAAACTGTATTTGATTGTAATTTTTTATTGACAGTTTTACTTTCTATTTCTTTAGATATTTTGTAAAAATTTTTTACTTATGGAAAATTTCAAACATATATAAAAGTAGATAGAACAGATTTATGGGAACACCTATATCCATCACCTAGCTTTTAACAATTATCAACTAATGGCCAATCTTGTTTCATTTATGCTCTTACATATTATAATTTTCTAATGTTGTGTAACAAACTACCACAAACTTAGTAGCTTAAAACAGCATTCATCAGGCCGGGCGCAGTGGCTCACGCCTGTAATCCTAGCACTCTGGGAGGCCAAGGCAGGCGGATCATTCGAGGTCAGGAGTTCAAAACCAGCCTGAGCAAGAGCGAGACCCTGTCTCAACTAAAAATAGAAAGAAATT
>VBSM01000529.1:28552581-28567639 GCA_008086735.1 Cheirogaleus medius
AACTCCTGACCTTGAGCGATCCACCCACCTTGGCCTCCCAGAGAGCTAGGATTATAGGCGTGAGCCATTGAGCCCGGCCCAAAATGACTTTTTAAGAAAAATATTTCTACATCTTTATTTATTTATTTTTTTGAGACAGAGTCTCACTCTGTTGCCCAGACTGGAGTGCCATGGCATCAGCCTAGCTTACAACAACCTCAAACTCCTGGGCTCAAGCGATCCTCCTGCCTCAGCCTTCCGAATAGCTGGGATTACAAGCATGCGCCACCATGAACTTTTTAAAATTAAAAGTACCCTTCTAAGTGAAACCAATAAGCCTTAACAAAGGTTGTTAACTTAAGGAAGCAAGAGGCGGCAAAGGATTACTAGAGAAGATGAATGGATGAGGAAGGAAAATTAACTAGTAAATAGGTCTTTTTGGAATTTGAATGAATCTGAGAAGCAGGACATTATCTTCTTAAAGAGTCTGTTCAGGTGTGGTCACATTCCTGGTCTTACAGGGAAGGGAAGAAGAGAACAATTCTCCTCTAGGTGGGTCTGGATCTTTAGGCAGATAAAGAAACTTTGACTGTTTTGGGAAGTGCCAATGGTCAGGTGGGGGGAAAGTCAGAAAGACCTTGATGCTTCTTCAGTCAGTGCAGCATGTCAAAATGCCGCATTTGGGGTAAAATAGTTCTAATTTCCTTCATAGCACAGGGTATACTCAGCATTCATACAAGTGCTTTTACCTTGTGGTTTAACCTTCTAAACCACAAGGAGATTATGCTTCCACTTAATACGATGCATTATAATTCTTATAAAGACACACCTTTGCCATAAAAAGGGAATACTCAAAGTCTCATCTGTATCTGTGATCATTTTGGGGTGATATTATTAATAATTCCTACTTTCAGGCTCAGTCCACATGGATATACTATAACGTTAAAAATTATAAACTGGGCACTTGTAATTAAGCATGTGCCGATAGTCCCAGCTGCTTGGGAGGCTAAGGCGGGAAGATCACTTGAACCCATGAGTTCAGTGACACATTGCACCATGGACCTCACCTATGAATAGCTATTGTCCTCCAGCCTGGACAACAAAGTGAGACTTCATTTCTTAAAAAAAAAAAATTAAAACAAAAACCCACTTCATTATAAAGTTAACCACCAGTAATACAATAACACACAATTTACTAGTGGTATTGACATGAGAAGCCACTCCCACTTTCATCTCTTGTCTCCTTTCCATGCTTTCTGGCTATGAGAGAAACATCATATATTAATCACAGTTGAAAGCTTATACATCATCTTATAAGACAGCACCTCATGCCAGGCATAGTGGTTCATGCCTATAATCCCACGGCTTTGGGAGGCAGAGGCAGGAGGATTACTTGAGCCCAGGAGTTTGAGGCTGCAGTGAGCTATGATCGTGCCACTATACTCCAGGCTGAGTGAGACCTTGTCTCTAAAAAAAAAAGACAGCACCTTAAACCCTCTGAGGTGTTGTCACCTAGACAGCATCAGAGCTAAATCTTCAACAGGCCATTTCAGTATTTTTCAGCCTAATTTTTTCTGCCTGATGGGATGTGGTAGGACCAATGAATCACATATATAAGTCATTGTTTCACTTCTCTTACTGTAAACTGATTTTCTTGGTCAGAAGCAATGTTGAGTTGTGTATCATGACAAGAAACAAGGAATTTGGTAATTCCACAGATGGCAGTCCTGGCAAAAGCATTATTGACTAAAAAAGCAAATCCAGATTTAAAATGAGTATCTAGTCTGCTGAGGGCAAATTGTTGTTCCATCCATGATAGAACGCGGTCTGTTGCAATAAACCTGCTACCAGGTAGCTTGCTGGTCCTCCCAGGAGATGGTGGCATATTGCTTGATCGGCATTGATCTTGGGATCTTGGCGTTTGGCAAGTTGAGTGGATTAGCCTTAGTGAACCCTTGAACAATATATATACCTGCTACCATGCACTTTGTCTGTGAGCCCACTGAGCAAGCAAATGGGTGCTAGAAAGATGCTAATTGACACATACAGAATATACTGCTTTTTTCCACCTGATTATTGAGACCCACCTCTGCTGTGGATGCTGTCTAGTGAACAAAAGCACGTGAAACTGACTTCCAGTTTCTGGCCTAGCATGCAGGAAGCTTGGAAGTTGCCACTTCATCCTAACAACAAGTAAAAAAGCTAAACAAACTGAAAAAATCAACAAATTTCCTTAGATTCATCAGAGAAGTGATGTCACAGTCCAAACTGCTGTTTCTAAAATTGGAGAGACCTGTAGACAAATACAGAAACCCACAACTCACCAGAGTGAAGCCTTCATGAGACCCATTGCCCACGTAGGGAAACCTGAACTGTAAATGATGAGTTGCTGAAGGCTCAGTGTGGGCAAATCTGAGAGATAAAAACTCCAGAGGGACCCAGTCATTAGGAGGTTCCCACACTTCTTTGAGTTTTATAAGCTCCTGGAGCTTACCAGGTTCTTATAGGGAATATCTGGGGAAAATCCCCTTTTGCTTCCAGCAGGGGTAGGAGAAAAGGAACCATTTTAAACTTCTTAGCAAAGTCTGCTCCCAGGAGAAACTGTTTGACCAGAAGCTAACCTGCTGAGGTTTTGTCAGAGGCTGATTGACCTAGGGAAAGAGAAATTTCCAACTCCAGCCAACTCTAGCCATCCTATCCCATAAAAGGGAGAGAGGATAGAAAAAAAATAAGCATGTGTGAAGTTCACCGTCCAGAAGCACAAACTCACTAAAAGACTGTACCTAATCATAGGACTATAGGATGCTGCCCATCCCGACCCCCACACTTTACCACCACTTCAGTAAATGCCTTTTTATAGCAGTTTCTTTTATCCCGTACATCATACCTGTCTGGCTATGAAGAAAAAATTATAAGACACACTAAAAGGCAAAAAACTCTGAAGAGACAGAGGAAGCATTAGAACTAGGCTCAGATATAGCAGGAATATTCAAATTATCAGACCAGAAATTTAAAACAACTATGATTAATATGCTAAGGGCTCTAAGGAGTGAAGTAGACAGCATGCAAGAAGAGATGGACGATATGAGCAGAGAGATGGAGATTCTAAAGAGAACCAAATGGAAATGCTTGAGATCAAAACCACTAACAGAAATGATGATTGCCTTTGATGGGGTTATTAGTAGACTGCAAACAACTAAGGAAAGTCTCTGCACTTGAGGATATCTCAGTAAAAACCTAAACCCAAACTGAAAAACAAACAGAAAAAAATACAGAATCCCCAAGAACTGTGGGACAAATACAAAAGGTATTATAGACACATAATGGAAATATCTGAAGGAGAAGAAATAGGGAAAGGAACAGAAGAAATATTTCAAGTAATAATGATTGAGAATTTCCTGAAATTAATGTCAGACACCAAACCATAAATCCAGGAAGCTCAGAGAACGCCAAGCAAGATAAGTGGCAGAGAAACTACATCTAGGCATATAATTTTCAAATGACAGAAGATCAAAGACAAAGAGAAAATCCTAAAAGGCAAAGGGAAAAAAACCCTTACTGATAGAGGAACAAAGATAAGAATTACATGCAACTTCTTTTCTGAAGCCATGTAAGCAAAAGACGGGTGGAGTGAAATATTTAAAGTATTGAGAGAAAACAAATCACCAATCTAGAATTATGTGCCTTGAGAAATTTTCCTTCGAAAATGAAGAAGAAATAAAGACTTTCTCAGACAAACAAAAATTGAGGGAATTTGTTGCCATAGACCTGTCTTGCAAGAAATGTTAAAAAAAAGTCCTTGTAGAAAAGGGACATACTATGGGTCAGAAGCTGGGATCTGCATAAAGAAGGAAAAGCATCAGAGAAGGAATAAATGAAGGTAAAATAAAAATTTTCATCTTTCTTATTTTAGTTGATCTAACAGTTTTGTTCAAAATAATAGCAACAATATATTTGATTATGTATTCTATATAGATACAGTTATATATATATACACACACACATATAAACTTACGTATGCTTATATATAAGCAAAATGAGTGATAGCAATGATACAAGGGATGGGAGGGAAGAATTAGAGGTATTTTCTTATTATAAGGTACCCACACTACATGTGAAAGTAGTATTTGAAAGTGAACTTGGGTTAGTTGTAAATGTATATTACAAACTCTAGGGCCACTAAAGAAAAGTAAAAAGAAGTACAACTGATACGTTAAGAAAGGAGAGAAAATAGAATCATATAAAATGCTCAATTAAAACCACAAAAGGCAGAAAAAGCATGGAAGACAAAAACACAAAGAAGGACAACTATTAATAATAGAAAACAGTAATAAATATAGCAGATATCAATACAACTATATCAATAATCACTTCAGACATTAGTGGTCTAAATGTACCAATTAAAAGAGAATGTCACAGTTGGTCAAAGAACAAGACCCCTCAGCCAAAAAAAAACATGAATTAATACCTTTTGCAGTAATCTGGATCGAACTGAAGACCATTCTCCTAAGTGTAATATCTAAAGAATGAAAGAATAAACACCACATGCACTCACTCCATTAAATTGAAACTAACCGACCAGCACTCACTCACTCCATTAAATTGGAACTAACCGATCAGCACTCATGTGCACAGATGAAAGTAAAACTCAACAGAAATTGTGTGTGTGTGGGGGGATGGATGAAATTATACCCAACAGGTACAATGTACACTATCCAGGTGATGGGCACACATAACTTTGACTCAAGCAGTTCAAAGCAATCCATATAACCAAAACATTTGTGCCCCTGAATATTCTGAAATAAAAAAAAAAGAACAAGACTCAACTATATATTGTCTACAAGAATCCCACTTTAAATATACTCATGTAAATTTAAAGTAAATGGATGGAGAAGAATATAACATGCTAACACTAATCAAAAGGAAGTGGGAATAGCTAAATTAATTTCAGACATAGCAAACATCAGAGCAAGGAAAGTTGTCAGGAATAAAGAGGAACATTATTTAATGATAAATGAATCAATTCTCCAAGACATAGCAGTCTTTAATGTGTATGTGTCTAACAACAGATTGTCAAAATATGTGAGGCCAAAACTGATAAAACTGCGAGAAGAAACAGATGAACTCACTATTATATTTGCAGAGTTTAACACTTCTCAACCAGAAACAGATAGATCCAGCAGGCAGAAAATTAGGGAAGACATAGTTGAACTCAACAATACCATAAATCAGCTGGTTATAATGGATATCTATGAACTACTTCACCCAGTGACAATAGATTATACATTCTTCTCAAGCTTAGATGGAACATTCACCAAGATAGAACATATTCTGGGCCATAAAACACACCTTAGCAAATATGAAAGAATAGAAATCATATAATATCCACTCTCATATGCTAATGGAATTAAACTAGAAATCAATATCAGAAAGATAGTGGAAAACTCCCAAATACTTGAGATTAAACAGCATGCCTCTAAATAAAACATGAGTTGAAGAAGAAATCTCAAGAGAAATTTAAAAATATTTTGAACTACATGAAAATGAAAATACAACTTATCAAAATTTGTGGGATACAGTGAAAGTGATGCTTAGAGGGACATTTATATCTTTGAATGCATATATTAGAAAAGAAGAAAGACAGGAAGCATCATGAGTGCTTGAAGGGAGAAAAACCCCTGATGGGAGCTTGAGCTAAAGAGGAGAGGTGGGACTAACAACCCCAGCCCATGGAAATTGTGCTCTTTATCTCAGCCAAAGGAGAGGCCAAATCAGAGTGGCTGTTCAGGAGCACCATGTTGCAGGAGACATACTCCATGGTCCTCTGGACATGAACCCCTAGCTAGCTTTCCTTCACAGCCAGGGTATCCCCTTTGGGACCTCCCCACCCCCATCCAAGATGGGCAGCACTCAAAATATTTTTTTTTTGAGAGCTGAGGCAAATCTGGTCTTAAGGTACCATCTAGTGCCAAAAGGGAAGCAGTGACCTAGGCCAAAGTGGATTCAACAGGCGAACTGCAAAGAACCTCTAAGCAAACATACTCTAGAAAGACCAAAACAAGGCAGACAGTGAAGACTGGAATAAATAATTAATTCTTCAGTGTGCAAAGATATAAGTCCAAAAGGAACAACAGCAAAGAGGGGACCATGACCTCCCCAAACAGGCAAAGCAAAGAGTCATTGACCAACCCCAATGAGATAGTGATTTATGAGCTGTCAGATCAAGAGTTAAAAATACCAATTTTAAAGAAACAGTGAATTCCAAGATAACACAGAAGAGAAATTCAGAAATTTATCAGAGAAATTTAACAAAGAGATAGAAATACAAATCAAACAGAAATTCTAGAACTGAAAAATATATTTGCTGAGCTGAAAAAAACATTAGAGGCTATTATTAATAATAGTAGAACAGATAAAGCAGAAGAAAGAATCAGGGAGGTCAAAGACACTGTCAGAGAAGAAAAATAAAGAAAAGAAAAAAGATCTAAAAATCATCTAAGCTTCAAACTTAGAAAATTAGAAAAATAAGAGCAAATTAAATCCAAAGTAAGCAGAAGAAAAGAAGTAATAAAAATTAGAGCATTTATACACTAATAATCCGTGTGGAAAAAAATTCGAGCAGAAATCAATGAAATTGACATGGGAATTCAATAGAGAAAGTCAATAAAACCAAAAACTGGTTCTTTGAAAAGATTAATAAAATGTATAGGCTTCTAGCCAAGCTAACTAAAACAAGAAATGAGAGAAAGGACACAAATTACAAATATCAGAAATGAAAGAGGGGACATCACTATAGATCCTGTGAATATTAAAAGTATGATCAAGAAATATTATGAACATCTCTATGCCCACAAATATGGTAACCTAGATGAAATGGACTAATTCCTTAAAAGACATGATCTGCCAAAATTACACAAGAAATAGACAATCTGAATAGAACTCTACCTATTAAAGAAATTGAATACATAATTACTAACCTCTCAAAACAGAAAGCACCAGATCCAGATGGTTTCACTGGTATTTCTACCAAACATTTAAGAAAGATATTATATCAGTTCTCTACAGTCCCTTTCAGAAGATGGAATCAATGGGGATACTTACTAATTCATTATATGAGGCAAGAATTACCTTAATATCAAAACAAGACAAAGACATTACAAGGAAACTGCAGACCAGTATCTCCCATGAATATAAATATAAAAATCCTCAACAAATTATTAGCGAATCAAATTTAACAATATATAAAAAGAATTAGGCACTATGATCAAGTGGGATTTATCCCAGGTATACAAAGCCGGTTCAACATTTGAAAATCAATTATGTAATTCATCACATTGATAGGCTAAAGAAGGAAAATCACATGATTCTATAAATAGATGCTATCGTACTCTGTTTTTACTGCTATAACAAAATACCTTAGACTGGATAATTTATAAAGAACAGAAACTTATTTATTTATCTATTTTTTGAGACAGAGTCTCACTCTGTTGCCCGGGCTAGAGTGCCATGGCATCAAGCCTAGCTCACAGCAACCTCAAACTCCTGGGCCCAAGCAATCCTTCTGCCTCAGCCTTCCGAGTAGCTGGGATTACAGGCATGCACCACCATGCCTGGCTAATTTTTTCTGTATATTTTTAGTTAGCCAATTAATTTCTTTCTATTTATAGTAGAGACGGGGTCTCACTCTTACTCAGGCTGGTCTCGAACTCCTGAGCTCAAACGATCCTCCTGCCTCAGCCTCCCAGAGTGCTAGGAGTACAGGCATGAGCCACCACGCCCGGCCGTTTCATTTATTTATTTAAAAATGTAACTCAGGGAAGGCTTTAAGTAGTTGCCCATCTATTTTAGTTCTAAAATCATTATGATCAATTAACTACAACCAGGTTGTTGTGAGTCAAATCCTTTGATTCTATATCTGGCCCCATTGCCAATAACAATAACAATGACCACCTTGTGTCTGGGGATTAAGCACTGCCACTTGACTTCCGACACTCTGTAGTGCCATCATCTGCATTAAAATCAGGGAGCCATTCCAACATTGGCACCTCCCACCATTATCCTCAGCATTATAGAGCATTTCAAGGAATCTGGTGCTTTCTCACCAGTGTATTTGGTAAAGCCTTGGTGAAGAGAGTATCTTTTGGATTTCCATGGTTTTAATGTTGGTGAGCAGGTCACCCATGACAAATCCACTCCAAATTTTCTACCTACTTAAGTTTTGGATTCTTCCTTCTCCCTTATGCTAAAGAAGTATGGCACTTTAATGCCATTTAATATAGGTCACTGTTGGGTCCAAGTTTCAGTCAACCAACAAGCAAAGTCACTCCTAGATGTTCTAAACACATTAAATCCTGAACTTCTGATAAGTGAATTCATATCAATAAATTCATCTTATTCAACATTACAGTTGACCCTTGAACAACATGTTTGAACTGCATGAGCCCATTTATATGCAGATGATTTTCAATAAATATTAATATATTGGAAAACTTTCTGCAGATTTTCCATAATTTGAAAAAACTCACAGATGAACCATGTAGCCTAGAAATATCAAAAAAGTTAAGAAAAAGGTATGTCATGAATGCATGAAATCTATGTAGATACCAGTCTATTTTATCATTTACTAACATAAAATATACACAAATCTATTATAAAAAGTTAACATTTATCAAAATACACACACAAACACAGATGTACATGGCCCCATCTGCAGTCCAGAGAAATTACATTTAACACTGCAAAAGTAAAGATACAGTATTAAATCATAACTGCATAGTAACTGTAGTACATACTGTACTACTATAATAATTTTGTAGCTACCACCTGTTGCTATAGCAGTGAGCTCAAGTGTTGCAAGTATCCACTTAAAACATTATGTGATGCTAATCATCTCCACATGAACAGTTCATTGCTCCAGTAAATTGCATATTGAAGTAAAAAGTGATCTCTTGTGGTTCTCAAGTATTTTTCATCATGTTTAATACAATACCATAAACCTATAATAACACCAAGAGACCCATACAAAGTGACACTAGTAACGCTGGAATTACTCCCAAGAAGCAGAGAAAAATTATGACATCACAAGAAAAAATTGAATTGCTTTTTATGTATCATAGATGAGGTCTGCAGCTGTGGTTGCATGCCATTTCAAGATAAATGAATCCAGTGTAAGGACCATTATAAAAAAAGAAAAGGAAATTCATGAAGCCATCACTGTAGCTATGCCAGTTGGCACAAAAACCTTGCACATTCTGTGAAATACCTTTTTATTATCTCATATTGAAAATGCAGCTTTTATATCCATGCAGGATTGCTATAAGAAAGGCATACCTATAGGCTCTAATATGGTTCAAGAAAAAGAAGTTATTTATGACAACTTAAAGCAAAAGGAAGGTGAAGAATCTAAAGCTGGAGAATTTCATGCCAGCAAAGGATGGTTTGATAATTCTAGAAAAAGCTTGGCTTAAAAAATGTCAAGATAACAGGAGAAGCAGTTTCTGCTGACCAAGAGGCGGCAGAAGAGTTCCCAGATTACATTAAGAAAATCAGTGAAGGAGACAGGATATCTGCCTGAACAGCTTTTGAATGCAGACAAAAGTACCCTATTCTGGAAAAAATGCCACAAAGGACATTTATTAGTAAAGAAGAGAAGTGAACACCAGGATTTAAGGCAGGAACTCTATTGTTTTGTGCAAATGCAGTGGATTTATGAACAGGACTGCCCTTATCTAATACAAAGCTGCTAAACCCTGAGCCATGAAGGGAAAAGATAAATACCAACTGCCAGTCTTTTGGTTGTAAAGAAGGCCTAACCAACGAGAACCCTTTTTCTGGATTGGTTCTATTGTCCCTGAAGTCAACAAGTACCTTGCCAGTAAGAGACTGCCTTTAAAGTTCTCCGGATATTGTACAATGCCCCTGGCCACCCAGAACCCCATGAATTCAACACCAAAGGCACTGAAGTGGTCTACTTGCCCCCAAACACAATGTCTCTAATTCAGCCTCTAGGTCAGGGGGTGAATAGGATATTTAAGGCTCATTACACATGATACTCTATGGAGAGAACTGTTAACAATATTGGAGAGAACACTGATAGAACATCATGAAAGTCTGGAAGGATTACACCATTTAAGGTGCCATCATTGTTATAGAAAAAGCCATGAAAGCCATCAAGCCTGAAACAATAAATTCCTACTGGAGAGGAATTCCTACTGTGTCCAGATATTGTGCATGACTTTACAGGATTTATGACAGAATCAATCAAGGAAATCATGATAGAGGTTGTGGATATAGCAAAAAAGGTGGGAGGGTGAAGAGTTTCAAGATAAAGATCTTAGAGAAATTCAAGAGCTAATAGACCCACACCTGAGGAATTAACAGGAGAAGACTTGATGGAAATGAGCGCTTCCAAACCAGTGCCAGATGATGAGGAAGAAAATATAGAGAAGCAGTGCAAGAAAACAGATTGACATTAGACAATCTGGTGGAAAGGTTCTTATTATTCAAGACCGCGTTTGACTTCTTTTACAACATGGACCCTTCTATATGATATGGGCCCTGACACTATAGCAGACAATGAAAGGATTGGTACCGTATAGAAACATTTTTAGAGAAATGAAAAAACGAAAAAGTCAGACAGAAATTACGATGTGTTTTCGTAAATTTACACCAAGTGTGCCTGCCTCTTCTGCCTCCCCTTCCACCTCCTCCACTTCTTCTGACTCTGCAACCCCTGAGACAGCAAGACCAACCCCTCCTCCTTTTCCTCAGCCTACTCAACGTGAAGATGATGAGGATGAAGACCTTTATGATGATCCACTTCCAATTAATGGACAGTAAATATATTTTCTTTTCCTTATGATTTTCTTAATTTTTTCTCTACCTTTACTGTTAGAATACAGTATATAATACATGTAACATACAAAATATGTGTTAATAGACTATTTATATTATTGGTAAGGCTTCCAGTCAACAGTAAGCTATTAGTAGTTACATTTATGGGGAGTCAAAAGTTATATGCAGATTTTCAACTGCATGGGGGGTCAGCACCCCTAACCCCCATGTTGCTCAAGGGTCAACTGTATATTCCTTCCTCCCAAGTATAATTCCCTATAAATACATTCCTATATATATTCCTAGGAATTCTGCCTATTTAAGTTGGCAAAATCTTGCCATTCTTTCAATGTGACAGTCCCTAGGTAAGTCCCTACACTCAACCCCCCACTCTCTGAGGTGGATCCAACTGTGGTTATAGGATTGGAGGCAATGAGAAGTGGTAGTAGAGTTGGGTCTTGAGGACAGTAGGCTTCCCCTTACATGGTAACTGCCTCAGTTGAAAGCAATGCAGAATCCTCAAACTTACTCTACTTAGACAGCAGAGGAAGGACTGCTTATGCTGGCAAGAGAGGCTCAGTCAAATCCAGAGGCCCAGGGAGCTCAACGTCATTGGAGTCCCTCAGATGTCTTCATTCCCAATTCTCAGGTTTCCATGCATTCTCAAAGCCCTGTTTTTCACATGGGAGACCTGGCAAGACTATGAAATCACTTAGTGTTATAATTCTGCAATCCACATGATAATATTTGAGATTTGGTTTTTGGACACATTGGCCTTTTGGCTACAAGAGTTCTTTTAGGGTATTCACAGAAGCTCTCTAGTTCTCTGTGCCTTGTTCCAGTAATTAAATCCCCAAGTTGGACAATTTCTCCTAAGCTCATCAATATGGTAGATGTGGCTAGCCCACTTCACAATCCTTGTAGTTCTCACTTCCACTGTAATATTCTTTGTACCAGTCAGGTGAAATGGTCTTCCAAAGCACTTCATTACCAGCAACCATCCATGATGATTTAATCAACTCTTTTGCCATAGATTGCTAGTACTTGTGACAAGTACCACCTTCCAATCTCAGCAGGTCAGATAACCAATCTCAAATCCCCAACTTTGAGTTTCTATTCACTGCAGCCACTTCTAATACTTTGTCAGGCTTAAGCCAGGAGACAGCTTTCTCTTTATGTACTTCAAGCCGGAAGATTTTTAATATAGGGAATTCAAGGTTTACAAAATTATTAGGAAGGCTTGGGGAGCAAAAGTAAAGAAAAATAGCGGCTGGCTTTCAGGAAATCTGAAAGTATGAGAATCACATGAAGCTACTGTGATCTCAGAAGCTAGAGTGATTACAGTCAGAAGCTTTTTTCAGCAGAAAGGCTTTGCCAATTTACATTTCCTAACATCATACCTTTGCCAACACAGAGTATTCTCATTATTTTTAAATGTCTTTCAGCATATCCAGAGCAATAAGGAATTGTCAGAGAAGTTGTCTGGGTTACAGCAAGAAAAAGAAGCTTTACATGAAGAATATGGGCAATTTTTGAAGCAGCTTGATGTCCATGTGAGGTAAAGAAAAACAAGTTCCCTTTGGAAGAAAACTAGTAGAATAATTATTTCTTGCTAAGCCAGCTCCAGGGCTAAATAGTGGAGTGACCACTGAAGCAACCTTTCAAGAGGGCCATCATCAATTTCCTGTTTCTGGAAGTTCTATCCATAGGGCTTTTCCAAGGGAGATGTGGGGCCCAATTTCTTCTCAAGAGAGAAGGGAATTACCATGTATTGAGCTTTTGTGGTGTCTAACTTGATTTTCCCCAAATACACTCTTCTCACTTGCCTTCAGGCTTTTTTTCCCCTCACATACTTTCCTCAGCCTGGATCACCCTCTCCCCATTTAATAAGCCTTTCTCAACACCTCCAGCCTGGGCTGGGTGAGGTGCTCATTCTTTGTGTCCTAGTAGGTCTTTATATGCTCCCTCTGTACTTATTTCAGAAATTGCCACGTTGTTTTGAAGCAATGTGATCACTACCTGACTTCTTCACCAGACTGCTGGCCTTTAAGGGTACAGGCCATGGTCTTGTTTTTTTTTTTTTTTTTTTTTGAGACAGAGTCTGGCTCTGTTGCCCGAGCTAGAGTGCTGTGGCATCAGCCTAGTTCACAGCACCCTCAAACTCCTGGGCTCAAGTGACCCTCCCGCCTCATCCTCCCCAGTAGCTGGGAGTACAGGCGCACACCACAACGCCTGGCTAATTTTTCTGTGTTTAGTAAAGATAGGGATCTCGCTCTTGCTCTGGCTGGTCTTGAACTCCTGAGCTCAAGCAATCCTCCCACCTCAGCCTCCCAGAGTGCTAGGATTACAGGCGTGAGCCACCACGCCCGGCCGGAGCCATAGTCTTACTCATTTTCTATCCACAGTCCCTGGTGTATCGTAGGTCCTCAATAAGAAGAGGTTATATAACCTCTCTGAGCCTAAGATCCTTCATCTTTAAAATGGGCAAAATAACAGTATTTATCTCATAAAGTTGTGAGAATTAAATGAATGAATGTATGTAAAACACTGACTTAGGACAGTGTCTGGCACATAGTAAGTAGATCATTGCATTTTATTTATTGATCTTTCTTCATGGCCCACCTCTCTGCTCCTAGCTCTGTAATCTTCTGCACTATTCCTGAAGTTTCTTATTCTCTTATGTTCTTACTCACCTACTGTGTTGATGATATTAGTGATTTAAAAACCATTTTAACTGGCTGGGCGCGGTGGCTCACGCCTGTAATCCTAGCACTCTGGGAGGCCGAGGTGGGAGGATCGCTCAAAGTCAGGAGTTCGAAACCAGCCTGAGCAAGAGAGAGAGAGACCCCCGTCTCTACTAAAAATAGAAAGAAATTAATTGGCCAACTAAAAATATATAGAAAAAATTAGCCGGGCATGGTGGCGCATGCCTGTAGTCCCAGCTACTGGGGAGGCTGAGGCAGAAGGATTGCTTGAGCCTAGGAGTTTGCGGTTGCTGTGAGCTAGGCTGACGCCACAGCACTTTAGCCTGGGCAACAGAGTAAGACTGTTTCTCAAAAAAATAAAAAGTAAAAACCATTTTAACTGCTTTATAGCAAAGAGTATTTTTCAGAGTCATTGATGTTCATTATCTTGCTTTGAAGTCATTTATGTTCATTATCTTGCTTTGATCATCATATCATTGAGAAATGTAGAAACCACGGTAAAGGGAGTGTGAATGGTTCAGTTCCTGCTGCTAAAAAGCTAAGACTAGAACTCAGTCCTCTGGTAACTTATACAGTGCTCTTTCCATGTTATATCTTGTTATTAGAGGAAAGAGAACGAAGTGCTAGATCTATAGTATATAAAAGGGCCAGGCCAGGCATAGTGGGTCGTGCCTGTAATCCCAACACTTTGGGAGGCTGAAGTCGGTGGATTGTTTGAATCCAGGAGTTTGAGACCAACCTGGACAACATAGAGAGAACCTGTCTCTACAAAAGATTAAAACATTAGCCAGGAGTGGTGGCACCCACCTGTAGTCCCAGCTACTAGGGAGGCTGAGGCAGACAGATCGCTTGAGTCTGAGAGTTGGAGGTTGCAGTGAATTATGATCATGGGCCACTCTACTCCAGCGTGGGTGACAGAGCAAGACCCCATCTCTAAAAATATAAAAAATTATAAGGTGCCACAATGCTTGCCAAATGAATTGAGAGTGGATATTACTAATATGTGTATTACATATAATATATATGTTATATATAATGATTTTTATGATATATTTATTGTATATGATATCTATTACATGTATATTTATGTTCTCTCTCTCTCTATATATACACGCACATATATATCTCAGGTAAATATACATTGTCCAAAGGTAAAATGAAATTTGGTCTTTAGGCAGTTAATTTTTTTTTTCATTTCACAAATAATGAAACCACATTGCAAATTTTTGAATGAAAGAAAACTTGCCCAGACTCACTCCCACGTTCACTCCTAGTCTCTTGTCAATAAACATAATTTTATGATTTTACTATCATAGCTTAAATAAAAATTTGTATTCTCTTTCTCTTAATATCACCTCATAAGCATTGTACTTTGTATAGTCTTCAAATTTGCTATTTTCATAAAACATAATATTTCATAAGGTTGATATGCCCTTGCCCTACTAGCAGCACTTAAACAGGTTCCTTCCATTGCTAAAGAAGACTAAGAGAAGCCGGGCGTGGTGGCTCACACCTGTAATCCTAGCACTCTGGGAGGCTGA
>VBSM01000529.1:28580118-28603285 GCA_008086735.1 Cheirogaleus medius
ACAGGCACGAGGCACCACCCCTGGCTAATTTTTCTACGTTTAGTAGAAACAGGGTCTCGCTGTTGCTCAGGCTGTTCTCAGACCTCAAGCGATCCTCCCACCCCCACCTCCCAGAGTGTTAGGATTATAGGTGTGAGCCACTGCGCCTGGCCTAAAAATTTCTTTAAAAGAAAAATAAATATAAATAAATAAATAAAAATAAGCTAATACATGAGAAATTTTAGGTGTTTACCATATGGGTGGGTTACATTGCCTAAGTACATGGTAAGTACTTAGTAAATGGTTGCCGCTGCTGCTGCTGCTACTATTTTTACTTCTATGTGAGAAATCAGAAGCAGATACTAGTTATGTAGCTACAATATTTGAAGGGATACAGAGGCTCTTGTTTCAGTCCCATCTCTAAATGGGATCATATCCTTCCTTGAATTTTTCACTGCGCCTTTAATACTCTTGCACATGTATTTAATAATCATGTATAGCTCAGAAGCTTATTGACTTTTAGTTGGCCTTGGAATATGGTGGGAATTATTCTGCCAAATTTGCTTCTAAAATCTGGATAGTGGTCTAAGATCCAGAGCTAATGGGAGGTGGGTTTTGAGTAATGATGCAGAAATTTCTAGTCATGCCACTGATTTATGCCATTCCTAGAGTACTTTTCCTGGATAAAGAAAATAAACAATTACAGGAAAATAGTCTCCGTTTCATGCAGCACATTGGCCTGTTAGAGCGAATCATAAGGAGCATCCAGATTCGCAGAGGAGAGGTAAGATGTGTGCTTCCTATTGGGTCTTTAATCTGAAGTTTGGGTTGCTGAGGTTGCTGCGCTCCCTCTTCCCTTCATCTTCACATAGCTGTGGCCCTGCTCTCAACTGTGGCAAAGAAGCTCCTTGGCTGCACACCAGGGCAGCAGACACTAAGACAGCTCTTGACCAGCTTTGCTATTCATTGGGTCAACTTCTGTTGAACTATCTCCTCCTGTGTGAGCCCAGAGCAATTTGTGTATACCTCATAGCTTCTTCCTTAGCACACTGTATTGCGGTGCCATTTTTCTTCTCTATCTCATTAGCTCAACAGTGAGATCCTGAAGGTCAAAGACTGTATCTCATATGTCACTGTATGAGTGATAGCTCAAATATTTATGGACAGGTTCTCTGTTCTCCATAAATTTTTTTTTTTTTTGAGTCAGAGTCTCACTCTGTTGCGTGGGTGAGAGTGCCATGGTGTCAGCCTAGCTCACAGCAACCTCAAACTCCTGGGCTCAAGCGATCCTCCTGCCTCAGCCTCCCGAGTAGCTGGGACTACAGGCATGCGCCACCATGCCCAGCTAATTTTTTTATATATAATTTTAGTTTGCCAATTAGGCTGGTCTCGAACTCCTGAGCTCAAACGATCCACCCACCTCGGCCTCCCAGAGCGCCAGGATTACAGGCGTGAGCCACCGTTCTCCATAAATATTTGAGAATGAATAAATGTTAAATGTTTTCACATATATGCCTCATTCTCAACAGCCCTATTGGCCATGTATTATTCTAGCCCCATCTGAAAGATGGGCAAATCTGGGCCTCAGAGAAGTAGAGTGAAGCTAGTCTGGTCTGGCAAGGAGTCAAGCCTAAGGAAAGCGTCTGAGACAGAGAAAAGCAATTATGTTCCCCAAACCAAGCAGACAAGTAGCCAAATACAGAGAGATGCAGATAACAGTATAGGTCTAGACAAGGTCCAGAGTCTGGCTGGTAAGCACATCAGCAAGAGGGACTTCAGGGAACAGAATTGTATTCTGAATCCCAGGTAGAGGCTGCTTAATTTTTTGCCTGGTTTATATCACCTGCTAGACATTTCTTTCCCAGATACTTTACCATAGATCCTGCTTGTTGAGCACTGTTGCTATAAGACCTACATCTTGTTTGCTCACAGAAAGGGGATTATTTCCAAGCTATGCGAATTATTTTGCCAATTTTGTCAAAAGTAGAACTGCCAGAACATGTGGCCTGATTTCCAATAGTTTATATTTTTTCTTGAGCTACAGCTATTCTCAATTGTCTAGTCATTTACTCTTTTACTTAACCATTTATTCAACAAACATTTATCAATTCCAGAAACTGACCTAGGTCCTAGGAATACAAAGAGAGTCCCTAGGCCTACAGAGGCCTAGTAGAAAAGGACAGACACATATGTAAATAAGTACTATAGTATTCCAAGTGCTGAGTTAGAACACTTAATTGAGTATATGCTAGGACCAAGAGCTTTGAGATCCATGTTATCCTCCAATATTTATTAAGCACAGTTAGGCCCCAAACTGTTTCCCATACAGTTTGGATGTGATGATGAACAAGAAACAGAATCAGCCCTCACAGAGTTGAGCTGAGTGAGAGTGACTGTCACATAACTGGCCACTACCATACCTTTCGATAAATTCTACAACAGCAGTAGGCCCAGAATGCTGTGGAAGTAAGAGGAGTGATATCTAAACCTGCCTGAGGTGGTTAAGGAAGGTTTCCAGAGTTGTTGATGTCTAAGCCAGAAGAAACTCAAGACACATAAGGACTCTCCATATTCCAAATACCTTTTTGACATCAAGTAAGCCTGATTAAATGAAGGCAGTCTATTCACTGTTTCCTTAAATGCCCTAAACTTTTCTCCCTCTATATCATGCATTTCCCTTACTTGGAACAACACATGCTATCTCCCCTATTCCATCCTCCCAGCTTTTCTCTTTCAAAGTCCTTTAGTTCTTAGAGTCTATATCCAGTGGGGAATTTAAAAAAACACAACTTGAGAATATGACTCAAAACTATACAATGGCTTCTTGTAGTCTTCAGGATAGAACCCAAATTTTTAGACAGTCTTCATATTCTCCATGACCTGGCCTCTGCCAGTCCTACCTATCTCATCCCTCACTGATTCCTCTTTCCACTTTATGTCCCACACTGTCCAGGTTCCTGGATCCTACATGTCATCAGGTCTAGGCTCTTCTAGGAAAGCCCTCTCCCTCCATTGCATTCTCCTATGACTACTTTTCCCCAGAGTTTTCCTTGACTGATTCCTACTGTCCCTTAAACTCAATCTAAATATTTCCTTTTCCATGAAGCTGTTTCAAAACCTGGCTTTCTGTCATTGGTAAGTTTTCTAATTGTACCCTATGTGTTAAATCCTAGCTCAGCATTTTACTAGTTATATGAATAAGGGCTAGTTGATTCATCTTCCAGTTCCCTCATCTAGGAAAATGAAATAATGACATTCAAAAGATGGTTGTTCCACACAAAAACTTATATACAAATGTTCATAGCATTATTCATAATAGCCAAGAGGTACAAATAACCCAAATGTCTATCAGCTAATGAATGGATAAATAAAATGTGGTATATCCATATAATGAAATATGATTTTGCCATAAAAAGGAATGAAGTATTGACCTATGCTATAATATAGATGAACCTTAAAAATATTATGCAAAGTGAAAGAAGCTAGTCACAAAAGACCATACAAATGGAAACTAAAGGGCCAGGTGTGGTGGCTCACGCCTGTTATCCTAGCACTCTGGGTAGCTGAGGCGGAGGCTTGCATAAGCTCAGCAGTTCAAGACCAGCCTGAGCAAGAGCAAGACTCTGTCTCTAAAAAAAAAAAAAAAAAAAAAAAAAAGGTGGAAACCAAAAGAGAGCAAGGGTAGCTATACTTATACCAGACAAAATAGAGTTTAATTTAAAAACTATACAAAGAAGGTCATTATATAATGATAAAGGAGTCACTTCATTAAAAGGATATGACAATTGTAAATATATATGTACCCAACATTAGAACAGTAATACATAAAGGAAATGTTAAAGGATTTGAACAGAGAGATGGATTGTAATACAGTCATAGTAGGGGACTTCAGTACTCCACTTTCAGTAATGGTCAGATCATTAAGACAGAAAATTAATAAGGAAATATTGCACTTGAACTATACTACAGACCAAATGGACCTAACAGACATATAGGAAAATTCCATCCAAAAGCAGCAGAATATACATTCTTCTCAACTACACATGGAACATTCTCCAGGATAGATCATGTGTTAGGCCACAAAACAAGTTTGAACAAATTTAGGAGGACTGAGATAATATCAACTATCTTTTCTGATTACAATGGTATGAAAATAGAAGTCAGTGACAGGAAAATATGACAAATCCACAAATATGTGGAAATTAAGCAACATGCTCCTGAACAACCAATGAGTCAAAGAAGAAATCAAAAGGGAAATAAAAAATTTTTTGAAACAAATGAAAATGGAAACACAACATGCCAAAACTTACAGGATGCAGCAAAAGCAGTTCTAAGAGGGAAATTTATAGCAACAAATGCCCATATCAAAAAAGAAGAAAGATCTCAAACAACCTAATGTTAAACTTCAAAGAACTAGAAAAAGAAGAACAAACTAAACCAAAGTTATCAGAAGTAAGGAAATAACAAAAATCAGTGTAGAAATAAATAAAATAGAGACTAGAAAAATAATAGAAACAATCAATGAAACTAAGAGTTGTTTTTTGGAAAAGATAAACAAAATTGACAAATCCTTAGCTAGACTAAGAAAAAGAGAGAAGACTTGTGCTCACTTCAGCAGCACATATACTAAAATTGGAACAATACAGAGAAGATTAGCCTGGCCCCTGAGCAAGGATGACACATTTTAAATTAAAAAAAAAGACTCAAATAAATAAAATCAGAAATGAAAGAGGAGAAAATTGCAGGCCAATATCCCTGATGAACATAGATGCAAAAATCATCAACAAAATACTAGCAAACCAAATTCAATAGCACATTAAAAGGATCATCCAACATGATTAAGTTGGATTTATCCTATGATACAAGTATGGTTCAATACATGCAAATCTATATATGTGATAAACCACATTAACAGAATGAAGGATAAAAACCATATGATTATCTCATTAGATGCAGAAAAAGCATTTGACAAAATTCAACATCCTTACATGTTCGAAACTCTCAACAGATTAGGTTTAGAAGGAATATACAACACAATTAATGTCATATATGACAAGCCCAGAGCTAACATTATATTCATTGGTGAAAAATTGAAAGCGTTTCCTCTACGATCAGGAAAGGACAAGACAAGGATGTCCACTCTTACACTTCTATACAATAGAGTACTGAAAGTCCCTGCTAGAACAGTTAGGCAAGAAAAAGAAATAAAAGGCATCCAAACAGGAAAGGAAGGAGTGAAATTGTCTCTATTTGCTGATAACATGATTATACACAGAAAACCCTAAAGACTCTACCAAAAAACTGTTAGAACTAATAACCAAACACAGTAAAGTTGCAGGATACAAAATTGACAGAAAGTAATCAGTAGTATTTCTATACACTAACAACAAACTATCCAAAAAAAAGAAATTAAGGAAACAATCACATTTATAATAGCTACAAAAGAAACAAAGTACTTAGGACTAAATTTAATCAAGGAAGTGAAAGATCTATACACTGAAAACTATAAAACATTGATGAAAGAAATTGAAGAAGACACAAATAAATGAAAAGATATCCTATGTTCATGGATTGGAAGAATTAATATTATTAAAATATCCATACTACCCAAAGCAATCTACAGATTCGGTATAATATCTATCAAAATTCCAATGTCATTTTTCACAGAAATAGGAAAAACAATCCTAAAATTCATATGGAACCACAGAAAACCCTGAACAGCCAAGGCAGTCTTGAGCAGAAAGAACAAATCTGGAGGTATCACACTACCTGACATCAAACTATGTTACAGAGCTATAGTAATTAAAACAGCATGGTATTCGCATAAAAATAGATACAATGACCAATGGAACAGAATAAAGAACCCAAAAATGAACCCACACTTTTTTTTTTTTTTGAGACAGAGTCTCACTCTGTTGCCCGGGCTAGAGTGCCGTGGCGTCAGCCTAGCTCACAGCAACCTCAAACTCCTGGGCTCAAGCAATCCTTCTGCCTCAGCCTCTTGAGTAGCTGGGACTACAGGCATGCGCCACCATGTCCGGCTAATTTTTTCTATATATTTTTAGTTGGCCAATTAATTTCCTTGTATTTTTTAGTAGAGACGGGGTCTCGCTCTTGCTCAGGCTGGATTCGAACTCCTGACCTTGAGCTATCCTCCCGCCTCGGCCTCCCAGAGTGCTAGGATTACAGGCGTAAGCCACCGCGCCCGGCCTGAACCCACACATTTACAGTCAATTGATTTTTAACAAAGGTGCCAAGAGTACACCATAATGGGAAAAAAACAATCTCTTCAATAAAGAGTATTGAAAAAACTGGCATGCAAAAGAATGAAATTGGAACCTTACCTAACACCACATACAAAAATTAACTGAAAATGTATTAAAAGCTTAAACATAAAATCTGAAACTGTAAAACTACTAGCAGAAAACATAGGGAAAAATTATAGGTCTGGGCAATGATTTTTTTTTATTTGACCCTAAAAGCTCAGGCAACAAAGACAAAAATAGACAAATGGGAGTACATCAAACTAAAAAGCTTCAGCACAGCAAAGGAAATAATTAACAAAGTGAAAAGGCAATCTGTGGATTGGGAGAAAATATTTGTAAGCTAAATACCTGATAAGGGGTTAAATTTTAAAATATATATGGGACTCAACTCAATAGCAAGAAAACAACCCAATTAAAAGATGGGCAAAGGACCAGAATAGATATTTCTCAAAAGAAGACATACAAATGGCCAACAGGTATATGAAAAAAATGCTCAACATCACTAACCATTAGGGAAATGAAAATTAAAACTACAATGAGATATCACCTCACATCTATCAGAATGGCAATTGTCAAAAGATGATAAATGCCCATCATGTTTCATCATAGCGGTAAACAATAAGAAAAAGAAGAACAAAAGATAAAAACATTTTTGAAAAATATTTTTAAAAAGACGAAAGATAATAAGTGTTGGTGAGGATGTAGAGAAAAGGGAACTCTTGTACACTGTTGGTTGGAATGTAAATTAGTGTAGCCATTATGGAATACTATATGGAGGTTCCTCAAAAAGCTAAAAATAGAATTACTATATGATTCAGCAATCCCACTGCTAGGTATATATGCAAAGGATTTGAAATCCATATGTTGAAGAGATATCTGCATTCCCATGTTTATTGAAGCATTATTCACAATAGCCAAGTTATGGTATCAACCTAAGTGTCTATAATTAGATGAATGGATAAAGAAAGTGTCATATATATAAACAATGGAATACTATTTAGCCTTTAAAAAGAAGGAACTTCTGTCATTTGTGACAACATTGATGAACCTGGAGGATATTATGCTGAGTGAAATAAGCTTGGCACAGAAAGACAAACACCACATGTTCTCACTTATTTGTAGAATCTAAAACAAATAGAAGCAGAGAGCAGAATGCTGGTTACCAGAGGCTAGGGGATGGGGAAGGAATGGGGAGATGTTGCTCAAAGGGAACACTGTTTTAATTAGACAGGAGGAATACGTGATAAGTATTTGAGGTGATGTATATGTTAATTAGCTTGATTAAATAATTCCATATTGCATACATATAGCATAGCATTACTTTGTACTCCATAAATATATACACTTATAATTTGTTAGTATTTAATATAGAATTTTAAAAACCCTTTGGACCATAGCAATATCCAAGAGAAATAAAAACATATGTCCTACCAGAAACTTGTACATAAATATTCATAGCAGCATTATTCATAATAACTAAAAAGTGTAAACGACCTACTCTCCATCACCTGACAAACTGATAAACAAAGTGTGTTGTATCCAAACAATGGAATATTATTCAGCCATAAAAAATGAAGTACTGATACTTGCTACAAAATGGATGAACCTTGAAAACATTATGCTAATACTCTAAAGAAGCCAGACATAAAAGACTACATGTTGTGTGATTCCATATATATGAAATGTCCAGAATAAGAAAATCTGTAAAGACAGAAAGTATATTAGTGGTTTCCAGAGACTAGAATGAGGGAGAAATGGGAAGTGATTGCTCATGGGTATGGGGCTTTTTTGGGGGGTGATGAAAATGTTAGACTTAGTGATGGTTGCATAACTGTGTGAATACAGTAAAAAGTACTGAATTGAACATGCTAAAAGGGAGAACTTTATGGTATGGGAGTTACTTCTCAAGAAAGCTGCTGTTAAAAAAAAAAAAGAATAAGACATTTCTAGAGTATATCCAAAATATATTTAACAAAGGAAAGAAGCAAGGTAAAGATAAGGTGGAGATAGTGTATATAGTAACATATAGATAGATAGAGGACGTGTGTGTATGTTCGTGTGTGTATATATATAGAGATAGACAGACACACTGATGGGTGGGAGGCCAACCAGCTTTTTATTCTATCCCTTTTATGTTTTTTGTTATTTGTACTATTAATATATGCAAGTATTATATCTATGTATAAATATATGACATATAAAATATATTTATATATTATATAAAACACACAAATATATATGTAAATATGTTTATATATTTATTTACATATTTATATGTATGTGTATTATATATATACTATTAGTTCTAGGATCACATTGCAATGGTTTATCATTATAATTTTTAATAGTCATCTTTTCTTTCCTTTTAGGAAACCATTAGTGACATTCCTGAATTTGAAGCACTTAATAAAATACTGCTTTTACCATATTCCAGGTTAGTAAAATCAAGACAATCATCTGTCCATGTTTGCTCTGGCAGAGAGTAAAAAAAACAAAAACAAAAACCAATCATCTATATGTCTGAGAGTCATGGCTACCTAACTAGTCCTGAGCTGCTTGCTTGAGAAAGCATAGCATTTTGGGGTAATTTTTTCGACATTTATACTGAACCTTCCTCCAATCCCTTCTCCACTTGCCACTCCTTTACCTCTATACCCCACAGACTCTTGATTTAAAGTAGGAGATCATCCATGAATATAGGCTTAAGGTAAATTTTATTTGGTTTTCTTTGTGTTTGACAGTTGCAAAAAATTGAAATTCTATTGATGCCATATCCCTGTAACCCCAAACTGCTACCAAGAATTCTATTTATACAATGTCCTCACACATGGCCTTTCTTAGTTTTTCAGGGACAGATTTGATAGAGTCAGTTGCAAGTCTTCAAGAGGTTAAAGATCCTAAGTCAGAAGAAACAACACCAATCCCAAAGTCCCCTGAGTCTCTTTCCCGTTCACAAAATTCCGAGGCTGGATACATAAATGTGGCTTCTCTGAAAGAGACACACAACATACAAGAACAAGACCAAAAGTCAGAACTATAAAATCACTGATGTCTAAAACTATCCTGATCAAAGCGGCTAACTTAAAGCTTGGACACAAAGACGGACCATTACATGGAAAGGAGTTACCATAGATCCCCACTCTATATCAACCAGGAGTCTTCCAAATTGCTGATGAATTCATTAAAGCAGTTCTAAAAATGGATTTCTCAAGTTTGTTTGGTATCCTCAAATGCCTTGTACTGATCACTATATTGACTATAGTTCAATGATTTAATTAGATCTCTCTTCAGCAGAGTACACATATTAATTCAGCATTCTTTCTCATTATCATGAGTATTTTTCTTATTCACTTTTTAAAAGTAAAACCAGTATAATCACATTAAAGCAAATATTTTTTTTAAAAAACCCTCCTCTAATCTTACAATCTTTTTTATCTTATTTCTATTTATTTTATTTTTTATTTTTATATTTTTTTATTTCAAAAAATTTAGGGGGTACAGTGTTTTTTGTTACATGGAAGAACTGTATCATGCTGAAGTCAGGGCTTTCAGTGTACCTGTCACCACAATAGTGTACATTGTAGCCAATAGGTAGCTTTTTATCCCTCACCCCTCTTCTGCCCTCCTCCTATTAGTTTTCTTCTTATTAGTTTTTTAAATTTAGATTTTGTTCTCTTCTTTATTTACCTGTCATTTGGGAGGTCCGGGTTTTCAATATCCATTATACCACTTTGTGACCATATATATCCCTTGGTTAGCTCCCACTTATAAGTGAGAACATGTGGTATTTGTTTTTCCTACAATCTTAACCATTTTCATTTTAAAGTTATTCCCTTTTGGTCCTTATTCAAATACATATATTCTAAATGGTTATTAGCATATTATGTATTCATTTTCACAGTCTGATTTTTAATTTATTATACCATGAAAACATTTTCAGTAGCCACATGATATTATATGATGTTGACGTTCTATAAATTACTTGAACATCCTCTTGTTTGACATTTGAGTTGTTTTCACTTTTCACTATTTAAGATTATGTTGTGGTGAAGGTCTTTATGCATGTAGTTCTTCTCTTGAATTACTCCAGAAAACAAATTTGCAAGACTGGCCTAAGTCAAAGGATATAAATGTTAATATGGCTTTAGGACATCACTTGTTGCATTGTTTTAAAAAAGGGCTATGCCAAAATACTGTTTCCATATTCAGGTTACTCAAACTCCTCCAATTTCTTGATCCATAAAATCGGAACAGTAATAGTAGCTATCCCATAGGGTTGTGAGAACCAGATGAAAGGAAGCGTGTATTTAGCACTTAGTAACCGCTTAATAAATGCTAGCTATCATTTGTTTTCACTAGCAGTTTCTGAATGTACTAGTTTTTCCACAACCTCATCAACATTGGATAATATCAATTTTAAAGGTTTATTCTAAAATAATTGGTATAAAACTACACTGAAGGGCAACTGCTGCTGTTCCTTTCCCCTTCCTCCTCCTTTCTCTCCTTATTTCCCTCCTCCTTTTTCTTCTTCTTTTTCTTTAGTTGGAGATAGGGAGGCCGAGAAGAGAGAAGAAGTAACCAGAAATAAGAATGACCCCTTAAATTGAGACACACTGATTTTTTTTTTTTATTGAGACAAGGTCTTGCTCTGTCACCCAGGCTGGAGTGAAGTGGCACAATCATAGCTCACTGTAACCTGGAACTCCTGAGCTCAAACGACCTGCTGGGATTACAGGCATAAGACACTGAGCCCAGCCCTGGAAATAATAGCTATTATATTGAATGCATGCTCTTACTCTGAGCCTTGCCTAAGGTTACCTTCTTTCACTAAATTCACTGAATGTATTTACTGAATACCTACAATGTGCTATTCATTAGTAGGCACTGCAGCTATAGCTGTAAACAAGACAGACTAGGAAGAGTCTCTACTTTCATGCAGTTCATATGCTATTAGGAGAGTATATGTGTGTGGGGCAGGGAATGAGAGGTGGAGACAGACCATATAAGATAATTTGGGATGATGAGTGGCATGAAGAAAACCAACCAGTGACCTGAGTGACCAAGGGCTACTTTAGATTGGGAACAATGTTGCCTCTGAGGAGGTGACATCTGGGCTGAGCTGTAAACTAGAAGGATCATGCCTCCTCCCTCTCCCATTAAGATCTGGAAGAAAAGTATTTTAGGCGTAGGTAACTGCTATTGCTGAGGCCCTAAAGAGCGTAGCGATCTCAATGACCTTGAGGAACAGAAAGGATAATGAGTGGTACAAGATGTGGCCAGATTACTGCACTATAGGGCTTTGTATATAAGGAATTGGATTTAATTCTAAATTATGGGAAGCCAGGAGTGATTTATTAAATAAGCACAGAGTTATTTTAAAAGCTCTAGCTGCTCTGTGGGAAATAAATTGATGATAAAACTTGTGGCAGAACAGAAACAAATTCTAATGTCCTGACTTCAAAGAAGGGATAAGTATTTACTGAGTAAGCCTTATGTTCCAAGCTGTTGGAAACGCTGAGGATGAACTAGAGTTCCTGCCTTCATGGGGCTCACCGACTAGTGGGCAGAAGAAATAGCACGTGTGATGGTTCAGAAGGCTTAGCTGCAAGAGCTGATGAGGACTCCGGTACTGCCTAGTCCAGACGCCCTAACCCGAGCAAGATTAATTTGTACTGCACTTATTACAACCATGAGAGTGGGGTGCCCATTGGCTTTGAGCAAAAAGATGCCGACGCTTTCCTCCTTACTCCCCTGTCCACAGCAGCCAGAGCGCCCATCACTGAGGGGGAGTGCTTCCGGGGGCGGGGCCCGGCCTCGCTTGGCTTCTACTGCGCCTGCGCCGAGGACAAACCGCGCCTCCACCCCCCCGCCCCGGCACCTTTCATCAGGGGCTGGGTTTAGGTTCCCCGGAACCCCGTGCTCCCTACTTCTGCTTCCGGGTCGGAGCCATGGCGGTGGCAAATTCAAGCCCTGTCAACCCCGTGGTGTTCTTTGATGTCAGCATCGGCGGCCAGGTGAGAACCAGGCGGTACCCAGACCTGCGCCAAAGGGGAACTGTACGGGGTTAGGCAGGCAGAACTCGCCAACCCAGACAGCAGACTCGGGAAGCCAGGAGTGAAATTGCACCAGAACCTATCGACCGGCTGGGCGGGGGCAGGGAGGAGGAGGAGCCTTGGCCATCCTGGCGCCCCGCTTCTGGAGGAACTGGGTGGAATGAAAGGTTAGGCTAGGGTAGCGGAGGTGGGAGATGCCCAGCGGCACGGCACGGGTGGGAGGTCAGCCAGTCATGCCCCCTGCCCCGTGATGCCTTCACGGTCTTGGGCTGGGCCTTCTGACCATCTCTGGTTGATTGCAGGAAGTTGGCCGCATGAAGATCGAGCTATTTGCAGACGTCGTGCCTAAAACGGCGGAGAACTTTAGGTAAGGAAATGCTCCAGCTCTGCTGGATTAGCCGAGCTAGAAGCCGGGCCCCAGTCAGTCCCCCGAATCGTCTGTCTGCCTCTGTCTCTCCACTGTTCTTGAGATCTTATTCCTCTGGTATTGCTCTGTCTGAATGGTTACCGTTTTGATTATTCCCGTGTCAGTTTATGCTGTTAGTTTGTATACCTGCGTGTCTGGACATCTGGCTCCAGTACCTGTACTCTTCCCTCCTTAGAGCTGTGATGTCACGGTGACTGAATCGTTTACTCTTTTCCCTTTCAGGCAGTTCTGCACTGGAGAATTCAGGTCAGTCTCAGACGTGTTTGACTTTTTTGCCTATTCTGAGGGATGTTATGGGACTGTAGGGAGAGTATTGGAGAACCACAGGCCTCGAATGCTGGTGATAGTGTTAGAAGGTACTATCCCAGGGGTCTGTCCTTAGTTCATTTGCCTTCTTTATGTCTCTTCTCTCGACCATCTTTAGGAGAGTCCCTTTGGCTCCAGTGTGTTGTAACTGGAAAGGCCTATGATTGCCTGTCATCATTCCAAGTCTCTTTCTCTTTGGTTATAGAAAAGATGGGGTTCCAATAGGATACAAAGGGAGCACCTTCCACAGGTAAGCCATCCTGGGAGCTTTCAGAAATATTTGTAGGGTTAGGCTCTATAGAGGAAAATAAAACCAGAGGCTAGTTCTTAGATCTTGAGAAGAAATGTTTTTGTGGACTCAACAACTGACTTGAAGGTTTATTAAATGTTTTAGCTCTACTTATACTCTCCTACTTACTCTTTTTATGTATTTAAAAGAGAAAGAAACTATCATTCCAGTGTCCTGTCTTTTTCATGCCCTCGTTTGTCTCAATATAGATTAAACTATAGTTGTAGTCCTTAAGTGCATATAATATATCCCGCTGGTTGATATTTATAAATAGTTCCTAAAATGACCATATATGATTGTCTCAGGATAATCATACTCCCTGGGTCTACTGGAAGTGGAGTGTGAGACTGCTCAGACTAATTTCAGTATAGAATCTGCCTCATTGCCTCACACGGTTACATGGTTAGTAACAATGTTAGCACGTAACTATATCAAGAGCTTTAGAGCTATGGTCTCTCATTCTCAGCAATACTCCTGTGAGGTGGTATGTGTTCTTGTCTACATTCTACAGGGGAGGAACTGAGGATAAGAAAGTTAAGGATCCTGCCTAGGGATAATAGCTAGTAGTTATTGAGCCTTTATGTGTGTAGCAGTCCATTTCATATATATTCTCTGTAGTTCTTTTCCCCCAAAATTTCTACCAAGTCCTTGACCTGTCTTCAGCTTTGGTGAATATTTTGGTAATTCTTTCTGCAGCATTTTAGCCCCTTCTTCTTGTTCTTGTTCAGGTACCAGATCATGCACTTAGATCAACAGTAAAATACCATTATTTATAATTGAAACCCTTTTTCATGGTTAATAATCCTCTCAGCCCAATCATTCCAGGAAAGGATAATCATTTTGTGATCCAAAATAATAAACAGTGTATTTTGCAATCAGTGTTAATCTATTACTATTATACAATGACAAAGTCAATTTTTTTTAGACCATAGAACCTTCTCTCAGGATTCTTTGCTGTCTGTTTCAGGGTTATAAAGGATTTCATGATTCAGGGTGGAGATTTTGTTAATGTAAGTACTATTCTTTTCCTATCAAAGACCTATAGGTTAAGTTTTTGTTGTTATTGCTGCTGCTGCTGTTGTTTTCATTATAAGGACCCAGTCTTGAGGCTTGAGAACAATAGCCAAGTTTTATGGGGGTGGGGAAGTCCTTTAGAGTTGGTGGCTACTCCTGACTATCGCTAGATAGCAGAGATTAGTACTTTTATTACAGGGACCCAATCTTGAGGCTTGAGAACAATAGCCAAGTTTGGGGGTGATGGGGCAATCCTTCAGAGTTGCTGGCTACTACTGGCTGTACCACTAAATAACAGACATTAGCACTTTGATTGAGTCATTAACTTCCATGGTCCAAACTTCAGCCTTTTTGGGCCAGAAACTGGACTTTCTCATCATACCTCTAGATGGTCTATGACAGACCTGCACTAATTAGTCACATGAAACTTAGTTAGAATTCAGCTGCAATTTGTTTTTTTTAATTTTTTTTATTTTTTGAGACAGAGTCTCGCTGTGTTGCCCAGGCTAGAGTGCCGTGGCGTCAGCCTAGCTCACAGCAACCTCAGACTCCTGGGCTCAAGCAATCCTCCTGCCTCAGCCTCCCGAGTAGCTGGGACTACAGGCATACGCCACCATGCCCGGCTAATTTTTTCTATATATTTTTAGTTGACCAATTAATTCGTTTCTATTTTTAACAGAGACAGAGTCTCACTCTTGCTCAGGCTGGTCTCCATGCAATTTGTTTTTACTGAATGAATATAAGTCTCTTTCCAGTGAGCTAAATGCTTATGTCCTATTTTTCCTTTCACTTCTGGTTTCATAGTGCCTGGAAAGCTGAGTTTTTAATCAGAAGTTAATTACTGGGCCAGGAATCAGAGCGAGAGAGGTAGATAGTTCTGGAGGGATGTTTGCCGTATTCACTGGGAGAGCCCCGTGGAATTGTTCTTTACCTGCTAACCGTGACTTTCTTGTGAGTAGGCTGTGTCCCACATATCAAGCCTTCCCCCCATCCTAACCTTGGAGGGCGCTAAATTAACCACTTTTTTTCTTCTTTTAACCTGCTTTTGTCCTTACCCATTCACTTCTGTGCATAGTCTTTCTTTACTCTTATTAATACCATTTGGTTAGTCATGTTGCTATTTTCTTGGATCTGGGAGACATTCGTTTTCCTTCACATGTTTAGTGTGACATGCATGAGTTTTTAAGACCTCTCTTTCCTATCCTATGTAGGGTTGCAGAGTGGCAGGTTTTAGGCTGAATCATGCTTTCACATATGTTTTGTTTCATGCATGGTATTAGAAAACTGGGAAATGTCACCAAAATATTCTGGAGTTTTGTTTTCTCTTTAAAAAATGGAAAATGGGTGTAGGCTAGGCCTGCATTTCTCATGCAGTGACAACTGGTTGGAATCAAGTAACTGGACTCTTTAGACAGGATGTCTCCTTGCCATTTTATCATAGTCTCCACTACTCGCTTTACTTATTTATGTCACCTGCTCCTGTAGGCATTTAAGTTTGCAACCCCTGTCCACAACTGATGGTAGTGGGGCTTGCTAGCTGGTAAGAAGGGCTGAGAAGCTATCCTCTGCCTTCTTTACTTTCTTCCCACAGGCACCTATATTGCCTGATTGACTTTCAAGGGCAGGACCAACTTCTTACTGGTCTTTGACCCAGGCACATAGATCACTTGTTGATAGCTCCAGGGTTAAACAATAGTTGCTCAGTCTGAAGGCTGAGTGTCAGAAGCAATTGTTTAGAACTTCCCTTAGGGAAGGGAAAATAGAATGAGCAAGAGCCAAGGGAAGCAGGATTTGAGACTTTCCAAATTTGGACCAAGAATATTTATTTGTTTAATAGTATTTATTGTTTTGTTTTGGTCACAAAAGCAAAGTGCAAAGAAGAAAATAAATCACCAAATAAATCACCCTCAATCTCACCTCTCAAGGAATAATACTATTGGCATTCTGGTTTGCGGCTGCTGGTCTTAATATATGTATGTATGTTTATATAATTTTTAACAGACTTAAGATCATACATATGTTTTAATTTTTTTGTACTTAATTGCCTATACATCATTTGTCATTACATCTTCTTCTAAAACATGCTTTCTAATAGCTAGAAATAATATTCCATTATGAATAGACAGTTAATTTATTTGATCAATCCATTAGAGTTGAAGGTTTAAGTTGCTTTCCATTATTTATTCTAATTAATTATTTTCCCTACTTTTCCTTCTGGAGAATGATAGTGTGATTATAGAGAATGGCATGGTAACTCATCTGTCCCTTAGGTTCATTGGGAAATTGGAAATGAACTTATTTTCTCTTCCTTCTTATGTGGAAGTAGTTAATAATATAATAGCTTATTTGATTATTTATATAGTACTGTATTGTTTGCAAAGTGCTTTTCACAGGCACTATCTAATTGAATCTTCATGAATCTTTACCTATTCTTCATGTAAAGAGTAGGTGACTTTATCCTCACTTGCTAGATGAGGAAATTGAGGCTCAGAGATAGGAAATGACTTTCCCAGCTTTCAAGGGATAGATTTAGAACTCAAATCCAGATCTTTCTATTATACAAACTTGGTTTTATTTGATAATTTTTAGCCAAGTAAATATTTGAATTTAGATAGTTTTCCTTTCTTTCCTGGCTTATATTAATATTAATCCCCTTTGGTAGTCTTTGCCTCCAAAAAGGGACCCTGGATTCTGCACTAGGTCAGTGTTTTCTCTTTCTACTGTGCACCTTCTCTTTAACATGCACTCTTTCTCTTTACTAACTGGCATGGGGAGATTAATCTTTTTGGCACCCCTCAATATTACCTTTAAACCCCAGGGCTTCTATTTAAGATACTGAAAATATGGCCTTGGTCAAGTTTTATTACCAAGACTTCAGTTTGCTCACTTGAAAAATGGGAAAGATGAAAATCTTTATTCCATAGGGTTGTTTGAAGAGCAAAGAGAATATGCAGATAAAGCTAGTGTAAGCAGAGATTGGGAATTTATGATAAGGTGGGTGTTTCATGGAACCAAAGAAAGAAGTAGAACTAGGAACTGGAAAGCCATGTAGAACCAAGGCATTTCTTTATCTCTGTTTCTCGAGTGCTCTCTACATATCTGTGCTGCATTCTCTTTCTGTTCTATAGCCCACCTTGCAGAATAAGGTCACCTCCAGCTTCCAGGTTCACATGATACAAATTCAACTTCAAAGAGAGCATCTATCCCACTTGCAGATTCCCAGAGAAGGAACTCTGGTTGGCCCAGCATGAGTTAGGCATCTTTCCCTGTATCAGTTTCCTTACTTCAGGTAAGGAAATGCTCCAACTCTGCCGGATTAGCCGAGATAGAAGCCAGGAGATACCAGGAGAGTGGTATGGTGTATAGACCAGACTGCCAAGACCCCACCCAGCCTCATATATGTTTGGGGGAGTAGGGTGGTAGTCACTTAAGGGGGTGCTTTTATGTGACTGCAGGCATGAGAGTCTTTGTAAATGGCAAGGATTATATATGGGATCACTGTACTGCTACTGTTCCGTACTTTGCCTGTGTCTTAACGGATCTTTCTGGAGGCTCAGCTGTGACCTGTTCTGTCCAATCTGTGAGCTGCCCTGGGCAGACTTTGTGGGCTGCAGGCACCTTGCATGAGCCTTGCTTTGATTGCACGGTAGGGTCAAATTGGTGTGGCTTCCAAGGTGACCACTAAGGGTAAAAGTAGACTTAAAAAGCTAGGCTTTAGGTTAACAGTGTCTTCCTCTGTTTTCCAGGAGGCTGACACTCTGAATTACTAACACTTCCCTTCTCTCTGCTCAGGGAGATGGTACTGGAGTCGCCAGTATTTACCGGGGACCATTTGCAGATGAAAATTTTAAGCTTAGGCATTCTGCTCCAGGCCTGCTTTCCATGGTAAGTGAGATCCAATCAGGATTTTGAGTTAGACTTATAGCCAGCTGTTTTCTGGGCCCTTCTTGAGGCCCAGTGCTCTCTCTTAGGATGGAAGCAAATGCTTTTCTTCTCTTGCTTGGCCTAGGACTCACCTCTACCACCTCCTTCCTCAGTCTGATTTGATTTCGTTGGGCAGGGCCCACTAACAGGCTGGGGAACTGAAACCGAGCTCTGATGTGTGCTTCCTTACCTTTTGAACCAGGATGTGCGGCTGGGCATTCAGCCTTACTGCTCCGAATACAGCCAGTTGTGGTTTCAAGACCAGTGTCCCCGCTCATCACCCCACTCACCGTGACACACACGGCACCCGACCACCCGCACTGCCTGCTGGCTGCTCACTCACCTCCTGCTCACCATTCCTGGCACCCCTCCCTGACTGTAACCCCTACTCACACATCTCTCTCCCTTTCACAGGCTCCTCCCCTCCTCACTTAGATCCCTTCGCCCCACCTCTGCATACTTCCACGTACTCACCCCTGACTCTTCCCTTCCCACCCCCCTTGCTTCCCTCACTCTCCAGTCCTCTCATTCCCTACTCCCATCACCCACTTCCCTCCATGGGTGTTCCAGCTCTCACTTCCCCAGCCCCACTATTCACATCACATTCTCTGGCCTGCTTGCCAGTCAGGCATTCATCAAGGAAGGATTTGTTCCCAGCCACTATGTTTCCCACCTCATGGTAAGGCATAAGGATACAGACATGATCCCTGCCCTCATGACACTTAACATCTAACAGGGGAAACCCACCTGTGAAACAGCCAGTCCAGTGTGGTGTAATGTGTGCCACCAGTGTATTAAGGTGAGCGCACCTCAGTGGGTGTAAAAGGAGTGTGAGGGCCCAGGGGAAGGAGGGTGTGCTGCTGGGGGCTGGAGAAGCCATCACTGAGGAGGGGACATTTGGGTTCTTAGAGGAATTCTGTACCAGATGACATAGGAAGAAAGAGCACTTCAAGTCCAGCTAACAGGCTATGCAGAGATCTGCAACCATGAAACAGTAGGGTGGCATACTCAGGGACCAGAAAGTGACCAAGGTGATGAGAACATAGAATGTGTATGGGGAGGGAGTGGCTGGTAGAGACAGTGGGAGAAGCAGGTGGGCATAGCTCCTGAAGGGCTTTCATAGTTCATGGAGAGCCATACTATGCTTTTTTTAAGAGCAGGGTTGATCAATGTTGTGTTTTAGAATGAAGACCCTGGCTGTAGTGTGAGTGGCAGATGGGGATAGGAAATCTGGAGCAGGAATGCCATGTAGGAGGCTGCCATGATAATGGGGTGAGACTAGCAAGCCCACTTTTGGGAAAGCGAGGCTGGGCAAGTGCAGGGAAAGGGTGTAGAGGCAGCTTAGATGGGCTCATGTCTTCACCGTGAGGATTAGAGCCATTTATGTGCATGCCACATTGTTAGCATCCATGGAGGAGTCAGGAAAATGGAAGGAAGCCCTGGTCTGTGCCCCCTTCATCCATCCCCTTCAGGCTGGCGCTGGTTAAGCTATGCTGTCACATACTTGCAGCATTGTTGTTTTTGCTTCCATCTTCCACTAAATCATGAGTTCTTCAAGGATAGGAACTGGCCTTACTACCTAACAGAAAGGCTGCAGGGCACATGTTGATGAGTGACTGAATAATAATCAGAATAATTGCTGACATGTATTGAACACTTATTCAACAAGCTCCTTATATGCATTAATTCATTTTAATATTCTCAACATCCCTTTGAGGTAGGTACAAGTAAGGAAACTGAGGCACAGAGAGGTTACAGGACTAAGTAAGCTAAGGTCACACGGTGGTGGGGCTGAAGTTCAAGCTAGGCCATCTGGCTCCAGAGCTTATTCTGCATACATAAGCTATACTATACAACTGGGTAGAATGAACAAATGAGTGCCTAAGGGCAGGGAGTGTCCCCAAGATATAAAAACATGTATGACTATTTTGTGGGCCCGCTTGCTAATAAATGATTATACATGAGCAGCAAAAAGAGAAAAAAAAGATGGAATGAATTGGGGCCCCTGGGAATTCTATCCCTTGTTCCAAAGCATGGGCCTCCTCTGGCCAACTCAGGCAGTCCTTTTATGTATGAAATGTTCTTGAATAAAATCCCTAATTAGAGGTTATACCTAGCTAGACATTGTCTTTAATGTATTTTCAGTACTTCATAAACATTTTTCTTTCCTTTACAATTGATCACAGAGTCAAAACAATTTAAATCCAACAGCATTTGATTAAGGCTAGTGACCTATCTAATATAGTTTACAGTTTTGTCTCAGTAGTACTAATTTTATGATACCTGTATTTACCTTAGTAAAGTATTAGTACTTTCAGTTTTCCATTTTCTACTCATTTTTTTCCAAAATAAGGGAAGTATACAATAAAATATGTATGTAGTTACACAGACACTGTTTTAGGGCAGTGCTGCTGAAACTTAACTTGGGTTTTTTTCTGAGACAAAGTCTCACTCTGTTGCCTGGGCTAGAGTGCCATGGTGTCAGCCTAGCCCACAGTAACCTCAAACTCCTGGGCTCAAGCAATCTTTCTGCCTCAGCCTCCCAAGTAGCTGGGACTACAGGCATGCGCCACCATGCCTGGCTACGTTTTTCTGTATATTTTTAGTTGGCCAATTAATTTCTTTCTATTTTTAGTAGAGACGGGGTCTCGCTCTTGCTCAGGCTGGTTTCGAACTCCTGACCTTGAGCAATCCTCCTGCCTTGGCCTCCCAGAGTGCTAGGATTATAGATGTGAGCCACCGCACCCGGCCGACTTGGGTTTTTTTGATGTACAAAAATCTGGGTTTACGGCCAGCCACTGCACTCAGCCACCTTCTTAAATTATTTTTATTACTATTGCTATGATACAGTACGAGGCCATTCAGACAAAACAGCTTATAGCATATACACAAAAGGAAGCAGGCCTTTCCCCAACTGGGAGCTAATTTATAACTATAATCCAGTTTTAACCAGTTTTGGACTAACTATAGCAAATTATGTTCCATAAACAATTGTTCCCATTAAAAAAACTCACACACTGTAGGAGAAACTTATATTTTTTAGAGGATCTAGCTCCTCAAGGGCAGGGATTTTGTGTCCTGTCCATTCTGTATGTTTGGATCCTAGTTTAGGCCCTGACCCATCAAAGGTGCTCAGTGAGGTTTGCTGAAAGAAAGTGTTGGGGAATCGGGTACAGGCTTTTTTGTGAATCTTGCCCTTCAGCTGACATGGTCAGGGAAACTTACTGCAGGTATGTTTGGTTTCCATCAGGCAAACAGTGGTCCCAGTACAAATGGCTGTCAGTTCTTCATCACCTGCTCTAAGTGCGACTGGCTGGATGGGAAGCACGTAGTGTTTGGTAAGTCCTACTCCTACCCCATCATCCAGGCCTCATTCACCCTGGTGGGACTTCCAGAGAAGCTAGTCCTCGAACTCTTCTCCAAGAGTACTGAATACATATAACTCCTCTTGGCAGTAGTAGGGAAGGTAGAAATGGTGGGGAGATGGGGAATGTGTGGTTAGATAACTATAGGGAAGGACAAAGGGGCCATTTGATAGAGTATGGAACTACTTGAGTAATATGTATTTAGGGGGAAAACCCAGATGCTAGCACTAAACAAATGCCACAGAGGCGACATGATACAGTGGGGTTTTGGAATCACTCAGACCTAGGTTTTGGCCCTAATTCTGCTACTTATTATCTGACCTTGGGCATGTCTTTTCACCTCCACTGAATCTCAGTTTCCTAAAATTAGTAAAAAGGTCTAATGAGATAATAGCTAAGAATGGGCATTGGAAGCTGGAAAATGCTATGCAAACAAGAAGAATAAAGTCCAGCTCATACTCTTCCTACAGGAAAAATCATTGATGGACTTCTAGTGATGAGAAAGATTGAGGTAAGTCCTGCTTTGATTTCCTCTTTCTCAGCCATTCTGTTCTGGTGCTATCTGACTAGTGTTGAGGAGGTGGAGAAGGGCTCTGGTTTGTTAGGCCTAGTCTTCATTGCCTCCAGTTACACAGACTCCTTCAGGAACAGGGAGGGGAGACCATGTTCCTTGGCCTCATAAGTTAGCCTGTCTGGCCCACGCTGACGCTTGGCCTCTGATGACCCTGTTACCTACTGGATAACATTCTCAGCATTGCATTCAAGATCCTCCATGATCTGGTCTCTGCCTACCTCTTCCTGGACCCTTCTCCTGCCATTGCTTTCCTCCATGTTCCAGTCACATCAGGCTGCTACCTCTTCTTTAAATATGCCATACATGTCCCTGCCTCTTGCTCTTTCTGGCCTCTGAGGAAAGAAAGTTAGTTCCTAAAGTTAGTAAGAGGGTCTGATGAGATAATAGCTAAGAATGGGCATGCTGTTTCCTCTGCCTGGAATGCTCTTCTTTCTTTTCCTCCTGGTAGGATCCCATTCATCCTTCCAGGCCTAGCTCAAATGTCCCCTCTTCTGTGAATCTTTCCTTGACCTCGTTAAGCAGCTAAAATTTTATTGCCTCATCTACCCTTTATCCAGCTCTCTCTTATAGCTTATTATATTGCTATGTATCATAGGTTTGCTGTTTGCTAAGCATTTTGCATTTTCTCTTTGCTCTGTACTATGTGCTTTACCTGTCTGCCAGGACGTGGACTTTCATATCAGTCCTGAGTCCTGGGTTCTTAGCATAGGGCTGGCAGGCATCAGGAAAGCAAGGGTCCATGAGGGAACAAGCAGTGGATGAGTGGATGAGTCTCCACTGTGCTTTCTTTCCTAGAATGTTCCCACGGGCCCCAACAATAAGCCCAAGCTGCCTGTGGTGATCTCACAGTGTGGGGAGATGTAGTTCCCACCAAGACTGAACCAGGTAAGTATGTCTTTCTGCTATTTGGTTAGGAGTCAGACCCCAGAAAAGGCAAGCGTGGTCTAGTGGAAAGAACTTTTAGTCTTTT
>VBSM01000529.1:28608340-28624231 GCA_008086735.1 Cheirogaleus medius
GCTCACGCCTGTAATCCTAGCACTCTGGGAGGCTGAGGTGGGCAGATCACTCAAAGTCAGGAGTTCAAAACCAGCCTGAGCAAAAGCGAGACCCTGTGTCTACTAAAAATAGAAAGAAATTAATTGACCAGCTAAAAACATATATAGAAAAAATTAGCTGGGCATGGTGGCGCATGCCTGTAGTCCCAGCTACTCGGGAGGCTGAGGCAGAAGGATTGTTTGAACCCAGGAGTTTGAGGTTGCTGTGAGCTAGGCTGACGCCACAGCACTCTAGCAACAGAGTGAGACTCTGTCTCAAAAAAAACCAAAAAACAAAAAAGGAAACTGAACACACCTCCTCACTCCCCCCCCCTTTAAAAATAAATAAATAAATGCATATTTGGATCTTAGGAAAAAATATATAATTAGCACATTACATAATTTTACAGTTATTATAGCTTACAATGAGATAATATTGAAGTTTAAATAAAGATTAGGTTAAAAAGTAAATTGTACCTGTGCAAGATAGATACTGTAACAGTTGTGAATGCTATTTGAATGACTGAAATTTAGGAAACACGATCTCCCATTCTGGAATTACTTGTAGATGCGATACATTCCTGTAGGGGAAGATTATGAAAGGCATGTTGGTGGCAGTTGGGCTGGTCGTCCATTTGTTCTACAACTAAGCACTAATTAATAAAGATCTGTCCCATGCTGCATATAACACTGCAGACTGGAAAAGCCCAGTTCCTTCCTTCAAGGAACTTAACAGTGTCTTGGGAAAACAGTTATAGTACAATAAAGCACTGGATTAGAGGTTTTAGAACAAGGTAAAGAAAGTATGAATGCCTAGATCTGCCTGGAGTTTGGGAAGACTGTAGAAGAGGTGATGCTTCAGTGTAGTACAGAAAGAATAGAACTTGTCAAGTGGTTAAATCTGGGTAGGGCATTCCAGTTAGAGGGAACAGCATGTGCGAAGGCATAAAAGCAGGAAACAGCAGGAAGTGTAGGAGAAGCTACAAATAATTCAATATGGCCAAAGCAGGAAGATATGAAAAACAAATGGCTAGAGGGAGGCCAGGGCCAGTTGTGAGAGCTAGTGCCAAGCTAAGCAGTTCATATGTTATCCCAACAGCAGGGGATGGGTTTCAGGCAATGAGTAATTTCCCCCCTGGAAAGAGAGTCCATTTTGCTCCTGAGATTCTCGAAGGGGATCCTGACCCTCCAAAAAGAACCAGGCCAGTAGGAGCCCCTGAAAGGCCAGGGAGGGGAGAATGTCTGGCTTCATTCCAATCCAGTACAAAGGCAAAGCTACCTACATTGTAGCCAGGTCTTACACACATATATCTCATCAGTGGAATACTATATAGCCTGAATGATAAGAAAGAAAGAAGTAGATCTATATGTGTTGGCAAGATTTTTAAGGTAAATTAAGTGATAGTCGAGATTTAGTACATGACTGGGCATGGTGGCTCACACCTATAATCCTAACACTTTGGGAGGCCAAGGCAAGAGGAGCACTTGAGGCCAGGAGTTTGAGACCAGCCTGGGCAACATAGCAAGATCCCATCTCTACAAAACATAGAAAAATTAGCCGAGCATGGTGGTGCATGCCTGTAGTCCCAGCTACTTGGGAGGCTGAGGCAGGAGGAACTCTTGAGCTTATGAGTTTGAGGTTGCAATGAGCTATGATGATGCTACTGCATTGTAGCCCAGGCAACAGAGTTAGACCCTGTCTCAAAAAAAAAGAAGAAGAAGAAGAAGGAAAGAAAAAGATGTAGTACATTGTGTCAGCATGGTACTATTTATTTTGAGTAACTATCTCAGAAATCTCTAAAGCAATATATAGCACACTGTTAATAATCGTTACTTCTGCAGAGTAGATGTAGCAAACAGACTTTGTTTTTAGTTTATGTTGTCCTATTTATGCTTAAATTTTCTACATTAAGCATGTATCTTATAATAGAAATATATACTGTTTAATATGTAATTTTAACTAATCCTAATGGCTCCCAACATGTCCCAGGAGTATGCCATAGCTGTGGCTAACATCAGTTTGTGAATCCTTGCCTGGTTCCTCCATCTCCTCTTCCCAGGTCTAGGCTGAGCCAGGGGTTCCCACCTGGGTGCTTTGGCAGCACTTGGTTTATCCCACCATTACAGCATGTAACATAATGTATCATCTGCTTTTCCTTGGACTGAGACCTCCTTGAAGCAATGTGGACCATGTTGACTAACATAGTGCCTAGTCTACTAGATCTTAGGTCCTGATGCACCATGCAACTCACAAAGTACATTTATACATTTTTATATATCTTGCTTGAGGGCCAAGAGTTAAGCTTCTGTCTGGGCCTGCAGTATGACACCAGGACTCTGGAGGAGGGTGTGGCCACATTTGGGGGATGGTAGGGGGAGGGAGACAGTAGTATCTGAGTGTACGCACCCTGTTCTTTTAGTATAACTGACCCCCTGTTCTTTTAGTATACTGACTCAAAGGCCATAAACAGAGAGTGTGGACTTCCCTTTCTCTTTACCCCTGGGATCAAAACCTGAAAGGAAGATGGATTGCTCTTTGTTTTGGAGCTTCATAGAGAGCCATCGAAGTCTAACAAAAAGAACACAGGCTTTGGAGCCAAGTAGACCAGGGTGCCCCCACCCACCGCTGTCTAACTCTATGAACTCAGTCAAGCCATTAAACCCCTTGGAACCCTGGTTGGCTCTTTCGCATAATTAGAGATAATATATACCACATGGAACTGTGAAGGGTAAATAATAAGAGAGACAATATGCTTGGTCATGTATGTTAGTTTCTTTCTTCTTGGTTCTTGTGGAGCCAAAGGTCTGATCTCTGGTGAGAATCAAACCTGTTCTACCCTTTTGGGAAAACAGGATTAGGAGTGGAGAGGATAGCTGGGAGCATCATCTCTTATGGGATGCCCCCTTCCAGTTCATCTGAGCCGTTTATTTCCCCATCCCTCACTGACCTCCACGTCTCTGCCATTGTAGGCCTTCCATTGCTCTGGGAGATGTTCTTGAGTAAGATAATCTGGACTGGCCCCTGTGTTTGTTTCCCTGCCTGCTGCTGCCCATTTGATCAAGAGACCCTGGAAGTAGCACAGATTCAGAACCCAAGATTGTCTGTGTTTAACTTTTCAACTGTAAATAAAGTTTTTTATGTGTGGGTTTTTTTGTTTGTTTGTTTTGGTATGTGTATTGTTTGTAAATGGTTTTAATGATAGCCCTGGCTCCTAGCTTCAGCTAGGAGGACTGGCACTCCCCAGAGGCCAGCTTGGCCCAGAGCCAAGCCCTCACTATGTATAGTTGATGCATCTGACTTGCAAGCAGTTGTAGCAGGCTGCTGATAGGTTCAAGCCAATGGGCAAAGAAAGCAAAGCCCCAGAGTCTTATAATACTATTTGTTCCAAAGATGGTCCCAGTAGGTTGTTTGGTTCTGAATGGAGCCTGTGGGAAAAGTGTCACTAACTTGGGATGTCTTGGGGATGGGAGACCATTTAGTAGAATATGTCTTGATCATGATGAAGTGGGAATAATTTAGTCAAAAATCTTGGTTTGAATCTGTGGTCATTATTTAAACAGTTGAGGTCTTGAGAGGTTCACTTCCCCTTTCAGAGCCTCAGTTTCCTCATTTGTAAAATGGGGATAATAATACCTATCCATTTGCCTCACAGCATTGTTGAAAGAGTTAAATAAGAGAATGGATATGAAGTAATTTATAAATAGTAACATGCCTTGGAAAATGTTAGTTTTAAAAGGAAAGACTCACTGAGCGCATTGTTAGAAAAGGAAAGAAGAAAATTCCCTCATGTTCCTTTTGTGAGGCATTTTCTATGTTCTCCTGTTCCAGATTACTTTCTCCTCTCCAGTGGCTGGGGATGCCTCATACTACAGGCAGCAGCACGCTGCAGCAGCAGAGGTAGCAAACAGCTGAATTCTGTGACAATAGGACTTGCTTAAAAGTGTCATTTCAGTGTATCAGGGACGAGGGAGATGGTGAGATATGCAAGGGCCCTGTAGTGTAGATATTTGCAACTCTCTCTAGCCAAGTAAACAGGCTTCAGGGGACACAATGTGAGAAAGGACTATGATCTAGTGGAAGAGAGAACATTAAGTAACTAGACAGAGTGGAATTGTAAAGAGACAGGAAGGAGGATGAACAGCTGTGGTTCTGAGCTGATGTTCTTGTGATGGACTGTTCGTTCAGTTGAATCAGTTTCACCTGGCATCCACCTGCATTCTATGTCAGTCTCTGACCTAGGCTGAAGCTGAAAATGAGTAAGGTGTGGCCCGTGCTTATGACAGGAGACAGGCACAGATTCAATGCACAGTGGTTAGTATTAGAATATGAGCCCTTAATGAAGACAGAAAATTTTATCAGTTTTTGTTTTAACTGCTGTGTCCCCAACACCTAGGGAGACAGTAATAAATGCACAAAAAATACTTGTTGCATGAATGAGTGAGTGACAGAGGTGGTATGTACCAGATGCTGTGGGAGCAGAGTAGAGAGACTAGAGGTGAGAGGAAGAGGTGACATTTGAGGTAAGTGTTGACAGATTGGTTGGGATTGGCCAGATCATCAGGAAGGGAGGGCTTTCTGGGAAGAGGGAACTATGTTCTTAGGCCAGACTCTGTTAGAGATGGGGACAAGGTGAGTTATTTTGCAAAGGAGATGCTTGGGATGAATCTCCTTGCCTTATATCACTTAAAGGCAGGCATTGGAGTTGTCTGTACTGTGGTCACCATGGAGGGCTGGGTGGTGCGAGCTCCCAGGACAGCATGGGACTAGCAGAACTTTGGAGTGGAGAGCTCCCACTTTTGAACAGGAGATGAAATTCGACATGAACTGTTAGTGCTTCAGGGCCATCTCTGCAGTGGTAGAGATGTGGCTACAAGAAAAGTAGTTTCTTTTTTAAACAGCTCATCTTCGTGCTCATTGAGCATGAAGACAGTTGAATGAAGTGATGGAATGAGTAAGTAATGATACTTTTTAAAGTAACATTTTAAAGACAAATGTTGCAGAATCTGTATTTCTGCTTGAGAAGCCATCTCTTCAAAGCAGTGGGGAGGTTGCTCACTTATCCTTAGGGTACTGCTGCAATTTCTAAGTGTCTTTGTAACCCAGCTTTGGGGAAAAAGCTCTCAAGCCTATAGGGCATGCTTTTAAATGTCCTCAATTTTGGCAGAGCTGTCTTTTAAGGAAAGATTTCCCTTTTAACAGTCAAAACTCATCTGGAGCTAGAACAGCAGCTCTGGAATCCACCTACTCTCCATGCACATTGCTGCTGCAAGTCTTTTTTACCTGGATTACTGGCACAGCTGCCCAGATGACCGTTCTCCTTCCAGTACCACCTTCTGCAATTCATTTTCTACACTATGCCATTCATTTAACAAATGCTTTAAGGTATTATGGCTAGATGCTCAAGGAACTCGCAGTCTGGTGGGGAAGATTTAATTAGAGCAATACAGTGTCTTAGTATGGCAGGGACTCTTAACCTAGTAACATCTGAGCCAAGACCTAAAAGATAAAGAATTATGCAGGCACAGGGGAAAAAGGGAAAAATTGTTACCGCTTGAGACGATAGTATGAGATAGTTCAAAGGAAGCAATGGCTGAAAAAGCACCTGGAAGGTTGGACAAGGAGTGTGAATGAAGAGTAGGGAAGTAAGTTTAGAGAGGTCATACAGAGTCCAGTAAACCACATTAAGTAATCTAGACTATCCTGAGGGTAATGGTAGTCACTGGAAGATTTTAAGTAAGACAGTGTTGTGATCAGATAGATGTTTTCAAAACTTTCTGGCTAGGCTGGGCGTGGTGGCTCACGCCTGTAATCCTAGCACTCTGGGAGGCTGAGGCGGGAGGATTGCTCAAGGTCAGGAGTTAGAAACCAGCCTGAGCAAGAGCGAGACCCCCGTCTCTACTAAAAATAGAAAGAAATTAATTGGCCAACTAAAAACATACAGGAAAAATTAGCCGAGCATGGTGGCACATGCCTGTAGTCCCAGCTACTGGGGAGGCTGAGACAGAAGCATCCCTTGAGCCCAGAAATTTGAGGTTGCTGTGAGCCAGGCTGATGCACTCTAGCCTGGGCAGCAGAGTGAGACTGTGTCTCAAAAAAAAAAAAAAAAAAAAAAAAACTTTCTAGCTGTCTTGGTGGGGAATATTAGAGTAAGAAAGAGGTAGAGAGTAGGGTTAAGAGGCCACCGCAGTGCTCTAAGCCAGACGGCAGGTCAGCAAAAACAACACTCCCTGTTTTTCTATGGCTTGTAAGCTAAGAACAAGAATGTTTTTTAAATGTTTAAATAGTTGAAGCTATGTAAAGAATATTTCGTGGCATGTAAAAATTCTATGAAATTCATGTCAGCGTCAATACGATTTTTTGTAACCGGCACACTTAACAGCTTCTTTCAGGCTCTAAGTAGTAAGACAGAACCAAATGGCCTGCCAAATTTAAAATATTTACTACTTCGCCCTTACAGAAAAAGTTTGCCCACCCTTGCTCAAGCAATAGATGATTATGGCCTAGAGTAGTGGCAGTAGGAATGAAGAGACTCTGGGTGGGCATTTAGAAAGTGTTTAGGACTCAGGAAGGACTTTAGGCGGTGGAATTGACGGTACTGATAGGGGTGAGGGACACCGCACAAATCTCCTAACTGGTTTCGCTACTTCCATTCCTTGCCCCTCTAAAACCCATTCTCCACTCAGCAGCCATTTTTTTAAAAGATGCCACTCCCCACTTACAAATCTAAAATTGCCCTTCTAGGTCTTGCCCTTAGGATAAATTTCCTTAAGTATGCCTAATTGACCCTCCCTACCTCTATAATCCAACGTTTCATTCTAATCTTCCTGGACTACTTTACTTGCATTTCCCCCCCGAGATCCCGTCTCTTTTTGCCTGTATGCCTTTGCATAAACCTTTCAGTGTTTCGAAAGTTAGCTCTTCACCATCTTCATATTCCACTCCCAAAATGCTTTGTGCTTTTGTAGCTCCGGAGTGTTTGGAGTGTTGGCTGTTTACATTTCTGCTTCCATCAGAAGGCAGAAATTGACTCTTCATTCCATCACCAACCGATAGTAGACGTTTAATAAAGAGCAAACGAAGGTGGGTGGACTTCAGTAACATCAGGTGGCAGCCTCAATTTTATCGTTTGTGAAACGTGGATAGTAATCTCTATTTAACATGTATGTTGTAGGGATAAAATGCGGGAGAAAAATGTCTAGCTTGTTCAATAAACGTGATTTCTATTATGCCTGATTTGTGGCCAATACAAAAAGACGCGAATACTTAAGGAAGACACATTCCTTATATGCCTGGTGAAACGGATTGGAAGACAGGTCCCCACAGAGTACACCCCCGCCCCAAATGTACTGCGCCCGGCGGCCTGAGCGTCTGTGTGGTCCCTCCAGGGTGACTACTTGCCAAAAGCATAAGCTCTTCCAACGCTTACGTTTAAGCCATTTGCAGAAATCTTGCTGTGCTGCGAGTACATGGCCGTTAAAGAAAAGACTGTATGCCCGTGGTAATGCTCTGAGATCACAAGGACCGTGTGTGGAACAGGGGAGGAGGCTTTCTTTCCACGAGGGGCTAAGGTGGTGCCCGGCCCCCTTCTAAACCCCGGGTCAGACCAGGTAATCCCTGCCCAGCGTTTGATCGTGCCTTTTCTTCAGCAGGGACACAACCCTGAACCTGGAGCCAGCCCGGCCAGCGGCCTCGTGAAAGTCACGTTTACTCTGCCCGTCCTCTCGGGTACTCTATGGTTCTCGTGGTGACTACTCTAATTCTAGTTCCGGTCTCTATGGCGGCGGCGGAGGCAGGAACGGTTGTAGGTCGGCTGAATTAGCCGCCTAAGGGCCAATGAGAGTGGAGGAGTGATAAAGTATTAACCAATAGAGGCCAGGGATTGGGGTCAGGTGGTGAGATTGACAGCAAGGCTGGCCAGTGAACAATGCCGAGGGCGGGTCGATCATAGGGCTTATCCCGCCTGTCCCGCCATTCTCGCTAGTTCGATCGGTAGCGGGAGCGGAGAGCGGACCCCAGAGTGCCCTGTGCAGCCCCACCGCCGCCGCCGGCCTAGTTACCATCACACATCGGGAGGAGCCGCAGCTGCCGCAGCCGGCCCCAGTCACCATCACCGCAACTATGAGCAGCGAGGCCGAGACCCAGCAGCCGCCCGCCGCCCCCCCCGCCGCCCCCGCCCTCAGCGCTGCCGACACCAAGCCCGGCACCACGGGCAGCGGCGCAGGGAGCGGTGGCCCGGGCGGCCTTACATCGGCGGCGCCTGCCGGCGGGGACAAGAAGGTCATCGGTGAGGGCCGGGCAGGGCCGGGGGTGGGGCCGTATGGAAGCCTGGCAGCGGAACCGTTAGCCCGAGTGGGGCGAGCCGGCGGGCGCGCGGCTGGCGGGCACCGACTCCACGGCGCGCGCCTGCCCTTCCCCCCGGCCCCCCCACTCGCTTTCGCGGGGCCCGCCCGCCCAGCAGGCGCGCGCTCGCCGCCTCCCGCGCCCCCTGTGGACCCCGCGGGCCCGCGCGCCCCTCCCCCTGCGGCCGCGCGCCGCCGACCGCGTGTGCGGCAGGGTCCCCTCCCCGCCGGCCGGCCTCGTGCGCTCGGGCCCGCACGCCGTTGTTCCCGGCTCCCCCACCCAGCTCCCTTCCGCGTGTGCCCCGAGGGCGCGGCGCGCCGCCTACGCAGGCCGGAGTGGGCCGGGGCGGCTTCCCCTTCCCTCACGTGCTCTCCTCCCGCAGCCTGCGCACACACCCATCTTGGTCCCGCACCCTGGGGCGCCCCGGGGCTTCGAATTCACCCACGTGTACCGGGAAGGCGTCGTAGTGGCCCCAGCGCGGCCGGCAGACCGGCTTCGGAGAGAAAAGGCTGTCAGGTGGCTGCGGCCGGCAGCGTGCGAGGCACCGGATGCAGAAGCCGGGCTGTTTTAAAAGGGATATCTAGTAATCGTGGGTTGTTTTGCTTTGTTTTCCAGCAACGAAGGTTTTGGGGACAGTAAAATGGTTCAATGTAAGAAACGGATATGGTTTCATCAACAGGTGAGCTGCCCGGCTCTGAAGCTTTCATTCCCCATTTTCTCATGTTTGCCGCTCTGGGGCTTTGCGGGGCTTGGGATTGTTTCAGTCGTGTGTGTAGTACACCGCCGTGTTCGAGGGCGGTTGCTACTTTGGTGTGATTTTGTTTCCTTTGGAGGAATTACTGGGTCTAGAGATTGTCTTTGTTTTCCAGCTAAGTATTCATTTGAAGCTAATTTCAAAGGCTTCGTTATAGTATAAAGTAATTTAAAAGGCAAGCGGAGCGAATGAACCATACTTTAATGTTATGGCAAACTGGGGAAACTACAGTCCAGTGCGTTTTCATTCTTGTCATGCTTTTATACTTTATTGGGTCTGCTAATTAACATAGGTTATTTACACATGTTGACCTTTTTGGGGTAACATGATTTGACATGTCAAGTATGTGATCTTTTGTCATATTAGTCTTAAATATTGCCTTTGTTTAACGTTTCAAATATACTGTCTTAATGCCTCGGATATATTTCATATTGGGACTGCTTTGACCAGAGAGCTGTTACCATTTGCTTATAGAGAAAATGATATATCTGATAAAACGGTCCTTTCCCTCCCTCAGTATTCTCCCACTTCCTCGCCCCCAAATCATACTGATTAAGTCAATTTTATTAGAGCCCTGGCTATAGTTTATAAGAGTGGCCATAGCCCCAGGAAATTTAACATTGTTAATCTTATTTGAAAGTAAAGCTACAAACAACATCTTTAGGAATTATTCTTAAAATTGTTCAGTAGTGGTGATAACGTGCAGTGTACTCACTGTACTCTCCATGGGTTCCCTTGTGAGCCAGGCATCATTTTCAAGATGGCTGCCAAGGCTAGTAGTACAGTTACATGGGTGTAGAGCACGGCTTACGCATGCCAATAGCAATCTTGGCCTTACAGGTAGGATACTTAGTACAATTTGAGCATTTTCTCTCCTAAATCTTTTCTTTTGGAGATGTTAAACAGGTGATTAAAAGAGAACACTTAAGAATACTAGTGAAATGGACAACAAATGGATGAGATGAAGCTTAAAGACAGACGTAATTGACTGATAAAAGAAACCACTCATTGATCAGCTGTACAGTATTGTGGAAACACTCAAAACCAGAGATTTATAGGCATTTGATGGTCTGTTCTCATTTGCAATTGTGGGGAAACATTGTGTTTCTTTCAAAAATCCTTAGGATTTTCCAGTTGTCTGTTTGCCTTCCTTATAGGCCAGAGCTACATTTCTGATCAATTTTTTGATAATGGGAAGGGTATGGTTTGGTGCCTATATATGATTGATTTACTGGTAGCTTTTTAAGTTATCTCTGAATTTATTAGTGATTTAGTTTAGTTAATATTTCCACCTTAGTTCTGATTCTTAAACCAATGGCTTTCAAATTGAAGTGTGCTTACTGTGGAAGAATGTTGCAAATGGCAAGCTCTTTAGTTCCTCTTCAAAGCTTTGAATTTGTTAGGTCTCAGTACATTTTTAACAAGAATTTCGGCTTCATGATTTGGATCAAACCTTCAAAATCATTGCTTTTAATCCTTGGCCCACTGTGATAAGGCAACTCTGTACATATTAGAGGCAACAGTAGCTTGCAGCTTCAGTGGATAGAGTGGTTTGTATTTAAGAAATTTTAGCATGTACCTTGCTATACTGCATTTTGTTAAGTGGACATTAGGTTATGACATTTTTTGAAGTGAGTTTTGTGATAAAAAGTTCTTTACATTTTATAAGTATTCCATGAGATGCCATTTATTGAATATCTTTCTTCTGACTTGGACTCAGTTGGTCATCCTCCAGGGCAAGTTAAATGTGAATTGGCTTTTGATCATCCTTGTTTGGACTATCCTAACCTCTATTTAGTCAGATTAACTGGTTAAGTGTGTTTTATGTCTCTAAACTGGTCACTTTAATGATTGTGAGACTTTTTAATAAGATATTGTAAAAATCTGACTCCAGTTAAATCAGGGGTGGTTTGCCTTAAGGAAAATGTAGGTCTTAAATGCAGTTTGGAAGCTAGCAGTGGGTTGTATATGTACTTCCTGTAGTAGAACAGATAAGATAACATAAAGGGCTGGAGGCACTTGGCTCTCCTGAGGGAGGGAGGGAGACTGGAGGTAACATGCCCTACCCTGCTTCTGTATAAAGGGAGGGTGCAGGGTTTGAGATGACGGCTGTAACTCTTAGTTCTAGGCCCTTAAGATATTTTTATAATTAAAATTGGAGGTATTTTATGTACATTTTCTGCCTTTAAAGACATTTTCATTGTAAACGTTTATTCCAGCCTAAATTACCACCTATGATGAATTATTACAGCTCCTTTAGAATTATTTCTTTAAAGGGTTTCCCCAGATGATTATATTGTGTACAAGAAACTAAGAAAAGCACAAAACTTTTAAAATAGCAAATTGTTTTGCTTTATTTTGTTAGACGATGTGATCTAGAAATTGTGAGAAACTCATTGAGTTATTCCTTTGCGTGCTGTATCTGCAAAAGATAACTGGACTATGTGACTAGAGGGATTTATTAGCCCCCTCCCCCGTTACTATTTGATTTTATTAGCTGTTAAGGATTAATCTATAGTCACTAAACCCATGAGAGATAACCATGAATCGCTCAACAATGATTTACGTTTTTCAATGGGACATACACGCATCTTTTATAATGACCAGAATAAGAATATTTTTGTTTTCTGACTTAAATGCCTAAATTAATCATTCTGAAGTTTTGAGGTGAGCAAGGAATTTGGAGCAAAGGTCATAAACTTGTGAACTACTGGCTAAATCCTATCCTCAGGTGTTTTGATTGGACAGTACAGTGTCTTTAAAAGAATTGGAATTAATTACTAACATTAAAGATTCAAGAGATGACACCAAAAATAATTTAGATTGTCATATTTTTAAGATCTGAACTGTTGGCTAATTTGAGGAGCCTGTGTTTCCACATAAATAAAAAACAGCTGGCCCTGAGTATTATCACTACCTTTAGATGTGCATACATTTTTTTCTTCTTTTTAACTATGGTATGTCACACTTAGTTGTCTTATCTTGATGACTGCCCTTCCCACCTGGCCTTGTGTATGCATTTACGTTTATTACCCATGGTCTAGAAAGATGTAATAAACCAAGCCAGGGAAAGGCTTAGCTATTTCCTCTTTAGAAACATACTTAGTTGTGCCTGTCAAGTTTAGTATCCATTGGGAGGGCTCTCCCTGTGGGGATTCCATACCTATATATAACTAATGGGTGACTCCTTCACACATTGATAATAGATGTAGCTAGCATGTATTTATACCAAGATTTATTGTCACTGCTTAAAATGAACTAATTCATTAAAATCTTTAAAGAATCCATATTGTTACTCTGAGGTACAAAGATGTTATTTACTTGCCTTGTATGCAGAGCTAGTAAGTGGCAGAGTTGGGATTTGAACCCAAGTGTTCTGATTCTGTCGTTTGTGTTCACCAGCTGTTATGCTATCTCTGAAATAGACCTAGTCATCTTCAAATTGGTGGTTGTCCACATAGTTACAGATGATTTTTTAGGATGGCTATTCTTAGTCATTAGTCATGGAAAGACTTTTCTTATATGGTCTCTAGCATGTCTCTGGGGCTCCTCTGTGCTGACTGCTAGTTCTGCAGATGTGAAAAGCTTTCTACCTTTTTATTTTTATTTTTTTTTTTTTTGAGACAGAGTCTCACTTGGTTGCCCGGGCTAGAGTGCCATGGCGTCAGCCTAGCTCACAGCAACCTCAAACTCCTGGGCTCAAGCGATCCTCCTGCCTCAGCCTCCCAAGTAGCTGGGACTACAGGCATGCGCCACCATGCCCGGCTAATTTTTTCTATATATTTTAGTTGGCCAATTAATTTCTTTCTATTTTTAGTAGAGATGGGGTCTCGCTCTTGCTCAGGCTGGTTTCGAACTCCTGAGCTCAAATGATCCGCCCACCTCGGCCTCCCAGAGTGCTAGGATTACAGGCGTGAGCCACCACGCCCGGCCGCTTTCTACCTTTTTACACTCTATGAAGTTTGGGATTGCTAAAAATTCTAGTTTTTAGCATGCAGGTCAGCTTTACAAATTTTAAAAGACTTGCTCATTGGACTTTTTGTTTTGTTCGTATGTGGACTGCAGGGTAAGAATGGGTATTACCTTTTTAAACCATTGTTTAGGGTTGAGGAGAGGCATAGGCAGCAGAATATGTGGCCACGCAAAGCCTAAAATAATGTGATTCTTTTAAGCCTGTTGCCCAGGTTGGTGGTGTGCAGTGGCAGGATCATAGCTCACAGCAACCTCAAACTCCTGGGCTCAAGTGATCCTCTTTCCTCAGCCTCCTGAGTAGCTGGGACAACTGTCATGCCCCACCACATCCAGCTAATTTTTCTATTTTTTTTTTTCGTAGTCAGGGTCTCACTCTTGCCCAAGCTGATCTTGAACTCCTGGCCTCAAGCAATCGTCCCACCTCGGCCTCCCAACCTCTCTGAAGTGCTAGGATTACACTTTGCCTGCCACTGTGCCTGGCCTAGATTTTACTTTTTTTTTTTTTTTTTTTTTTTTTTTTTTTTTTTTTTTTTTTTAAGGGTTATTGAGTAGGGGAAGAATATTCAACAGACCTTGTATTGGCCCACAAAGTCTTAAAAGTATTTACTGTTTGCTCCCTTACCAGAAGTGTTTGCAGAATCCTAGTCGGGTTACATGTTAATAATTTTGAGTACTGCAGGGAAGTAAGGATGCTTGTTACTTGCCCTCTCCTAAAATTGGAGAAACCATATGCTGTAGTCTCTCTAAAGCTAAAATGTACACATTTCAGAACTGGTACTTTTTGAGATTTCAACATAATAAAAGACCAGGGCCTATAGAATCAAAGTCTGCCACTATAAGCAAATTACTACTGTATTTTAGTTCCTTAATTTGTGGTATGTGGGGTTAGTGGTAGCATGTACCTAAGGATTGAATGATATATTTGAAGCAGTTAGCATAATATTTGGAACTTGTAGTAACATAAGCTATTATAGTCTAGTCTTTTTGCAGGTGATAAAAAGGTGAGGCAGCTTTCCTGTGTTACGTAGCTGTTAATAGTAGAATCAAAACTAAAAATCGGGTGGCCCGTTAGTGGTGCCTTGAATTTCTGGGTAGTCATTTAACAAGTTGCAATTAGATTGATTTAATGTGCCCAAACCATAGTATTCTATCTTGGTGGAAACTGCATTTTTTTGAGCTGTCAAGTTTCCTCCTGAAATCCAGATACACTTTGGTCATGGTAACTATATTGGGCTGGTTTAGTGTCAACAAAATGAGTACTTTGTTGTTTGGTGTGACATTAGTGAGCCTGTGTTGGTCTCCACGTATCTGTGTACCCACAAAATATATCCCTAAGCTGTTTTTGAGGGATTGACATTACCTTTGTGTGTATTGCCAACCCTGTACTACTTTTTTAAAAGATTGTTCTAGCTAGATAAATTGTTTTGGTAACTTTTCTAATATTCTTTTTACAACCCTAAAGAAAATGCATATTAATACAGTACAAAAATACTACATTCAAAACTCAAATAATAAACAAGTTTACTTATCCAGCAAGTCCTCCCCCCCATACAAATAGTACTCTCCATCTTTGGAACAACTTTAAATGCTCTATACTCCTGTTGAAAATTAGTATTAGAACTAATGATGGCTCTGATTTGTTTCTGTGATGCCTGTGAAACTATGGACAGATGGGCTAATATTCATCTAGCTCGAAAGATGAGTTTTCATTCAATTGCTTTTGAGTAGCTTTTGCAGTATTCCTGTTTTAAGATTCAAAATCTAGGCCCTCACAGTGGCTCACAACTGTAATCCTAACACATTGGGAGGCCGAGGTGGGAGGATCGCTTGAGGCCATGAGTTCGAGACCAGTGTGAGCAACATAACAACACCCCGTCTCCACAAAAAAATAGAAAAATTAGCAGGGCATGGTGATGCATGCACATAGTCCTAGCTACGAAGGAGGCTGAGGCAAGAGGATCACTTGAGGTCAGGAGTTTGAAGTTGCAATGAACTATAAACGATGCCACTGCATTCTAACCCAGGCAACAAAGCAAGACCCTGCCTCTAACATAAAACATGCAAAGTTATCCTGTTCAGAAAAATTAAATGTTTTTAAGTTGTGATAGTCCAAGCTATAACTTTTAAGTCAGAATTAACGTTAATTTTGTGGGAATCCTTTAGTGTGTACATAGATCAGCAAGAAGCTAATAATAAGCCTGTCAGTCTAGTTCATTGTCAGGGAAGTCACTAAAGGCCTGGAAGTTTTTCTCCTGGTATTCTCCTCACTTTAACATCCAGTTATATGCACAAGTTTTTGTCATTATGCCTCAAGGAGGATATCTCAAATATCTCCGTCTTACATGGCCCCTTAATCCAGGCCATCATCATTTTTGGCTCGCCTTTTGGAGTACCTTTTATAACTGACTGGCTAGACTCCTCACATTCAAATTTACCTTATCACCCAACGTCCATAGTTTACATTAGGGTTCACTTGTGCTTCATATTCTAAGGGAGGTTTGTTAATGACCTTAAGGAAAGTTGGGAATTGGAAATGGTGAAGAGGGGAGTGGTTAAAGAGTGAAAAGAGAAAGTAATTCCTACCTGTTGGTAACCATGCTCTCTAGAGGCAAGAGAGGGGTGTGCCAGAACATTGTTAATGTTTAATAGGAGGAGTAGCAGAATATATATCACAAGTCACTGCTGCCCTCTTAATTACAGCTCAATAGGTCGCACTTTCTTAATCTTATTTTTTTGTGTATCCTACAGGTTACAGCTGTTTGCAACTGCTTAGTCTTTATTTTTTTTTTTTTATTTTTTTTTTTTT
>VBSM01000529.1:28628948-28647565 GCA_008086735.1 Cheirogaleus medius
ACGGGTCTCACTCTTGCTCAGGCTGGTTTTGAACTCCTGACCTTGAGCGATCCTTTGCCTCAGCCTCCTGGAATGTTAGGATTACAGGCATGAGCCACCCCACCCCGCCAATATGCCCAAATAATTTTTAAGAAACAAGTTTGTTGCTCAGAACCTCCAAAATAGATTGTGACTCTACAAGAGAGAGGGGTTCTCCATACAGTTTATATATAGTTTACCAAAGTTGAAGCGGTCATTGGAGTTGTAAGAACTAGGGAACCTAGTTGAAGTTATACCACAATATAGATCAGTATATGTATAATGAGAATTTTGCAGGAACATCCAGTATCTTTGTACTTTTTCTTACTTCTATTGATGTGTGTCCTCTCCTGAGTTTTTAATTTATTAAAAACAATAGAGCTGGGGTTCTAGCTAATACACTACAATTGAAGGTTTCTAACTCACCACCAGGAGATGTTAGCCAGGTGCTGGATGTTGGAGGTTGATGGGGTTCTTCCCTGACCAGTGGAGATTATTTTTGCTGAGAAATTTTTGGATTTTATTGACCTTGGATAGTGGCTCAATCTGTTGTAAACCTAGACATAGATTCTTTTTCTATTTTCTGTTTTTTTGAGATAGGGTCTTACTCTGTCACCCAGGCTAGAATACAGTGGCCCGGCCATAGCCCACTGCAGCCTTGAATGCATGGGCTCAAGCAATCCTCCTTTCTCCACCTACCAAGTAGCTGTGACTGGAGGCATAAGCCATTACACCTGGCCTACAATACCATTTTTTAAAAAAGGCTCTCATGGCAGTCATTTAAGTCGGTGGATACCAACAGCAGAATCTTTGGCTTACCTTTTTGTTGCACTGAAAAGCTGCTTAAATTTTCTGTGTAGTTTCATTGATGTCCTTAAAAATAAGCACACTTTTTTTTGGTGTTTGAGTGTTCCACTTTTACTGTCTAATAAAATATATTGTTTGTCTTTATATTGACAAGCCTGAGGTCATGTTGTGTTCTAGGTAGGTAGAGATATCAAGCCTCATCTCATTCAATGTAAAGGTTTTTGCATTATGGTTTAAATTAGACATTAATAGTCTCATTTTTCAATGTATACAATAGTTGACAGTGCCAGATAACTACTGCAGTTTTGCATAATTGCTTTGAAGTTGGCAATGAAGTTATCGATTAATGCAGGGCTTTCCAGACTGGCCAGGAATCTTTTGTCCACATGAATAATAAATGAAGCGTGCTACCCCTGGTGCGTGGCATGGTGGATGAAATCCTGGTTGTAGGTTTAACAGCACATTGAAAGAGATCTTAAGACAGGGATTATATCTTATCACTAGGAAGTTTGCTGAAAAGGAGACAGATGGTAGTAAGGGGAAACCAGGGTCAAAAAGGATTTTTGTTGATGAGAAATAAAAGCATATTTGTAGGCTAAAAAAATATAATAGAAAAGGACAATTGATGGCAGGAAAGTGACTTCTGGAAGTATCTTGATTCTTTTTTTTTTTTTTTTTAATTTTCTCTTTTTTATTTTTTTTTCTCATCCAATGAAGTTTTATGAGATTGATTCTTTAGCTGAGTTTTGTCCACAAGTGGAAGTGTTGGCCTTTAGGAATGGAGGGCACTTCCATGTGTAAGCATCCAGAATATACTGGCACAGATGTGTTAGTGAGAATTTGCAGAAGTCTTTGGTTGCTCAGTTAAGGCAAAAGAGGGATGGGGGTTGTGAAGTTTGGGGCAAAGATGTGAAATTATCTCTAGAAACGAAATAGACAAGGGAAATTTATAAGTAACAGGGTAATTAACAATTAGAAATTTGAAGTGAGTTTACCTGGCTTAGCTATTTTTCCAGTCATTTGAGCAGCAGGCTCAAATTGAGCAGAGTTGGATTTGTGTGGCATTGGTTTATCCAAATGAAGACACTGGGGTAGGGATTGATCATATTGTTAATGACTCTACACTTGGATAAAGAAGGGAAAAGAATATTAAGGGTGAATGACATTAACAAGTGATAGATCACTGGACTATTAGTCCTAGAGGAACAAGAAGGAATAATCTAGGAAAATAGGAAGAGGTGTACTTTAGAGTCATGCTTACAATTGAGAAAACCCGGGTAGAAAACAACTGGACAGGGGGGCAACAATCTTAAAGCCTAGGTTTTTAGAAACTCTTACCTGGGATTTTGTAACTGCAGCAGGGAAAGGATAGAAATGGGACCAAATCTAACATACAATTGAAAGTCTGCAGTTTTTAGAAAAACATGGAGATCATTGACTTAGAAACCACAGTTAGGATACTTGAGGACTACAGAGAAGAGCCAGAGCAGTTTTGCTAAAGATTGACCATGAGTTCCAAAAGATGTGAGAAAAGAGTGTCAGGGGAAGAGGGAGATGAGATGGGTAGATGGCAGTTCTGAGGGGTTTGGAGGTAAAAAATGGAATGTACAGAGATAAGTGTGAATTAGAGCCCATGATGACCAATAAATGTAGAAGGCCTGATGTTAATCTTTTATTATTTCAACATATTATGGGGGTACAAATGTTAGATTACATATTGCCTTTGCCCCAGCCCTGATATTAATCTTGTTCCTGGGCTTTCTGGGGTGCTATGATAAGTGGAGGAAAGGCCAAGAATACATTATTCTGACAATTCTAAACACCAGCAAGAAAAAAAAACTCCTAGTATCTTGGTGATTAAAAGTCTTGGTTATCTTTAATCTCGAGTCATTCATTGGTAATATTTTGGTGGAATCTATCACTTAAACTTTTTTTTAAAAGTATGTATAATTCAGTGGCTTTTAGTATATTCACAAAGTTGTGCAACCACCGCCACTCTAATTCCAGAGTATTGTCATTAGCCCATCAAAGCTCTATTAGTCATCACTCCACATTCCTCTCTACCATAGTCCTTGGCCACCATTAATCTTTCTGTCTTTATAAATTTACTTATTGTGGACATTTCATATAAAGGGAATCATACAATATATGGCTTTTTGTGTCTGGCTTCTTTCACTTAGTACGTGATGTTTTCAAGATTTTTCTTTTTTTTCTTTTTTTTTTATTTTATTTTATTTTATTTTATTTTTTTATTCCATCTTGTAATGGGGGTACAAATATTGTTTGGGTTACATACATTGCCCCTCCCCCCTCCCCCCCACTCAAGATTTTTCATGTCATAACATATTAGCAGTACTTGGTTCCTTTTCACAGCCAAATTACATTCCATGGTATGGGTGTACAACATTTTACTTATTCCTCAGTTGATGGACAGTTGGTTTGGCTATTGTGAATAATCACTTAATATGTACAAGTTTTGTGAATAAGCTCTTGGGGGTGTAGATCCAGGAATGGAATTGTTGGATTATGGTAACTATTTAACCTTTTGAAGAATTACTAAACTGTTTTCCAAAGCAGCTGGGCCATTTTACATTCCCCCAGCAATGTTCCAGTTTTTTCCACATCCTGGCCAACCCTGGTTGTTTTCTCTTTGTATGTATGACCATTCTAGTAGGAGTGAAGAGGTATATCATTGTGGTTTTAAGTTGCACTTCCTTAATGATAAAATGATTGCTGTGTGCTTTTATTTGTATGGAGGCATCTTTACTTTGTTTTTAATTTCCTGCATTTTTAGCAAGTGTTCATCTGTGGTAAAGGTTAGTAGTGTACTATTCTCAAAGCTGGTTACCATTAAGCCCATTTTAAAATCTTAAATGACATCAAAATGTTGTCTCACTATTAAGTATTTCATGATTACTTTTGTACTGTGGGCAGGAGTTTGTTTGTTAAAACCAGTGTTAAGTACTCATCGTCCAGGTTATACTTCCATCTCCTTATATAAAATCATCTTGTTTGAAATATGGACCAAGTTTTGTTTTTGCTAAATAGCCTGCAGAGCATTTGTGGGGAATGGCCAGATATGGTGATTTAGTTGAATGAACCAAATGTTAACACTGAATATGTTGAACAGAAAGTTTTATCATTCTTCAGTTTACACAACGTTCATTCTAGGGGCCCTCCTCGCCAAAGACAGCCCAGAGAGGACGGCAATGAAGAGGATAAAGAGAATCAAGGAGATGAGACCCAAGGTCAGCAGCCGCCTCAACGTCGGTACCGCCGCAACTTCAATTACCGACGCAGACGCCCAGAAAACCCTAAACCACAAGATGGCAAAGAGACAAAAGCAGCCGATCCACCAGCTGAGAATTCGTCCGCTCCCGAGGCTGAGCAGGGCGGGGCTGAGTAAATGCCGGCTTACCATCTCTACCATCGTCCGGGTAAGCATGCCTAGATGGCCTCCAGACCTTAGCCTGGCCTTCCTGAGTGGTGGGTGTGTCTCATTTTATTAATGCAAGGGGAGGAGGGATAGTTTATCAGGTAAGGCATTTTATTCACAGTGTCTTCCACTCTAGTCTTAAAATTACCTGAATATTCAGTTTTAGGAATGTTGACTATCAGAGCCATATTTGGTCCCTCAGCCAATTCTCTGACACCTGGAGAATCGTGAATATTAGAACCTTTTGTCATCTTTACTGATTGAATTCTGTGATTTCACCAGTAAGAAGTGTGTTAAAGTGCCTGTAGGTTAATAGTTCTCTGTCAGATCAAATGATACATTTATGTTCCTGTTACTCTAGCTTATTGTTTGCTCACTTACATTTGTTGCCCTTAAATTGCAAAATTAAGGGATTCCTTTGCATTCAACTTTATACATGATACTGAGAGGCAAGTAATTATCTCTGACTCTGGAATTGTTGCAGCTGGTGGTACTTTGGGGGTTTTGTCCCCTCTACACTAGTTTCTGGGTGGCAAGCCAGAACCCACATGTAGCTAGCTATTTATGTCACAGTGGTGTCCACTGCCATTGTAAATCACTCTCTTAGATGAAACCAATAGATTTGTTAATGTCTTCCTATACATGGTTAATGTGATCTGGAGCATGTGAAGATTGCAGTGAGTTCTCTGTGATAATCTTTAATTTCTTTTTTTTTTATAGTTTAGTCATCCAACAAGAAATGAATATGAAATTCCAGCAATAAGAAATGAAGAAAAGATTGGAACTGAAGACCTTAAGTGCTTGCTTTTTGCCCGTTGACCAGATAACTAGAACTATCTGCATTATCTATGCAGCATGGGGTTTTTATTATTTTTACCTAAAGATGTCTTTTTTGGTAATAACAAACGTGTTTTTTAAAAAAAAGCCTGGTTTTCTCTATGCCTTTAAAGGTTTTTAAATTGTTTCATATCTGGTCAAGTTGAGATTTTTAAGAACTTCATTTTTAATTTGTAATAAAAGTTCACAAACTTGATTTTTTGAAAAAAGTCAACAAATTGCAAGCACCTGTTAATAAAGGTCTTAAATAATAATTATCTTTGTGTATATTTCTGCCTGCTTTTGTTTTAGTTTATTAGTTCTTAGGTGTTTAGGAGCCTTAGCTTAAATTAGCGTGCAAATAGATGACACTGGTTATCCCTCGAAGGAAAATTTCCCGTAATCCTTTATTAAGTTGCTTGCCTGTGGGTTCATACTAAAACTTGGAAAATTATGTACTCGACAAACTGGCCAGTTTTCATTTAGTATAGGTTCCTTTTGCAATAAGTCATTGTAAAAGGGGGAGAACACAGTGTTCTACAATAGACTGACAGGATTCTAATTCTTGCTCCACTTAGTTCTGTCACCTTGGGAGAATTATTTCACCCTGCCAGGTGAGGATACAAACCTTAGAGTGTTGTAGAACCTTCCATAGATACTGGTTTGCACGGCAAACATTGACTCAGGTCCTTAAGTGGTTGAGATGGTAACAGATAAGGTAATGCCCGTGGGAAAGCAGCTTAATAGGGAGGCTGGTGAAATTGTGACTCTCAAACCTTGTAGCCTAAGCCTGGTCTGGCTCTTCTGTTTTGTTTGTTGTTCTTTGACCTGACTTGTGAAATAATCAGTCATTTAGTTGGAAGTGGCTGTTGTCCAGAAACCAATTTTGGATCATCCTGGGCCAGCTTTTAGGGCCCACGGGAAACAAGACAACTATAGGGGTGTGCAGTAGATGGAAGTGGTACCTCAGGAGTCCTGCAGCACTATGGAAGTCCAGGCAGTGGTACCTCTTTTAAAAGGCCTCACTTAAATTTGGGACCAACTGTTTGTAATAGAGCTTCGTAAGAAACTTTTGAAAAGCTCTTGCCCTGCATAGTATAAATATTCATCCTACAGAAGTGTATTAATGTTAGCCCATTCCTTGCCTGGTGCTTTATGAAAATACCCAGTGTTGGCGAGAGTGTGACACTGCTGTTGATATGTAAGCTTGCTTATATTTTTTTGGTAGAGACAGGGTCTTGAAATGTTATTCAGGCTGGTCTTGAACTCCTGCACATAAATGTGATCTTCCTATCTCAGCCTTCTGAAATGCTGGGATTACAGGCAGGAGCCACCTCGCCTGACTAAACTGTTACTGATTGTAGATATAGATGGTACCTGAATTAAAATGGTTCAACTTAGATTTGTGACTGTAAGATGGGGTAATGCCAGCGGTCCCCAACCCTTTTGGCACCAGGGACTGGCTTCATGGAAGATAATCTTTCCGTAGACAAGTGGTTGTGGTCCTGGGATGACTAAGCACACCATGTTAATTGTGCAGTCAAACCTCTCTGCCAGTGACAATCTGTACTTAACAGCTGTTCCCCATCACCAGCTCCACCCCAGGTTGTCAGGCACCGGACTCTGACAAGGAGTGCACAACCTAGATCCTTTGCATGCACAGTCCACAGTAGGGTTCGTGCTCCTATAAGAATTTAATGCCACTTGGTGTGACAGGAGGCGGAGGCCACACGCTGAAGTGAGCAATAGGGAGCAAAGGCAAACCCAGATGAAGAGTTGCTTGCTGCACCCTCCCCCCACCCCCAGCCCCTAGCAGGTCACGGACCAACACTGGTGCATGGCCTGGGGTTGGGGACCGCCAGGTTATGATACTGAATGAACATCACTTTCACACCATTGTAACGTAGGAAAATAAAAGCCATAGTAAGACTACTGTGCTGCCAGGATGGATGAGTTGCATTTCAACTTGGTGACTTTTTAATTGATAAGTTTATTGGGACATATCCCTGTTCTAAATTGAGTATCGGTATTGGGACAGAGAACATGGAAATGGGAAGGCTGACAATATTATTTATCTAACAAAATGTGATTTTGAAAACACAAGGAGGAAATTTGTGGGGCGGGGGCCAGGGATAGTCAGTGTTGCAGAGAATACTAATACACATTTTGAAATGCAGCATTTTTTTTCTTTTGAGACAGAGTCTCTCTGTTGCCCGGACTAGAGTGCTGTGGCGTAAGCCTAGCTCACAGCAACCTCAAACTCCTGGGCTCAAGTGATCCTCCTGCCTCAAGCCTCCCAAGTAGCTGGGACTACAGGCTTGTGCCACCATGCCTGGCTAATTTTTTCTAAGGGTCTCGCTCTTGCTCAGGCTGGGCCTTTTACCTTTTGAAGGTTAACCTTGAGCCTGGTTTTCCCAGCCTTAAAAATTATCAACAACTACCCATATTCTCTTTTTTCTTTTTAGTGACAGGGTCTCAACGTGCTGTCCAATATCCTCCTACCTCAGCCTCCCGAAATAGCTACAACTACAGGGACATGGTACCACAGCCGGCCCACATTTTATGAAAACTAAGTAGCTAGAGCAGAGTAAGCAAGGGAGAGTGGTAAGGAATTGGGTGGAATGACTCGATGTCATTTCATCTGCTGATTCAATGTGTTTTAGTTTAAAAGTCCTAGAATTGTTTGGCATTGTCTGGTGACTAGAATTGGTGTAGGATGGGCAAGTGTCCCAAATGACTTAGTGGAGTAGGAGTACAGTCATGTGTTGCTTAATGATGAAGATGTGTTTGTTAGATTTCATGGGAGCATCATATAGTGTACGTGCACAAACCTAGATGGTATAGCATGTTACACACCTAGGCTACATGGGATAGTGTATTCTCCTAGGCTACAAACCTGAATACTGCAGGCAATTATAATGTAATGGTAGATATTTGTGTGTCTAAACACGAAAAATATGGCATAAAAGACAAAAAGTGGTACACGTGTATAGGACACTTACCATGAATGGAGCTTGCAGGACTGAAGTTCTGGGTGCATCAGAATAAGTGGTGAGTGATCCTGAAGGCTTAGAACATCACTCTATGCTTGAGCTACACTAAATTTACAAAAAAATTTTTTTCAATAATAAATTAACATTAGTTAAAAACTGAGGGACCAGTACTGGTTGGAGGAAATAAAAAAAAAATGAAAAAGAAAATTTAAAAAACAAGCAAGAACAAAAAATAAAAACTGAGGGACAAGTACATGTGAGGCTACACAGGGTCAGGAGCATCAAAGTCACTGTATTCCATCTCTACATCTTGTCGCCCTAGAAGGTCTTCAGGGACAGTAGCACACGGCAAGCCATCATATCCTATGATAATGCCACCTTCTGGAACACTTCACACACCTACATGCGACTGTTTTACAGTGAACTTTTTTCTAATGATAAAAGGTATAGTAAATACAGAAGCCAGTAATGGTTGTTTATCATTATCAAGTGCCATGTACTATACATAATTGTATATGACAGACAGCACTGCAGGCTTGTTTACACCAGCATCACCACAAACTCGTGAATAATGTGTTGTCTGCGACATTACCACTGCTAGGCGATAAGAAATTTTTCATCTCCTATGATCTGATGGGACCATTGTCTTAGATGTGGTCTGTTACTGACTGAAATGTGATGAAGCTCATGACTGTACTTACGAGGGGGCCGTAGGGTGTGAGGTGGTGGTCCTAGGCTGGGATGTGTGATGACAAAGTTTAGGTTATGGCTACGTGGATGGGAGATGAGGAGGAAGTAAGGCAAGTTGACTGAGCAGGAAGAGGTCAGAAATAAACCCCAAGTTTGTTTGTTTATTTTGAGACAGAGGCTCACTCTGTTGCCTGGACTACAATGCCATTGTGTCAGCCTAGCTCACAGCAACCTCAAACTCCTGGGCTGAAGTGATCCTTCTGCCTCAGCCTCCCGAGTAGCTGGGACTACAGGCATGCGCCACCATGCCCAGCTGATTTTTTCTATTTTAAGTTGTTTGGCTAATTTCTTTCTATTTATAGTAGAAACAGGGTCTCTACTCTTGCACAGGCTGGTCTCGAACTCCTGAGCTCAAGCAATCTTCCCGCCTTGGCCTCCCAGAGTACTAAGATTACAGGCGTGAGCCACTACTCCGGGCCCCAAGTTTATTATTGTAAGTTATGATATTTGTGGCTGTTGAAATTGTCACAAGTGATGGTAGAAGTGGTTGGTGGGTATGGAAAGGATGATAATGGTGACCTGGGAATTAAAATCTTCAAGGACGACTCTGGTGAGTGACTGTAGTTCCAGCTGGGTGCGTTGGCTCACACCTATAATCCCAGCACTTTGGGAGGCCAAGGCAGGAGGGTCGCCTGAGCCCAAGAGTTCAAAACCAGCCTGGGCAACATAGCAAGACCCTGTCTCTACAAAACATTTTAAAAATTAATGACATGCACCTATAATCCAGCTACTCAGGAGGCTAAGGTGGGAGGAGTTTGAGGTTGCAGCGAGCTGTGATTGTGCCGCTGCACTCCAGCATGGGTGACAGATTGAGACCCCATTTCTAACAACAAACAAAAAATTTACTTTGAAGGCATAGGCTTCAAAGAAAGATTTTGAGGGCTTGGAAGGAAAAATGGTTTAGAATTAGCAATGGTGTGAATGGAGGAGACAGACGACCAGCACTAGGCACCATGGTATTTGGGGTGTGGGAGAAAAAAAAATCGGCCTCCAAGGAAAGTAGTGTCCTGGGGTGAGTGTGATTAGAGGTAGAGTAAGAAGCTGAACAGGAACATTCAGAGAAGAGGCTGTGGCTGAGTTCCAGAGGGCCTTGTGGGAGGTTTGATGAGGGAGCTGTACTGGCTCCATTTAGGAGCTGGAGACAGCTAAGAAGAATTCATAGGTGGTGACGGCTAGCTAGGCCTCGTAGAGACGCAGGTGCACAAGCAAGCATGATGGCTCAGGCTTAGTCCTGAGGTTCCCGTGGAAGAGTCGGTGTCTGGCACTTCAGTGCTGAGGCTGGCTTGTGGCTGGGGAAGGAGCAGTCTTCCCGGGAACTGCGCCTCCCTTCAATCTTGCTCTGTGGGGTTGCCCCAGGAGGAGGAGGGCCTGCTCACATCCCTGCAGGTTGTTAGGTTCTGAATGCTGCAGGACAGTGAGTGGACCGCCTTGCACTGCGCTCACACCTGTCCCGGTGGTGTTTTAGCGCCTTTTGCAGACTGGCTCTGGGCAGCTGTCCCGTCTTTCTGCACTTTAATTCTGCACCGTGTGGGCCAAGGAGCTGCGGATAGGGACTCTGGATTATTTTAAAATACGGGAGCGACTTTCATTTTAGAAAGATTACTCTGGGGCAAAAAGATTTGATCAGAAAAGAAATGACTCATTAGGACGTCGTTGCCAAAGTCCAGGTAAGTGAGGCCTGGACTGGAAACATGGCGGTAAGAAAGGGTCAAATGTGAGATGTTTTCAAAAATGGAGTTGACAGATGCAGGCAACTAGCTGGATTCAGGGATGAGGAGGGGGGACGAGTCTAGCCTGATTGCAGAATTTTGATGCAGACGGTGTCATTTACTGGCATAGAGGATGCACAAAGAAGGGAGGGGCTGTTCGTCAGGGCTGGGTGGAGTCTAAGGTGCCTGGGGCCTCCCCTAGGAGTGTGCTGGAGGCAGATGGGACTGAAGCCCAGTGTTTGACACTCATCCACTCATCTGGTGGCTCCGAGATGGTCACGGATAAAATCTCATCACTCAAGGAGCTTGTGGACAGATGAGGGTGGGCACCCACACTTTCAGAGCAAGACCAAGGACATAAAAGTGATGACCAGTAAAGGAGGTGGCAAGTCCAGGAAGGGGGGTGACATCACAGAGTCCTAGAGAGCAGGGTAGGGAATGGTTCAGTCAACATCAAAGTCAAGCGGTCCACGAAGATGGGGTTGAAAAGTGTTCCCTGGGCTTAGCAAGAAGGAGAGAGACAGCTGGTGAGAGCAGTCCTGTGGGGACGAGGGGGTGGGCCCCAGGCCACAGCAGGGTGCAGAGGGCTGCTGCCCAGAGCCTGTGGCTCCCACAGCCTCCCCCATCTAAGCAGCAGCGTCCATCCTCACAGGCCCACGCCCAAACCCTCAGAGCCATCCTTCTCGCTTTCTCACGCTCCACATACAATGCGTGCAAATCCTGTCAATTCTGACTTTGAAACATCCAGAATCTGACCACATGGGGCCACACCTCTGTTTCACGTGGGTCGTGCGGTAGCCTGCTTGCCGCCAGGGTGAGCTCTGGGCTCCCTTCCTTCCCACCTCAACACCTGAGTCATCGCCAGGTGTGGTGGCTCACTCCTATAATCCTAGCACTCTGGGAGGCCGAAGCGGGAGGATTGCTTGAGGTCAGGAGTTCAAGACCAGCCTGAGCAAGAGAGAGACCATGTCTATACTAAAAAATAAAATAAAGTCAATGTTATGAAAGATTATAAAGGCAGACAGACTGCTCCAGATTGATGGAGACTAAAGAGACATGGACATTAAATGTACTGCATGATTGTGAAAGGGGGTCATAGACCAGAAAAACATTAAAAAACACCTGGGTCAGACCTCAGGACACTCCTGCTCCAAATCCTCTGGAGGCTTCCAGTCCCCCTTGTGAGCGCAGCCGGCATCCCCAGGACCCTTCACAAGGTGTCCCGCCTGCCCCACCCCTCTCCTACGCCCTGCCCTGGGTCACCCCAGCCTCACAGGCTGCCTTCTCCTTGAACGCCCAGGCTCCCTCCCACCTCAAGGCCTTTACACTTGCTTCTTCCTCTCGCCAGGAAGAAGGTTCGCCCAGATAGCTAAGTGGCTTTCTCCCTCAGTTCCTTCCAGTCTCTGATCAGGAGGGTCTTCCCTGACCTTCTGTCTAAAGTGGCAGCGGCCGCCCACGCCCAGCCCTCCCACTCCGTGCCTGCTGGGTTTGTGTCCGTGAGCACGGCCTGGTCTGCCAGCCTATGTTTACTCGCTTGCGCATTCTCTGTCTCTGATAGGAGCCTGCTCCATTGGGGGGGGCTTTTGTCTGTGTGGTTCACTGCTGCTATATTCCAGCGTCTATGACAGGGCTAAAAGAGTACAGAACCAAAGCTCAGTCGATATTTAGAAATCAATAAATTATGGATAACCATGTAGAGGCTGCCGCTGGAAGGGGAGATAGGTGGTGTGACCGTATGTCTTAGCCTGCTGGGGCTGCTATGACAAAATACCACAGACAGGGTGGTTAGAGCAACACACATTTATTTCTCACAGTTCTGGAGGCTGGGAGGTCCCAGATCAAGATGCCAGTAGATTCAGTTCCTGGTGAGGGCCCTCTTATGGATTGCAGAAGGCCCCCTTCTGGCTATGTCCTCGTGGCAGAGAGAAAGAGAGACAGAGAGAAAGCAAACTCTAGTGCCACTTCTTAAAAGGAACTAATCCCATCATGAGGGCCCCACCCTCATGACCTCATTTAACCCTAATCGCCCCCCAAAGGCTCCATCTCCAAATACCATCACACTGGGGTTAGGACTTCAACGTATGAGTTGGGGGGTGGGGAGGACACAATTCAGTCCGTTGCACCGTATAATTTACATATTAACTAAATAGGATTCTCTTGGGAGCAAGAGGGGTGTGGTTATCATTTACACTGGAATGAAAGGTCTAACCAGGACTTCTGGTCACCCTACAGGTAGGTAAAGTTGAGACATGTTTGTAAGGGGAGAGAGAAGGATTAAGTCCAGAAAGTATTTTTGTTTTTCTTTCATCATCCAGCCCAAAGCGTGTAAAGAAGAAAGTTTTATGATTATGGCACAAGCAAATGCCTCATTTTACACTGTGCATAAAATTTGAATAAATCACTTTGAAAAACCGGAATAGAAAGTGACTTGGAGTCAGACAACTTGAATTCTAGTCCTGCCAATGAAACTTTACCTTCCAGAGCCTCAGCAGCCTCATTTATGAAATAGAGCAAATAACACAACCTGCCATGTGAAAGTCGGGCTAAGCACGGAAGTGTTTCCCAGAGTGAGGTCTGCGGACCATCCATAGGAAGATCAACAGCTTCCTGGATCCCAATGTCAAACTGCCTAATCCAAATGCAGAGGAAGAGCCTCAAAATGAGCATTTTCGTAAGCTTTAAAAGAGAGATGTGTTCCCCAGCAAAGTTAGAGACTCTGCCAGGGAGACGGCAAGATGAAATCTAAACACGAAGGCTAGAACAGCAGCCCTGTCACAAACTCTGTTGGGTGGCAACCCAAAGCCACTCACAATCCACTTCTCCCTCACCTGCTGTCCTCACCAGAAAAACTGGAAAAGCAAAACATTTACTGGTCTCCTTTGCAGGGAGGTTTCACTGGCCATATGACCAAGTTCTAGACAAGGAGGAATTCTGCTATGGGGCTCCTGGAAGATTTTCTTACCTTGAAAAGAGGTACATGTGGAATAATGCTCTGTCCATGCATCATCCTCTGCCCCCTCTCTTAGAATGGGAGGCTGCCATGGCCACCTGATAATGACAAAGCAAAGGCTGGAAACACAGCAGGGACACAGACCAAGTCCTAACCTTGTTGACCTCCTGCACCAACAGCAGAAACCACTGACCTCCCGACTTCTTGTTATGTGAGGAAATGAAACACTTACTTAAAAAAAGAGAGATATATAAATAGTACTCATTTCCTAAAGTTGTAAAGATTAAATGAGAATCAACGAGATGACATTTTGTTAGTGCTCAGTAAGTGTTGGCCATTACTGTTACAGGAATATTGTAAGGATCAACTCAGATAATAACTGTAGAAATTATAAAGTGTAGTCACCATGAGAACGTGGCTTCTAGACCTCCATCTACAGGGAACATAACTGACCAAGGACCGAGGCGCTTTGCTCTGAAATCAACCACCACCTTTGTGGGGGGCCCTGCTTACCAAGTGCCCCCAAGCCGATGACTGAGCTCCTCAGGGATTCTAAAGCAGGCCTGCTCCTGGAAGACAGGGGACTCTCCAGACAGCCAACTTTGCTTCAGGGACTCCCCAGTGGCCTTGCCAAACTTTCCGTGGGCTGCATGGAGGTCTAGGATGCTTCCACCTGGCATCCTGGGGCAGACTCGCATCCTTGTACATGAGGGCTCTCGCAGCTGCCTCTCCAGTTTCTCTCACAAACGTTTATCTAATAAAATTCTTACATATTTAATCCCATTTGAGGGTCTACTGCTTGGAGGACCCAAACTGTCATAAAAAGCATCATAAAAAAGGAAGGTGAGAAGAGAGGATTCTGGGAAGATGGCTGGGTAGGAAGCATCAGGAATTCATCCCCCCTCCACTCAGACAGTAGACTCAGGGCAGAATTTGTCTGGTGTGACTATTTTGGAATCTACCGAAGACTTGCAAATTCCAGGGAAGGCTTGGATGTGAAATTGTAGTTAGTTTCAATCCATTTCAACTCTCAGCCACAGCTACCCATTGCCCACTCCCCAGCCCCATGGCAGGAAGCGTGTGTGTGTTCCTGGTGCAGCCTGCACACAGCTCGCTGGAGCCAGGGTGACAATAGGACTATGTCCTCATCACTACTGCTTCTGATCAAGGAGGTGCAGACACAGACACGAGCAGCCACTGCTGTACCTTCCCATTGTTTCAAGGCCCTCCCCTCCCACTGAAGGGACTTCCAGGAGGTTGAAAGGGCCAGTGCCCTTATTCTGCCTTCATTTTTCCCTTCCCCCTTTTGGGAGCCAGATATTAAGGACTAGAAATTCAAAAGGCATAAATGGGGAAACTAGTCACTGCACATGCCCAGGGAGAGGTGCAGGGTCCAAAAAGACTTTAAGTTAAACCTCAGGTTGATCCTCAGCACAGAGACAGCCTGAGCAGTAAAAACATAACAAAACCAGCAAATCCTGGGGAAGGGGGAGACTGATTTCAGAGTTACAATATTATTAGATTCAAATGTGCAGTTTTCAACAACAAAAAAATCACAAGGCATACAAAGAAACAGGGAAGTTTGGCCCATTCGAAGGAAAAAGTAAACCAACAGAAACTGTCCCTTAGAAAGACCAGAGAGCAGATCTACTAGAAAAAAACTGTTTTAAAGATGCTCAAAGAAGTAAAGGAAGAGATGGACAAAGTCAAGAAAACAATGTCTGAACAGAATGGAAATCAAATAAAGTGTTAGAAAACCTAAAAAGAAACCAAAAAGAAATTATAGGACTGAAAAGTACAATAACTGAAATGAAAAATTCATTAGAGGGATTCAAAGGCAGATTTGAGCAGGCAGAAGAAAGAAGCAGATAATTTGGAGATAGGACAATTGAAATTATTGAGTTTAAGGTACAGAAAGAAAAAAGATTGAAGAAAAGTGAGCAGAGCCTGAGGGGCCTGTGGGACCCCATCAAGCTGACCAACATATATATTATTAGAATTCCAGAAGGAGAAGAAAAAGAAAGGGGCAGGGAGAATATTTAAAGAAATAATGGCCAAAAATTACCCAAATGTGATGAACAACACTAATATAAATATCCAAGAAGCTCAATGGGGTTGAAGTAGGATGAACCCAAAGTGACCCACACTGAGACATGTTATACTAAGACTGTCAAAAGACAAAGACAAAGACAGAACCTGAAGCAGTAAGATAGAAATGACTTGTCACATACAAGGATCCTCCATAAGATTAACAGCAAATTTCTCCTCAGTAACTTTGGAGGTCAGAAGGCAGTGAGCTGATATAATTAAAGTACTAAATGGGAAAACAAAACAAAACTGTCAGTTAAGAATATTTTATGTAGTAAAACTGTCTTTTAAGAGTGAGGGGAAAATTAAGACATTCCCAGAGAGACAAAAGCGAGGAAATCATACCAATACACCCAGCCTGCAACAAATGCTAAAGGGAGTTCTGTAGGTTAAAGTGAAAGGACACTAGACAGTAACTCAAAAAATATGAAGAAATAAAAATTGCCATAAAGTTAAATATGTGGACAATTATACAAGCTAGTTCTTATTGTAACTTTGGTTTGGTTTATAACTCCACTAATAGACTATAGCACTTAAAAAAAACCAATTCTTAAGCCAAACCCATCGGTGCATGTCTGTAGTCCCAGCTATTCAGGAGGCTGAGGCAGGAGGATTGCTTGAGCTCAGGAATTGGAGGCTAGTGTGGGCAACATAGTGAGACCCCATCTCTAAACAAACAAACACACAAATAAAAACACCAAAAGACCCAATTATTTTATGTTTTTGGACACAGTGTAGAAAAACATAAGTTTGTGAGGTGAGCAACTAAAAGGGGTGGGAGCAGAGCAGTAAAGGAGCAGAGTTTTGTAAGATATTGAAGTTAAAATGGTATAAATTCAAATTAGAGTGTTATAACTTTAGGATGTTAAATGTAATCCCCATGATAACTACAAACAAAAGAGCTATAGAATATACACAGAATAATATGAGAGTGGATTTAAATTGTTTTACTACCAAAAAATTGACTAAATGCAAAAGAAGACAGTAATGTAGAAAATGAGAAGCAAAAAAGCTGTAAGCTGTATAGCAGAACAAATATCAAAATGAGGCCAGGGGAGGTGGTTCACGCCTGTAATCCTACGATTCTTGCAGGCTGGGGCAGGAGGCCTGCTTGAGGTCAGGAGTTTGAGGCCAGCCTGAGCAAGAGCAAGACATCCCACCCCCTACCCCATCTCTACCAAATATAGAAAAATTAGCCGGGCATGGTGACGCATGCCTGCAGTCCCAGCTATTCTGGAAGCTGAGGCAGGAGGATCTCTTGAGCCCAGGAGTTTGAGTTTGCAGTGACCTAGTTTGAGGTTTCAGTGACCTACAATGACACCACAGCACTCTACCCAGGGTGACAGAGTGAGACTCTGCCAAAAAAAAAAAAAGTTTGTTTTCAAAAAGATAAACTAAATCGACAAACCTTTAGCTAGATGGACTAAGAAAAAAAGAGAGCAAACTCAAAGTACTAAAATCAGAAATGAAAGTGGGAACATTACTACCAATTCTACAGAAATGAAAGGATTATGAAAGAGTGCTGTGAACAATTGTGTGCCAACAAACTGGATAATCTAGATGAAATGGACAAATTCCTAGAAACATAAAACTCACCAAGCCTGAATCATGAAGAAGTAGAAAGTCTGAATAAACCTGTAACACTAAGGAGGTTGAATCAGTTGTCAAAAGTTTCCTGACAAAGCAAGCCCTGGACCTGATGGTTTCACTGGTAGGCAGATTCAACCAAACATTTAAAGAAGAACTAACACCAATCTTTCTCAAACTTTCCTAAAACACTGAAGAGAAGGGAACACTTAACTGGTTCTATGAGGCCAGCATTATCCTGATACCAAAGCCAGGCAAGAGCAATACGGGTCAATGTCCCTTATGAACGCTGATGCAAAAATGCTCAACAAATTGAACCCAGCAAACCTAAGTCAGCATATATTATTAACAAAAGAATGATGCTCCATGACTAAGTGGAATTTATTCCTGGAATGCAAGGATGATTCGGCCTATGAAAATCAGTCAGTGTCATACACCATGGTAACAGAATAAAGGACAAAATCCACATGATCATTTCAGTTGATACAGAAAAGGCAGCTGACAGAATTCAACACCCTTTCGTGATAAACACACACACACCCCACACACACCAATCTAGGAACAAAACTACTTCAACATAATAAAAGTCATATATAGTAAGCCCACAGTGAGTATCACACTCAGTGGTGAATGACTGAAAGCTCTTCTAAGATCAGGAACAAGGCAGGGAAGCCCACTTTCACCCTTCTATTCAACATAGTACTTGTGTGAGTCCATTTCGCATTGTATGAGACTGGGTAATTTATAAACAAAAGACGTCTATTTCACGCGTGGCTCTTTAGGCTGTATGAGAAGCACAGCACTGGCATCTGCTTCTGGTGAGGGCTTCAGAGAGCCTCCACTCATGACAGGAGGTGAAAGGGGAGCGGGCCGTCACATGGCGAGAGGGGAGCAAGAGAGAGCCCACACTCTTTTCAACAACCAGTTCTCACGGAACTACTAAAGCGAGAACTTGCTCGTTACCACATGGAGGGCACCAAGGTATTCATGAAGGATCCTCCCCCATGACCTAAACACCTCCCACCTCCATCATTGGGGGTCAAATTTCTTTTTTTTTATTTTAATTTTAATTTTTTTTTAGCCTTGATAAGGATCAAATTTCAACATGAGATTTGGAGGGGCCAAATATCGAAGCCATATCAGTACTAGAACTGCTAGCTAGAGTAATTAGGTAAGAAAAAGAAATAAATGGCATCTACATTGGTAAGAAAGAAGTAAATTATCTCTGTTCACAGATGGTATGTTATAGATAGAAAACTCTAATGATTCCACAAAAAGTTGTTAGAACTAATAAACAAAATCAGCAAAGTAGAAGGATACAAAGTCAACATACAAAAATCACCTTGCATTTCTATACAACAATGAAGAATCCAAAAGGAAATTCAAGGCTAGGTGTGTTGGCTCACGCTTGTAATCCTAGCACTCTGGGAGGCCGAGGCAGGAGGATCGTTTGAGGTCAGGAG
>VBSM01000529.1:28647665-28691261 GCA_008086735.1 Cheirogaleus medius
AAAGGAAATTCAGAAAACAATTTGATGGCAATAGCATCAAAAAGAATGAAATACTTATGAACTAAGTTAACTAAGGAGGTGAAAGACTTATAAAACAAAAACTACAAAACTGACTGGTTGTGGTGGCTAACACCTATAATCCTAGCATTCTGGGAGGCCAAGGTAGGAGGATCGCTTGAGGTCATGAGTTCAAAACCAGCCTGAGTAAGAGTGAGACCCCATCTCTACTAAAATGGAAAAAATTAGCCAGATGTGGTGGCACATGTCTGTAGTCCCAGCTACTTGGGAGGCTGAGTCAGGAGGATCACGTTAGCCCAGGAGTATGAGGTTGCTGTGAGCTAGGCTGATGCCATGGCAGTCTAGCCCAAGCAACATAGAAAGACTCTATCTCAAAAAAGAAAAAAGAAGGGGGAAAAAACCCCTATAAAACTGGCTGGGCACAGTGGCTCATGCCTGTAATCCTAGCACTTTGAGAGGCTGAAGCAAGAGGATCACTTGAGGCTACGCGTTCCAAACCAGCCTGGGCAACATAGTGAGACCCCATCTCTACAAAATTGTTTTTTAAAAGTTAGCCAGGCATAGTGGTACATGCCTGTAGTAGCAGCTACTTGGGAAGCTGAGGTGGAAGGATCACCTAGGCCCAAGAGTTCAAGGCTGCAGTGAGCTATGATTGTGCCACACAGAGCGAGACCCTGTCTCTAAAACAAATACACCAACAAACAAACTACAAAACACTGCTGAAAGAAACTAAAGAAGACATAAATAAATGGAAATACAATCCAATTTCATGGATTAGAAGATTTAATACTGTTAAGATGTCAGTGCCACCCAGAGCAATCTATAGATTCAACACAACCCCTGTCAAACTCCTAAAGGCCTTTTCCCAGAAACAGAAAAACCCACCCTAAAATTCATATGGAATCTCAAGAGACCTTGAATGCTAAAACAATCTTGAAAAAGAGCAAAACTGGAAGACTCTTATTCCTGATTTCAAAACTTGCTACAAAGCTACAGTAATCAAAATGGTATGGTATTTGTTTAAAGACTGTCACATAGATCAGTAGAATAAAACAGGGATCCCAAAAATAAGCCCTCAAATATATGGTCAGGTGATTTTCAACATGCAAACCAAGACCATTCAATGAGGAATAAACAGTCTTTTCAATAAATGGTGCTGGGAAAACTGATATCCACATGCAAAAGCATAAAGTTGGACCCTTCCTACATATATACAAAAATTAACACAAAATGAATGAAAAACTTAAAAGGAAGACCTAAAAGTATAAAACTCTTAGACAAAAACAGGGCAAAATCTCCATGGCACTGGATTTGGCAATGATTTTTTGAATATGACATCAAAGGCATAGGCAGCCAGAAAAAAGAGAATGTACTTCAGGGAAATTTAAAACTTTTGTGAATCAAAAGACTAAAAAGACAATGCACAGAATGGATAAAAATATTTGCAAACTGTATCTCTGATAAAGGGTTAATATCCAGAATGTATAGAGAACTTAAACTCAACAACAACAATTAAAAAATCCAAAATGTAAAAACAAACAAACCAATTTAAAAATGAGCAAAGGATTTAAATAGGCTTTTCTCTAAGCCTGGTGCAGTGGTGCACACTTGTATTCCCAGCTACTCCAAAGGGTGAGGTGGGAGGATCACCTGAGTCCAGGAGTTCAAGACTAACCCAGGCAACATAGGGAGACACCCATCTCTAATAATAATAGTAATAATTTAAGCTGACACTCACATGGATTGCAAGCTGCCTTGGAGTCATCTAGGGACCCAGAAATCTTAAGTCTTGAACTTAGGTAAAAGTGATCCTGGACTGCTAGTGCCCTGAGGCACCTAGCTAAAGCAAATAATATATTATAGGAAAATAATATAATCCTAAGCTCTAAATTATTTCTACAAATATTTTTTCAAATGCTAAATCCTGTATATATTCAAAGATAAGTATTTCCATAAGGAGAAAAGACACCATGAACAGAAACCACAAGAAAAAAAACAAAAAACAAAACACAGGCTGGGTGTGGTGGCTCACGCCTGTAATCCTTGCATTCTGGGAGGCTGAGGTGGGTGAATTGCTCAAGGTCAGGAGTTCAAGACCAGCCTGAGCAAAAGTGAGAACCCGTCTCTACTAAAAATAGAAAGAAATTAATTGGCCAAATAGAAATATATAGAAAAAATTAGCTGGGCATGGTGGCACATGTCTGTAGTCCCAGCTACTCAGGAGGCTGAGGCAGGAGGATTGCTTGAGCCCAGGAGTTTGAGGTTGCTGTGAGCTAGGCTGACACCACGGCACTCTAGCCCGGACAACAGAGTGAGACTCTGTCTCAAAAAAAAAAAACAAAAACAAAAAAAACCACACACACACACACACAGTATAAAAAGACTCTCAGGAACCCCAGATACAAAAACGTGTCAGCTACCATGATGTTCACTCTGTTCATGGAAATAAAACTTGGACATTTTAGAAGATGTATAGGTTGAATTGTGTCCACCCTTCAACTCTCATTCATACACTGAAGACTTGAACCCCAGTAACTCTGACTGCAATGGTATTTGGAGACCAATGAACCAGATGGAAATCTGAGAACAGAAAAATATACTACCCAAAGGAAATCAATAGACAGGTTTAAAAGCTGATTAAACACAGCTGAAGGCACAATTATTTAACTTAGAGATTGTCCAAGGAAACTCTTTCCCTCAGTTAACTATTAATAACTTTTATCTTCAGCCAGGAAAAAAAAGAGATTACTTTAAAATAAATGGCATTTAGGCTGATATTTAATTTCTCTCAACTGAAATAATGGATGCCTGAAAACAGTGGAATGATATCTTTAGTGACGTGAAAGAAAATAATTGTCAACCTAGAATTCTGCACACTGGGATATAAAGGTGAAAAAAGACATTTTCAAATAAAAATGGAAAGTCAACAAATAGCAGACTTGTTGACTAATCAGCACTAAATAGCAAAAGAAAATGATTCCATATGGAAGAGTGGAGATACCAAATGAATGAAAAAAGGAAATAAATATATGGGTAAATATAAATAAATATTAACTTTATAACAATTATAATTTACCATAAATGACCACAAAACCATAGCAATCAGATGGGGAAAGTGGAGTTAATGTATTTTAAGGTCCAGGAGGTAAAGATATAAATTAAAATTAGACTCTGAGAAGGTTCCACATCTGCTTAGGATGTAGAAAGCTGAGAGGGGTGGATGGGGAAGCAAAAAGAAAAGAAAAGAATTTTAAGGAAAAAAAGGATGTAGAAAGCTGCAAAAGAACATTGCTCTCACTCTGAACAATCTACAAAATTGTAATGTTTTAGGATCCCATCAAAGAGTCAAGATTGCAAAGCAACCAGGTGAACCAAATTCCAAAGGGTGACAAGCTCCTCTAGAAAAAGATGAGATACACAATTTATTCCATTTTTGGCAGAACACAAGAGGAAATGGCAGCAGCCACGATGTATGAAAAAGAAAACAATTTAAATTTTAATTAATATTTAAAGACTGTGGGATAGCATGACAGTTTAGAATTCTTGGGACGCTCAGTTATAAGAGGAGTCTATATGCGCTGTCCAGCTCTTTTCTGTGGACTCCCTTTGGACACTCATAAGAAGGATTGGGAGCAGAGCAGGAGAACTCAGAGAGCCCCTATCAGTGGAGCACAGATAGAAGATCCTGCCTACTTGCTGAATGCTTTAGTATACAGTGCAAAAGCCATTTACCACTAGGGGAGAGGGCAGGAAACCCTCTTCTCCCCCAGGCCCAAACAAAGGTTACCTATTTTGAGGTGGGATAGAAGCAAAAGCTACCTGCTAGTGGAGGAAAGATAGGAAACCCACTCATGTCTGGGATCCTGCACTGATACAAAACTAAAGTCTGCTGCCTGGTGGTGGGACAGGAAACTCACTCCCACCCAAGACCTACCACCATTACAATGCAGAGTTCAGATTCTATGCAAGAAGGAGCAAGAATCCTGAGAAAGCCTTACTCCTGAGGGTCAAGTACACAGGGCCTAAGACTGAGACTGAAGCAGAAGAACTGAAAAAAACTCCCTTGCCACAAACACGAGCCTTGCATCATAAAACAAACAACAGCAAACTACTGCTGGGGAAGGGGAAAGACTTGGAGAGAGACCCCCTCTGTGGGGCAGGCATGTAGGGACCCTTGAATGCTGAGGCTCAGGAACACTAAGAAAAACTCTCTGGATTCCATGTCTCAAACTAAGCACAAGGTAGCAGCAGTCCACCATTGAGGAATTTGAAGTCTGTAGTGCAATGAACATAATTATAGCAAGAACAAAATCCAAACCTATCTGAACTACTGACTAGAGGAACTTACCCCTCAACTAATGGCCTGACAAAAGAAGACAGAAAAATAGAATACCATTTCTAGGTGCAAATAGTATTTACCACAGTCTCTGCTGTTCTTTTTACACAAAGTGACCAAAATGCCTTAAAAAGTTATAAAATTCACAAAAATGTAAGAAAAAGGTATCTCATTGTCAAGAGATTAGGCAGTTAACAGACCCACACCAGAGATAGCCTACATGTGGGGGCTGCCAAACTAAATTTTTATTAATAGATATTATGTGCAATATGCTAAGGGATCTAGCAGAAAAGGTGGACATCATGCAGGATCAGATGGGGAATTTCAGCAACAAGATGAAAACTATAAAAAAGAGTCAAATGGAAATAAAAAAACATGATACCAGAAATGAAGAATTGCTTTGATGTGCTTATCAAATGATGACACAGTAGAGAAAGAAATTAGTGAACTTGATGATGAGTCCATAGAAATTATCTAAACTGAAGCAGAGAAAAACATGGGGAAATAAAACAGAATAATTAAGAGTTGTGAGACAATATCAAGCACATTATTGTTGTAGCAGAAGAAGATAAGAAAATGTGACAGAAGAAATATTTGAAAAAATAGTGGCCGAAAGGTTTCCAAAATCAATGAACGATAACAAATCAAAAATCCAGGAAGCTCATAAAACCCCAACCAGAATAAACACAAAGAAAAACACAATTAGTCACTTCATAGTCAAATTTCTGAAAACCAAAGATGGAGAAAATCTTGAAAGCAGCCAGCCAGAAAAGAAACAAATGAACCAAAGTAAGAATTACAGCAGACTTCTTATAAAAAACTATGCAAGCTAGAAGACAATAGAATGATTTCTATAAAGTACTGAAAGGAGAGGGGTGAGGAAATTTATGCCAGAGAAAATATCTTTCTAAAATGAAGATGACATGAAGATTTTGTTTTGTTTTGTTTTGTTTTCAGGGAAAAAATATCTGACATAATGTATTGCCAGCATACTTGCACTGTAAGCATGTGAAAAGAAATTCTTCAGGTAGAAAGAAGATTTGGATCTACACACAGACATATAGAGTACCTGGATTTTAATTAATATATTAGACCTACTCCTATTCATCTTAACTTCTCTTGCATATTTTTTAATCCTTTGGATGCTGCAATGAGGTCTTGATACTTTTTTATTTTTGAGACAGAGTCTCACTCTGTTGCCCAGGCTAGAATGCCATGGCATCAGCCTAGCTCACAGCAACCTCAAACTCCTGGGCTCAAGCGATCCTCCTGCCTCAGCCTCCCATGTAGCTGGGACTACAGGCATTCACCACCATGCCCAGCTAACTTTTTCTATTTTTAGTGGAGACAGGGTCTCACTCTTATTTAGGCTGGTCTTGAACTCCTGAGCTCAAGCAATCCTCCAGCCTTGGCCTCCCAGAGTGCTAGGATTACAGGCATGAGCTGCCGTGCCCTGGCCCCACCCTCTACTTTTAATTCTGAAAAATTATAAATCTACAGAAAAGCTAAGAGAATAGTACAATACACATTTGTATATTCTTCACCTAGATTCACCAATTGTTAACATTTGTCACATTTGATTCCTATCATCTATCTCTGTCATCTACATATCTATCTTATCTGTCTCTATACACACACACACAGTAGGATTTTTTTCTGGACCACTTAAACATAAGCTGCAAACATAATGAGACTTCACACCTAATCCACTGAGATATTTTGTTTTTTCATCATCCTTTACTGTATAACTTAATTTCTCTTCTGCCAGTTTGAAATGCCACCTTAATCACATATTAAATAGTTTCATATATTTAGGTTTGCATTTTGTTTTTCTTTCCTATTCCAATGTTATGCCTACTAAAATTATTCTTTTCTTTTTATAATATCCTTATTGAGATATAATGCACATACCATGAAATTCACCCATTAAATAGTATGGGTATACAATTCAATTATTTTTAGCATATTTATAGAGGTGTGAAACCATTGCCACAATCTAAGTTTAGAGCATTTTTATCACCCTGCAAAGATCCTCCATACCCATTGGCAGTCATTCCTTCCCTGAGGTCCCCTCTGCCTCATCCTGCCAGACTTGGGCAACCAATAATCAAAACATTTAATACTTTAGTGTGTATTTCCTAAAAAAAACAAAAAACAAAAAACAATGACACTGTACTACCAAACCACAGGATAACTAGCAAGTTCAGAAATTAACTTTGATGTGATGCTACCATCTAACCACAGACACCATTCACATTTCACTGGTCATCCCAAGAATGTCCTTTATATGTCTGGAATCTAATCCAGGGTCATTCGTTGCACTTAGTTGTAATATTTCTTCAGTCTCCTCAGTCTGGAACAGCTCCTTGATCTTTCCTTGTCTTTCATAACTTTGACAGTTTTGAAGAGTCCCAGTCAGTTATTTAGAATAGTCCTCAATTAGGTTTTCCTGTCTCATCATAATTTGATTCAGGTTATACACCTTTAGCAGGAATATCATGTAAGTGACGTTGTGTTGTGTTCTTATAGCGAAGGACACACATTTTGATTTGTCCCATTACTGATGGTAACTCTGACCACTTGATTAAGATATGACTACTATTAATATATTTTACCACTGTAAAGTTATTATTTTGTGCTTATTAGTTGATAAGTTATTCATATATAGTCATTTTACCATAAGATAGAGCTTTTGCTTCTCCCCAACTTATTTATTTAATTATTCATATCAGTATGGACTAATGAATTCTTATTTTTATTCAATGATTTAAGACTCATTATTCATTATTATTTATTTTGATGCTCAAATTGTCCCAGATAAAGCCATTGGAAGGACCTTTAATCTAGCTTCTGTATCTTTAGACATGTCTCCATCATTCCTTGAGCAATTTCTTACTTTGTGGAACACCAAGATGCTCCAAGTTTATTTTGTAGGTTCCCTACACCCGTTCTAGAATCAGTCATTTTTCCATGGAGCCCCGAATCTGTCAGTGGGGAATGATATTCAGAAATCAAGATATGGGCTTAAAAAAAAAAAAGATATGGGCTTAGGTGTGCCCATTGCTGCTGGGGTATCATTGCTGCTAGGCCTTCCTAGGGTGTAGAACATGCACGCACACACACACACACACACACACCTATATCTATTCTGATATTTATCTATATATATTAAAAGCCACCAGTTCATCCAGATATCCCCAGCTCCAATCCCAACGTCACAGGATTTATTCTAGTTTTCCCCCTTCCCGTCTTTGTAAATCTATTAATGTTCTCTGACAGTTACAAGCCTGGCTCCCGTTGTCTTCAGTGCATTTGCTGGTTTGTTCAATACCTTTCTATGTCATGCATCTCCAGCTGTGCCAGCCAAGGACCTCTCAGCTTTGTGGTGACCTTGTGGGCCACTGTGTGGCCGAGAAGGAGAGGAAAAGCTTCTCAGGCTTTGACTTGGTGATTCCATAGTAAAATGTCAGCCCTTTGATGCTTTGAAGATTTTTTTACACTTTACCCAACCATTTTCAGTTGTTTTCAACAGGAAGGTTGGCCAGAGTAAAACTGCCTGCACTAATCTCATAAGCTGAACCAAATATTATTATTTTTGTTTGTTTTGGTGAGAAGAAAAAGTTGGAAAGCACTATTTTGGGTATTGTCTGTCTTCATTTCAAGTTTTGCCTGGATCAGGTTTAGTCAAGCTCCTCGTAAATTGCCAATTCTAGGCAAAATCATAAAGTGAACCACTTTCAATATACCTAGTATGCAAGTAATGGAGGAACACAGGACAAGCTCCACTGGAATTTTTAAAAAGGTGAAGCAGCTGGGCGAGGTGGCTCACACCTGTAATCCCAGCACTCTGGGAGGCTGAGGAGGGAGGACCGCTTGAGCTCAGGAGTTTGAGACCAGCCTGAGCAAGAGTGAACCTTTTCTTTATTAAAAATAGAAAAATTAGCCAGGTGTCGTATGCACCTGTAGTCCCAGGTACTAAGGAGGCTGAGGCAAAAGGATCGCTTGAGCCCAGGACTTTGAGGTTGCAGTGAGCTATAAATGATACCGCTGCACTCTACCCAGGGTGACAGAGCAAGACTTTGTCTCAAAAAAAAAAAAAAAAAAAAAAAAGGAGAAGCAGCCCAGTGCTGTGGCTCATGCCTGCAATCCTAGCACTTTGGGAGGCCAAGGTGGGTGGATTGCTTAAGACCAGGAATTTGAAACCAGGCTGGACAACATAGCAAGACCCCATATCTAAAAAAAAAATTAGCTGGGCATGGTGGTGGCGCACCTGTAGTCCCAGTTACTCAGGAGGTTAAGGCAGGAGGATCACTTGAGCCCAGGAGTTTGAGGTCACGGTAAGCTATGATGCTATGATGATGCCACAGCACTCTGGCCAGGGTGACAGAGCAAGACCCTGTCTCAAAAAAGACACTAGCACCACACAGCTCTCATTAGCCTACATCAGTTTCTGCAATGTGTGTGTGGATCACCTGAAGATCTTGCTAAAATGCCACATCTGAGTCACGAGGTTGGGGTGGGCCCGAGGTTCTGCATTTCTAACAAATCTCCCCACGCTGCACTGCTGCCGACTGGGGACTGCAATGTGAGTAGCGGAGTCTTTAGCGTATGCCTCATCCCTGCTCCCCCAGTCAGGAGAGTGTGTTAAATGACACAACCAACAAACCTTAGAGGCATTTTTAAACCTTTTATTTTCTTTTTCATTTGCAAATATACACACAGAGACCCCAAGTACCACGGGCATTTGCCAATCTTATTTTACAACTTTTGCTGCCCCTGAACTTTGTGTTTGCTATTTTAAAGCAAACCCATCCATCGTATGATTTCAGTGTGCACCTTTACCAGAGAAGAACAATAAAAAAAATGTCATTATCACACAAAACTCACAATACATGCAACACAAAATTAGCAATAATTCCTTGAAGTCATCTAGTACCTCCTCCCAGACAATAGATGATTATTCTGGTCAGCTCCTCTGGTGGCCTGGCCTCAGTCCCTGTCGCTGAGCACCTTCCATTGCTATGGCTACCGGGGTTTGGGGCTTTCCTTAGGGGCTGAACACATGGGTATATTCCTCCTAACATCATATTTTATGGCCTGCCAGTTTCATCCTCGGGGGACTCTGTTTACTAATAAACAATGGCAGAGCTTTACAATCACGCCTTTGGAGCCTGAGCCCTACCTTCTTGGGTCTCTACCCAGTCCCTTAGCCTTGAGGCCAGAACTGTAAACAGCAGCCTGGAAAGTTGGCCCTGCCTCTGGCTGGCAGCCCAGCTGACCTTGGTGTAGACATTGGGGTGGAGTTGCTTTAGGAGAGGCTGTGGGATTAGGCTTCCCAAATTCTTTTAGCTTCAAACTCCTCTAGGTTTCCCCAGACATCTTCCCATTGCCAGGATCTCCCTATGTTTTAAGTTGGCGTATTCGTTGGTTGTGCAGTTCAGCGAGATGTGAGGACCTCACCCCTCCTTCCCTCCATCCCTGGCTGAGGGCAGGAGGGCTTCCCCCAAGGCAGCTGGTTCCTGCCACCTGCTGTGTACCACCTGTGTACCACCTGCTTGCATGGGTCTTGTCTCTCTCTCAGCCTGTCCCTGAAACCCACAAGAAGTAGCCAGCACATTCTACCCCAACATTCTCTGGTGGACCCTGAAAGTTGGCAGATGACACACAGGTTCCTGGCCAGCTGCTTCGTGACCGACCAGGAAGGGTCACCAAACGCCCGGCCCGGAGGACCATCCCAGCGCTGCTCAGCGGCACCATTTCACAGGACTCCCCGAGGCAACGTTCAGTGCCCAGGTTCCAGACTCTGCGTTAGGCAGGGCGCTTTTGGCTGTGTGGGACAGATTGAAGCTCAGTGTTGTTTCAGCAAAAGGGGGACTGACTGGAAAGATGTGGGCATCCCACAGAGCGGCCTGGGCACGGGAAAGGCGGGAGTGAGACGGGCTTCCTCGCCCTGCCTGTCTTTCCTGGGCTCCTTTCTCCCTCTGCAGACCAGACCCCTCACAGAGGTGCCCTCAGTGCTGCCCACACACTGCCGTCCCCCGGGGAGCGAGGTCCACCCAGACCAATTAAGTCAGCATGTCTGGGGATGGAGCCTGGGCATCGGCCCCCGCCAGGTGACTTGAATGTCCAGGGTAGAGAATCACTGCATCGTAGCTTCAAGCACTCAGAGGGACTCTTTTGTCCTTCTCATTCATAACTCGAGGAGCAGGACTCTGGGAAACCTATTTAGGAACAGGTCCCACTCTCTCTGGCCAGAGGCCAGCCAAGCCCCTGAGGTGCCCTGGTGGCCGTGCAGCAGCTGCAGGTGGGCACCCGGTGGCTTGTCCTCCAGCAGCAAACTGCCCCTGGTCTCTCTCCTCCCATCCCTACCCCAGGCTGCAGTGTGCCTGACAGTCACCTTGTCTGACTTGATTCTGGTCACCTCGCCCCACAGAGTCAAGCTTGAAAGAGAAGCTGAACTGTGTCCTTGGGACATAGGGACTTGGTGGGAGATGTGGTCACAAGACAGTTGGTGGAGGGAGCCAGAGTGGGGCTGGCTGAGGAAGGTGCATGGAGGGCAGGGAGAGGGACAGGTATGGACAGCTCCTTCCAGATGCAGTGGCCAGGGAGAGCCTCAGAGTCCAGGGAGAGGGTTTGGGGTGAGAGGGCTGCACACGAGGGACAGGGTCGGCACACTCTGGCTTGGAGAGATGGAGGATGAAGGACCCTGGCCTTGGGACTGATCTGGGCTAGTTTCCCTACATTTTCCCCCATCTATACTGGAGTGGCGGGTGGTACCTGGACTTCAAGACCCAAAGCCCGTCCAACTCTGACTGCACCTCTGGGTGCAGGATGGAGCTCCTGCCACAGCTGTGAGGCTGCCCCCTTCCTCCCCATTGTGGTTTCAGAGTAGGGACATAGCTGGGACCACAGCGGACCTGAAGAGGAGGAACGGTGGGTGTGGGAACAGGAGTGGAGCTGGGGGCTTCAGACCCTGCTCAGAACAGTCCTAATGTCCTCCCCTCATTCCCTTCTCCTTTTGGCAAGCTCCTACAGTGTCCCCCTCACCTGCTCCAATCCCCAGAACCTGAGGGCCTCCCAGGGACTGTCCATCCCCCAGAAGGGCTCCCAGGGGCAGGGCTTGTTACCTGTGGGCCTCCTTCCACACCCTGGGCTCCCCGATACCAGCGCTGGGCCAGGCCTCAGGGTTGTGTGGGATCTCCCACCAAGGAGGTCCTAGTGCCAAGGCTGAGGGAGGAGGTCACCAGGCAGGGGGCAGGAGCTTTGAGTTCTTTCCTGCTCTTTCCTCCTCAAGAGCCCGGGGGTCAGCTCTGACCTCTGTGAGCCAGGCCCCACCCGACCCACCCCAAGGACAGACCAAATGATACCACAACTGGGGCTGAATGTTCACTTCTCTTTCCAAAAAATACCAAACACACAGTCTAGGTGCAGCGAGGGACAGAGCCTGGCTGGGGACTGCACATTAAACACCCAGGGGGCCCTTGGCGGAGGCGGGCAGTTTAACAACTGGTCTGAAAGTCAAAAGAGAGAGAGCTGGTTAGTGGGGTGAACAGGGGGGTTGGGGAAGGGGCTGTGCGTTCAGGCCCAGACTCGGGGACTGGCCAGCGTAGCCAGACCTTGGCCCTGCCTGGTGCCCATTCCCGGGGGCAGGGGTGGTGTCGCCAACCCAGCCATTTGTGTGGGGTCCAAGAGCACTGGGCGTACTGGGAGAGGCTGAGGCCTGAACCCAGAGAAAGCGGAGCTGAGCCTCGTGGTCTCTCTGAGCCTCAGTTTCCTCGTGTGTAATGTGCATACATTTGACATCCCAGGACTCCCTCCTTCACACGGTTGCTGTGAGGAGCCTGTGGGACCCGTGAGAGTGAAGGGCTCTGCCCACCCCAAGGCACTCGGTACTGAGGTCCATTCTGGTCACTGCTATATTCCCAGGACCCGGCATGTAGCAGACACCCACATGGCCTTTCAATGAGTAAATAAACAGGCAGGTGACAGGGCCAGCAGCTGGGCCAGTGCATGGGGCCTGTCCCCAGGTACGGACCCCAGGGAGGCCATGCAGACAGGACGGTGATAGGACCTGAACCTGTGTGTGCATGGGTTGGGGAGTGATGGGTCCTGCCCCTGGTCTGGTTCAGGCCGCTGGTCTCTCTCTGAGGGTCTGGGTCTGGGTCTCATATTGCAGAGTGGGTGCTTGTGTTGAAAACACGCTGCTCAGAGCCCCAGACTGAGCTCCAGGGACGTGCTGTGCCCTACTGGCCCTGCCCAGGGTGCCGCAGGGGCTGGCGGGATGCGGGGCGGGAGGGCTGGCGGCAGGTGGAGCTCAGACGTACTCGCGGGCAGCGGTGGAGGGTCCGGGCCGGTAGGGCTGCGGGCTGCTGTTGACTCTCTCGGGCTCCGGGCACGTGCAGCAGAGGAAGGAGCCCCCCAGCATGGCCAGGCCGGCCGAGGCCCAGCCCACGAACAGGGCCGGGCCAAATTCATACCTGCAAGGGGTAGGGGTGGGGAAGAGAAGACAATGGGGTGGCAGAGAGAAATGTGAAGATACAAATGTGGAGAAAGGAGCCATGAGCCACCAAAGGCAGGGAACGGAGCTTTAGAAGCGGGAAAGGCAAGGAACTGAACCATCCTATGTAGCCTCCAGAAGGAACCAGCCCTACAGACTTCTTAGCGTTAGCCCTGTAAAACTCATTTTGGATTTCTGATCTCTGGAACAGTAAGAGAATAAATTTGTGTTGTATTAAGTTTAAAAAGCGGGGAGTGGGGAGATGGTTAGGGAGAATGGCATCCGACGTGGCTGCCGTGTCCCCAGCCCCTGCCCTGGCAGCGCAAGGGCAGAGTGTGGGGACCGGAGGCTGGGGCCTCCCAGCCTCCCCCATCTCTCTGGATAAACTGGGATGAATGCCACCTTCCTCCCTTGCTCAGCCCAGCATATCAACACCACACAGGGTGACTCAGGCCCAGGGAGGGCCTGGAGGCGAGAGGCTTGGTCTGCAGCCCCTGCCCAAGCAATCCTGGGCTCATTTCCTCCTCTGGCCAGTGGAGGGGGCATGAGTGGGCCCGATGGATGGAGGCCTGGATGGAGGCGCCATCCGTGCATCCTTCCACCAGGAAGACCCAGCCAGGGCTGCTCCCTGCTGCCCTCTGGAGAAGGTCAGACCCCTCTGCTGGGCACTCTGGGCTCTGCACACCCAGGCCCTGCTGGCCAGCCTGGCCCCCTCCTGGGCACACCCCCTGCCCCTCACGCCTCCCAGTTCCTTCCTTGCCTTCGGGGCTCAGTTCAATGCCACCTCCTGTGGGGGCTTGCCTTGACACCCACCCCTTCTGTGTTCCCTGCCCCCTGGGGAGCAGCTGCAGGGCAGAGCATGGGATTCATCCATATCCCCACGGCCCAGCACAGGGCCTGGCAGCCCAGGCGGCCTGGGGACTGTTGGAGGGATGAAGGGTGGAGTCCCAGCCTGGCGTCCTTGAGCCAGACCTTTCTTGGCAGGTATTTGTGGCTTTAGCCACCAGCCCAGGGAACAAGCCTCACACCAGGTTTCCTTTTCTTCCTGCTCCACACCTCTGCCTCCTCTAGGGAGCCCTCCTGACTGTGACAGCCCAGGCATCCTTGCTCATCCTCCCTCCACCCCAGGGCCAAGGCCCACTGGGATGTCTGGGGTTGAGACTGTCCCATTCTCTGCTCCTGGCTGGGCCTCGAGGTGAGAGAGGAGCCAGGATGGGCCCAGGCCCTTCCGAGAGCCCCCTCTTTGGCCCCCATGCCCTCGGCCTTACCAGCCCTGACCATTCTGGCTGCTGAATGTCTCTGAACCTGCTTTCCGGAGCTCCCTCCATGGTCCCAAGCCCTGCTCAGACCTTTGCAACTGCTGCCTACTGGCCTCCCCCTCATCCTACAGCCACGGGGACTGCCCTGCCTGCCACCCCAGGGTGAGGAACAAAGTCTTCCATGGCTGCAAGGCCATTCTCTTGTCTCCACTGCTGTCTCCTGCAGGAAGCCACCAGCTCAGGTTCACCCAGCACTCCCCAGGGGCCAGGAACTGGGCAGGTCCCTTACCTGCAACATCCTGCTGAACCCTTGTAAGCATGTGTGAGCTCATCCTCAGGTTCTAGCTTCGTTTTACAGGGGAAGAAACCAGGCACAGAAAGATGGAGTAACTTGCTCAGGTCACACAGTCAGTAGGTGCAGAGCTGGGACTTAAGCCCAGAGCCAGGGCACTTAGCTCTTTGCAGAATCCTGGCTGCACCTGGGTGCCCTCCACATGCCTCCTGCCCCTGCAGAGGGCCTGGCCACATCCTTCCTGCCCCCCTCCTTCCAGAGCTTCTCAGACAGCAGGTGGGCCCCATCCATTGTGTTCCCCTCCAAAGTGACCTGGACACAGGCAAGTGGTCCCAGAGGAGGTGAAGCAGGAAGCTCAAGCCCTGGCACTCACCTGGCATTGACAGGTGTGCTCGGGTTGAAGAACTCCTGGGTTACCAGGGTGGCATACCAGGAGACGGCGGTCAAAGTGCAGAGGCCTGAGGACAAAGCAGGGAGTGCTCAGCTCTGCTCTGGCCCCTGCCACCAGGGCTGGGGCGGCCTGCCATGGCCAAGACAGTGGAGTCAGGGGCACTCACCAGCCAGGAGGAAGAGGACGCCCCCGGAGACGGCCACACGGCCTTTGGCGATGGGGTTGCTGTCTCCGACCCGCGTGCACTTCATGCCCACGACGCTTAGGACCATGGCCACAAAGCCCAGGAGCACAGCCACCACCATCAGGGCTCGAGCCGACTGGATGTGACCTGGGGCAGCAGGTGGCACTGAGCAGGGCTGGGGGAAGGGGGCAGGGCCACAGTGGGAGGAGCCTGGCTTGGGAGTGGCAGGAGCAGGAATTGGCCTGGAGGCCTGAGCATCTGCCACCAGGTACGGAATAGTGGGGGTGACAGTGGGACATGAGGACAGGGCATAGGAGTGTTGTGCCCTTCCCTTCACCAGTAATGCTATTTTCCACTCCCCTTGCCACTCTTCTGGGTGGTGCGTGGCGACAGGGTAGTTTCAATTCGCTGTTCTGCTGCCTTCTGGCCCCAACTCCCCCTTGCGCTTGGCCAGCTCTCCCGAGCAGCCCCGGGCAGCGCCTCCCAGGACCTTGCAGGTTGTGCAAAAGGAAGGACTGAGGGTGTTTGAGCTCGGCCCTGCACGGTCCCCTGCAGTGACCTCTCCCCACCAGCCATTTGGACTCTGGTCACCTTCTCCTGTGCCCTGGGAGTCACCATGGCAGCCGGAAGCCTGCCTCTCCGTGGGTGCATGGGTCAGTCTGGGGCCCCAAGGGGCACTCAGGAGACCTGGGGCCCTTAGGGTGGCTGGACAGCCTGCCAGGACCAGTGCAGTGGGGCTGGTTGATGGCAGCTCTGCTCAGGCTGCCCGTGGGGGGCCTTGGCCTCGGGTCGCCCCTGCCCAGGGTTAAAGCTGTGGGGGCGCCTGGCCTGTCAGGCTCAACTCCATACTCCAGGAAGAGGGGGACCTCAAGCCAAAGCACCATGCGTGCGTGTGCACGTGCATGTGTGTGTTTGTGTGCATGTGCGTGCACCGTGTGCCTGCACACACGCCTGCGCGTGTGTGTCTGTGTGCCGGGTATGAGGGGATGTGGAGGGAAGGGTTTTGCTTTTTTGTTTGTTTGTTTTGACAGAGTCTCACTCTGTTGCCCGGGCTAGAGTGCTGTGGTGTCAGCCTAGCTCACAGCAACCTCAAACTCCTGGGCTCAAGCAATCCTCCTGCCTCAGCCTCCCGAGTAGCTGGGACTACAGGCATGCGCCACCATGCCCGGCTAATTTTTTCTATATATTTTTAGTTGGCCAATTAATTTCTTTCTATTTTTAGTGGAGACGGGGTCTCACTCTTGCTCAGACTGGTTTTGAACTCCTGACCTTGAGCGATCCGTCTGCCTGGGCCTCCCAGAGTGCTAGGATTACAGGCGTGAGCCACCGCACCCGGCCAAGGGAAGGGTCTTAACTGAGCCTTTCCGAGTGCCGGGCACTGATCTCATTCCACCCTCCCACATCCTGGCACAGGTATACGTATCCCCCTTTACAGATGAGGACATCCCAGTGCAAAGAGGGTTGGTGACTGGCTCAAGGTTACAGGGCCGGGATCTGGACCCATAGCTGCCAGATGCTAAAGCCCCTGCCTCCCACGGGGCAGCAGGCTGGCCTGGACTCCCAGTGTGCGCAGAGCGGTAGTCGGGGCTGGGGCGTGGAGCCCAGTGCTGATGGCAGACTGCGGGGAAAGCTTGCTCCAGAGCCCCCCACCCCTGTCCCCACATCCCGCCTCCCCCCGACCAGCCAGAGGCCTACCGTCCAGGGCGAGCAGCGAGTCATAGAGCTTGCACTGCACCTGACCAGTGCTCTGGGAGGCGCAGGACATCCAGAGCCCTTCATAGAGGCCCACGGCGGTGATGATGGCGTCGCCCGCGTAGGAGGACTGCTTCCACTGCGGCAGGGCCGTGCTGGCAATGATGCCCACCCAGCCACCCAGGGCCAGGAAGTAGCCCAGAAGCTGGAGGCCCGAGTTGGCCATGGCCCAGGGGAGGAGACGAGGGTCCCAGGGCTCAGAGCGGGGCCGTTGTCCCAGGGGGTGCTGCGGTCATGGCCAGGTGGGAGGAGCGGTCAGAGGGAGGGTCAGAGGCAGAGGAGAGGTGGTGGCAGCAGCGGCAGCAGCAAAGGCAGTGGCTCTGGACTCCAGAATGCAGGGGGAGGCCCAGGGGCTGGAAAAGGCCAGGGCCCGCCCACAGCAGCCGCCTAAGCCAGAGCAGGGTCCCCAGCAAAGCTCCTGCCCAGCCCCCTGGGGGTGGGGGGCGGGGCCCATGGCCCAGGTGGGTATCCCTGCCCCGCCCCCACCTCCCCAGGATGTAGAAGGAAGGGGCTGGGAGGAGTGACCCAGCTGCCCCTCAGGGCCTTCCCACCCAGGGAAACCCCTTTAGGAACCTGATTCAAGTGCCCTAAAATTCTCTAATCCCTACCCAAAGCACCAGCCCTGGGATGATGGACTTTGCTCTTGCAATGCTAATCTGACCCTTGGGGTTTTCTGTCTTCTGACTTTAGGACAGAGTGGAAAAGGAATTACAGTTTGCAGTAGGTAAAACTAGAGTTAGACATCAAGGAGAACTTTTTGGCATGGGCTCTGAAGCCAGATGTGGAGAGACTGGGCTAGGGATGGGGTGTTGGGAAGAGGGGTCTTTGGTAGCTGAGAGCCGTGTGTGTCAAATGTAGGGGAGACTAGCCCAGGGAATGTGTTCCGTGGGGTATGTTTGAGATCTGAGGGGGACAGAGGAGGGGCCCCATCGAGGCTGGGCAGGGGCTGGCTGCGGGCCAGCAAGGGGCCTGGCGGGGAGCTGGGGAGACAGCACCGACATTCTGGCATCAGCCTGAAGGAAGGCGGGTTGCTCAGCCCGTTAATCCCCTTGCTGGCTGGCTTAGCAGCTCCTGCTGGGACCTGGGACACCGGGCCCTGGCCCCCAGCTCCAGAACAGCCTGGCATGGAGCAGCGGCCTCTGCACATTCCTGGGGTTCAGGCTGCCTCCTCCTGGCTCCCCCACCTCCCCCTTTTCTCTCCCATCTGAGCTCAGCCCTCAGGAACAGGGGAATGTTTAACTCTCCTCGACCTCATTAGCAATCCCCTCACGTTCAGTTGGGCCCCAGGGGCTCTCAGCGTGGGTGCAGCAGGAATGTCACCACCCTGCTCCCACTCCACCAGCCCCTCAACCTCCCCTGCATCCCCACCGGACAGCTGCTGCCTTTCCTGGATCACACTGGGGGAAGGCAGGGTCCTGCTGCCGACCCCTGCCAGCTGCCTCCCCCACAGCCCCAGGGCCCCCCACCCCCAGGGATGAGTCCCCAGCCTGCTCCCTTGCATTCTTCACGAGGCTATGCAAACGAGAGGGTGCCAGGCACTGAGCAGACAATGGCAGCCCTGTGTGCCCGCCCAGGGCGTAGGCCCCTGGTATGGCCTGCAGCTCTGGCCAGAGCCGGGGGAGTGAGCTGCCCTCTGAGGGTCAAGGGTGGGCACTGTTTGGCCTTCGGTGCCGCACACTGGGTCCCTCTGAGGCCCTCCGTGCTGGGACTGTCAGAGACATGGGGATCTCGGCACACACAGACCTATTTCCTGGGATGGCCTGTGGGTCCCCAAAAGCAAAAACCCACTGTTCTGCAGGTCTATAACTGTGGCAGAGAAGTCAGTCCTGAGCTCAAATTCTTGTGCCACAGTGACAAGCCAGTAGGGTCCAGGGGCACCTCCTGGGGATGAAGTGGGCAGGCTGTGAAGTGCTTCTTATGCACTAATTCATCTCCGCCTCCAGCAGCCCTTGCAGGCAGGCAGGCCTCTTCGCAGCAGACCAGGGGGGTAATTCACCCCAGCTGGGATGAATTCATCCCATGCTGGGCCGTGTGGTGCTGGCTTCCATGGTCTGTCCCCCACACCCCTGCCGTTTTGAGGGAGGCACTGGGTGCAGGTTGGGAGGGGCGGGCAGTCAGATGACGCTCCCTAGTAGTGACCTGAGCTGGCCTCTGTGACCGTGGTTAAGGTAAGCATGGCTGAGGGTGGGGCCTGCACGCGTGCGAGCTATCCCCCACGGTGAGGCCTCTCCCCCAGCTGGGCCTCGGCCCCCTCTCCGCGCCTTCTGCAAGAGCTCTCTCGGTAAGGAAGATCCAGGGGTCATTCTTGTCTCAGGAGGACCCGGTCAGGTCTCCGAGCTCTGGAGCCACACAGGCCCTCAGAGACCACAGCCTGCGACCCCTTCCATTGACAAGTGAGGGAGCCGAGTGCCAAAGAGGAGAGTGAGCCACTGCTCCCGGGGCCAAAGGGGCAGCAGGATGCCTGTGTGCTCGTCCATCCTGGCATCCCAGAGCCTCTTCGTGATCCGGAATGATGCTCACATTCTCCCCCAAAGCTCTTCTGCTTATCCCTTCACTTTGTCATTTGAGGTTTGAGTCTGTCCACCAAAATATCCTCTCCTACCCTATAGCCTTCCCTCATCAATGTTCTGAAGCGTTCTGGAATTCAGATCCTGCTTCTGGAGTGGCATTCCCTAACCTGGCAAAACTTCTCCACCCAGGGCATCCACCACTCCTGGGGGGGCCCTGCAGTCCAGTTACTCCCAGGCATTTGGGGAGAGCAGGATGGCTCAGCACCCCACCACCCCCAAGCCTCCAGTAAGCGCTGAGACTGCCCCGGGGCGGCACACTTCAGCGTTTAAAAAGTGCTTTCACTTACAAGAAGCCTAGGGTTCTAGCTTTACCTCTGCCATTGAAAAGCTGTGTGACATCAGGCAAGTTCCTCAGCTTCTCTGGGCCTGGGTCCTGGACTAAAAAATAGGGATAATACAACTTGGCCTCTCTGGCTCATGAGAGAGTTTACAAGGATCAGATGGTAGGAGGGACACGGTGTTTGAAAGCATAAAATGCCTGAAGAACTGTGGCTAATGGAAGCTCTGTTCCAAAACGACTCCCCCCTGGATAGGCCTCCCCCTCGAGTCTTCCCATGCTGGGTGTGGGCAGACTGCCAGTGGCTGAAGACTCGCTGCTACTTCCTCCCAACAGTGCCAAGCCCAGAGCCGGCTTTGGCAGGTACGTGTTGATCATTGACTGATCGGTGTGAGCGTTCAAGGTTTTTGCTTCCCTCCCAGTGAAAATTGGAGTCCTTTCCAGCGCCCTCTCCCGTGGCCAGTAAGGAGGGCCTGGTTCAGTTGCTTGCAATCCAGCACATTCTCTGCAGACACTGGCTGACACTTTGGAGGCTCAGGGAGTGGTGCTGGTCTTACTGCCTCCTAACTCAGAGTCTGAGTTTCCTGCAGAAGCACAGGCTCCTGGGAAGCCTTGCCTCGGCACGCACAGCTCAAAAGCCACACAGCCAGCATGTGGCCCCGCCCAGCTGTCCTGCCTGCCCAGGCAGGGCTAAGCATCCTCATCTGGAATCCCAAAATACTTTGCATGTTTCCACTCACTGCACTTAGCACATCGTTTGCCTCCTTCCTGAGGACTGTGAGCACCTTGAGGCCACACTAGCAGCCTCATGTTTTTGTCTCACTGTCTCACCCAGGGCCAGGATGCCACTGTGGCACACGTGGCAGTCCCATGGTCCTTCCCCCTTCTCTGCAAACAACGCTGAGCACAGCGCCTATCTCTTGGCACTCCTGCTGAGAGCTCTGCCAGCTGCCTGGGCTTCCAGGGACCAGCCTCTTCCAAGCTCGAATCTTTCCCATGTTGCAAGTTGCCTCTCATCCCCTGTAATACTCCCATGGGCTCTCTCCCTTCATCGCAAGCAAATGACCTCCTATGCACGCGTGCTACGGAGCAGCAGTCACAGTCGTGCCTCAGCTGGGACCCTGCCGGCACCCCCTGCTTCCAGGAGGACTCGCCCCACCTTAATTATATACACTTATCTTGCTCCTGCTGCCACTGGAAACATCTGGCCTATCATGAGCTCAACTGAGAGTCTGCTGCCTGTGTGTGGTTAGCATATGCTGAAATTGTAAAGGTCATCTGCCTTGTTGTGGAAACTTCTGGAAAACCAGAATCAGGCTGAGACAGTTTTCTGTAGTGTTGAGTATCTAGCACGTGCTAAGTGTCACGCCAGTGGCTCTGTGAGCATTCCCGCTTTAATACTCTCAGCCACCTGGGAGGGAAGAATTGCAATCCCATCTCAATGGTGGAGAAACACGCTCAGGGGTCCCAACTTGCTGAAGGTCACTCGACTCCAAGTGGTGAAGTAAATGTCTTGCCCAGCTCATCGTGTGGGTAGAGTCCATGTTCTCTCCACTAATGCGGTCCTCTCTCTGTATGGCAAGTCAGTCACCCAAATAGGACAGAAGGGATCCACGATGACAAAGGGATAGTGACTGCCTCAACAGGACCACTCCATCAGCTCTATTACCCAGCTAGCAAAGTAATCATTTCTTTTCTTTTTTCTTTTTTTGAGACCAGGGTCTTGCTGTGTCACCTGGGCTAGAGTGCAGTGGCATCATCCTAGCTCATCATAGCTTCATCATAGCAACTCCAACTCCTGGCCCCAAGCCATCCTCCCATTTTGGCCTCCCAGAGTGCTAGGATTACAGGTGTGAGCCTCGGACAGTAATCGTTTCATGACTTCACACCTCCCTGCAGCTCATCCTCTGCGCCCACCCGCAGCCAAACTCCCAAAGAGCAGTCCATGCCCACCATCACCACTCATTCTCCTCCCATCCTCACTTGAGCTCACTCCGGCCCGTCTTTCATCCACACCATCTCACCAAAACATCTGTACCCAGAGTTTCCGCTGGTCTGTGTTGCCAAATCCAAAGGTGGATGCTCAGTTGTCACCTCGCTCAGCCTCTCAGCAGCATTGACGTAGCTGCTCCGTCCCTCCTTGAAGCGCTCTCTTCTGGGCTTTGGGGACACTACCCTCTTGGCTCAGCTCAGCTGGTCAACTGGCCTGACACATCTAAGACTGAACTCCTGGATTCCTCGCCTACCAGCCCTGTCTCCCGCAGTCCCCCCAGCCGCTAGGAAGGACGAGGCAGCTGCATGTTCCTAACTACTCAGGCTTCTTCTTGCTGCTTTCTCTCAGCCCTCAGACCCAGTCCATCAGCAACTCCTGTCGCTCTGCTTTAAAAACAGCCCCAGAACCTGTCTTTCCCTCCCTTCACTGCCCACGGCTTGGCTCCACCACCCCCTCCAGGATCACTGCAGGGGCCCCTCTCTGCTCTCTGTGTGGCCACATAAATTGTTCACAGCGGCTTTTAAAATGTAAGTCAGATGTTGTCACTCTGCTCCTCAAAACCCTCCAGGGCCCCTGTGGTGCTGGGTAAAAGCCCCTGTGCTCACAGTGGCTGAGGAAGCCCTGAGGCCCCTGCCCACCTGCCACGCTCCTTGTCACCCACTCTGCACTGCCATGCTGGCTCCTAGCTGCTCCTCCCACCTTGGGGCCCTGACTTGCTGTGTTTTCTACCTCGAAGGATTATGTGCACACAAACATACACGCACACACACATATTTATGTGTTTATTATCTGTCTCTTCCACAAAACAGGCTCTGCGAGGGTGGGGACTTGCTTTGTTTACTACCATGCTCCCAGAGCCTAAATACGCTCAGACCGCAGGTTCCCACACTCGCTGCCCTACAGCGTCTCAGGCACAGTAAGGGGCTGGGCTTGGCACCAGGGACGTGGCCATAGCAGCTGAGTCTCCAGTTCTACTCCCTGTCTCCTAGAGGTGTGTCATCCTGTGCCCGGAGGCCTGAGATACAAGACTCTGAGGCCAGACGGCAGAGCAGGAAGCATGTGGCCGACACGGGGACAACGTGCCAGGGCACTGCTGACCGCTGCTCCCTGCCAGAAGAGGATTAACAGTAATCCCGACCATTCATCCAGAGCTTTACAGTTTACAAAGTGCTGTCACATCCAATATTGCATCTGGGCCACACTACTGCTCCAGAAGGTGGGCAGAGGGGGACCATGATCCCCATCATACAGATGACAACCCAAGGTCCCTGAGGTTAAGTGGCCTGAGGCTGCACAGCACATAGCCACGGTGGGCACTGAGCCAGGCCTTCTCACTCACACCTGCCGCTGCACCCTGCCCAGAGCGATTTCTATCAAGAGGGACCTCTCGGGCAGAATGATATATTTCTGCTCTCCAAACAACCCACCACGTAAAAAAACATGAATCATTTATTCTTTGGTTGTCTACATAGTCACTTAAATACTGTATTGCTGTCACGCGGCTGCTGGTGCAGGCCCCTGGGGTGGCTCTGGGCCTGCCTCCCGAGTCCTCGGCCAGGTCCAGAGGGGAGCAGCATCCTGCCACGTCCACTCCAAGAACAGCAGCACCATGCAGAGGGCCGTGAACAGGACCTCTTGGCTGGGCAGCAGAGGCAGGCCCACTGCCCCATAGCCCCAAGGGGCTGGCCAGTCCCTGCCCGTGGGTCTTAGCACCAATCCACCTGTGGCCTGGGCGCTGTCATAGCTCATCCTTGGGCTTCGACTCACTGCCTGAGAGAGACTCTTCTGCAGTCTTGGGGGGGCCCTGCTGGGTGTCCAGGGGCTGCTCCTGGGGGATGTCCACTTCTTCTGGGCTGAAGAGCATCTTCACCAGGTCGTCCGCCTGCACCCTGTCCTGCAAGGACAAACCCCTGCCCACTCAGAGAGGCCTCTGGCCCAGGCACTCATCATCTCTCAGCAGCTGCTTCCCAGAGGACAATGAAGGTGCTTCCTTAATGGCTCCGGGTTCACCTCCTTCCCAGCAGGTCCTGGATGAGAACAGTGAGGCCCAAGGAGGGACCCAGAGCTCAGCATCACTCCCCATCTTGGCCACCCCACCTGGAGCCCCATTCACAGGTAAGGAAGGTCAGGGAGGATGAGGCAGTGTGGACACGGTGACACGGCGCTAGGGCTGCGCATCCCAAGCCGTGTTGTTCCCTTCACGTCTAAGCCACTGGCAATGGGATTCAGGAAGGAGGAGACAAAACAAGGGCCCTCCAGGAACAGGTGACGGCAGCACCAACTGCACTCACCCGCTCGCTGTGTCGAGGGTCCAGGGTAAACCACAGGGCGATGGCACAGCGTTGCCCCTTGGTGACAGCCTTCACTCCGTGCGGGTTTTCAGTGCCTGAAGAGAATCCCACGGCCCTTCCACACTGGGGCTGCACCTCTGCCTAAGGGGGACAGGAAGGGGGAACCAGAGGACAAGGGCTGTCACCCACCGTCAGAGGAGACATGGGCCCACCGGGGCCAGGACTGAGGGCAGCTCTGCAGCTCCGCTTCCCCCAGGCCAGAGCGAAGAGAAAGGGTGACCCATGGGAGGAGGGGCTGGCATGGGGAAGGGGGCGCTGCCCACCAGAGCTCAGTTGGTCCATGTGTCCACTGCACTTTGGGGACATCAGCTCCAGAAAACAGGGTTTTTATCTCCCAGGGATGAGGACAAGGGGGTGCTCACCGTCACGGTCTTGGCATCCAGTTCAGTGAAATAGAAGTTCCCTCCATCGAAGTCCCCGTTCAGGTAGAGGATGGCGCTGGGAGAGACAAAGACATCTCGACACCGCCCTTCTCCCCCCCTGCCCAGGGTCTCCACCCCCTCGTGCTCTCACCCAGCAGCTGGGGGTGGCCTTTTGTCCTCTGAAGCCCACAAATGCAGCCCCCAACCTCCTCTCCCCCTCCCCTCGCCTCAGAGAACCCTGCCTGCCCTTCCTGGGTGCTTCTGTGCCATCGGGTACTCATCATGCCACACTGTGAGGGCCTCTCTGTCTTCTTCTTGTCCAGAGGGCTGGGGCAAAGGACTGGACTCTGGGAACAGCTGGTCTCAACCAGTGTGCGTGTGCTGGGGCGGGGATGGACTGCAGGGTCCTGGGGCCTCAGAGGGGGGTGCCGGCTTCCCACACCACCCGCCCGCATTCACCTGTAGTCCCGAAAGGTGTAGGCAGGGGGCTCCTTGACGCACACAAGGGTCTCGGCGTTGAGGATGCAGTTGTCCACGTGGACTGGATGGCTACTGTCCTTCCTCTCGGCCTGGGCCTCTGGGCCAAGGTCACACACGTTAGCACAGGGGCACCTCAGGAGGCGGCACAGCTCTCCTCGTGGCAGGGGAGGTGTTTGGGTCTCTGGACATGACCACCAGGGGTGTCTCTGGCAAAACCAGGCGCCCAGGGACCAGGACAAGTCTGCGGCCTTCCTGGGATGTCCCTGGCAGGGGCGAGCAGGTGTGGCAAGCAGGACTGTGGGGCTCCATCCGAGGGCAGATCCCGGACAGAATGGCATGACCCTCGTTTGTGGCTAGACTTTACAAAACAGGAAGGCCCTGGGAAGTGAAAACGAGGAGCCAGGAGGTAGGCAGGATGCAGGGCAGAGTGAGCCAACCCTCCATGAGGACTACAGAACACAAGGGAGGTGGCAGGGAGAGGAGCAGAGGGAAATGGCCAGCACGCTAAGGTGTGAGCCCCAGGGGCGGTCTGGGTGGGCATGAGTGGAGAAATCACGCAGGGACCAGGCGGGGCTTACTGTAAAATGCCAGGCAGACCACTCAGGGCGCTAAACACGCCTCCCCTTCCCCCATCCCAGTCCCTGCGTGGGCCGGCAGCCCTGCCCATTCCCCGTGGTGCCTCCTTGCCCATCCCCACTTGCCCACCAGTCACCAGGTCCTGCCCACCCACCTCCTGCATGTCCCTGGTTTCTCCGTCTCTCTTTCTACTGCCACTTCCCGAGTTCAGGCCTTTGTTCTTATCCCCCTAGGTCACTGCTGACCAGCTTCCCTTTCTGGTCTGAGATCTCTCCACTCACGGCAGCAAAACTAATCTTTTAAAAGCAAGGGCCTCACCACATCTTTCACCCCATGACGACTCCTGCCCGGCCGCCTGGGCCGAGTCCCTGCTCCTCACCCGAGGCTGTGACACACACAGGTGCATGTCTGACAGTCCTCCGGTGTGCCCAGATTTTGATAGAACCCCAAACATCCTGTGGGAGAGTAAAGGCCTCTAATCAATGGCACGTCGGTGGCAGGGGCCCTCTGAAGGCTGCGGCAGGACAGAGCCAGCTGCGGGCCACTGGGGAGCCGGCAGCACCGGCCCTGCCTCGCCCTCCTCAGGAAAACGAAGGGAACCCCGAGAGAGGGAACCAGGAACAACCTCGAATCTGCTCGGAGCTGTGAACTAAGTAGTTCTCTCACGAATTTTTATTTGACAATTAAACAGAGAGCTTGCCACATAGCTCATGATTGATCTAGAGGATAAACATGAACTCCTGAATGTAGCTCTCTGTGATCTGGCAACTTTCTTAGTTCCTCCAGCTCCCAGGCTGCTCAACGCCTCCGCTCCCTTGCACACTCTGCTCTCTGGCTCCAACGCCTTCCCACCGCCCTGTGGACTCTGCAATCGTATGATCCCCTCCTCTGGGAAGCCTTCCCGACCCCAGGTAGGCTGACCGTGACTTCCTCCATGCTACTGTCATCACATTGGGCTGCCACCTATTAGAGCTGGTCCCCCAACTGGGAGGAAGGGGGCCACATCCTGTTCTTCTCCACGTCCTCAGCGTGCAGCACGGCGCCAAGGCACAGTGTGCCCGGGGGCTGCAGGGCTGACGGGGCCTACCTTCGATGGCAGTGCGGCACACCAGGTGAGAGTAGGAGAAGTAGAGGGGGCTGTCCAGGCGGAAGTAGGACTCCATGACGCGCCGCACCTTCTCGGTCACGTTGTAGTACAGGCGGGCGCTCTGCAGAGGGACTTTCCCCTCCTGCCCCAGCTGCCAGGAAGACAGGTGGTCAGCAGCCCTGAATGCCCCTCTGTGGGCCGCCAGAGACACTGAGGCACCAGGCCCCCCACCGAAGCTGCAGTCTCTCTGCTTCCCACATCCGACACCCCACCCTATTACTCTTCCCCCTTCGTGCTTCTCTTCGTGAATAACCTGTGCATCCTGCTCAGAATCACAACCCTCCGGAATGGGCCATTCTTCAGAAAGCATCTCATAGCTTTGAATATTGGTCTTGCCTTGCTCACCTCGCTTCTGTTACACTCGCTCTCACAGCCAGGATTCAAAAGTTAACTTCATTCAACATAACCTATCCTCGCTCCACGGCCACTGGAACGCCAGCAAGCAGACGCTCTTCCTTTCCCGCTGCCATCCCCAGAGCCCGAGCGTCCCCTTCCCCAACCCTCTCCACACTCTAGAACGCCCAGTGTTAGTTCTACCTTGAGGGCTTTGAAGACAGTGACGCCATAGAACTTCTCATTGGGCGTATGTGGGGATGTGTGACCCCGGTAGCCATCTCCTGAAGTTGCTGCCGCCTACAAGGCCCAAAAACCAAGGTGACATTAGCCAGGGCAGCTAAGGGCTTGATAAGAGGTGGCCAACTGTGGGCAGCCCAGGGCAGGTAAATGCTCACCACCTAAGGTGGGGGCAAGTTGGACCCTTAGGGGGCAGGTGCAGTCACTGGGCTTCCCTTACGTTGGTCAGTCTCTGCAGCTCCCGACACTCATCGTCAGAGATCAGGCCATCCATCACCACCCGCTGCGAGCCGTTCAGGAGTTTGGAGTTCATGGTGAGACTGATGCCTTCATACAGCAGGGGGCCACCTGCAAAACAGTGACAAGACTCCAGCTAAATCCAGTAGCAGCTCGGTCCAAAGACTCTCCATGGAATACTGTCTCCTTGTAATGGAGGGAAATTCCAGTTGTTTCCTGATTCACCAGAGAAACCCCCTGCTCCGCCACTTCCACAGGTAGGGTCATGCAGGGGACAGCACTTGGAGCTGACAGATGAGATCCAAGCCCTGTTCTAGTGCTACGACCAAATAACTACTGGCTCTCGGGCCTTCACAAATTGTTGAGAACACATCATAAACCCATTCCTAAAACACGAGTTCCAGAATCAGAAGGAACTGGGTTTGACTCCTGGATCCTCTACTTATTAGCTGTGTGACTTTGACAAGGTACTTATCTCCTGAGGTTAATTTTAATTAATTAAAAGGTTCTCATCTGTTAAACAGCATATACTTCATATGTTTGATGCCAGTTTGATGTTAAGAACATGTAAAGCAAGTTAAAAGCTTAGCACAATATTTGGTACACAGTAAATGCTCAGAATTTTGGCTACTATTGTATCATCATCATCATTCATTTAAAATAAGGATCTTACAATCTGGACAAGTTCTTTTCACATGCTAATCTCGTTAAATTAACCACTGTTAATCTAACCAACTCAAGGCAAAGGCCAACACTTTTCTCTTACAGTTCTCATGCTGTCTCTCTGTGCTAGGGACATACTAGAGACTCAATTCAACTTCATCTGTTTACTGAGGCCTCAGTGTGTGCATGGCACTATGCCAGATGGGAGAGATGAATACTTGAAGACAGTACCTGTTCTCCAACAAGTACACAGATAACGCACAAGGCAGATTGTAAATGCCCTAAGAAGTTCAGAAGAAAGAAGGGGACTCCAATCAGCTGGGAGGCTAAGACAGGCTTTGCAGAGTATATCCGAGCTGCCTCATGCACAGAGATGGTGGGAAGTGTGTTAGGAGGAGGGACAAATGTGGACAGAGGACAGGCTCAGAGAGCAAGGTGCAGACGGGGGAAGAGGAGAACACTCGGCTAAGCAGGTAGGTAGGGAGGGTGGGTCAGAGGCCCAGGGTCTGGAAGATTGGCCTAGCAACCATGTGTGGGAAGGGCAAGGACAGGCTGGACCAGAGGGGGTTGCAGACAGAAGGGGCGGCCTGGGGCAACGGGAAGAGACAGAGGCTGAGGAGAGAGATGAGAAGCAGCAGAGCGGAGCTGTGATCGTGGTCAGTGGTCCTTCCTGGCAGCCTGGAGGGGACAGGCAGGGGAGGAAGAGGAGCCAAAGGAGGCCTGAAGGTTTTGAGTCTCACTAACAGGACAAATGTTAGAAGTTGGGAGAAAAAAATTGGGGAGTGGGGAGACTGGATGAGTTTTGTCCTATAAATGCTAATGGCAGTGGACTACACTAGGGTTCCTATGACACAGGAGTCCTGCTTGTCAACCAAAGGCCAACTGTCAGTGCTCTTTCCAGATGAAGTCCCGTAGGTGAGTTAGGAAAGACACCTGCTGGACTCGGGCCCTGAGGCTGGCCCTCGGTGAGCTTTGCATTGCTGTGGGGGGTGCTGCCCAGCTGGTGTAGGGTGACCTCCCGGCTCCACCCCAGCAGCTGCAGGTGTGCCCCAAGCTCCGTCCTCTCACCTTCCCGGGTCAGCCTGCTCACATCCAATGACTCTTTGGTCTTCTCTTCCACAAGGGTCTCAATCTCCTTCATGAGGTTCCCGATCTCCTGGGAGATGCGTTCAGCTGTTTCCCGTTCTGACCTGTGAGCACAGCTGCTCTGAGGACTGAATTCCGGGGCCAGCCCTTGGGCTCCCACCCCAACTTCCCAGACTGGACCTGCCCACCCCTTGCCAGGAATTCACATCTGCCTGGGCTCAGGAAGCCTCAAGTGCTTCATCAGACTGATCCAACCATGCAGTTTCTTCAAGATCCTCACTTCTGTTTCTCTTGCAATCTCTTGGGAATCACCTCTTCTGGAGTCCATGAATCCTAAGTAGGTCGGCAAAAATTAATAAGGTAAGGTGACCTACTTAATCTTCCAGATCTCAATACATAGAATAGGGCCTACAGGAGAAATCCGCCCCATCTACCACATCCACCTTCTTTCAGGAGATAAATCAGGAGCTCACTGAACCTAAGTCACTTCTAGCTGCCCAGGGTTCCCCTTTCATCTTCCTGTCTCCCATTCTTGCCCTTCACAGATCCCATGCTTGGCTCAGCCCTGTAACCGTTTTCTCCCAGGGTTGCACGGCGTGTGCCACTCACCCTCATCCTCCACACATCCCCTCCCCTCCTTTCTAGCTCTTGCACCCTGGCTCACCGGGTCCACAAAGGGAATTCCAAAAACATCGTAAGCGAAGAAAAGCAGTTCCTTCTCCAGCAGGCTTCGTCGTCGGTACTCCTGGGCACCCTGAGGACACAAAGGAAGACAGGAGGAATTCCCTAGGACTCAGCCCTGTCCTTTATCCTCTGGGAGTGCCACTCCCTGGCACTCTACATCATTGCTGCTCTCCCCACCATCGCTGTATGTCTGTTCCCCAGTTTGTGACAAAAGTCTCACTTCTGTGTCCCAGGGTTCCTCCTGCCAGGTAAAAGCAGTACCTCTGAGGGGCATAGCCAGGCTTCCCATGAGGGAAACGTCCCCCTTCCTCCCTAACTCCAACCCTCATTAATCTCTGGGACGGAAAATTGAATGATTCTCTGGAAATGTGGAAATATTCTTCAAAGAAGAACCCCTTCTTGACTTCTGCGGGAGACCAATACTCGGGAAGGGAACCGAGGTGTTAGGCAACTTGGGTGTTACTCATTTAACCTTCACAAACAACCACCTCTGAGGCTGACACTATTATCCTCGTGTTACACATGAAGGATCTGAGGTGTAGAGGGGGTGTACACCTGTCTAAGGTGACACTACAGGAAATGGGAGAGCAGGGACCGACATTCAAACCCAGGTCTTTCCAGCCCCAAAGCCCCTGTGCTTTCTGCTCTGCCGCCTGTCCCCTCCCTTGGCCAGACCACACTCTCCCCGAGGCTGGGCCACTGTGGTGGGAGCAGCTGGGCCTGCCGCTCTGGTCTTCCTGCATGGGCTCCCGGGCAGGGCTGACCCAGGGCAGGGCAAGTGAGTACCTTCCAGGGTCACATCTTTCCCTAGGTGCCCTGCTAATCTCCAGGCAGCAGAAGAAGGAAGGAAGAGAAAAGAAGACATCATCAGTTGAAATAAAAGATGAGGCACTTCAAGGAGGAAAACGTTAAAGGAGTCAATGAGTCCTACGTCATCTGCTGTATTTACCCAGGGGAAGACGGAGATTTTCTCCCAGGGAGTTGACATTATTGGCCTCCTTGACCAAGTGCTGTGTGATCCAATCACCCCTCTCCAGTGACTCTGAGGCTGCTGGGCAGCCAATCCCACTCCTCTCCTTTATGCATTCAACACTGATTTTCTGAGTGTCAGCTACGTGTCAGGACCCGTGCCTGCGCTGGGACAGAGCCGGGAACAGAGATTCCATCACTACTGACCAGCCAGCCAGGGGCCACTGCACAAGTGCCTTCATCTCTCGGATTCTGAGAGTCCTCATCTCTAAAGTGGGAAGGAGAGTGCCCACCTTATAGGGCGGCTGTGATGATTAAATGAGATGATGGCACAGTGCTTGGGCTGGATGGGAGAAGGGGAGTTCTAGTTAAAATGCTAGACTGGCCGCAGTTTATCTCCCTCTCCCTCATCAGACTCATTATATGACCATAAAGGGAAAAACGGTATCAACTAAGCAAGACAAAGAGACTGGAAGTGCCATCTTAAAGCCAGATGGTCACCATCTAGTGGCCACAAAGGACAACTACAAGGACAACCCCCATGGGAGGGGATGGCAAGAGGGTTATTTCTGCTGAGACTCTCAGGATTCCAGAGCTAGGAGGGAAGAACCTGGGTTTTTTTTTCTTCGCAGCAGGAGTCTTTGTGTCATATAGATCTTTTTCCTTGCTTTGGAGTGAGATGGGGCAAACAATGAAAGATAAGGAGAGGACAAACAGCGGCAGGAAGAAGAAGGGATGGGGAGGAAAACAGAAAACAGGTGAGCAGGAAAAAAACATAGCAGGAAGTGAACAATGACAGATCTTGGCCAAATGGTATCAAGCGTCTGAATGGGGGATGCGAGAGGGGACAGCACGTGCCCACTGTGCAGTTCTGCTTCTCTGTGCGACTCGGAGAACAGACCTCTGGGCCCTATAATGTTAATCAAGGCTCTTGTGTATTTGCCACGATCCCTGTGCTCCCTTCTTCTCCAAGTGACATGCCGAGTCAGTGAACTCACACCTGGCCCAGGACCTGGCCCCTGCCCGGCACACACAGTGCAAGTCCCCTCTGCCACCCTGCCGTCTGTCCTCTGGTCTGAGTGCAGCCGGCAGCTCCCACAGCACGTCTCTCACCTCACGGGGGCCGATGGAGCTGGCCTCTTCTTCTCCGAGCATAGCTGCATAGTAGGCCAGGTTCTGCTTCATCACCTCGTCGTCAGGGAAGAAGAGGAGATAGGTCTTGGCACATTCAATAGCCTGTGTGTAATTCCCAACTGCAAAGTGGACAAAAAAATGGCTGAGAGGAAAGGGTCTGATGCTGGGTCCCAGCAGCCACTTAAGTGCTCACTCTCAGCAAAGCCTGAGGCAGTGATGACGTGACGAAGGGGCACCAGCTACTTAACAGGATGGCCTGATTTGGGGGGCAGAAGTTACAGAGTATACCAGAATTAGCAATTGATTTTAAGGTATTCAACATCCTCAGGGCTGCCTAATATCAAAAGAGAGAAGAATTAGAACCTTCTACATACCCACATCTTTAAAAGTCTCACAAATAATTCAAATACCTTTTTTTTTTTTTTTTAAGGCAGAGTCTCACTCTGTTGCCTGGGCTAGAGTGCCGTGGTGTCAGCCCAGCTCACAACAACCTCAAACTCCTGGACTCAAGCAATCCTTCTGCCTCAGCCTCCGGAGTAGCTGAGACTACAGGCATGCGCCACCATGCCTGGCTAATTTTTTCTATATATTTTTAATTGCCTAGCTAATTTCTTTCTATTTTTAGTAGAGGCAGGGTCTCACTCTTGCTCAGGCTGGTCTTGAAGTCCTGAGCTCAAACAATACACCCGCCTCAGCCTCCCAGAGTGCTAGGATTATAGGTGTGAGCCACTGTACCCAGCCTTCAAATACCTCTTAATATCTTGCTTCACCCAATCATTAGACCAATTTCCCTATCTTCCTATCTTCTTTTTCCTATGGATTTCAGAAGAGGGGGGAAAATTACAATAGCAGGTTGCCTCTTTGGCAGAACAGTTCTAGTTCATATGTGTTAGTCTCCCAAACTCAACTATAAATATCATGTACTTGTAAACATGCTGTGATGTTTACCACACAGTAGGAACTCAGTAAAGTCCTGGTGACTTATTGGTTTTCTGGATATTGATAGACCCTACAAAAGCATCAGTGCTATACCAGGGAAGAGGGCTGGGAAATGTCCTCTGAGCTGTTTTAAACAGTAGCATACCCTTACTTTTGCTATTACTTTTAATTCAAGTGCAAAATTAGATTATAAATGTTAAAGAGGGGATGAGAGAGGTCTTGAGTCTCTCTCTCCCTGTGTTTTGGGTTGCTGGTACTGGCTTCCTGGGCCCCCGTGGCTTGTAACAAAATACCCGGGGATCCCCTGGCATGGTGCCTGCCACAGCCACAGAAGCCAAACATGCTGGAGAAGCACAGTGGCCGCAATTCCTGCCTGCCTTGCCTTTAGCTTCTTACTAACAGTTAAGGCAGCAGAGAAAGAGGAAAGGAAGTAGGCCTCACTGTTATAGTAGGCAAACTGCAGATAATTGTAATGTGATGGGAGGAAGTCTTCAAAGGGCTTCTCTCGGCTTGGGTGGGAAGCAAGCTCCGTGACACAGTTCTGCTTACAGCTGAGGACCTGGATGTAGTGATCTGAAAAGAATCAAAGAGGGAGAATAACTACAAGGTCAATCGTCAGGATTCCAATTCTGGTTAAGACAAACACATTCAAGTGGAAGCAATTTTTTTTTGTCAGATTCCCAGATTTAAGAAATTGAGGAATGAGGCCAAGACGTTGCATCTCTATTACCAGGACATTGGCCTTAGAGCCCTGGGAGGCCTGGCTGAGGGCCTGGCTCTGAGCTGTGCACACCTGTGATGGCCTGGAAGAGGTCAGCGTTGTACTCGAGGTAGTTGTAGCCATCATAGTCATAGGGCCCCTCGCAGAGAGCTCGGCACTCCTCGTCCGCCACAAAGTACTCTTGCAGCGCTGCCTCTAGGTGGGGCACTGCTTCCTGCGGCTCTTCCTCTGAGTAGAGCCGCACTCCCAGTCGAAACTCATGCTACTGGGAAAAAGAAGCAGTCAATGCAGGCCGCAGAGAAACCCTCTCTCCTGCCCTCCTCCCCTTCCACATGGGTCCTAATTCCTTGCTCCTCAGCTTATGGGGTGGAAAGAGGGGACCTGGGTGGCCACTACACAATGAAGGCCTTTTGTAAAAAAAATGGTCTTTACATGTTGCTTTGGAAATTTATAAACACTTAACTCTTAATCTGGATGAAAGATATGGGAATTCATTGTGATTTTCTTGCACTTTTCTGCAGGGCTAAAAGTTTTCAGCTATACACAATTTATTTTTAAAAGTCATTCTGATATTGTTTCTTTGGGTTTTTTTTGTTTTGTTTTGTTTTGTATTTTTGGAGACAGAGTCTCACTCTGTTGCCCGGGCTAGAGTGCCGTGGCATCAGCCTAGCTCACAGCAACCTCAAACTCCTGGGCTCAAGTGATCCTCCTGCCTCAGCCTCCCGAGCAGCTGGGACTACAGGCATGCGCCACCATGCCCGGCTAATTTTTTCTATTTTTTAGTAGAGAAAGGGTCTCACTCTTGCTCAGGCTGGTCTTGAACTCCCAAGCTCAAATGATCCTCCCGCCTTGGCCTCCTGGAGTGCTAGGATTACCAGGCTTCAGCCATTGCACCCCGCCCTGGTATTATTTCTAACATTCCAATTTCTAAACTATTAAAATGTGAATGAACATAACCTCTTTATAAAAATACTATATCATCATAGACAATATCTCTTATGGAATATACTTTTCCAGCTAAACAAATAGAATAAGACCATGAGGAATACTGTAGCACTCATTATAGTGTAAATCAAAAACCTACATGAGCAAAAAAAAATATGACTGGTGAAGTAATATGATCTCTGCTTAAGATGGGTAATTACACAGCCAATAAAATGTGTTTTCAAAGAAAATCTGAAGACATGAGAAAAGGCTCATGAAACAATGTTAGTTCAAATAGGATGATGAAATCACATACATAATATAGTACCAAATTAGATTTAAAAATTAGATATGGAAGATTTAAAAAATAGGATAAAATATCAACTAATGGTTTTCTTAAGGTGGCCATATTATAATTGATTACTTTCTGTTTTATACTTATCTACATTTTTCTAATATTGTACAATGAACATTTATTATTTCTATAATCAGAAAACAATCCTTGTAAATGTCACTTTTAAAAAAGAGAGACAGAGAAAAGGGGTTAAGTTTTTTTCACCATATGGGGTTTGGCCTCAAGATCCTTGAAGTCAGCCTCCTTCACTCCAGACATGGTTTGGTAATAGTCTAGGTTCTGCTGCATTTCTATGTGCTCGGGATTGCCCACGAAGAAGGTGTGTGCTGCTGCTACGGCTTTCTCCAACTTGTTTATCTAAGAATGAAGCAGGAGAATGTAACACACACATCCCAACTCTGAAGGTTTGTGTCCAGATGTGCAGTCCACATAAACAGGAAACCCCAGCCCCCTGAGCCTTTCTGATCCTTCCCATCAGTGTGCCCAGCCTTGCCAGCCCCAGAAAACACACCTACTACAGGAACTACACACCAGAGAATAGGAGCACAGTGCTCCAGGCAGATTTGCACCTATTTCCCAAGTCAGGCTTAGGGGTTCCCCAAATTACAGGAGGTAATGCTTCAGCAGTGTAAATGTTCTATTTTAAAGCAAAGGTCATATTGTAGTGGGAGTGCTATGAAAGACTGACTGTCCAAGTAATATATTATTTTCACGATTCAAATGTAATGACTGAGCTGAAGAAAGTCTAAAGCTTCAAGGATGTAGGGGTAGGGAAGAAAGAGCAGTTAACAATTAGACTGTGCCTAAGAATTTTCCAATAATATACTTTTTTCTTTTGCATAAAATAAAATCAAGTGTTTTTGAGACATCCAGGGAAAAGGTGGGTGGCTGAAAAATCCCAAGATCCTTTACTAACTATAGACATGGTGTCTTTTTGACTTAAAGCCCAGGGCTCATGAAGTTATTATAGAACAAATGGCTATAACAAATTTGAGGGGGGAAAAATGTGCTACAGGCTTCAATAATACCCACAGCAATGGACTCCAGCATATCAGTAACACAGGTTCATACAAGGAATCCAACAAAAAAAATCACTGATGATCCAGTGATTAACATGGGCTTTGGTGTCAGACAGGCCAGAAACAAATCTAGGTTTAATCACTCACGTGTTAGGTTTTAGACATGTTAAAGTTTACTCTTTAAACTCAGTTCCTTAATCTGCCATCTGGAGATAGCACTCACTAGCTACCTCATAGGATTGTTTGGACAGTTAACATGATGATATATATGCAGCTTCTAACACATGATGCCAGGCACATAGTAAGTGCTCAATAAATGTTGGCTGGTATTATCAATATGCTAAGAAAAAGATTTTCTTAGAATAGGTACTAATAAATGCACACTACAGGAGTGAGCCCTGGTTAGATGACCCAAGGTAAATGATTACCACATCTGTACCTCAGTTTCTTTAACTGTAAAATCAGAAGTTCTCTCAGGTCTGTCGCTTTTACAGATTTACTCTCTCCCTGTGTCTTTCAGCACTGCTCCTGCTTTTCTCTGCTCTCCACCATCTCCTTGCACCCCTCCCCACCCCAGCCTTCTTCACTCCCTAATCACTGAGGCACCCAACCTCCTTCTCTCTTGTGAACAAATGCCCATCTCCTAATCGTTTTCCCTGTCAAACAAGACTTATTCCCCATGGCTTCCAGAACGAGCATTCTAAAACTCAATTCTGAGATAAGCTTCTGAGGCCTGGAGAATTCTCTTCTGAATCTGGCTTCACTTACCCTTCTAGCCTCCTCCCCTGCTGCTCCTCACACACATCCCGACGCCCCAGTCACAGCTGACTTTTTACCTGAATACATCATACTTTGGTTCTACTTCTCCCTCTATCTGGAACGGTCATCCTCCTTCTCTCCCTACCTATGTTTAGGAAAGGTTCTTGTCATCTCTTCTTTCTAGTCTAATTTCTCTGAGACAAAGCTCCATTTTCTTTCCTTTGTGATCCCACAGCACTATGTGCATGCCCTGTTAGTAGCCCTTACTACATTTATTCTTAACAGCAAAGCAAGACAAAGCAAAGAAATAGTCAAGCATTTTAATTATCTGTACAAGAACTGGATGTAGTAGGTATTCAATAAATGTCAAAGAATTTTAGAAAGTGCTGTTAAGTGACATGAAAGACACATCCCAATTATTTTGGTTTCCAAGTCCAATACTCTTCAGAGTAACTGGGAGGAATGGAGGGAACTGTGTAAGCAAAATGCATGTGGAAGGGTGGAAATCTGAGGTCCCCAAGAGTCTCTAAATTTGTCTCTCGGTTGAACTGAAGGTCTGTTAAACTATAGATACAACAGATATGAAGCACAGATCCTTCTTTTCCCTCCTCAATAAAATAGGACTAATAATAGCATCTACTTCACAAGACACTGTGAAGAAGGATCTGGGCAAATGAGTCAATAAACGCAAAGTGCTTAAAACAGTGTCTGGAAGTCCGTGCTGGCTATCATCATCATCATCACCACACAAGCCTGGAACGCTCCAAGCCCATTTGTACACTTGGACATACGGCATACTGGCATTCCTAAAAATATTCATTTTCTTTGGAAACCTGACAGACTAGCCAGAGGGTCCCCACAGGGAGGGCCAGGCAGCCCCTGCTGGCGACGTGGCAATCCTACGTCCTGAAAGAGAGCTGCTGGATCCGGCAGCAGGAAAAGCATCACTGGAAAACGAACCGGAAGGAAGATACTGTAGACGGCTCCTAGCTTCTCATTCGGACATTTACAATGAAATTAGCATGGGAGACCCAAGCTGCCGCTTTAATTCCTTCAGGAAGACCTCCCAGACCTCCCGGAGAATAAAAAGACCATACATTTTGCTTGGCTTGTGCCCTAATCCCAGACTAGACCTTTGGGGTTAGCATCTGCCCATGCGAGCCGGGCGAGGCAGGCTTCCTGGCAGGGCCCCTACTCTCCCGGGGTCCGAGGAGAGCTCCCCAGCCAGAAGGCCACGGTCCTTCTCTGCGGACACTGCCCGGGGCCCCCTCCCTCTCCGCGGACACCTCGCCAGGCCGCCTGCAAACACTTCTCCCCACAAGGACCCGGGTCGCCCGGCTCCGGGCAGGTCTGCACCTTGAAGTAGGCGACCTGCAGGTAGTTGTAGGGGCTCCGCTTGCGGAACTCCAGCTCCACCTCCTCGCTGAGCGAGTGGGCGGCCGGCGGCCCGAGGCAGCGGCGCAGGCAGGCGGCGCGGCGCAGCAGGCTCCCGAAGAAGCGCAGGTCGTGCAGGGCGGCGGCGCCGGAGGCCTGCGCCAGGCTCGGGGGCGAGTCGGGGTCCAGCTCCCACGGGAGGTCGGCGGCACAGCGGGTGCGGCAGCGCAGGCGGAGGTCGCGCAGGGCGGCCCGCGAGCGCAGCGCCCGCTCCATGCTCAGCACCACCCCGGCCCAGTCCCCGCGCGCGTAGGCCGCGGTCCCCTCGGCGAAGAGCAAATCAGGCTCCGCCGTGTCCCATCCCGCCTCAGACTCGACCTCGGCCCGGGAGGCAGCGGCGGCGACAGCCAGCAGCGTGGCCAGTAGCCTCAACACGCGTGCCGCCATCGCCTCCTCGGCTCTAACAGGACCGCTAGCCACCCGCCACGGCATCCGGAGCCCCACCCCCGGAGAAGCCCCGCCCCGCGGGGAGCCCCGCCTCCAAGCCGAACGGCGCATGCCCAGGAAACTTGCACCGCCTCTTTTGCTTTCAATCAATCCGGACCCTGCCCCTCAGCGGAATGCTAGGCTCCAGCCTAAGCCCCGCCTCCGAGCTCGGGGCGGACTCGTTCGTTCCGACGCCCAATGGCCATGGAATAGGAAGCTCCGCCCACACGCCTTTATGCGCATGTTCTTCCGACTCGCACCGCCCAGGTAGTGGAAAGAGAAGGCGCTGTCATGGAGGACGCTGCGGCCCCGGGGCAGACTGATGGGGTCCCTGAAAGTCGGGGAGCGCAGTCGATGGCAGGTCGGGCAGGTTTGCGGGCTGGGAGTCAGCAGGGGGAAAGAAGCCCTCGGGAGGCAGCTGGTCTCCGGGGCGGGAGGCCAAGGGCGGGAGCTCACGCCTGTGTTCCGGGGTATGTGTCGCAGGAGCCCTGGTGGAGCGCTCCCCGATGCCCGGCGGTCTGGCCCTGGTGAGCCCCTACCACACCCACCGGGCCGGGGACCCTTTAGACCTCGTGGCGCTCGCAGAGCAGGTGCAGAAGGTGAGAGGCGTGGCTGGGGAAGTGAATAACATCTTCGTTCACCTTTTGTCCTGCGTCTTTCTGCTCGGACCTCAAAACCTACTAAGTGTAGGGGGCGGCGTTTGTTCTTGTCTAGCGGGCCGGTGGCTGACTCGAACTCTGAGCTTCTGAGGCTAAAGGCTCCTTCAGCAACTTGAGTGCCCATAATCTCCCTTCCTGGGAAGGTTTGCACAGCATTTTTAATATTCATTATTTCATTTGCACTTTAGGACTGCACTGTGAGGTAGGCTGTACAGAAGTTATTCTTCCCATTTGATACATGAAGAAAAGTTTCCGGGGATGTTTTAAGATCACTTTAACTCATATTCTTCAGGGATGCACAGACCACTTATTTTAAGCTGCTTCCCTTAAGATCTGTATTTGGGCCGGGCGCGGTGGCTCACGCCTGTAATCCTAGCACTCTGGGAGGCCGAGACGGGCGGATCGCTCAAGGTCAGGAGTTCGAAACCAACCTGAGCAGGAGCGAGACCCCCGTCTCTACTAAAAATAGAAAGAAATTACTTGGACAGCTAAAAATATATATAGAAAAAATTAGCCGGGCATGGTGGCGCGTGCCTGTAGTCCCAGCTACTCGGTAGGCTGAAGCAGAAGGATTGCTTGAGCCCAGGAGTTTGAGGTTGCTGTGAGCTAGGCTGATACCACGGCACTCTAGCCAGGCAACAGAGTGAGACTCTCAAAAAAAAAAAAAAGGAGAGATCTGTATCTGTTACCTGAGAGCTTGTAGTACTTAACATCTTCAAGGAGGGCAAGGACTCTAAGTTTTGTCCTGTATCCTCATCCACTAGACACAGTATTCCCAAGCCCAGTGCTTAGACATTGATTGCCAAAATAAGTAAAATAAAGAGGAAATGGGAAATAACGGAAAAAGCATCGGAAGTTTGGACACATGAGTATTAATCCCACTTTTGATATTAACTTGCAGTGTGACTTCAGGCAGATTTCTTCTCTCTGGACCTCAGCTTCTATATCTGTAAATGAAGGGTTTGAAGTACGAGAGCTCCAAGATCTAAAGCTCTGACATTCAATGAAAAACCAAATACCTTCTCAAGACATGGAGTTACAGAACCCTCTTCAGTATGCACAGATGTAGGGCCCTGCTGCTTTAACGCTTATGATGTCCCCTTGTCCTTGTATACTCTATTAGATTTGGATTTGATTGTGTTTAGAGGTTTTTGTTTTGCTCAAAAATATTTAATAATTGGCTGGGCGGTGGCTCACGCCTGTAATCCTAGCACTCTGGGAGGCCAAGGCGGGCGGATCACTCAAGATCAGGAGTTCAAAACCAGCCTGATCAAGAGTGAGACCCTGTCTCTACTAAAAATAGAAATAAATTAATTGGCCAACTAAAAATATATAGAAAAAATTAGCCGGGCATGGTGGCGCATGCCTGTAGTCCCAGCTACTTGGGAGGCTGAGGCAGAAGGATTGCTTGAGCCCAGGAGTTTGAGGTTGCTGTGAGCTAGGCTGACGCCACGGCACTCACTCTAGCCTGGGCAACAGAGTGAGACTCTGTCTCAAAAAATATATATATATATATATATTTAATAATTAGTGTGCTCAAATTTTGTCACATATACATATATGTTTTGTTTCTAATTAAGAAAAATTCAAATACTTGGGAAAGCTCCTTTAATTCAAACCTTGTGCCTTTTCCCTTTTAGATAGCTGGGGAGGAAAATACAACTTTTTTGGATTAGGGGAATATCATGTATCTATTTAATCAGATTACCCTTACTGAGAGGGAGGCTGCCAGGGACAAAAATCTTGGGCATACAACGTATTCATGAGTTATTGAGTGACTGTGGTGTGTATTAGAATGGCCTGAACCAAAGAAAGAAGGAGCACAGTTTTTTATCTTTCATCTCATAGTCTAGTAAAATATAGAGGATGCATTATTGTGCTGCCTCCATTTCTCCAATATAATCAGTCTTTAAGAAGCTAAAGAAAAAAGCACTCTAGAGACAAACAAATGGAATGAAGCATATTTACCACCTGTGTGCTTTTTAGCAGGACTGACATCTGACATCCCACTTAGGTATTAGTGTGTTCAGAAAGCTCAGGAGGCCTGGTATTAAGGCATGAATTTTGGAATCAGACTGACAGATCCTTCAACTGCTGCACTTGCTTCATATTTCTATTGGACTGTATTAGGCTGTAATCTTGACGAAGGCAGGAACTTCTCTTTCCTGTTTGCCAATGTATCCAGTGCCTAGCATGGTGTCTGACACACAATAGTTGCTTACTATATATTTGTAGAACAGATAAATGATTGCCTCTTTACTTGTATGGTTTCTGTTCACTCATAACTTAACTGGATTCTATCTTTTGCCTTAAGATTCCTCAGCTAACCAGAAAATTCTCTTAATATTTCTTAGTTCAAGTTTGAGTTTAATCTCCTAATTTCTTTTCCTTAACTGTGTACTCCTGGAAGTTAATCAGCTTTTCTTAAAAATAAGCTGGAAGTTTTTGACAGATTTCTAATGCCTGAGTGGTAATCTTTCCCAGCACTTAAAGTGGTCTTTTGGCTTTGAGAATTATTTTCCATTGTCTTCAGTTGCATTTCCTGGCATATGACAGGTGGTCTTCTGTGTACATTATAACTTTGTTTCGGGTCTGCATCATAGTGCAGTCTTTTAAAATGCATTTTAAGTAACAATTAGGAATGTGGACATAAGTTAAAATGTAAGTAGTTGTGATGTAAATAATTGAACTGAGGTAATGAACAGATACTTTCTATGTATTGCTAGGTTCCTACATTAGCAAATGATCAGAGCCACATCACAGGTGTCTTTTGATTTTCGTTGTAAGACCCATCCCTGATTTCAGAAATATTTAAGCAGAGAAAATACACTTGACCTTAGCCAAAAGGCTGAGAAGTGATAAGCATGAGAAAATAAATGGGAGACCTGAGAAATGCATGGGGTTAGTCAGGTATACAGCAAGAAGAGGCGGGTGCAGTGGCTCACACCTGTAATCCTAGCACTCTGGGAGGCCGAGGTGGGAGGATTGCTTGAGCTCAGGAGTTTGAGACCAGCCAGAGCAAGAGCGAGACCCCATCTCTACTAAAATAGAAAAAAATAGCAAGGCATGGTGGCGTGTTCCCTTAATCCCAGCTACTCGGGAGGCTGAGGCAGGGGGATCACCTGAGCCCAGGAGTTTGAGGTTGCTGTGAGCTCTGATCACACCACTGTACTCTAACTGGGGTGACAGAGCGAGACCCTGTCTCAAAGAAAAAAAAGAAAAAGAGCAAGAGGAAAAATGTATTAAATGGAGGAGAGGGCATATTCAATATATTGGGCAGCACAAGAGAGCAGGGCATGTTGGAGAACCAAAGAAGTTCAGTGTGCTTAGAGTTCAGAGTGGAAGGGTAGAAAGCTATGGGAAGTAGAAAAGAGGGAGCACTTCATTCTGTGGTGTGGGGTCACATCAGGATGAGCTTCTCATAAGCAGTGCTATTTGAGCTGGGCCTCGGGATGAGGGGGAGTTTACAAGGCAGTGGGGGGAATGGGGAGAATACTTCAGGCATAAGCACAGGTGTTGACATAACTCTCCATATTGGGATCCAAATAAGAATATCATAGACATCTTCTCATCTTTTAACCCACAGTTTGGTTTTCTCTCACCTATAGGCTGATGAATTCATCCGAGCAAATGCCACCAACAAGCTGATGGCCATAGCCGAGCAAATCCAACATTTGCAAGAACAAGCTAGGAAGGTAAGAAGTGGCTTTTAGGCAGGCTTTCCTGTCTTTCATCTAGTTCACAGGATTGGCTGAACTTGCTTATAATCATTGTGACTTATTTGTCTTCAGCACCTCCCAGAAATGTAGAGGTGTTGAGTAAAATAAAGAAATGAACCTAAGGTTAAATATAAGTATTTTTTATCAGAAAGTTCAGTGAGGTAAAGCATTTTAAGGGGGGAAAAATGTTCTCATGTATAAAAGAAATGTACTTACCACAGAAAAATAGGAAAGAAACTTAAAAACCACTCAAAGCCAATAATGCCCGACATTTTGAAGTATATTTCTTCTAAAGAAATTTTTACATTATAGTAGCATAGTCTAATTATTATTTCTTCAGAATGATCTGGATCTCATTGCTATGGGGGAGCAGAACCCGCAGCATTGAACACTTTTCATATTTTGATTGGGATGATTGTTGAATATGGGCACCTATTACCTCTGATACCGAATTTGTTACATCTCTGTGGCTCGTAGGTCCTGGAAGATGCTCGCAGGGATGCCGACTTACACCATGCAGCTTGTAATATGGTGAAAAAACCTGGCAACATTTACTACCTTTATAAACGGGAGAGTGGTCAGCAGTATTTTTCCATTATTTCTCCAAAGGTAAGAATATTTATTCTTTGCCCAAAATTCCACATTAGCATTTGAGAAACTCTTGGCATGCGTGTATGAAAATGTAGATGTGTGGATTGGTAAATGGCTTCCTAGAAAGTTGGGGTGGTGTGAGCCCAGACATGACTCTAAAAAATATACATATGGGCCGGGCGCGGTGGCTCACGCCTGTAATCCTAGCACTCTGGGAGG